>LR991027.1:6158269-7358269 GCA_905163495.3 Cosmia trapezina | reverse complement strand
TAAAAATGTTTCTAACTTGCTTTTATTTACTAATAATTTAAAAGCATTATACGGCTTTTCCTTCTTCATAGTAATTTTCTCAAGTGAAACAACCTGCTCCGTTTTTTTTTGGATATATTGGCAGATATCTTCCACAGCAGTCTCCTTGTTTACGTTAGAGATAAACAACGGGACTTTTAGATCGGCCGCTTTAAATTTCTCAGACAAGTTCGTTGCCGCTTTGCCTATTTTTCCCGCAAAACGATTTCTCGATCTACGCTTTTGGACTGTTATCCATTCATCAGTTGGTTTCATTATCGGTCTCCAATTGCCATTGCTCACAGTCTCCGCCATAGTGGGTTTAATTGTTTGTTTCAACTCTGTATGACAAACAGTTGACTCAATCTCCGTGCACATTTCGTTTTCCAATACCGTCGAATTAACTGGTGCATGCGCACTAAGCTTATCTCCCTCAGTATAAGTGTGAGCGAGAGAGCGATACTTGGGTGAGTCAGCGCGCTCCGAACTCGAACGCCTCATCATCTCGGTGTTGTCCGGCGGTAGACCAACCGGCCCGCTATCTAGCAAATACCCTCCTCTCTTATTTGTATTGATGTTGCATGTTAACAATGATGCTGGCAGCCTGCTACATCCCAAATCCGCCTTCAACTCATCCAATTGACGGACAGTTGCATAATTGCATTTTATGTCATTAATTTCATCACGCACAATTAGTAAATCTTTCAATAATTTGGTGACATCGACGTGGTCAAATGTAACGGGCGGTAATTTTTGCAAGTCACGCGCCACAAATATTGGCATAAGATCTGGTTCAGTCACTTTAAAAACACATATGATATCCTCTAAGTCTCTCTGTTTTTTGCCTTCTTTACGTCTGGATATCTTCTTCTTGTTAGTCTTTATAGAACTAAACAGCAATTCTTTAGCACTAACTACATCTTCCTCGTGAAATGCCGATACACAGATTCTTATTAGGCTTTCACTGTCTATCACGTCTATCTTGTTCTGTATAAATGACAACAGTTCACATATCACTATGTTACAGTTCGCACATTTCAGTGTATTCACAGCCATTGTCGCGGACGTAGGTGGGCACCTATATTCGAACCGTTCACTAGCGCGTACGCCGGACGACTGATAATGAGGCAGTCGCAACAGCATCCTAAAAACATTATTGTATTGGACGCGTAGGACATTCAGAGATCCAGCTAGGCAGAGCGTTGAAAATCCAGTGCGCGAAAAAAAAGTCGCCGCGTTATTTTTACGTCCGTGCGAACGTTGGCTATAGTGCACAAGTGTCCGGACTGCCCCGTTGGTCTCGTGGTCGCAAGTGCGCCTGTTGACGGTGAGGTCTTGGGTTCAATTCCAGGTCGGGCAAAGTGTTATTGGGTTTTTCTATTGGGAATTTCTCAGTAGTAGCCCGGAGTTTGGAAGTTGGTGGTGTGACAACCCCGTGCCTCGACAAGCACGTAAAGCCGTTGGTCATGCGCCTGATCTATCCCCGGTTGTGTCGGATTGCCGTCCCATCGGACTATGAGAGTGAGGGAACAAAGAGTGCATCTGTGTTTTTTGTTTCTTAAACTTATAAGGGCTGTAAGTGTAAACAGTGGCAACCTTTTAAGGGGTCATTATACTCATAATTATAAACAATTTTTACTATGGGATCAATCCTGAAATCGCGAAAAAAAAATCAGCTGTTCAGTACATTTATGTTCGCATAATTCGTCAAAATGTAGGATGATAATTATGTAAGGTGTATCTATTCATACACGAAATCTATTAAGGGGTCATTGTACCCATCATGATGAACAACTTTTACTATGGGGCCAAACCTGAAATCGCGAAAAAAAATCTGCTGATCCCTACATTTTGACGAGTTTGATAAATAATAGATAAATGTACTGAACTCCATGTTTTTTTTTTGGGATATCAGGTTTGGTCCCATTGTAAAAGTAGTTATTAATGATGAGTACAATGACCCTTAAAAGGTTGATACTGTTTACACTTAGACCTTTTATAATAAAAATGAAGAGTTTAATTTATTTTTTTGAAAGCACTAGTAATCTCTGGAACCACCAGTCGGATTTGAAAAAATCTTTTTGCATTTGATAGCCCAACTCTTGAGAAAGATTATAGGATATTTAACATCTCGCTACAACCCTTAGAAGCCGAGCAAAAAGAAATAATCACGCTCACGAAATCGCGGGCAGAAGTTGGTTTATTTTCGATAAAATTATATAAAATAGCGTTTGATTGCGCTTGCATCTTCACACTAAACATTTTCATGACAGACAGACGCCATTCATGCGAAGGCATTTATCAATCACAGTCACACTAGGTAATAATAGAGCTTTGTCTCTATCGTGATCTTGGCGAAGACGACTTAATTACAGACTTGTAGGCGTCCTAGTATCTAGATCTTGCAATTAGGCTTTGAGTGGGAGTAAGGAATCTAGGCTCTAAATCATCCTAATTGGTCTCTCAGAGCTTTGATTGTGTGAGTTTATGTTACTAATTAATTATAACCAAAAGATGACTGTTATCAATTACCTATTACCACAGAATACAAGTACAGAAGATTCACTCCGCAAAATCAATTAAATAAATAGCGACTCTTGCTACGACACAATAAAGTGAAATTTAGGTCGCACAGCGTTAATTACGTACAGTAATATTCACCTAGAAGTTGCCTCTCTTTCTATCGCGTAACTCTTATGACTCGTTAGAATTGTCTTCTTTTACGACGCGTTTAACAACCAGTTTATTATATAAGTTCTTATAAGAAGATAAATCTCATACATTTTTATTTAGAATATTTTTTGCTAAAAATATAAAATTCTAGACAGGCGTGAATATATTTTACACGCTGGAGGTTTTAACCCCAAACCCATGAAATAATGTGACAACCTTCAACAGCGCTAACATGACAAATCGTCTTAGGCGTTCTTTTCCAACAACCCTTAAGGCGGAGACTGACTTGTAACGTTTGTTTGTAATGTATCATTCGATGCGAGCTTGGTTACAAAACGGCGATACACACGACGCGGCGAACGCTCGCTTCGAGCACATGGCTCAAGCGCGCTCCGTTTCTTGTTACAGTACGACACAACTTATACCGGATGACTTTTTTTACCGTCTCGAAAAAACATGGGTATATTAGGTGATCGGAGTAGATGCCTATGGCATACTTAACTTTTTATTTATTTTTTTTTTCAAAAAAAAAATCAAAAAAATCAAAAATTCAAATCATAATGCAGGTTGCATATGATTTGAATTTCGATATTTTTAAACGATGTATTATTTTTTTTCAAAATTTCTGTTTTTCTGGCACAAAAATGAAAAGTTTACATCGAATTTGTTCTATTTATTGGTACTTAGATAATTTTTTCTGCCTAAGCTATTAAAAAAAAAAAACTAGGTATGCCATAGACTTCTACTCTGTTCACCTATTATACCCAATTTTTTTCGAGACGGTAAAAAAAGTCTTCCGGTATACATATGTAGCATTTAGAAAATTTGCATTAATTCATTTCAATTTTACGAATGTATTTAGTTGTATGACTTACAAGTTATTACGTTTGTGTAAAGATCATTTTCGCCTAAAGTGTAATAAAGATTAGTGATTTTGAAGGTGCACTCAGTTCAGTTACTGCCGGTTTTACGATTTTTTTGCCGATGCTACATCTAAGTTGTTTCATACTGAACAAAACGGTGATACACTAACACTAACACAATTTTTTTTTAGTTATTGTTATTGGAAGAAGAAGAAAAACTGTACTGCATTGACTTGTTTGTAAACAGACGCTCACAATGCTCGCATCGAGCGGCTCGGCTCGCTGCACTGACTACAGACACGCGTTACAAAAATTCGATACATTACAAACAAACGTTACAAGTCAGTCTCCACCTTAAGAGCGTTGGCTCGGTACGGCATTTCATACAAGCTTTCAAGTCCTTTCTTATCGAAATGACTGAACCAATTTTAATGAAACTTCATACGCATAAGCAGGATACATAGGTCTAAAAAGTTAGTTAAGAACATTTTCGAAATGTCTTATTTAAAAAAAGATAAATGGAAATCTCTGTTTCTAAGGAATATTTAAAATCAGTCCAATTTAACTGCAACACTATTTTTCGAAAATGTTCTTAACTAACTTTTTAGATCTATGTATCCTGCTTATGCGTATGAAGTTTCATTAAAATCGGTTCATTCATTTCGTTAAAAAAGGACTTGAAAGTTTGTATGAAATGCCGTACCGAGCCAACGCTCTTAAGGTACAGCACGTCCCCGTTGAGAGCGACACGCGTCATGTCAAACTTTCATCCGATACATTAGGTCCTGGTGCGATGGTGTAAAATCTTTCTACTCAAACGCATTGCATCAATTTATCACAGTCCACACTTATGTTATGTGCAAGAATTTCCACAATTTCGTTGGTAGCGTGATGCCGGGTTGAGAAGGGTGTAATGCGTGATTTTCCACCCGGGAACAAAAAAAAAGGGTGTAATGCGTTTGAGATTAGGTTGCGTTATTATAAGTTGCGGTTTTTGGTGCCCCATATTTTTATCTCTAGGGACATGCAATTAAGGGATTATATCTGTGTGTAAAACCAGATAAAGAGCGATAGCATTAGTAGGTTAGGCCTATGGCGTGTATAGTGCTACGAGCTAGACTGGAATATATCCATGTGGTGAAAAGATTAATGACGCATCAAGTAGGTGGATGATTGAACTAGGGTAGCGTCACTTGTGGATAACCTTCAAATAACGTAACTAGGGGCCTAGACAAAATCCCTTTTCTGTACTTAAGCGTTAACACTAACGGAAAGATCAAATTGTATGGAGTTGAAATTAGCGTCAGAGATGTCACGTGACTGCTGATGTCAACTCCATACAATTTTGAACTTTCAAGGCCCCCACACAGATTCCAATAAAACGTAAAGTAACTCTCCGAAAAACAAACAGATGAGCAATGAAAAATAAAACTTTGTATTCCTGTGTCTGATGAAGGTGAAATTCAAACAGAAAGCGACAATTAACACTATGCAAATGTAGTCATTGGCCTTGAAACCCAGTTCCCAATATTAATTCATGTATTATCACAAGAGACCGCAGTTTGCAAGATACATCGCAGTGTGGCAGACATCGCGGTAAAGGTGTCAGGCACCGTCACCCACGCCGCCCATATTGTGGTGATATTCGAACCGCTAGCTACGAGTATTACCCCGCAACTGTAAGCTACACGTCCAAGTAACACGGGTTTTGCGACAGCAACTGCAGCGTAGAAAATAATTAAGAAACGACATTGAAATCGGACCACCTGTTTTGGAGCTACGATGCCACGCGAGCATCAAACTTATAACACCCCTCCTTTTGTTTATACATCGGGGGTTAACAAATGAAAGAAGTTGTTTAAAGCCCGCCATGGTGACTAGTGGTATACGAGTCACAGTGGCGTGACTTGCGGAGCGACCATAGAAAAATAAAAACCGGCCAAGTGCGTGTCGGGCCACGCGCAGTAATAGGGTTCCGTACTTGTACAATAATGCGGACTAAGAAGAGGGCTGTTTGTTGTTTCATGAATATTTGACTATTACTCGTAAACTTGAAAAGCCTACTTAACTGTGATAGAGTTTCCTTTTAATTTCGTTTTAGGTAGGTATATACTACCACTACCGCGAATTTTGTCACCCATCCAAAACTAACCGTTTAGCAGGCAGGGGGGGACACTTGACTCTAACAAAAATTAGCACTTTAAAGCTTAATATTTCAGAAACGGATCCCTAAATCGAAAATTTGTTTTCACAAACCCGAAATGTTTTTGAAAGACCCATCCAACAACACCCCACACTATGGGGTAGACGAGAAAAAAAAACATCCCCACTTTACATGTACAGAAGGTACCCTAAAAAAATTTTTTTTTTATGATTTTATTTTACCACTTTGCCGGCGTGATGAATATGTATATCCATGCCAAAGTTCTAGTATTAAGAGTCTCTGAGCTAAGCTGCGGATGGAAAGACAGACAGAACGGACATAGCGAAACTATAAGGGTTCCTTGTTGACTACGGAACCCTAAAAAACCGGCGACCGACGGAAACAGATGAGGCGCGAGCGTGTCGCAAGTCGTAAACCGCATTGCCCGAGGCCGTGAATATACTGTTGCTGACGTGGTGACATTTAAGATAATGTTGATGTAAATTGGACCGATCAATCGGCTTTAAAAATGAACAAGTACCGTAAGGGCGGGTTATTTTCACTCTAGGGCAATGATGAACAGACTTATTGAGACCGTGGGCCACTTGGCCAAATGATGAACTAATGGCGGGCCACCAGCACATAAAAATAGCCAAAAATTTCATTAAAAAAATAATATTATACTAGTTTGAAGCATTGTGCTTACAATATTTTTAACATTTTTCTTGTAGCTGCACGTAAAATTGCTTCCAAACTTTCATTTGCAAGGCGGTTTCGATTTTTTGTTGTATTATTAATTATTATTCAATGCCGAAAAAGTTTGTTCACATTATTTAAGTAAGTTATGTACGTGGGAAATTTTTGCTGGCGGGCCACTGGCATATTGTCGGGGGGCCGCATGTCATGGACAAAATATATGTTGGTGAAAAGTTGTTTTTCAGTAAATGGAGCAGAGTAAACTTTTAAATCGATGTAATTTCTTGGTAATTTCAGACAAAATAATATAAACGGCATAAATATTATATATCTAAAATAGTTTCACCGTCGGTTTTTCCCAAGAAATAAAATCATCATCATCTGCCTAGCCTTTTCCAAACTATGTTGGGGTCGGCTTCCAGTCTAACCGGATGCAGCTGAATACCAGTATTTTACATGGAACGACCGCCTGTCTCACCTCCACAACCAAAACTGGGTAATACGATACCCCTTGGCAAGGCTGGACTTTCGGGCTTCTGGCGACCCTAACGACTGTCAAAGATATCTACGAATGACAGCCGCGACCAACGGCTTAACGTGCTTTCCGAGGCACGGAGAAGTCTTGTTATGTAAAGAAGTAAAGGTGTTAACCCGATCGCTCGACCCGTGCGGCTTTATAACTTAGCCACGAGCCCCTCTCCTAAGCAATAAAATATTAATTTAATAAATAGGTCTATTCAAATAAGCATACCTAGTTTTAATTTGCCAAATTGTCAATGAAGAAGCTTTATTTATAACTAACTGCGCCCCGCGGTTTCTCCCGCGTAGACCGGGATAAAAAGTAGCCAATGTGTTAATCCAGGGTAAGTATAAGCTACATACCAAATTTCATACAAATCGGTCGAGCTGTTTGAGCGTGAAGAAGTAACAAACACATACACACACCCCCACACAACTTTCGCCTTTATAATATTAGTGTGATAGTCTTGTGATAGTGTTACTAACAAGATCATCTCAAAACTGGCTCAAATTCTTAATACCTTCATAGGATTACAAGGTTCAACACATACCAATAAACAACAATAAACGATGGGATCCTGCCCCACGGGGTGGGAATATAAACACAATAAATTAATTTACAAGGGTTTATTAGAGAAGATTCCATTATAAGGAGTAAAGGTGAGTCGTACCTAACTACATAGGTACTTAACCGACATGTAATGTGGTGAAAAGGGAGAGGTTCAGTTTACAAATGAGTAGTAAAGTTTGCAGTTGTTTGTTGATGAGTACATAATGAGGTTCTATATGATGAGGATAGAGCAGTGGTAGCGGTCGCGACTTACCAAGTTGTAGGTCGTAGTTTCGAACCCTGACAGGCGCTTTACTTTGTGTTAATTATTTCATCACTGCTCTCAAAACGGTGAAGGAAAACATCATGAGGAAACCGGCATGTCCTATAACCAAAATTTTGAAGACTTGAGATATCTACCAACCTGCATTGGGCCCGCGTGGTGGATTAGGGCCCACTCCCTCTCAGAGAGAGGAGGCCTGTGTGATGATGATGAGAATAGAATCTCCTGGTCTGTGGTAACATAACGTTAGCAGAATAAATGTTTTATATTACTTTTTTCATTGTTCTCACGCCATGTAGAATCACCAAAGAATAATCAAAAATGTAACTAGAAACTTGTTCATGGAGTTTCTTGTCCGTTCTTTTCTTTTCCACAGAGTTCTATGGTTTAGAAAAAGGAACTAGCTTCAACTTTTTTCCTTGACAATTTAAACTTTCTGGTAAATGGTATAATTGAAATAACCATCTAAAAAAAAAAAATAGCATAAACATCTATTCCTAATCTCGGAGACTAAATTGACAAGTGAAAGTATTAAAATTACTTTTAAGATAATGTAATGTGAGCAAGTTTGACATTTACACTTGACAATTTCCGAGATTAAAAAAAAGGTCTTTAGGTGTTATTCGCTACTATTGGGAGTTAGTGAAAAATGCAGTCTAAAAAACTTTCAGGGGTAAGTATAGGTCCTTGACTCCGTTTTCCAGTTTATAGTTACAGTTACTCCGCGTATTTCTCAAGAGGGCACTGCAGCATGGGTGCATTTCGTTGTTAGCAATATCAATATTCAAGAAAAGGTTGAAATAAAATCGAAAGTGCATCTTGCACAAAATTGAAAATATTTTACCTAATATTCAGTGATAAATCTTATAGACTAAATTGTTTAAAAAAAAAACCGGTCAAGAGTGAGTCGGACTCGCGCACCGAGGGTTCCGTTCCGATTTCTAAAAGTGTGCGTGTGTGTGAAAAGTGTGCTATTTAGTGACATCGTTTTATTTTTCCTGTAATGTTTACATAAACTTCTATCACATTTTTATCTTTGCAAACTTCGGAGATAAGGGGAGGGGGGGAACGGTATTTTTTTTTTTAATTTTTCATCAAAACACGAAACCTATGGGGAATAAAAAAAAAAAAAAAATGTTTGAGAATGTGCAAACAGCGCTCTTTCAAATGATACCCCACATGCCCTAGTAGCCACTTTGAATTTTCAAGACCCCCTTTCAGTCTCTGTTGCAAAAAATATATAAATATTTATATTTCTTTCTTGTTTGCAAAATAGTCGGGTAAACGTTATCTAAAACTGTTCCAAATTTCAAGTTGATAGCATTAGTACTTCTTGAGATATCCAGCTGTGACAGACAGACAGACAGACAGACAGACAGACTGACTGAGTCACACCATAAGGGTTCCTTTTTTACGATTTTGGTACGGAACCCTAAAAACCAATGAAGAAATAATGTAGAAAAACATTTTTTTTTCTGACATGGCTGAGAGCGTCATGCTGCTATATATGTTTTTTTTTTGTAACAGGGACTGAAAGGGGTCTTCAAAATTCAAAGTGAGGCTACTAGACCATGTGGGGTATCATATGAAAGAGCGCTGTTTGCACATTCTCAAACATTTTTTATTTTTTTTAAGCCCCATAGTTTTCAACTTTTGATGAAAAATGTAAAAAAAAGACCGCCCCCCCCCCCTTAACTCCGAAGTTTGCAAAGATAAAAATCTGAAATTATTCTATGTGATAGAAGTTTATGTAAAGATTACAGGAAAAATAAAACGATGTCTCTAAATATCACACTTTTTCAGAAATTGGAACGGAACCCTCGGTGCGCGAGTCCGACTCGCTCTTGACCGGTTTTTAAAAAGGGGATTAATGAATTTTAATGCACGGTTATCTGGTGGAAGGTACAGAAAGCGTTGACAATAATGTTATTGATCACAGTCGGAAGTAAAACAAAACTGTTTAGTCCATGGTTGGTTTAGCTCTTTGATCGTTCAAACAAAACTAAAACGAGAAGATAAAAGTAGTTTCCGTTTCAGCACGTCTACAGAAGCAAAGGAAAATGATCAAAAGAATATCACGGAATCTGAATAAATTGTAATTCGAGATATTTCGCGTGGATCAATGGTCTGTGGTGAGACAGAATACTTTCTGAATGAAATACCTACGATATTGTTATTATTATTGTAGTAGGTACCTAGCTGTCCCGACAGACGTTTATCCTGTCCAAACAATAATTTATAATTCATACAACATTCCCATAGAAAATGCACTTTTAATTTTCGCGGCAATTTTTAAATTTTTCTTTGCATCTGATTCGGACTATTACGAATGAATGAATGAATGAATGATAACTTTATTTGCTAGAATATAGGATACATTAGATGTTGAACAATGATGATGGTGTTTTTTGATGTTGATGTTGTTGGTGGATGAACATGATTTATTAGGGTTCCGTACCAAAATGGTAAAAAAGGAACCCTTATGGTGTGACTCAGTCTGTCTGTCAGTCTGTCTGTCTGTCTGTCTGTCTGTCTGTCTGTCACAGCTGGATATCTCAAGAACTACTAATGCTATCAACTTGAAATTTGGAACAGTTTTAGATAATATTTACCCAACTATTTTGCAAATAAGAAAGAAGTAAAAATATTTATATTTTTTTTGTAACAGGGACTGAAAAATTCAAAGTGAGGCTACTAGGACATGTGGGGTATCATATGAAAGAAGGCTGCTTGCACATTCTTAAACTATTTTTTATTTTTTTTAGGCCGCATAGTTTTCGACTTTTGATGAAAAATGTAAAAAAAAATACCGTCCCCCCCCCCCCCCGTTATCTCCGAAGTTTGCAAAGATAAAAATCTAAAATTATTTCATGTGATAGAAGTTTATGTAAAGATTACAGGAAAAATAAAACGATGTCTCTAAATAGCACACTTTTTCAGAAATCGGAACGGAACCCTCGGTGCGCGAGTCCGACTCGCTCTTGGCCGATTTTTCATTAGATATCGAAACTCATACCGTCTGCGACGTTTCGCTACCTAATTTCGTTTGACCCTGTATAAACAAAGCGATTCACTATTGCACTGTAGATGGAATACCAATTCTGGAATGGACAGAACTATCCAACGGAGTGGTTTTGTTAGTCATTCCATTAATCTAGCTATTTTAGTAGCTTACGAGTCTAAGCTGCCGAACGTAATACCGGCTGTCGGAAACTATGGAGCTATTCCAGAGGTCAGTGACCGAATGTTCCTGATGGACGGTATTAGGATTCTGGTATCGTTGTTTACGAAGACTCTGATTGAATATTTGGCTGGGATAAGGTAAGCATGTCGGCTCGTTGAAAAGTTTGGGGATCGGGAAACTTTGATTGCTTTTAACTTCCAAGATATTTTTTATCGATTAAGTACGTGATATGAGCACGATCGTAGCGTTTTGTAGTTTCTGCCTACCTCCATGAGAAGAAGGCGTGAGTTTATATATGTATGTATGACCACGATTTATGATGATTACACTTAAGGCGCTATGATCCGGCGCTCGACCCGCGTACTGAACTGAAGTAGGCTCGCGAGTGGTTACCTCGCGCATTTGGTTGGTATTTAAACATAGTAATTATTTTAATCATTTTATCACGACAAATTCAGAGAATTGTGCTAAACAATCTTACTACCTTTTCATTTAATATTAAAAAATGTCTATTTTGTAGCTATGAGATTGATTAAACATTATGAAAATGGGTAATTAGGGTTCCGTACCAAAATGGTAAAAAAGGAACCCTTATGGTGTGACTCAGTCTGTCTGTCTGTCTGTCACAGCTGTATATCTCTAGAACTACTAATGCTATCAACTTGAAATTTGGAACAGTTTTAGATGACCTTTACCCAACTATTTTGCAAATAAGAAAGAAATAAAAATATATGTATTTTTTTTTTGCAACAGGGACTGACAAATTCAAAGTAGGGCTACTAGGGCATGTGGGGTATCATATTTATGAAAGAGCGCTGTTTGATGAAAAATGTAAAAAAAAATACCGTTCCCCCCCCCCGTTATCTCCGAAGTTTGCAAAGAGAAAAATCTGAAATTATTCTATGTGATAGAAGTTTATGTAAAGATTACAGGAAAAATAATACGATGTGTCTAAATAGCACACTTTTTCAGAAATTGGAACGGAACCCTCGGTGCACGAGTCCGACTCGCTCTTGACCGGTTTTTATTTTTTTTATATCCAGCAAAGTAAATCGTGTTATTAAAAGCGATTAGCTATCTGCCAGATTCTTAAATATGATATCTTTTTTTCAGAATTTTATAACACTGCTTTGTATATTTATCATAGATTCAAAATAGTAAGCGCGGTCTCTGTCGTGTCATAGTGCCTTTATTTTGTTTTATGTTTGTCAAATACAGTGCATTAATTCAATGATAGAAGGTTTAATTGGGTTGGTATCAGAATGACTGGATCGCAAATTGACCACGTCGCTCTTAGTCCAAATCTCAAAATGTCTAAATCTCAAAATACCTAACTCGCAAAATGACTACATCGCAAAAAGTCCGAACAGTTGTGTAGGCACCTATACCTACATTAATCTCTTTGGTTCTTAAGGTGACTTTTTTTCTAACTTTCCCTAGACTAATGTGCTTCCCCAAAATTCACTCTTTACACCAAACTTGAACCAAATCGGTCCATTTTGATGCTTGAACAGACAAACCTACAAACAGACAAAAATGTTAAAATCACCTATTTTGGGTAATATAATACTGGTATTCAGCTGCATCCGACCCCAACATAGCTGGGAAAAGGCTAGGCAGATGACGATGATGAATGATGATGTATCCAGTCATTCTGATATCAACCCTGTATAGGTGCCTACACAATTACTGTTCGGACTTTTTGCGATGTAGTCATTTTGCGACTTAGGTATTTTGAGATTTAGACATTTTGAGATGTGGATTAAGAGCGACGTGGTCAATTTGCGATCCAGTCATTCTGATACCAACCCGTTTAATTGTGTATTTATGGTGCTCAAAAATTTTTGGCAATGTCTCCCTCCTCATTTTAAAGCAGTATGATTATGAGAAAGTATTATTATACGGTTAGTTAAGTATTTCTGGTTAGATACATCCCGGGAGCATTACCACTAGATTCTCTTTTCAGATTCCCGGAACTTTATTATTTACGATCCTAACAAAAACAAGTGGAAATCCGCTTTCCGTTCCCAGTATTCCCGCTTTGCCTACAAACAAACATTCCTGCTAATAAAACTATAGAGTCGACACGTGTTATCTATGTGCTGTTAGGAGCACGAAATGTCTTAATATTTAACACCGATGCCACGAAAAACATAGGTACAGAAGGCCGACTCCATACTACGAGCTAAAACGCACGCACACATAGACGCACGCATACAGCGAGTGCAAGCGCATTACCGACATTGTATGGCATTTGTTCCACATAGTATAAGGCCCGTCGTACATGGCACGGTTTCTTTACGGTACTGTAAAAACTCGAACCTCACAGGGGGATAGCTTTACTATAAATTAAAGAGGTGGAGTTTGGTGAGGTTAAGAGGGCCGAGGGCTTCATATTTTAAAATACCTCAGTTTCAACTTAACATTATATCACACACCTATCGTTGCCCTAGCTAGAATGTGTCTACAACCTTAAAAAAAAGCTAATTCAAAAGTAATTCGATGATTGAATGATAGAATGTCGGCCTTTAAGATGATAAGGTTGACCAATGCAACAAACCTCTACAGCACGGCATGTTTATCGCGCCTTAGAAAAATCGTGTGGACTTGTATATGTGCTACGGCGACGGCGGCGCTGTGCCGTAGTGCCGCCGTGTCGTCAACAAGCTTCCATAGTGATCCATACAACACTGACGACCGTCACGTCAGATAAATCGTGTGAGCGTCTATATGCACTACCGCGACGGCGCTGTGCCGTAGTGCCACCGTGTCGTCAACAAGCTTCCATAGTGATCCATACAACACTGACGACCGTCACGTCAGATAAATCGTGTGAGCGTCTATATGCACTACCGCGACGGCGCTGTGCCGTAGTGCCACCGTGTCCTCAACAAGCTTCCATAGTGATCCATACAACACTGACGACCGTCACGTCAGATAAATCGTGTGAGCGTCTATATGCACTACCGCGACGGCGCTGTGCCGTAGTGCCGCCGTGTCGTCAACAAGCTTCCATAGTGATCCATACAACACTGACGACCGTCACGTCAGATAAATCGTGTGAGCGTCTATATGCACTACCGCGACGGCGCTGTGCCGTAGTGCCACCGTGTCGTCAACAAGCTTCCATAGTGATCCATACAACACTGACGACCGTCACGTCAGATAAATCGTGTGAGCGTCTATATGCACTACCGCGACGGCGCTGTGCCGTAGTGCCACCGTGTCCTCAACAAGCTTCCATAGTGATCCATACAACACTGACGACCGTCACGTCAGATAAATCGTGTGAGCGTCTATATGCACTACCGCGACGGCGCTGTGCCGTAGTGCCACCGTGTCGTCAACAAGCTTCCATAGTGATCCATACAACACTGACGACCGTCACGTCAGATAAATCGTGTGAGCGTCTATATGCACTACCGCGACGGCGCTGTGCCGTAGTGCCACCGTGTCGTCAACAAGCTTCCATAGTGATCCATACAACACTGACGACCGTCACGTCAGATAAATCGTGTGAGCGTCTATATGCACTACCGCGACGGCGCTGTGCCGTAGTGCCACCGTGTCGTCAACAAGCTTCCATAGTGATCCATACAACACTGACGACCGTCACGTCAGATAAATCGTGTGAGCGTCTATATGCACTACCGCGACGGCGCTGTGCCGTAGTGCCGCCGTGTCGTCAACAAGCTTCCATAGTGATCCATACAACACTGACGAGCGTCACGTCAGATAAATCGTGTGAGCGTCTATATGCACTACCGCGACGGCGCTGTGCCGTAGTGCCACCGTGTCGTCAACAAGCTTCCATAGTGATCCATACAACACTGACGACCGTCACGTCAGATAAATCGTGTCAGCGTCTATATATGCACTACCGCGACGGCGCTGTGCCGTAGTGCCACCGTGTCGTCAACAAGCTTCCATAGTGATCCATACAACACTGACGACCGTGCGATACGGCAAATCAACCGTAGTTTTTCACAGCATGAAAAACGAGTGTGTACAAAGGGCCTAGTACGCGTCTATGTGTGCGTACGCGTGTTTTCACTCGCTCCAGGGAGCTGGTCTTCTGTACCTATGTTTTTTTGTTTGTCTGCATTTGGAAGGGAGCCAGGTTTAACTACATGTGGAGCGGCGAATTATAAGTGTTATTGCAGGACGTAGATAAGCACCCTGGAGAGTATGCATTTTCTGTGCTGTTCGTGTTGGCTTTAGAGTTTTTTGGATATATTGCAGTTCGAGTATCGTGTAGTTTTGGGTTTTTATTACAGCAATAAAAAAAAAATTTTTTTTGACGTCAATTGTAGATGTTGGAATTTTTTTCTTTTAAGAAATTACAGTTCATTATGATGAATATAAACTATCTTTTGTACTGCGGTATGCTTTTATTTTAGACTTATAAGCTTTAATGTTAAAAACATAAATATAGGTATATCCAAGCGTTATCATCCAATTTCATAAATTAACAACGAAATAACCTTTCTTCCTTCCAGTAAAAAAAAAGTTTATTTCAATTTAAAGTGCAAGTGTGTGAGGGTGTGTGTGTGTTTCAAGTGTGTGTGTTTCTGTTTTAACTGTGTAAGATTTGGAGATCACCTTTTAAGCAAGAAATTGCTTGTGTTAGTGACTATAGACTCCGCACTTCCACTTAGCATTTACCATTAATTTGCAATTGCATTTACAAAAACGTGTTAAAATACAAATTACAAAAAATAAAATAAAAATAAGTAGTAAGTTTGTAGTTTTAAATTATAGAAAAAGAAAACTATGAAAATGAACAAGCGTTATACAGGGAAAGAGACAAAAAAGCGCATATTTGTGTGATGTGTGCGAGTATGGGTGAGTGTGCTAGTGTGAGGGTTGTAGTGTGTAAGAGTTAAAATTTGCATTTCTACTATATTGTATAGGGTACTCGTATAAGTTTACGTGTCAGTGTAAGTAGTCGTTACACTAATATTATAAAAACGAAAGTTTGTGTGTGTGGGGGTGTGTTTGTATGTTTGTTACTTCTTCACGCTCAAACGACTGGACCGATTTGTATGAAATTTCAGCTTATACCCTGGATTAACACATAGGATACTTTTTATTTCGGTCTATGCGGGTGAAACCGCGGGGCGCAGCTAGTAATTAATAATGTCAATACAGAAGGATTATATTATGTCGTTAATATGGTTCACTCAGAGCCATCACTATGACTAATCCCATAGATGGTGCTGAATAATCCCCAACGACATTTGGGATTACTAACACTCACATATGTACAGCTGAATTAATAGCCGTTTGACAATCGAGAGATGTGACATCAAATAATTTGTGGCTAAATTAATACAGATTAGTTGTACACATAACATAATAATATGTTCTCACTAACAACAAATATAGGGGTTGAAGCGGGGTTCGTCGGTCGTGAAAAACAACTGAAGGCCTACTTATATACGTTCAAATTCAAGTCGCAATCTCATGCCAGCGACAACCAAATGCCAAAAATGTAGGTAAACCGAAGACAGTGAATTCTATAGACTCATGGAATCCGTGCCGTCGAAAGGGACAGAAAAAAAGTACATCTTTTGTTTAGGGTTACCAAGTGATGTACATTTTACCCAATATTCTTCATAAAATAAGATTTTTTAAATGAGGTTTGTATTTCATGTTACCATGATGAGAAATAAAAAATATGAGTAATGATGCGACTGCAATGTTTTATTCAAACTCAAACTTAAAGTATTTATTTCAAATAAACCAATTACAGGCACTTTTGAATTGTCAAGGGGTCGGTCAGTCAGAAAGATGAAGCTAGTTGCCCATAAAAGCGTAGTAGGTCCCTATGGATATGAATGGGCAAGAAACTCCACGGACACTAATTTAAATCAAAATATTTTACAAAATATTGGCTATACCTATCGTTCATTTTGAAAATATACATGTGAAAACAATGTAGACAGACGTGCACGTTAAAAGCGTCCGTAATAAAAATATGAAAACTAAAAACAACTAAATTAAAAATTAAAAATAAGCCGTGGCAGCTAAGAAGCCAGTCCCAACTGACGGCGCCCGTTCACGAACATGACGCATGGATCAGCACCGATTAGCTCAACCTTTTTGATGATCCGACACTTACGCCACCAGCAGCGAGACATTTGAGTGACCAACTCTCAACCGCCAGGCACATTCAAGTCATTGAGAGACGTACCCAGCAAAAGGAAGTTTTATAGTAGCTACATAGTGCTCACACCTCAATCCTGGAACTCCTAGTAGCAGCAATCCACATGTTTCTTACTTCGAGTTTATTTGGAAATCTGCAAGTTTAATAAGATTTTTTTCATTACCTTTAATTTTTACCAGTGATCTTGCTTAGTTTCAAGATTTTTAAGTGATTTATATATTTATAGTACCTATAGTAGTAGCTATATAGTATGCAATATGTTGGCCCGCAGGTTTGCACGTTGTACACCAGAGGGGCAATTCTCGTACCTAAAAACGTTCACAATCTCATGCCAGCGTCAATCAAATGTCAAAAATTTAGGTAAACGCTATACAATTTTTGACAGATTGAGTCTTGAGATGATATTGTGAACGTTGTTAAAAATACGAGAATTGCCCCTCAGAAGTAAAAATAACTCGATATTGCCGCCAATCTTTGTACATGTGCACTCTGTGGGTACGATAGACGCAGACGGCATACGACGTCTACAGAGTTCAGTATAACAATACTTTCAGGATGTTGTTGAAGTGGAAGCCTCAACAACATCCTGAAAGTGTTGTTATACTGAACTCTGTAGACGTCGTATGCCGTCTGCGTTACTGCAGTGCATCAGGCATGTTTGCCGAAGTACATACTGATGGTTTCAATACCATATTGCGTAAAAAGAATGCTTTTATGATGCGCAGAGTACGTGGGAGCGTCAAAAACATTCAGAAGATCATCAGTGAACAGCCGTGCTGCACCATTATGACGCATTATACATGCACAACATGTACCCAATGAGGGGCATAATGGTGAGTGCAGATGAATTAATAGTAGATTATGCACCGAGGGGCTAAAGTTGTGTCTTATGTCACGGGCGTCATATTGAATCTCGAGCGCAATGAAGGATTCGGGATTTAACTCCCGAGCGCAGCGAGGGAGTTAATAGTTTAACTCACGAGCGAAGCGAGGGAGTTAAAGCTAGCCCAAGGCAAAGACACCTTTAGCCCAGAGGAGGATACTCTACTTTTTACACCTACTGTGAGAAAATAATAGCCATAGTACGAAAAACAAAGTATTTATTAAATAAACAAACAGTAAGAATAACATATTTAGAACTAGTTAGTTGAATGCACTTACATATTAATTGAAGTTAATGGTAAAATTTGAGACATTAGTCCAGTTGTGCAAAGATTAAGTTAAGTTTTTATTTGGTACGTTTATAGATGTTGATGTGAAATTAAAGAAAAAAAAATGATTCGTAGTTATCTAATTATTCTAACAATATTATGTCTTCGAAAACATGGCAACGATATGAAGAAGCAGTCGTTATGATTTTGTAGGAAATCGAGAATATCATCCACGCGTAGTAAGGGTTTCGAGAATAGCTTTCCTCTTTCTGGCACCAAAGGGTGTTTGATAGTACTATACTGCCAATTTAGCTGAGCATGTGAGATTCCAAATTCAAATCACATTATTGACCAGCGGGTCATAATGAAATCCAGTACAACATTATTGACCGGCTGTGCCCCCGGCCACTAATGACTCACTTTAGGTTAAGGTTGCTTGACATATAATTTGACATTTTCGAGCAGGTGGTGTGAAAAAACTTTTATTACGTTTGTTACTAACATAGCTTATGAGAATGTGTAGTACTAATATCAATGGATCAAGGTCTGAAATAAAATATTTTTTTATAGACATTGCTTTCAAAATTAATTTTACCCATATTAAAGGGTAAATTCCCCGTCAAAAAGTGGCAACACTGAATTTCGAGGTAAGAAAATAAAAATATTGCGCAAATCAAGATTTTATGAGATTTAACACAATAAACAAATTAGTTTGTAGTGTTTGTACATTACTGCGACTATTTGATTAGAAATAGCAGAATACAAAGCGATCGAATACATAAAAAGATCGAATACTTACGAGTGGAAGGAAAATCCGGAAATCTTCATCAAACTATCACTTTTAGAGTTTATTGCACTGCACTTTACCATTTTGCACATTCGCACAAATGTAATAATACAGAATTGAGCACGAAAAGGTAATATTTTGTGTATATAATCTCGATGTATTCAATATTAAACAATTGTATTTCAATCTGCAGCCGCCATAATCGTCAAACTTGTTGCGCACATCGATGGTCATAGCCGGCACGCGATAGAGGACAGAAATATTTTTACTCTGTCTCTTTTCTATGCTAGTGACGTTAATATGTTCTTCTTTTTCTTGTGTGAATGCAAAGGAAGATATCCAGCGGTCTATAGAATTCTCTGTCTACGTAAACGCTATACAATTTTTGAACGAGATTAAACTGCGTACTATGACTTGAAAAAATATTATGGATCCATCATGATTCCAGTGTGTGAGAGAGAGAGAGACAGAGCTATAAACGACCTATAGCACCCATACTCTTATAAAAAAGGAGGACTCCGCGCCACGCACCAGCACCATACTTTTTCTCAAAGGAACCAAGATGGATCCATGATATTTGTTCACGGCATTAAATTAACATTATTTACAAGTTCGCCAATGAGGAGCCACACGCAAAGCTGTTTGTAGATGGCGCTCTGAACGACTGTACATTGTTTTACAAACAAATCCATACAATTTGACAATCGTTCGTTATGTCAAATCAATGAAAAAAGGACAGTCGATCATGTGCCACCTAGCGTGATAAAAAGTTAGTTTTCCTCCCCATTGATTACATTTTTCAAAAACACATCTTTTCATTTAACAATCTTAAAAATTTGGTCCCGTGTGAGCGAGAGAAGTGACAACAGCAGTGTGATTCTGTAACCATCTCACCGTGAAAACTTAGGTGAAGTGAGCGTGGAGTAAGCTGTCAATAGTGTCAATCTAGCAAAAACAAAGTCACTTCACCTAAGTTTTCACGGTGAGATTTTTACAGAATCGACCGGCAGGTAGGTCTTGTGACGTTTTTGTAAACATGCAAAACACAGCATGTAAGCAACATAATTACAAAGCAACGTACTAACTTTCTTGATTCAATTTACTTCAACATTAGACGACGCGACGTGGAGTAAATAATATGGCGTTCACAATTACATACTTATATACTTTAATAATAAGCAAAGTACATTTATATTCTGGTTCAAGGATTACGTAAGTAAATAATCTTCGTTCACACAATATGGAAGCAATTTATGAAATAAGACGTACCTACTGAAATAAGACGTACCTACTGCAAAACGAGGATGTATGAGGTCATGGAGGTGGCATGATACGGTATTATATGCCACATAAGTTAACCAGAATTTCGTGCTCGTGAGCACGAAAGAGTATCTCGTGGCTAAGTTATTACAGCCACACGGGTCGATCCATCGGGTTAAGCTACGCTTGCCGGGGTTGGTCAGTGGATGGGTGACCATCTTTACATACCCAGACTCCTCAGTGCCTCGGAAAGCACGTTAAGCCGTTGGTCCCGGCTGTCATTCGTGGATTCGACAGTCGTTACGGGTCGTCAGAAGCCCGAAAGTCTTACCAAGGGGTATCGTATTACCCAGTTACTGGGTTGTGGAGGTCAGACAGGCAGTCGCTCCATGTAAAATACTGGTATTCAGCGGCATCCGGTTAGACTGGAAGCCGACCCCAACATAGTTGGGAAAAGGCTAGGCAGATTGATAAGTTAACCAGAATTTATATAGAGGTGGTGAAACAGGTGGTCATTAGAGTGAATTTGAATAACCAGTCTCGCACCTTAATGGTTCTTTTTAACCGACTTCAAAAAGGGAGGAGGTTCTTTAGTCTACAGTATCTTCTTAATATATATAATTCTTCTGTACCTGTGTTTGTCACCTAACTCCTCCTAAAATTGTGTGTATATTTCAATGAGTCTCGGGATGGTTTGAAAACATAACTGGACCCGGTAGGTGGCGCTGCAGTCTGGTTCTAGGTTCGTTCAGACAGGACAACGTCTGTCGGGTCCGCTAGTGTTCCTATATTTTTTTTAAAGTATCCCGTATGGAATGTTGTAAAAAGATGTGTCTGTAACCAAAAATGTACATGTGATGATTAGGTATACTGTCTTATGTACGGTTGTTGTATTGACCGCAAATTCATGTATTTTCGGACTTATTCTTACAAGCTTTGAGACCTTGCTTCTTGCCAAACATGATTCTAGGTCAACGGGAAGTATCCTATAGGTTTTGATTTACTTGCGAGTACTTATCAAAATATGTCACAAAAATGGCCGTATTTTTAAATTGCGTTGACTTAGAAGCTTGATTTTTTTAGAACTCTAAAGGACTATAGACCCATATATTGGATATTAATTTCAACTTGATAGCTCCATGCATTCTTGAGAAAAAGTGTCTTGACAGACTGACAGACAGACGGACAAATGATAGATACTATAATGGTTCCATTTTTTCCTTGAGGTAGTTTGATTGAAAATATCAGCTGTAATATTTACATATGAAATTGCCGTTTTGTATGAAAAAATTTAAACGATTTTTTTTCATGTATTTTTTATTTGTATTAATCGAAGTAATCACCCATGCAATCAATGCATCTTTGCCAACGCAGTGGCAGTTTATTGATGCCCTTCTTAAAGAAATCAGCTGGTCGGGAGGCAACAAATTCTTCAAAGGCATTTTGTACTGCCTCTCGGGTATTGAATTTTTTTCCCGCCAAGAAGTTATCCAAATTCTGGAAAAAGTAGTAGTCTGTAGGCGCAAGGTCTGGTGAGTAGGGCGAATGACGGAGAGCTTCCAACCCCAGTTCTTGCAACTTGGAGACCATCTGCTGTGCAGTATGAGGTCGCGCGTTGTCGTGCAGGAGCAGCGGAGACGAGCGATTGACCAATGCTGGTTGGAGATGTGCCAGCTTCTCCATCATTGTGTTCAGTTCTTCACAGTACACATCTGCAGTAATGCTCACCCCGTTTGGTAAGAAGCTGTGATGAATCACACCGGCGCTAGACCACCAAACAGTGACCATCACTTTTCTAGGGGTAAGTTTTCGTTTAGGGCATTGTTTAGGTGCTGAACCAGGATCCAACCAACTTGCTGAGCGCTTGCGGTTATCAAACAGAATCCATTTTTCATCGCAGGTAACAATGCGGTTCAAAATTCCTTCATTTGTGTGTCTGTTGAGCAGTGCAAGGCACGTCTCGACGCGTGCTTCGCGCTGGCGATCATTGAGTTCGTGGGGCACCCATTTGTCAAGCTTTTTTACCTTGCCAATTTGACGCAAATGGACCAATATTGTTTTGACGCTAACGTCGAAAGCTGCTGCTAATTCAGCCGTAGATTGTATATCATCAGCTTCCACAATCGCCTTTAATTCGTAATTGTCGACCAAAGTCTTCGGACGACCGCGAGGTTCATTTTTGAGGTCGAAATTTCCAGAACGGAAGCGAGCAAACCAATAACAGGTGGTGCGTTGGTTTGTAGTGTTAGCTCCGTAAACGTCGTTGATGTTGCGTGCCGCTTGTGCCGCGTTGCTGCCACGACGGTACTCATATTCCATAATTACTCGAATTTTTAACGTAGGTATCCATGATGACGAAAAAGATTGAAATGCGATGAAAATGTAACACTAATCAATAAACAAATGACTACTTTTGGAAAAAAAATCCATGTTTTTAAAATAAAATTAATTTGAAATTAGAATTCTTAGCCAAACAAAAATTATTTTGATTTGAAATGGCCAGAACTGCAGAACGGCAATTTCATAGGTAAAGACCATCATACATCATATCATCATTATATCATCATTTCATTTTTTTTTTTTTTTTCATTATTGTATCATCATTTTGCATAATACGAATAATTTAAACTCCAAAAGAATCTTACATTCGTTTCCTACGTCAACATTTTACGTTATTTTACACACCTGTCGTATTAAGCGAGTGTAAAAATTGCCTCAATCCATCGTCGTATATAAACGTTGATACAGTTAACGTGACGTGGCGTATATGTTCGTCATTTACTATACTATGTCTCTCCTGAGCCGCATTTGTGATAATGAATCCGCTTTTTTGTTTGTTGTAGGATTTATGGAGCTGGGTTTATGTTCAGTATTTTTTTGGCAATTTAATTTACACTGTAATCTATACTAATATCATAAAGCTGAAGAGTTTGTTGGTTGTTTAAACGCGCTAATCTCTGGAAATACCATTCGGATTTGAAAAAATGTTTTTGCATTTATAGCCCAATCCTTGAGGAATGAGGAGGAGGAGCCGAGCCGCTAAGGTGCCGAGCAAAAAGAAAAAAAAAGGCAGATAGAACGCTAAGTGATAAAGAAGTACTAGCGCGGGCCTGCGATGTGATGCGACGTGGTGGATCGGGGGCCGAGGGAGATTTTATAAAAATGTGGCTATTATTCTAACATACCTATTGTTTATCTTACGACTTCCACGTGAAAGAAATCACGGGTAGATGCTAGTTAATTAATATGTGTGATGTTCATTTGGAAAGATTTAACCGTCATTATTTGCATGTTCTTTCGCAGATTTTTAGGGTTCCGTACCTCAAAAGGAAAAAACGGAACCCTTATAGGATCACTCGTGTGTCTGTCTGTCTGTCTGTCCGTCTGTCACAGCCAATTTGCTCCGAATCTAATGGACCGATTAAGTTAAAATTTAGTACACATATGGATTTCTGTGACTCAAACACGTACAGCTAAAGTAAATATATGAATTTTGAATATGAGAGTCACTTTTAGGGGGAAAATAAGAAAATTAAAAAAAAAAGTTTTGTAAACTGTACCGAGTGACATATCAAATGAAAGGACTTACTGTGAGGGTCTGAAATATTTTTTTTTTATAATTTTAAAATGTATTATTTTAAAGTTATTTAAGAAAATAGACGAAAATTGACCATTCCCCCCCCTTATCTCCGAAACTACTGAGCCTAAAATTTTGAAAAAAATATAGAAATTAGTTCTATACCTGTAGATTACAGGAAAACCTATAAGAAGTCTGTGGTCTTAAAATAACATGGTAAATCTATATGTATATAAAAATCAAAGTCCTGACTGAGTCACTGACTAATATACCAACGCACAGCCCAAACCAATGGACTAGAGACTTGAAATTTTGCACATAGATACCTTATATAGTGTTAACATCCACTAAGGAAGGATTTTTGGAAATTCCATCCCTAAGGGGGTAAAACAGGGGATGAAAGTTTGTATGAAAAATCCTATCCCTTGAGTTAATAGACTTGAAACTTAGCACGAATATTCATCTAAGTAAATTATAAAGTTTATCATTTTTAGTTTTCCTAAACTACCCCCTAAGGAGGGATTGAGGGTGTCAAAGTTTGTATGGAGGAACTTTAATACGCTGTCCGATTAACTCAAAACTCAGTTTTCATACTTGAGACCAAAAATTGAGACTAACGTGTATTAGGGTTTTCCAAAAATCTACCCCTAAGGGGTGAAAAGTTAATTTTATAGCGGAGGATTTTATTGGGGGCTTGATTAACTCTAAAATTGTTGTAAATAATGTTTGAGTCAAGTTATGGAAACATACCAGACGATTTTTGAAATTCTTTAGGTATCTGTGTTCGTGAAAACAGAGATACAGTTTATATGAAAAATCTTATTAATTTGGTTATTGAACTTGAAACTTAGCACAAATACTTGCATAAGTAAGTAATAATGTTTGTCATTATTAGTTTTTCAAAACTACGCATCAAATGAGGTTTAGGGATGTTAAAGTTTGTATAGAAGAATTTTAAAGCGCAGTCCGATGAAAAAAATGGTACTTTGGTAGTTAGGAAACTTGCCAAACGAATTTTCACCGATTTTGACGGCATATAGCTGATGTTTTAAGGAGTAACTTAGGCTATTTTTATTTTAGAAAAATAATTAGGGTTCCGCGCAAGAAAATTAAAATCCATGAAATCAGACAACCACGTACAGCCCAGTACAAACTTACTAAGCCTCCGCTGTCTATTACGGCTATAACAACAAATAATAAAAATAAAGCAAAGTTAAAAATTTAAGGGGTCGGTCCCCATACAATAAACTTTTTGTGGGGTGTCATGTCATTATTTCATCACCGCTGCTCTCAAAACGGTGAAGGAAAACATCGTGAGGAAACCGGCATGTCCTAGAACCAAAAATTCGAAGACATGTGACATCTACCAACCCGCACTGGGCCCGCGTGGTGGATTACGGCCCACTCCCTCTCACCGAGAGGAGGCCTGTGTCCCAGCAGTGGGACCATTATAGGCTGATTATGTGTTATGTGGGGTGTCATCGTCTAGAACTCATTGAGTAGAGTACAAAAATATTTATTTTTATTTTTTAAATTAAGAAATAGGGGGCCGTAAAAGTTGTAAATTTTAGACCATTTTTGTACGAGCTCTAGCGCAACAATTCAACAAATTAGGAATTTGAAACTTCTTTATACCATGTAAGTACCATGAATACTGAATTTAATCAACAACACTGAAAACGGCGATTCATAAGGTATTTTGTTTAAACATGGGTGATTTTCTGCAACTGCAAAAAATAACCTCGTAATTCACAGTATCATTATAAAATAAGGAAAAAGTTATCTTTGCGATTGTTAAACATATAATATGGTACGGAACCCTTCGTGCGCGAGTCCGACTCGCACTTGACCGGTTTTTTTTATGGCGATATTAAGAAGTAATTAGTTTAACGCTCAGAAGAATTAACAGTGTCCTTTTGTTTTTGTATTTATTTGTATAGTTATCTAGTTAGTCCTTTAATTTAGTAGGTGTAAATAGTGTTAATTTGTATACAAATAAAATTCTTAATAAACAAAAAAAAAAAGTTAAAACCCTTCAATGGGTTACTGTAGGTAACTGTTAAACTAGAAGTTGTAACTTCAATAAAATTAATAATGAAAATATTTTCAAAACTAAATCCGTCAAATTAACCTAAAGCTGGCAGCTTGATAAGGGGAAGACAAGGAACAGAGGTTGTGGACTAAATTCTGTTCTGTTAGCAATGTAATTAAAGTCAAATCTATCCGCCATAGACATTTATTAATTAGTTGACTGACAAAAAGACAAATGTATTCTTATAAACTTTTTTATTTTTTTAAATTTTAAACAAGATAATATTTACATACATGTTTTAAAATAGATAACAATAGACAAAAGCATTCCTGTATTACTCGAAGGGTTAGGCAGAGGTGTACAACTGTACACCCACATTTAAGTGAGAGGGATCCATTTCGCCAGTTATGAATAGTTTAAAATAATTTTTCCCATTATTTATTTCCATCAGCAAATGATTCACACCCACTCTATCATTTTAATGAAATTATTCCGAGACCTTTGGGATTCAACTCGGAACTCATAAGTATTTGACGAGTCCGGTCCAAATTGCCTACGAATCACGGGGAGGGTATATTTTAAGATATTCGTGACGCAAAACCGATCCCCTACTACAGCTGTTATTTACGAGTAAAATATACAGGCTGTTTCTTTTAAGGTGTTAAGCCAGTGCGAGCTGATAGCAGAGTACCATACCTATCGATTTAACCCCCATGTATGTTCTACGATTTTTTGTAGTTTTCGAGTTATAATTTTTTTTCGATATTTTTTTTGATTCAAACTCAAAATTTTTGAACAATAATGTACTAAATAGGGCATTATTTGCTG
The DNA here is from genome assembly GCA_905163495.3 of Cosmia trapezina. NCBI lineage: Eukaryota > Metazoa > Arthropoda > Insecta > Lepidoptera > Noctuidae > Cosmia > Cosmia trapezina. The sequence continues at coordinate 7,331,536 of LR991027.1, read as the reverse complement.
AAATCCGCCGTTGAAAGTGGTGTATCTGAAATCTTGTGATTTTCATGTTTTATAATTTATCTTATCTTTGCATGTTTTTGTCAATTCTGATATTTACTATTCCTCTACGTTTAAGCAGAGCTCAGTTGATAATAAAATCATAAATTTTATACCTACCACTATCCTTAACCACTACCATTGATATGAAATGAGGGATCCAAAATAACTACAAAAAATGTAAGAAAAGAACATACATGGTGTTAAATCGATAGGTATGGTACTCTGGTATTAGTTCGCACTGGCTTGACACCTTAAAAGAAACACCCTGTATATGTATGTACGTTTATATTTGTAGGTATTATTTGGAAACTCCAGGAGATTTCCTGTAGGGTTTGACGAATTTCTATTTATGTTGAGAAAAGAATATCATTGTACAGATCTTCGTATTGAAAGCTGTGCCTATGGAACACACTCAAGCGACAACGTTTGACAACATTGGAGCTCACTGGGGAATTAGTAATAGCTTTGGCGGTCAAGAGCGAGTCGAACTCGAGCACCGAGGGTTCCGTTCTGATTTCTGAAAAAGTGTGCTATTTAGAGACATCATTTTATTTTATCTGTAATTTTTACGTAAACTTCTATCACATAGAATAATTTCATATTTTTCTCGATGCAAACTTCGGAGATAAGGGGTTGGGGGGTAGGGGACGGTATTTATTTTTACATTTTTCATCAAAAGTCGAAAACTGTGTGGCTTAAAAAATAAAAAATATGTTTGAGAATGTGCAAACAGCGCTCTTTTATATGATACCCCACATGCCCTACGTAGCCCACTTCGAATTTTTATGAACCCCTTTCAGTCCCTGTTGCAAAAAAAATTATAGATATTTTTATTTCTTTTTTATTTGCAAAATTGTTGGGCAAACATCATCTAAAACTGTTTTAAATTTCAAGTTGATAACATTAGTAGTTCTTGAGATATCCAGCTGTGACAGACAAACAGACTGAGTCGCACCATAAGGGTTCCTTTTTACCATTTTGGTACGGAACACTAACAATAGCATAAGGTCAACAGAGGGATAAACATAGGTACCTAAATGACTTACTCAGTTAGTCAGTTCAGCGTACAGTAATTTTTATGGTTCCGTACCTCAAAAGGAAAAACAGAACCCTTATAGGATCACTTCGTTGTCCGTCTGTCTGTCTGTCAGTCTGTCAAGACCCTTTTTCTCAGGAGCGCGAGTTCAATCAAGTTGAAATTAATATCAATTACGTAGGCCTATATAATAGTCCAGTAGACAAAAGAATATGCCCTTCGATAATTCCAAAGTTTTTTATTTTCGCGGAGTGGATTACTTTCGTGAATTCATTGCTATGTACAAAAATGCTAACAGTTTAGAGTTATGCTATAGGTATTAAGTAGGTATTTCCTATTATTTCGTGTTATAACAATAATATAATATTTAAATTAAAATACTACACTGTTTCTTAATTAGTACTATCTATAGTATATATTACTGAAAATGCTAACAGATAGGTACTGTGGAACAATGGAAATCTGAAAATGTCCTTTAACTCATTCAATAAAAAATTTAAGTTTTTCAAATCATTTCCTATACACTTAAAGGGATTAGTTATACCTTACAACAAAAGTTCTAACAGCTAAGTAATATGCTTCACAAGTAATTGTATTTTTACTTTGCAATTAGCGAAATATTGAATTTAAGTTTATAAATTTGCGCCCACATATTCGTGATAATAAGCTCTGCTACCATACAAAAGTTTCAACTTGTACGTGCTATGCCTTTTTGTTTAATAAATAAAATACAATTTGGATATTGTGGCGCGCGGTGTAAGTACGACAATTCGTGCAGCGCGACGCGGTGACAATCAGACCCACACTCACTGCAAACGTGCACGCGGCTACACATCAAGCTATGCTTGTCCAGTTTACTCTGACCTCTCATTGTAAGGTAATCTTATACAATGCGAGATCAGCTTATACTGGATATGTATAGCTTGATCTGTAGCCGTGCGTACCTACCTCTATTGAATGAGGCGCAAAATCATTTCATTACAGTCACATCTCACAAATGACTAATACGAGTACAGTCAGCGTCAAAAATATCGGAACGAACAGACTGTTCAAAATGATCTCAAAAACTAAGAAAATTAAACTAGTCAATTGGGTAAAGCTCTTGTCAGAATTACAGTGTAATATTATCGTATACTGTCTTCATTCTGAAAACAGTCTGTTCGTCCCGATATTATTGACGCTGATCCAATACAGTCAGTTATTTTTTCTGTTCCATTCCGTGACCGTGACTTCGCCCGCGCGTAATTATCAACAATTGTCAAAAATAGTCAAAATCCCGGATTCCGGGATTCACAGATTTAGGGTTCTGATTATAGGATCGAATGTATATTTATGTATTGATCGTCAAAATGTCGTGATTCCGGAATTGATAAATTAAGTATTTTTTTTACCATTAATGGGTAACTTGTTTATCACTAAATTTTCACAGGGGATCATCTACTATGAACAACTTTCACTATGGCATCAACACGTAAATCACGAAAAATAAATCTGCTGGTCGAGTAGGTATTGAGCTTTTGTATCAAACATCGTAATTTTTTTCGTGATTTCAGAGTTGGTCCCATAATGAAAGCTGCTGAAACTGTAAATCCAAGATGGCGGCTGCGAATATTTTCAAATGTTTCGTCATGGGTGTCGTTTTCATTGGTTTCGAGGGTGTTAAGGCCGATAGTGACACTAAAATGTAAATCCAAGATGGCGGCTGCGAATATTTTTTAATTTTTCGTCATGGGTGTCGTTTTTTTGGTTTTCGATAGTGTTAAAGCCGATAGTGATACTAAAATGTAAATCCAAGATGGTGGATGCGAATATTTTCTAATTTTTCGTTATGGGTGTCGTTTTCATTGTTTTCGGTGGTGTTAAAGCTGATAGTAACATTAAAATGTAAATCCAAGATGGCGGCTGCGAACATTATTAAATTTTTCGTCATGGGTGTCGTTTTCATGCTTTTCGAGGGTGTTAAAGCCAATAGTGACATTAAAATATAAATCCAAGATGGCCGGTGCGAACATTTTCAAATTTTTCGTCATAGGTGTCGTTTTCATGCTTTTCGAGAGTGTTAAAGCCGATAGTGACACTAAAATGTAAAGCCAAGATGGTGGATGCGAATATATTCTAATTTTTCGTCAAAGGTGTCGTTTTCATGGTTTTGGGGGCTGTTAAAGCCGATAGTGATGTTAAAATGTAAATACATGATGGCGGCTGCGAACATTTTTAAAATTTTCGTCACGGGTGTCGTTTTCATGATTTTCGAGGGTGTTAAAGCCGATAGTGACACTAAAATGTAAATGCAAGATAGCGCCTGCTTTAAAAATGTTGATGGTTTTTTAATTACTATCACACGTGTTTTCAGGTTGTAACGCGATACGCTGCACTGCCGCAGGGTTAGTTAAGTAGGCATCAGCCAAGCGTCACGCATTTTGACTCCTCTATCGGCTTTAGCACACTCTAAAACCATGACGGAAAATTTTCGCAGCCGCCATCTTGGATTTACATTTTAACGTCATTATCGGCTTTTACACCCTCGAAAACCATTAAAATGACACCCATGATAAAGAGCTTGAAAATTTTTGCAGCCGCCATCTTGGATTTACATTTTAACGTCAATATCGGCTATAACACCCTCAAAAACCATGAAAACGACACCCATGACGAAAAGTTTGAAAATTTTGCAGCCACCGTCTTGGATTTACATTTTAACGTGGCGTTAAAATGTAAATCGCCTTTGAAACCCTCGAAAAGCATGAAAACGACACCCATGACGAAAAATTTAATAATGTTCGCAGCCGCCATCTTGGATTTACATTTTAATGTTACTATCAACTTTAACACCACCGAAAACCATGAAAACGACACTCATTGAGAAAAATTAGAAAATATTCGCATCCACCATCTTGGATTTACATTTTAGCGTCACTATCGGCTTTAACAGTCTCGAAAACCAAGAAAACGACACCCATGACGAAAAATTAGAAAAGATAGAAAATATTCGCAGCCGCCATCTTGGATTTACATTTTATTGTCACTATCGGCCTTAACACCCTCGAAAGCCATAAAAACGACACCCATGATAAAACATTTGAAAATATTCGCAGCCGCCATCTTGGATTTACAGTTTCAGCAGCTTTCACTATGGGACCAACTCTGAAATCACGATAAAAATTACGATGTTTGATACAAAAGCTCAATACCTACTCGACCAGCTGATTTGTTTTTCGTGATTTACGTGTTGATGCCATAGTGAAAGTTGTTCATGAGTAGAAGATTCCCTGTGAAAATTTACTGATAAAAAGTTATCCTCTAATACTCGTAGTAAAAAAATACTTAATTTATCAATTCCGGCATCCCGACATTTTGACGATCAATACAAAAGTAGATACATTCCATATTAGCCAAAGCCTAAACTTAAGTAAATATACATTCGATTCTATAATCAGAACTTAAAAATTGTCGCTCCGGAATCCCGGGATTTTTTCGATACATAAGTGCAATCCATATTAACTAACATCTGCACTTAAGTAAATTATACATTCGATTCTATGATCAGAAGTCAAAATTTGTGAATCCCGGAATTTTTTTGATACAGAAGTGCAATCCATATTAGCCAACACCTGAACGCAAGTACCTAACTAAACATTCGATTCCAAAATAAGAACTTAAAAAGTGTCGTTCCGGAATCCCGGCATTTTCTCGATGTATAAGTGCAATCCATACTAACTAACATCTGAACTTAAGTACTTAAAACATTCGATTCTATAATTAGAAGTCAAAATTTGCCGATACCAAAATTCTGGGATCTTTCAATCCAAAAGCCCACTCCATACTTAGCCAACACCTCAACTTTAGGTTAATACGCATCCGATTATCCGATCTCTAGTAATAATGTAATGTCCCAAAACCCGGGAGATTAATTATAAAAAAATAAAAAATAAAAATAAAAAAGCCTTTTATTTCCAGTAAATTTCCATTCCTTAAAATCTATGTATGTGTTAGTTTTGTTTAGTTCATTCTATGTTATTTATTTGTCTCTTACTTGGTATAATTTTATGTGTATCCTATGTATTATATCATAGTATTTATAGTTAGGTACTTCATTTTTTTATTTAATCTACAGGAACCCCAGAGTGGGTGAAGGCCTCCTCCAGTGATGCCCATTTGACTTTGTCTTCAGCTACTTTTCTCCGGTTTGGACCAGCTATTGCTTTTATATCACCTTCCCATCTTGTAATAGGTCTACCTCTTGTTCTTTTGCCTAGTAGGCCATTCCAGAATGTTACTCTTTTGGGAGATTAATTATCCCGGAAAAAATGTTGTCCTAAAGAAGTCTCCACTGTTTGTCTCTGTTCCTCGAAGTTCTATTCCGTTCTTTATTTATTACCAGAGATCGTATGTTCGGACGCATATTTACCTAAAGTTGAGGTGTTGGCTCTATAGAGGAAAAATAGAATGGATTAGATGGGGTATAGGATATTGATAGTAGGAATTATAAATACAACTAGAACTTACTTGTTGGCTCCAATCGTCGTTATGTATTCCGGCAGCCCATAATATGGTCTCTTGTGTCTCTGATCGTCTAACTACAGAAACCTTTATTCGTTTGTCAGAGGAATATTTTTGTTACGACTGGAACGTATGTCCTACTGGTGCGGTCATTTGTTTCTACGAGTATCTCAGATTGACTTACGCGGCTTGTTATGGAAAATAGTTATTCGCAATTTAAACAAAAGCCATAGCACGTACATGTTGAAACTTTTGTATGGTAGCAGAGCTTATTGTCTCGAATGTTCAGGCGAAAATTTACAAACTTAAATTCAATATTTCGCTAATCGCAAAGTAAAAATACAATTACTTGTGAAGCCTGAACATTCTTGTGAAGCCTTGTGTTGTACTTAGCTGTTAGAACTTTTGTTGTATCGGCCTTAACACCCTCGAAACCAATGAAAACGACACCCATGACGAAACATTTGAAAATATTCGCAGCCGCCATCTTGGATTTACAGTTTCAGCAGCTTTCATTATGGGACCAACTCTGAAATCACGAAAAAAATTACGATGTTTGATACAAAAGCTCAATACCTACTCGACCAACTGATTTATTTTTCGTGATTTACGTGTTGATGCCATAGTGAAAGTTGTTCATAGTAGATGATCCCCTGTGAAAATTTAGTGATAAACAAGTTACCCAGTAATGGTAAAAAAAATACTTAATTTATCAATTCCGGAATCACGACATTTTGACGATCAATACATAAATATACATTGGATCCTATAATCAGAACTCTAAATTTGTGAATCCCGGAATCCGGGATTTTGACTATTTTTGACAATTGTTGATAATTACGCGCGGGCGAAGTCACGGTCACGGAATGGAACAGAAAAAATAACTGACTGTATTGGATCAGCGTCAATAATATCGGGACGAACAGACTGTTTTCAGAATGAAGACAATATACGATAATATTACACTGTAATTCTGACAAGAGCTTTACCCAATTGAGTAGTTTAATTTTCTTAGTTTTTGAGATCATTTTGAACAGTCTGTTCGTTCCGATATTTTTGACGCTGACTGTACTCGTATTAGTCATTTGTGAGATGTGACTGTAATGAAATGATTTTGCGCCTCATTCAATAGAGGTAGGTACGCACGGCTACAGATCAAGCTATACATATCCAGTATAAGCTGATCTCGCATTGTATGAGATTACCTTACAATGAGAGGTCAGTGTAAACTGGACATGCATAGCTTGATGTGTAGCCGCGTGCACGTTTGCAGTGAGTGTGGGTCTGATTGTCACCGCGACGCGCTGCACGAATTGTCGTACTTACACCGCGCGCCACAATATCCAAATTGTATTTTATTTATTAAACAAAAAGGCATAGCACGTACAAGTTGAAACTTTTGTATGGTAGCAGAGCTTATTATCACGAATATGTGGGCGCAAATTTATAAACTTAAATTCAATATTTCGCTAATTGCAAAGTAAAAATACAATTACTTGTGAAGCATATTACTTAGCAGTTAAAACTTTTGTTGTAAGGTATAACTAATCCCTTTAAGTGTATAGGAAATGATTTGAAAAACTTAAATTTTTTATTGAATGAGTTAAAGGACATTTTCAGATTTCCATTGTTCCACAGTACCTATCTGTTAGCATTTTCAGTAATATATACTTTAGACAGTACTATTTAAGAAACAGTGAAGTATTTTAATTTAAATTTTATATCATTGTTATAACACGAAATAATAGGAAATACCTACTTAATACCTATAGCATAACTCTAAACTGTTAGCATTTTTGTACATAGCAATGAATTCACTATAGTTATCCACTCAGCGAAAATAAAAAACTTTAGAATTATCGAAGGGTAAATGGAAAAAATATTATATCTCTACTGGACTATAATGGTCCCTTGGAGCTCTAAAAAAAATCAACCAGTGAACGCAATAATTAAAAAAATACAGTCATTTATGCCACATATTTTGATGCTCGCAAGTGAATCAAAACCGTTACCGTTGACCTAGAATCATGCTTGGCAAGTATCAAGCCCTCACAGCACAAGTGTAGGAAAAAGTCAGAAAACCGTTAATTTGTAATTTTACTACATAAAAAAATATTTTTGTGGGATTACAAACTTAAATTTGATGGGAGAACATGTTTTTTAACTACATGTTAAGTTTGTCTTTGGGATAAATTCATACCAATTACGGAACTCTTCATTGTGCGTGATCCGACATACACTTGGCCGGTTTTTTTTGTGAGGAAGACCCACATTTGCATAACTTTGAACCTCAGTGAATATTTTTTGTGGCAAAAAACGTTTGTACATTATTTTGAATCCACACAATTAGGAATAACAGCTGTCCAAAACGTTATTTATAAATACTTCCAGCACTGGAGTACGCTGATGAAGGCATTCTGCTAACAGTTGGCCTCAAAGCGACCATGTGAGGCCGTTTGGCTTCAAGGCCTTGATGATAATGGCACACAGCCAACAGTACAGTGAAAATTTTGTCGCATGGTTGTGAAAATTTACTTTTATGATTTTATTGGTGGTAAAGACAATGTGCGGATTTTATTAGTTATTTTTTGGCTAGTGTTAACGGTATACAGCGAAGAAACTTAGGGTAAAACTAGCTTTTGCCCGCGGCTTCGCCCGCGTGGATGTCGGATCGCATTGCCTGCCCGCGCTATTACTTCGTTTTCGCTTAGCGTTCTTTCTGACATTTTTCTTCTTCCGACACCTAAGGGTCCTAGAGTGATGTTAAGGGTCCTTGAGTGTTGAGTGTTGTGTGTGTGTGTTTGTTGTGATGTGATATGCTTATAGTCTTCCTTAACAATTGGGCTTATCAAATGCAAAAATAATTATTAAGTCCGACTGTTAGTTCCAGAGATTAGGGCGTTCAAACCAACCAAAAAAAGTGTGTGTCAGCTCCGACGGGAGTTTACTTCTGTTTTTGTGCCGTTTCGAGTTTCCGACTTTCTATTTTTCGGTCATTTCTGTCGGGCTGGGTTTCTTCAATGAATCAGTGCTATACAAATAGCAACTTTAAGGTGTAAGGGCACTCGTCCCCCCTCTCCCTCTTACTTCTCCTCCTCTCACTCTAACCACTTCTCACTCTCCCCTATCATCCCCCTCACTTCTCCCTCTCACCCCCTCACGCTTCCCAATCCCTCTCCCTCTCATACCCTTCACCACATCCCTTTCCCGCTAACCTTCCCCTCCCCCTCACCCTGTCCCACACCCACTACACCTCCTCCCTCACTACACCCTCGTATCGCTCTCCCCTTCCCTCCATCATCCTTCCCTTTCCCTCCTCACCACCCCTCCCCTCCCTCTCACCACACCCTCCTCTTCCACTTTTCCTCCTCATGATAGCCACGACATTCATCAAATTCCTCATCACCCCTCCCCTTCCCCTTTCCCTCCTCACCACCCCCTACCCTTCTCCCTTTCCCCTCTACCCTTTCCTCGGGGGAAAAACTATTAACGACAAACTTTATTACTTGCTTAGGCAAATATTTGTGCAAAGTTTCAAATTATTTAATCAAACATTTTTCATATAAACTATATTCCCTGTTTTCACACCCACAGGGATGGAATTATAAAAAATCGTTTAGGGTATTTCCGTAACTTGACTGAAAGATTATTTACACAAATTTTCGAGTTAATCAAGCCCCGCAGTAAAAAATTTTATAATTTACTTAGATAAATATTCATGCCAAGTTTCAAGTCTATTAACTCAAGGAATAAGATTTTTCATACAAACTTTCATCCCCTATTTGTCCCCCTTAGGGATGGAATTTCCAAAAATCCTTCCTTAGTGGATGCCTACACTGTATAAGTCTCTAGGTCCAGCGGTTTAGGCTGTGCGTTGATATATCAGTCAGTCAATCAATCAGTCAGTCAGGACTTTGAATTTTATATACAGGGTGATTTTTAAATGACCAGCCAAATTTTCACAGGGTGTTCTACCCATGAATATGAACAACTTTCACTATGGGACCAACTTTGAAATCACGAAAAAAAAACCAGCGGTTTCCTACAAAAGTTCAATACCTACTCGATCAAAATGTATGAAACAGCTGATATTTTTTTTGCGATTTCAAAGTTGGTCCCATAGTGAAAGTTGTTCATATTCATGGGTAGAACACCCTGTGAAAATTTGGCTGGTCATTGAAAAATCACCTTGTATATTAGGTGTAAAAAAATTAACTGCAAGAACTTCGTCCACACGACTTTATTACTCGACATCGAAAAACAAACACATTACAAAAAAAAATTTTCGCGGAATCGCGAAAAAAAAATCAGCTGTTCAATACATTTATGTTCGCATAATTCGTCAAAATGTACTGAACAGCTGATTTTTTTTTCGCGATTTCAGGTTTGGTCTCATAGTAAAAGTTGTTCATAATGATGAGTACAATGACCCCTTAAGAGGTTGTGGGTTACTTATTTTACACCTTGTATAGATAGATAGATGTGTGACGACATAAATGAAAATAACAATATATTATTATTCGTAATGATTGACATCTATAGACACATTTAGAGACAAAAATCAAGAACTGTACAATACATACCTATGATCCACAATAAACTTTTGATTGATTGATTGATTGATTGAAAATATTTTTGGCCAGCTTTTAGGTTCAAATACCCGTATGTGCGGCGCGAGGCGTGTTCGTACTCTGATAGAATAGCTTAACAAATGTTCGCCGTGATTTTGACATAACTTTTTCATTTATGAACCGATTGACATGAAATAAACACTAAATGTTAAGTGAAGCTTACTACAGTATATTAGTGAAAACCGCATGTAAATCGAATAAGCCGTTTCTGATATTAGCGTGCACAAACACACAGACAAACAGACAAACCGACAAACAGATAAACAGACAAAAAAAAAATTAACTACAATCTCGGGTTCGGCATCGATATAATAACAACCCCTGCTACTTTTTTTTATATATTTCCATTGTACAGACACCACTTTTCTACAATTTTATTATATGTATAGATTACGTTTCGATCTGTCAAAATCACACCACCTAATTCACAAATTTTGATACATCGAAGCATAAGGTTATAATAATGAGTACAAATGACCCCTTAAAAGGTTGCCACTGTTTACACTTACACCCTGTATACTAACACTACTCTATCCCACACATTTTGTTAATCAGAAAAATAAGTAAGGTCTGGCGGCAAACATTATAGTCCAAGATACCAGAGTATCTTGGTTGCTTGGTTGTGTTTGTAGTAAGAATACTACAATTATTGTAAAGTACGGGTAAGGTACAGAGAAAAACGTACACACGTACGTACGTTAGCTTGGGTGGGCCGATGTCCAATTTTTCTGATATATTAGGTAAGTAGGTACCTACTAAGTTACGTAAAAATATTACCTTACTTATTTTCTGATTTGTTAAACAGAAATTAAGTAAGGTCTAGCGGCCCTGGGATCTTGCTCTATTATTATGTATGTAAGTATATTGATGTACGAGTATGTTTCAACTCGTAAATATTGATTACTGATATGAGACTAGTACCTAATGACCGAAATACACTGTGGTAATACTGTCCAAGTTTAAAGGGAAAATTGACTAACCCCTCACATGGCTGAGTGTGGGCTATTTTTATGGGGGGGGGGGGGGGTTAATTGCGAACCCTATAGGTTCACAACTACTGATGAGGATATGTTTTCCATCGGATGATGTGTTTTTACGTTTATATATAATTATGTGATATAAGCTTATATACCTACTATGGCAAGTTTTGTCCTTATGCAGACATGGAGTACATTTGACCCCCGGGGGGTTAGTTGCGAACTCCATAGGTGCACAACTACTGATGATGATTGGTTTTCCATTGGATGATGTTTCTTTACGTTTATATATATGCGATATAAGGTTATATACCACTATGTAAAGGTTTTTCCTTATGCACACATGGGGTGCATTCATGTCCGTTTGCCCCGCACGGCCCCCCAGAATTTGCGTTTTGGGTGTGCACCAATGCAATGTACTCGCCTCTAGGAGTATATTTACCGGTTTCTTTTTCAATGTACCTCTGTACTTTTGAAGAAATATGCAAAAAAAGGGGGTCGTGCCAGCCAAACGTTTTCAGCTCGGCCCCCGTGTAACTTGAAAAATATATAGCGTTTTGAAAAGTTTCTTAAACTCAAGGAATGTACTCTATTAACACGTTATATGTGCCGCAACAGATATTGTGAATTCGTAATAATAAATAATTTATAGATGTGGATAGGGGGCCGTGCTGGAAAAAACAATTATAAGAAAATATCTAAAAAAGACAAAACACCCATAACCAAAAACTATTAGAAAATAATTGATGTGCGGCAAGTAACATATGTACCGCTTTGGTTTCTCATACAACTTGCTAAATTTGAAAAATAAACCAATTTTAGTTTATTCAGCACGGCCCTCTATAGTTGCCTATATCTTTTTAAATATGACATGTTTGTTTACAAAATTCGATTTCCTGAATTACTTATAGGAGTACATTCATTCCAAATAAATTGCGATTCTGCTGTATTAGTACTTTAAACGATAAATTGAATTTAAAATATCATACATTACAACTTATGGGGTGACCATGATACAGTATTTTGACGTCAGTGTGATACGTAGTTTGCATGTTGCGATGTAGATGGCGCCACATAACTTATAACTTAAAACTTACCTGTTTATTTTAACAATCCATTTCCGTGCTTGAAATAGAATTCACTGCACAACCACACGTAGAAAATGCGTGAATACTGAAATTATTGGAGTCAGTGAACTAATAGGGACCGCACACGAGTCTTAACGGTTATAATTCCTTTATAAGATGTCATCGCTAATATTAAACGAAGAAGAAAAAAACAAATTATAAAAAGTAATGTTTATTTCAATGTAGTCACATAATTTAAGAATTAATATAGGTAAGTATAGAATATTATGTACAGTAGGCTGCATCAATTGGGTACCCCAGTTGTATTAAAATTGAGGGGATAATAACACTTATTGCTTTCATAGAGCAGTGAAAATAACACTTATTGCTTTCATAGAGCAGTGAAAATAACACTTATTGCTTTCATAGAGCAGTGAAAATAACACTTATTGCTTTCATAGAGCAGTGAAAATAACACTTATTGCTTTCATAGAGCAGTGAAAATAACACTTATTGCTTTCATAGAGCAGTGAAAATAACACTTATTGCTTTCATAGAGCAGTGAAAATAACACTTATTGCTTTCATAGAGCAGTGAAAATAACACTTATTGCTTTCATAGAGCAGTGAAAATAACACTTATTGCTTTCATAGAGCAGTGAAAATAACACTTATTGCTTTCATAGAGCAGTGAAAATAACACTTATTGCTTTCATAGAGCAGTGAAAATAACACTTATTGCTTTCATAGAGCAGTGAAAATCAAGTCTGTATGTTTATTTTGATCCTTGGAAATAATGTTTCGGCTTTCAACTCCATATTACTGAGTAAGTACATTTCCATGATTTGATTCTCATAACTAATATTACTGCTAAAGTGCTAACATCACATGTTGATCTTCCGACCCAGACTCTGGTATTGTAATAAATTAGCATAACGAGATTATTCTCAACTTCAGTGGTACAGTCGGCAACGGAAGTCGGTTAACTCTGACTTAAAAAAGAAAGAAGGAAGGAAAATAAAAGAAAGAAATTAGGTTTATTACTTAAGAACAAAGAGTTAACCGATTTCTGTTTTTCTCTTCTTGTTCTCACACACTATGGTCTACATTTCTTTTTCATTTCCCCTTTCGCAGGTCTGCTGGAACAAATTTCTTAAGAAATAACCAGTACCTTTGTACTCAAAATTATAATTAAATGATTGTCTCTATGTATCTTTTTCTCTGAGTACATATTCATCATTCGCCTGCCCTTATCCTGAACTATTTGTGGTCGGCCCAGCATGTCCCTTTTTAGGGTTCCGTACATCAAAAGGAAAAACGGAACGCTTATAGAATCACTCGTGTGTCTGTCTGTCTGTCTGTCTGTTCGTCTGTCACAGCCCATTTGCTCCGAATCTAATGGACCGATTAAGTTGACATAAACACACACACACACATATGGACACACATAATTATCCATATTTTTGGTTCACATTGTATTTCTGTGACCCAAACACGTACGGTTAAAGTAAATAAATGAATTTTGAATATAACAAACAAAAAAGAAAACTAAAAAAATAATAATTTTGCAAATTGTACCGTGTGACCGGTGTGACATATCAAATGAAAGGGCTTAAGTCTCAAATATATTTGTTTATAATTTAAAAATAAATCGTTTTAAAGTAATTTAAGAAAACAGACGAAAATTGACCATTCCCCCTCCCCTTATCTCCGAAACTGCTGAGCCTAAAATTTTGAAAAAAATACAGAAAATAGTATATACCATATACCTGCAGATTACAGGAAAACCTATAAGAAGTTTGTGGTCTTAAAATAACATGGTAAATCCTCAATATTGTGAGTACAAACTTACATTTACAGTTGGAAGGCATGGGATACAATACTGCTCATCTTTCTGTTGAGACAAGCCAAGTGAAATATTTTCTGCAGGCTAGAGTGTTAAGATAAGTGCTCGTGGCTAAGTAATAACAGCCGCACGGGTCGATCCATCAGGTTAAGCTACACTTGCCGCAGTAGGTCCGTGGATGGGTGACCAATGACCATCTTTACATACCGAGACTCCTCCGTGCCTCGGTAAGTACGTTAAGCCGTTGGTCCCGGCTGTCATTCGTGGATCTTTGACAGTCGTTACGGGTCGTCAGAAGCCCGAAAATCTGACAACCAGTCTTACCAAGGGGTATCGTATTACCCAGTTACTGGGTTGTGGAGGTCAGATAGGCAGTCACTCCATGTAAAATACTGGTATTCAGCTGCATCCGGTTAGACTGGATGTCGACCCCAACATAGTTGGGAAAAGGCTAGGCAGATTGAATGCATGGGGAACATGTTTTTCAACTATAATGTTAAGTTTGTTCTGGGGATAATTTCATACCAACTACGGAACCCTTCATTGTGCGTAGTCCGATACGCACTTGGCCGGTTTTTGCTATTAATCGTCATCTCGGTAGCTCTTTTCTAGCCATGTCATCTTTCACACAGTCCATCCATCCTCTCTTTGGTCTTCCCCTACTCTTATAGCCATCGACATTCATACTCTGAGTACTTACATATTACACAGAGTTACTTGTAACTCGACGTATTCCTTGCAGGACATCATAGTAGGGTTAAAATGCAACAAATTAAGCCACCAAATGTTCTACCGAAATTCAGTATATTTTTGTAATTTTTGTCTAAGAAAAATATAAATTACGAAAAATCAAACGTTTAATTAGTGATCTTTGCCAAAGTTTTAGTTATTTTTCAAACTTTTTATTTTTAACAAAGATCTGTTACGGGATCAGATTTTTGAATTGCATTTTACATTAAAAAAAACAGCCAAGTGCGTGTCGGACCACGCACAATGTAGGGTTTCGTAGTTGAAAATAATTTATCCCAAAAACAAACTTAACATTGTAGTTGAAAAACTAGAAATCCCAAAAAAAAAATTTTTTATGCGATATAATTTACAAGTGAACTATTTTCAGAATTTTTCCTTTATTTGTGAGGCAAGACCTTGCTTCATGCCAAATTTCATGATTCTAGGTCAACGGGAAGTACCCTATAGGTTTTGATTTACCTCCAAGTATCAAAAATGTAGCATAAATTGCCGTATTTTTTTAATGCCTCGATTTAGAACTTTGATTTTTTTAGACCTGCAAGGGACCAGCGACCTACATTTTTTATATTAATTTCAACTTGATACCTCCACGCGTTCCTGAGAAAAAGGGTCTTGACAGACTGACAGACAGACAGACGGACAACGAAGTGATCTTATAAGGTTTTTTTTTTCCTTTTGAGTTACCCTAAAAACTAAAAATCTAACTAACTCAAAAACTATTGAATTTCGGTAGAATGTTTTTGGTGGCTTAATTTGTTGCAATTAAACCCTACTATGACGTCCTGCAAGGAATACGTCGAATTACAAGTAACCCTGTATAGTAAAATAAATAAATAATGTGGGTATAGAGCGTCCAAACGCTTCCGGGAAACTATATACGCTTGATGTTATGTTATGTAAAAGATTTTCGTTGCTGACCGTACCGTAGTACTGGAGGCACCGTTCTTATTTGATTTGACATCTGGATTTAGCTCATCAGAAAGTTTTTATTAAACTCTGTAAGTTTGATTTATAGCTTTGCAAAGAATTTTTGCTTTTTCATTTCCTGCTAATTTTATAGGAAGTCCAAGATTTATGGGAGGTCACCGGTCTTTCAAAGTTTTTTACGAGTTCGTTATGTTGTGAACTTTTTAATTATTCTTACATAATTTTGTAGCTGTACGCAATGGATTTAAATTAAAAAAACCGGTCAAGTGCGTGTTGAACAATGAAAGGTTTTCCGTAGTTGAAAAATTAGAAATCCCCATTTTTTTTTGCGATAGATCATTAAAAAAAGTGTTAATATTTCAGAAACGGATTCCTTAAGTCGAAAAATTGATTTCACAAACCCACAATATTTTTGAAAGACCCATCCAACAACACCCCACACCATGGGGTAGACGAGAAAAAAAAACATCCACTTTACGCGTACGGAAGGTACCCTAAAAAAGGAAGGTAGGTTTTGATTTACTTGCGAGTATCAAAATATGTCGCATAATTTAGATGACTGCTGGTGGTGGTGGAGATATACAGGGTGTAAGGGACAGCCCTCCGCAAACTAACAGGGTACATTCAGCTCCGCATTTTGAATCATATTCCACCGGAAATTTTCTAAGGAAAATTTTCATTTTTTCAAAAATTTTTTCAGTAACATTTTCATTATTTCAATGTAAAATTGCATTGTGTGTTCGCAGCACTCCATTTATGTAAAAAAACTGCAAAAAAAAACAGCAAAAACAAAAAACCAGCAATGGATGTTGAAATACTCTAACCAACGACGCGTGAAATCAGCTGTTCACTTTCTGTCTAGCTACAGAGTTCATCAAACTCACCGCATACCTATTACCTACTCCTCCCAACCCGTAACAGACGCTTCGATTTGTGCACAAAAACACAAACAAATCAGGTTTATTGGATTCCCTTAACGTTCCTGAAAAAATTTCATGTACCGGTCATCTTAGTATGACATACTGAATTCACCCTATCAGTTTGCGGAGGGCTGTCCCTTACACCCTGTATTGAAAAAGAAGACACGATGACACCTCCAATTAATTGGGATAAACTCAACGCATTTATTGCAATTCAACCATGTAGTGCTGATACATTATCTAGTAATAACACAACACCATTTGTTTTATTGTTTTATATCACATTTTTTTAAAATTAGTCTGCGGATCTGGGTACCAAATTTCAAGAGCAATTAATTTTTAGGGCAATTGAATTATGGCCATGCTGTAGAAAGATTTTTTGTTGGAAATGACCTCCTTTATCTCCCTATTTCGTTTGATCCACGACTTTTTGACCACCCTGTATGTAGATTCATGTAATACCTCTGAACAACCAATCATTTGAGAGACGTTGAAGTACAAACGGAATTGCACGCAAGTCAATATTGATTCCCGTAGAACAACAGACCGACGGGTGATTAAATGGTGTTTATCTGTTTATACCGGCTTATTACCTACGGGTTTGTTTAGGGAAATGGGCTGTAGTTTGTTTAAGTTTAGTTGGGGAGATAAATTAGAATGATATCGATGTTTGGGAATTGACAGTGAAAAAGTTTGTCATTCTTGGCTTGAAATCTGCAACTGAAATGTAAGGTCAAAAGATATTAATTCACACAATGTAAGTGATTTAGTGTTACATTAGCGAAGAAATGTGTTCTATTTCTTTGCGATAATAGTCTTTAGAACTCTTCATGTAACATAATTATGTAACCTTACCGCAAAGGATTTATGTAAATATATTCGAGAACAGAATGTAAGGAAGTTTCTAAACACTGTAAAATATTCTGTTATTCTTCGGTCAATAAACACGGGCTTAAGAACTTTATAAAGAAACTAGCTTTTGCCCGCGGCTTGGCCCGCGTGGATGTCGGAAAATATCCCACGGCAACGTACTACCGGGATTAAAAGTACACTATGTGTTAATCCAGGTAAACAATGTCTTCTCGCACTGCTTATGTAGTAACCGAGGAGCGGCGCGCGGATGGATATATTATGTTTGCTGGAGGATAAAAAATCCTAAAACCTAACAATAGTAACGGAACGGAAAGTTGCATAACAAAAAGGCAACTTTAAAGAGAAAATATAAATCCTCTTTATTCCCTAGCTCGTGGGAAATTCGACAAAAATAGTTAAGTACCTAAATAGTTACTTACAGTTATGGAACATACTAAATTATTTTGTCTCTGAATGACTAAAATATCTTTGGCTATTGCAAAAATCGGGCTGAGCGATGATGGGTTAGTAAGGATTTTTAACCACCTAGGGCCTAGGGGATGATTTTCCAGAAACACCAAACCACGTCATTATATAATTTCTAAACAAAAGGCTTTACACCATTGTTTTCCTTACAAACCTTCAATCCCCTATTTCCCCCCCCTTAGGGAATGATTTTCCGGAAACACTAAAACAATTAACCAGAATTCTAAATACCTACCAGTTTTCGTGGTTTAAACTACTAAAATGACGATTTTCCATATAAAATTTCATCCCCTATTTTACTCCTTTAGGGATTAAATTTCGAAAAATCCTTCCTTACTTCTTGTCTAAATTATAAATGGAACCTCTGTGCAAAATTTCAGCTTTCTAGGTCCAAGGGTTTGGGCTGGGCGTTGATGAGTGAGTCAGTCAGTCAGGACTATATTTATTATCCATAGTTGATATAGGTAGATAGGATAAGGAATATTAAAGCTCAAAAATTAATCCCCAAGCGCGGAGCAAGAAAACCCCAGCCCCATCGACGTGTCATAAAATCAATCTATTTATACGTATATGTGACGTAACTCACACCGAATATGTAGGGCAGGCACTCCCGCGGGATACCGCAGTATCTACTCATATATGTACCTGTGAACCCCGCTGACAATATTCAAATTTCATTTCCGAAGAGATGTGCAAATTGGCGGGTAACATATTTTTTTCCTATATTCCCACGATGAAGGGTATCGGAATGAATACGTCAAGATGTTTGGCTAAAGATATTTGAAACTGAAATAATACTGAAGTGAAATCCCGTTTGTAGGGTAAAGGTCCAGTTTCTAATAGAGATAGAGAAGGATCGAGTATTGATTCTTGTATTGGTATTATAGTGTTGTGTATGTCCAGTATAATATAGTCTAGCTGTAATAAAAAATAAAAATAAATATATACGCTACGAATTGAGAACCTCCTCCTTTTTTTGAAGTCGGTTAAAAAATAAAACAAGTTTTTATTGCTGGTTCTACAATGTTTTCTGTATTACTTACTAAAATTTTCTTAAATATCGACGTTCGGTTCGGTGCACTACTTTTCTTTAAATAGTTTGTCCTTCGACAAAGGCCTCCTCTAAAGATTTCCATCTCTCTCTGTAGGCGAAGCACAGTAATGTGAGCCTTACTTTTAGGAATAGTTATATTAGGTAGAAGTATATAGCTATAAGTATAATCTAGATGCAAACTTAACTAATATTATTCCCATGTTAGGTATTAAAAAGTACAAAATACACAGTAAGAAAAAAAATATGGTTTGGGGATAAACCCGACCCATGTTTTGATGGGAAAACCATTTTACAGTATCCGTACGTATTTTGTTGTCTATTGTTCTATTGTTCTCGGGAATAACTCTGGTTCGGTTCTCACAAATATTTATCTCATTTTTCTTTAAAAATCTCTCCGGGGTTATTCCCTGCAACTGTTTACGGGATTTTACCAAAACAGACAAATGTGTGGGATGGGAACTGTTGCAGGGTTCTCACGCTAGCCTAACAATAAAAGGGCCGTCACTTGCTGTAGTTCAGTAGTATCCAGCAGTCATCCAGTGAATCAACATCTCTACGATTTACGCCCGTTACTTGTTGATCACTATCGCGCCGCGCTTTCAAATAGTTAAGTCCAGTCAAGTTGTTAAGTTTGTTTTGTTAGTGTTAATATAGTGCGTAAGTCTAGATTGTTATTGTATCTCTGATTCTGTGACTATAAATAATTGTGTACGTGTAATTGTGTATGAAAATACAAGTACTTTTATACCATACCAAGTGGTTATGATTTCACTTCTTCGTCAAGGGAACACATTCACCCCCGCCTACATCGCCTGACTCCCGCATCCTCAACAATCTGGTCCTTCGAGCCGGATCAGGTTCAACAGAAGAAGTGAACCAAAGACACCATGAGTCAGAAGAGTGCAATGATTACGCGCAGCAAACTTAGAAAACTGGGTGAGGAAATAAGTGCGCGTCGAAAGGATGACGTCATCTCGGACTCAGGCTTGCCGTCTGAAAAGGCACCAGGATCTCCGTCTGTCGCTCCGACTATGGCATCGACGTCTGCTCCTAACATCCCACTGACGAGTGGTCAAGTGATTGACTGCAGTGGAAGTACGTCAGAGGGACCGCAGAGAGGACAGACAGTCGCAAGAAGGCGCCATGGATCAACGCAAAGCAGCAGAGTCTCATCTAAGAATAGTCGCAAGAGCGTCGATTTCTTACGAAAAAGGATTGAGTACGAAGCTGAGTGCGAGTTGGCACAGATAAGGCAGAATCTTGTGAAGAAAAGAATGGAAGCTGAGATCGCTGAGATAGAAGCTGCTGCTCAGAGTGATGACTCTAACTCAGATGTGGATACGGCACAGCGCGTTGAAGAATGGATAAAAACAACGCCCCAAGTGACTCAAACGGACGCAGTATTATGTGCGCCGTCTGTATCCCGCGCACCTGTTGAAGTGGCTGCGCCCCCTGAAACATCTGTGATACACGATCAAAATGTAAGTACAGTGAATCGTGAACCAAATATGTACCGTGCATCGACCGTGCCTCTAGATATTAATGTGTCGCATGCAGCAGTCCCGGTACCTAACCTAACGGTACCGACTGCGCAAATGTATACGCCAGCGTCGACAGAAGGAGTGAGATTCCGTCTGCCCGATAACTATCCCGTCTTTACCACTCCGGCCGCAAGTGTACCTCGAGTATCAACACTCGAGTCGGATACACGGCGGCAGAGATATGACGGAGTGGGTGAAAGAGAAAGACGGCGAGAATCATCAGGTGAAAGAGACAGGAAGATAGACAAACTGGCAGAAGCAATCGCAAGCATGGCACGCCCGCGACCGGTACCAAGGCAGGCTTATGAATTGCCGCATTTTAATGGGGACCCAGCCGAATGGATTTCGTATCGAAATATGTACTGGGATACAACAGAATTATACTGTTTCAAGGCGCACGAAAATCTAGCACGACTCAAGACCTCACTGCATGGCGAAGCAAAGATATCAGTGGAGGATTTATTGCGAACGTCAACAGACCCCACGGAAATAATGCGTGCGCTCGAGGAAGAGTACGGTCACCCGACCGTAGTGCTACAATATGCATTGAAAAAAGTACGAGAATTACCCAGAGTGACGGAAAGTTGCCGGGAGCTGAGGAAATTCGCATCAACAGTAAGAAACTGTGTGTCATTATTAAAGAACATTCATGCTGAAGGTTACATAAATAACCCACAATTAGTGAGCGAGCTGCTGAGCAAGCTGACACCTTTACAACGTGCGCAGTATGGTGACTTTGCGATGGGCTTAGATAACGCACAAGGGGTGGACTTAAGAGTGTCACCGAACTTAGAGATATTATCTCATTTCCTGATACATCTGACACGTTCGGCATCATATTATGTACAGGCAGCCATGGATGAGCCTGGTCCATCGAAACCCCCTGTGAAGCAGCAAAAGCATGTCACCGGTCAAACCCGACCAGTGAATACCGCACGTCTTATCAACAGCAGGCCACCGTTGGCTCAACGAGTGAATACGCAGAGTGACGAATACCTCGCACCGAAGGAATGCGTAATATGCCAACGGGAACACGCCATTGAAGATTGTGACCAGTTTAAGAAGCTAAGTGTGCAACAGCGTTGGGACACGATTAAAGGAAAGAACACGTGTTTCAAATGCCTTGTCAAGAAGCATCCCAAGAGGTTTTGCCGCGCAAATAGATGTGAAAAGTGCGGTTACGGACATCACATGTTGTTACACGCGGATAAGCCGCAGAAAGAAGATAAAACTGAAAGTGTTACAAACATCGGGGAATGGCGAGCTACAGCACTACTGAAAATAATACCAGTGTCATTAAATTATGAAAACGGTGACGACAAACAGTGCTACGCGTTATTAGACGATGGTGCGACCGTATCGCTCATAGACAGTTCGCTCGCCACTAACCTAGAGGGACCGCGTATACCTCTCTCGTTAAAAACCGCGGGTGGCTACGGAGTGACGGACCTAACCTCGCGAGTGGTACAAGTGCATGTGAAAGGCCCTAATGGACAGTGTCACAAAATTAAGTGCCGTACAATGGTGAACATAAACTTACCAACGCAAACAGTGTCCGCCTCAGTGATAAATGACAACGCTCACCTCAGCGACTTGGGTTGCGTGGAAATGAGGGGAGCTAAGCCGCTGCTGTTACTCGGTCAAGATAACTGGGAGCTGCTCGTCAGTCAGGATGTCCGCCATGGACGATCTGGTAAGCCAGTTGCCTCACTCACTAAGCTAGGTTGGGTCATACACGGACCATTCGATAACGCCAGTAGTAACGAAACGGTGAATTGCACGACAGTCTCCCTTCCTGATTTGCATGATCTAGTAAAATCACAGTTCGAGTTAGAAGCCATAGGCATTTCGCAAAACACCCGCAAGCATAAGGATGTTGAAAGAGCTTTATACGTGTTAGATAGCACTAGTCACCGTACTTCTGATAGGTCACAGTGGGAAGTAGGCTTATTGTGGAAGCATGACAATACGCAGTTGCCTAACAATTATAATCAGGCCCGGCAGAGGTTGTACGGTATCGAGAGACGTATGCACAAAGATGCTAGTTTCGCCGAATCGTACACAAAACAAATAAATAGGTTATTAAGCGAAGGATATGCGCGCAAAGTAGAGGGCGAGGTACATAGCTCTCCGGTTTGGTATTTACCGCACTTCGGTGTAGTAAATCCAAACAAACCAGAGAAGCTTCGCTTAGTGTTTGACGCGGCCGCTACGTCTCACGGTACATGTCTGAACGACAACCTGCTGACCGGACCTGACATGTTAAATTCATTGCTCGCCATTTTATTAAAGTTCAGAATAGGTCCAATAGCATTCTCAGGGGATATCGCTGATATGTTTTTGCGAATAAGGATTAGGGCAGAAGATCAAGGCGCACAATTATTTTTATGGAGAGGCGCGGATCATCGTAGAGAACCAGATACGTATGCGATGAATTCTATGATATTTGGTGCAGTCTCATCACCAACCACGGCAATCTATACAGGGTGTAAGGGACAGCCCTCCACAAATTAACAGGGTGCATTCAGCTCCTTATTGTGAATCATATTCCACCGGAAATTTTCTCAGGAAAAGTTTCATTTTTTTTAACGTTTTTTTGGCTAATATTCCTTTATTTCAATGTAAAATTACATTCTCTGTTTGCAGCACTCCATTTATGTAAATAAAACAGCTAAAATCCAAAAAACAGCAATGTATGTCGAAATACTCTAACGTACTACGCGCGAAATCAGCTGTTCACTTTCTGCATAGCTTCAGAGTTCATCAAACTCACCGCATACTACTTGCATACAATACAATAGAGACAAGCGAGACGCTCCGATTTACCGAGTCGCAACAGTATTGCCAACTTAATAAACCTCAATTTGTGAACGAAAATGTTAGATTAAACTTGGTTCACATAAGAACTCCTCTAATGTTAAATGCAAATCTTTTAGTGCACTTAATTTCTAAAGGAAAAACGCACATAATGTGCCCTTGAGTATTCGTGGTAGGTACATACCTAATTACTTAATTAATTATACTTTTCAAGCGATCACTGGATCCAGTTTCCAAGCCACCCAAGGGCCTTTTCATGGCTTTACGGCAGCTACCGACTGGTAGTCGAGTCGCGAATCGAACGTAAGCCCTCTGCAATGGAAGCCCAGTCTTCTATCACGCTGGGCTATCACTACTATTAATTTGCTTAACATAAACTTTGAATTAAATTGACAAATTAATCGTTTCATTTCTCCAAAAAAAATAACAGCTCTAACATTTAGTCAAGCTTAAAAATAGTGGTATTTTTGTACAACATTTTTGCAAGAAACATGCAAAATTTTTTGAGTAGTTGACAACACTGTTTTTGTGTGTGATTTTTCGTGTAGTCATTAGTACAGTTTAGTTGTCCTGCGACTGTGTCCTGCGCAGTATCGCTCGCTGTTGTTCGCGCAGTCGCGTCGTGAAGTTTACGTACTTACCCATTTGTGTTGTTGTCTGTGAGAAATGGCTACACGAGCACTAAGCTCGTGAATATGGCGAAATGATAATGTGCTACGGGGAAGCTCGGGGAAATGCCAGGGAAGCGCTCAGAAATTACATCGATAGGTATCCTGACCGTCGGCATCCATCAGACTCCCGGATAATTACCAATGTCTATCAACGAGTGCTAGATAACCAGCCCATAGTTCCCAATCAAGAAGGCGCCGGAAGACCACTTCGCGGTGCAACTGTAGAAAGAGTTTTAGACCTGGTCCGTCAAAATCCACGCCTAGGCACACGCACTGCAGCTCGACTATTGCGCCGGAATCATGGAGCCCGCGTCTCACACTTTTAGACTTCTTTTTGTGGGGCTACGTAAAGGAAAAAGTGTTTGTTAGTGCATGTGCGAGTGAGGAAGAAATGCGAGATTGAATCACAGACACATTCCAGCAGCTGCGCTACAGCTGCAACGAAGATCCCATCTTGCTGACCCGCTTGCACGGGGAGACCCTGCGCCGTGCCAATGTGTGTGAAGGTCTCGGTGGAGGTCATTTCGAGCCGTATCTCATACGACCGGAGCGATTCTAAGGTAGGATTAATTTTTGATACCTATTGAAATAAGACTGATTGATTTACATTATCTTTCATTGTACTTATGGTAAAAACACATAACGCTCCTTTTTTAACTTGCCGCAGTCGGGTAAAAAAACGAAAACCACTTCAACGTTAGTTGTAGCTATTGTTTGGCACAAAATTAACTCTAGTGCTTATCATTTTGTTATCTTTACTCGCTTTACCAAAGCGGAATTCCCGCTGTGTGAAAGGGCAGCTAATGAGAAGCCTGAATGCATGTTTGCAAGTACTTAGTATTTTTTTATTTTTATTGACTGTTTCATCTGCTTGTTATTTTCGTTAAGTTTTAGACTGTTGTTGGTTGAGCGGAAAATACTTTTGTATTAATTTGTTTAAAAATGCCTCGCAGACGATACAACGTTTTACGTAGGCAAGCCAGAAAAGATAAAGGTTTTTGAGGGAATACAGCCATCATCGTAAATACAAAATAAAAACATTATTCCTTATTTCATAAAACCTACTTATTTAATTTTTCATTGAACCCTACCCGTACTTGACAAACTGACCAATAAGTAGGTACCATACACCACT
Source organism: Cosmia trapezina (assembly GCA_905163495.3). NCBI lineage: Eukaryota > Metazoa > Arthropoda > Insecta > Lepidoptera > Noctuidae > Cosmia > Cosmia trapezina. The sequence continues at coordinate 7,306,288 of LR991027.1, read as the reverse complement.
TTAAACATCTTTCAGTTATAAAAATAATTAAATGAAGGCTAAATTATTGTCGCTTTTACTGTACCTGCGCGTAAGTATCTACCTACTCAACTAACTTGTGCACTACGCTGTCGCTAGTTTAAGCCAAGTGGCGCGAGAATTGACCCCGTGGCGGGTGGGGCAGCCGAACACTCACTGCGCTACCGTTCGCTACGTGCGTTTTGCCACGGAAGCAATACATTGCGTGCGAGGTAATAAAACAAATCAGGTTTATTGGATTCCCATAACGTTCCTGAAATAATTTCATGTACCGGTCATCTTAGTATGATGTACTGAATTCACCCTATCAATCTGCGGAGGGCTGTCCCTTACACCCTGTATACTGAATAAAAATGCCAGTGAATGGATTGATGTATTTCCCGAAGCTGTTGAAGCCATAAGGGCCAAGCACTATATGGACGACTATTTAGATAGCACATGGTCCGTAGAGCAGGCTAACAGACTGATTGAGGAAGTAACCAGAATACACTCCTCCGGGGGATTTGTAATACGGGGGTGGGTCGCAAACTCATCAGAGCTTAGGGAAAAACTAAAGATAGACATGCCTGAAAGAGTAGCGCTCGAAAAGGGAGTAGGCTCGGTAGAGAGGACATTGGGTTTAAAATGGTCACCCAAGGATGATGAATTAGGTTTTGATCTTTCATTTAAACGATTGCCGCCAGAGATAATAGATGGTAGTCTAGTGCCTACTAAGCGACAATTTTTAAGCATGATAATGTCAATTTTTGACCCGCTGGGTTTTCTTTATCCATGTGTCATCCAGTCGCGTATTTTGATGCAAAGAATATGGAAATCGGGAATCCAGTGGGATGAGCCTTTACAGGAGAAAGATGCCAAAGTATGGTTTAATTGGCTTCATAATTTACATCGTTTAAACGAAATTAGGATACCACGGTGGTATGGCTTAAACCTCGAGAACTTAGAATTACATGTGTTCGGGGATGCTAGCGAACTAGCTTACGCCGCGGTCGTTTATCTAGTAGGCTATAACTCCGAAGGAAATAGGGAGATTGTCATGCTGCTAGGAAAAGCGCGAGTAACACCACAAAAAGTTATCTCTATCCCTAGACTAGAGTTGCAAGCAGCAGTGTTAGCCTGCCGATTAGCAGACACTGCCAAAAAAGAGCTAGGATTTCAAATTAGAGAAACATTTTATTGGACTGACAGCAAAACTGTCTTAAAATGGATAAACTCGGATGCACAAGAGTTTCAAAGGTTCGTCTCGCATAGGCTAGCAGAAATAGATAGGCTGTCAGACAGAGGCAACTGGCGCTGGGTCCCCTCGGAGGACAATCCAGCTGACAAAGCGACCAAATTATATTGGCCCAATAACCATGCAGAATGGCTATCGGGCCCCTCGTTTCTACGTGATTCACAGGAGCGGTGGCCGACGTGTCACGAGTCTGAGGTGGCAGAGGCAGACCTTGAGCGCATCCAGCGGGTCCACGCTACAGCAGCACCTGCGGCGCCACTCCTGAAATACGAGCGATACTCATCATGGACGCGCATACAGCGCGCTATGGCACGCGCACTCATTTTCATCGGCCGATGTCGCAAACGTCGGGTGACGACGGAGCTACGCTCACACGACTTAGAAGTAGCGCACAACTGTTTAATAAAGTTGTGCCAAGAAGACAGCTTCCACAACGAACGGGCCGCCATTCTGAAGGGGCTGCCTATACCAAACAACAGCAGCATAAAAGCCTTAGACCCAATGATTACCGACGATGGGTTGCTACGAGTGAGAGGGCGTCTGAGTGCCTGTGAAGTGCTCACATTCAGTGAAAGGCATCCTATAATCTTGGACGGACGTCACCCACTAACTAGAAAGCTAATCGCACACTACCACGCGATGGCTTTACATGCAAACCATGAAACCGTCGTCAATAACCTACGAGAGAAATACTGGATCACAAAGATCAGGACAGCCGTGAAGACAGTGGTCGCAAATTGCCAACTCTGCCGCATCAGCAGAGCCAAACCCGCCCCACCCAAGATGGGCGACCTTCCACTCGCAAGGCTGGAAAACACAAGAAGAGCCTTTGTGCGAGTAGGAGTTGACTACTTCGGCCCGATGGAAGTGGCAATTGGGCGGCGCCGCGAAAAGAGGTGGGGAGTCTTATTCACCTGCCTCTCTACGCGTGCCGTTCACCTGGAATTAGCCGCAACGCTGAGCGCCGATTCAGCCATACTAGCCTTACGGCGCCTTATAGCGCGCCGTGGGCAACCAGCACATTTGTACTCCGACCAAGGTACAAACTTCATTGGAGCTAACACCGAACTACGAGCAGCTCTGAGAGACCTCAACCACGGGCAGTTAAGGGACGAGGCCACCAATCGAGGCATAGCGTGGCACTTCAACCCCCCAGCAGCCCCACACATGGGTGGCAGCTGGGAACGCCTGGTGAGATCAGTGAAGAACGCGCTTCGAAGCACACTCAAGGAGCGGGCCCCTCGTGAGGAGGTTCTTTACACCCTCCTTACAGAGGCCGAGCTGATTGTGAACAGCCGACCGCTGAGCTACGTGTACGACGACCACAACCAACCTGTGGTCCTGACACCGAATCATCTACTCCTGGGCACTGCGTCCGGGAGTACGCCGTTTGCACCAAGTGACATTGAGGACATCGACTCCCGCAGGCAGTGGCGACGTGTGAACGCTCTCGCCGACATGTTCTGGCGGCGCTGGCTGCGGGAATATCTCCCGACGCTGCAACGTCGCGAAAAGTGGACAAATAATGTGCCAAATGTGAGTGTCAGTGATGTAGTAGTGATAGTGGATAATAATAAAGAGCGAAGTGCGTGGACAAAGGGTATAGTTCAGGCAGTGTACCACGGTAATGACGGAATCATCCGTGTAGTAGATATTAAGACTACAAATGGGGTCCTGCGTCGGCCCGTAGCAAAGATTATTGTGCTTCCCACAGACCAAGATTGTAATACGGCTGAACCCTTTTACAGGGGGTGGAATGTAGGCGAAGCACAGTAATGTGAGCCTTACTTTTAGGAATAGTTATATTAGGTAGAAGTATATAGCTATAAGTATAATCTAGATGCAAACTTAACTAATATTATTCCCATGTTAGGTATTAAAAAGTACAAAATACACAGTAAGAAAAAAAATATGGTTTGGGGATAAACCCGACCCATGTTTTGATGGGAAAACCATTTTACAGTATCCGTACGTATTTTGTTGTCTATTGTTCTATTGTTCTCGGGAATAACTCTGGTTCGGTTCTCACAAATATTTATCTCATTTTTCTTTAAAAATCTCTCCGGGGTTATTCCCTGCAACTGTTTACGGGATTTTACCAAAACAGACAAATGTGTGGGATGGGAACTGTTGCAGGGTTCTCACGCTAGCCTAACAATAAAAGGGCCGTCACTTGCTGTAGTTCAGTAGTATCCAGCAGTCATCCAGTGAATCAACATCTCTACGATTTACGCCCGTTACTTGTTGATCACTATCGCGCCGCGCTTTCAAATAGTTAAGTCCAGTCAAGTTGTTAAGTTTGTTTTGTTAGTGTTAATATAGTGCGTAAGTCTAGATTGTTATTGTATCTCTGATTCTGTGACTATAAATAATTGTGTACGTGTAATTGTGTATGAAAATACAAGTACTTTTATACCATACCAAGTGGTTATGATTTCACTTCTTCGTCAAGGGAACACATTCACCCCCGCCTACATCGCCTGACTCCCGCATCCTCAACACTCTCTCTATCCGCTGTAATACTGGAGACATTAAACGATATTCTATTCTATTCTTCTATTATACCTATAATAAGGCGTAAGCTTAGTGACACTCTGCTGTTAGGGAACAAAATATATTCACCTGATAAGTTTCTTAAGGCGAGTATAACATTGAAAAATTAATAAATCTGGCGATATGGAATATTTTGAAAAACGGCTGTTTTTGGCTTTAACTGCTATACTTAGAACCTAGGTGGTTTCGTGTTGATTTTTTTGATACAAAAAAAAATTCCCTCATCTGTCTAAAAATGTGAGCATAGGAAATTTCAAAATGTTCCATATCTCTCGAGTTATTTTATTTCTCAATGGTGTCGCTAGTTAGCAGCCATACTCGCCTTAATAAGGCCGTTGGGTATATAAAGTATTGCAATCCGTGCAACAGGGTGACAAGTCAAAGTTCGCGTGTCTTCACAAGTTTGAAACTTTCGCAAAGCGTGAATTTCCAAGATTTCCTGACATTTTAGAAGCGAGTGGTTGGCATGTAGGAGGGGTTATGTCTTTTGTTTTGTCACAGCCATTCCTGGGGCTATAAAGTGCCTCAGTGTTCCGAGTTCTCATGTCACTTCACTATGCAGCATTATTGTACAAACATATTTCACTATCCAGCTACTATTGTAGGACATTTTACTGTCTACTTCAGCAGATTTTATGATCAACTTACTAAAAAAAAATCTTCTATATAACAGGGTTCCGAGGTTTCGGGGTTCCAGGATTCCTATTCGAAACTAACCAACAACAGCGTTATATAATATTGTTAACATACTCGTGACTATGTATTTTTAGGGTTCCGTACCAAATGGTAAAAAAGGAACCTTTATGGTGTGACTCAGTCTGTCTGTCTGTCTGTCTGTCACAGCTGGATATCTCAAGAACTACTAATGCTATCAACTTGAAATTTGGAACAATTTTAAATGACGTTTACCCAACTATTTTGCAAATAAGAAAGAAATAAAAATATATGTATTTTTTTCCAACAGGGGACTGAAAGGGGGTCTTAAAAATTCAAAGAGGGTCTACTAGGGCATGTGGGGTATCATATGGAAGAACGCTGTTTGTACATTCTCAAACATTTTTTTATTTTTTTTAGGCCGCTTTTGATGAAAAATGTAAAAAAAAATACCGTTTCCCCCGCCTTACCTCCGAAGTTTGTAAAGAGAAAAATCTGAAATTTTTCTATGTGATAGAAGTTTATGTAAAGATTACATGAAAAATAAAACGATGTCTCTAAATAGCACACTTTTTCAGGAATCGGAACGGAACCCTCGGTGCGCGAGTCCGACTCGCTCTTGACCGGGTTTTTTAATAAAGACGGATTAAAAGTTATTAAACATTGACTTTAACCTTACAACTACGCGTATAGACTTTAAATGAGAGGTTTAATGCAACCACAGTATAATAATGATACAGTATTATAACTGGGCAGTGTCCTTGAAGTAATTACCTAAGGCCGCTCGGTAGATAAATACGTGTCCGTCCGTGCGTAACTGCCGCGTGCTCGAACTAAAGTAACTGAGACTGACTGAGATTTCGAAGCGCGTCGTTTCGACCGTTTTCTATGAAGATAAAGTACTGTATCATTATTATACTGTGATGCAACTTTCCTTATCTCCGACAACTCGGCGTTGCATGAAATTAACTAGCGGCCATTCCGAGAATTCTTGCTACCTTTAAACTATTCGCGTATATAACGCGATATTGCAGAAGATCTAGTCTTTGCAAACCACGGATTGGGAGGCAAGACTTGCGCGGCTAGGGGTTCTGATGGCAGGAATATGTAGCCAATTTTCTAGGCCCAGGGATGTCAATAAAGGTGTAATCATGAACAACATTTTATTATGTATATTTCGACGCAAAAAAGAGGAAATGTAGTAACCCTTACACATGTTTTGTACAGCGTTTAAAGGGACGTTTGCTTTAAATAGGTTAAAAAATTGTTTTTTTTTTATCATTTTGCATTTATACCAATTCAACATTTTAAATGTTTGATCCCGGTAGAAAGTAAATTGATAAATGTAATCCAAATCCATTTACAGCGTTTTATCGTAACAAAAAAAAGTGCTATTGCTGTAAGCCACAGAAATATAGATAAGAAATAACTTCTAGTAAACTTTAAAAATTCGTCTTAATCTGGGATCAGAAAATAAATATACTTACGTTAAAAGAATGGCACTTGTGGGCTTAATAATAAAGGAGATATGATTTTTTCTGAAATTTCAAATTATCTTTATGTTTATGTGGACTTGAAATATTTACAAGCTGTCAAGTACACTATGACGATGGTAATATTCATGTGGCAATGTCATGCACGCCTGTTATTTTCATGTCAATTTTAGGTGATAGTTAATTTGAATGTTGGGCCACAAAAGGAATGAGTGAAAGGTACTTGCATGCAGAGAGCATGCTGAGATGAGAATGCTAAGAGGGATGTGTGGTGTTACGCAAATGGATAATAATAAATAATTTAGGAGGAAGTCTGAAAGTGACACCGGTGATTGAAATTTGAAACGTTGTGTGGAAATCAGTTTACATGTGATGCGGAAGAATGAGGAAAATGTCGTCAGGAAAGTTTTGAGTATGAATGTGGATGGCTTACGAGTAGGGGAAGACCAAAGAAACGATGGATACACTGTGTGAAAAATGATTCAATATGGCTAGAAATGGAGTGACTACCGAGATGACGACTAATAGAGAAGTATGGAATATGATAAAAAGACATGTTCCGGCGACCCCAATATTAGGATAAGACAGTGCTGTTGGTGGCTTAATATAAATAAATAAATCTTGTCTCTTTGACTATCTAAGAATATTTCGTCCATGTTTAGTGGGCCTTCTGTTCCATAACATTTCGTACATAAAGGTAGCGAATACCTTCCGCGATTATTTAATTTCTGGAAAGAGCAGCTAATAGTTCGCATAACTCGGTTCTGTACAAATTATGTTAGTTTGCAGGCATTCGCTGTACTGGCTCGCTTTTTAGGGTTCCGTACCAAAATGGTAAAAAAGGAACCCTTATTTATGGTGTCACTCAGTCTGTCTGTCTGGCCGGATATCTCAAGAACTACTAATGCTATCAACTTGAAATTTGGAACAGTTATATATGACCCAACTATTTTGCAAATAAGAAATAAATGAAAATGTTGATATTTTTTTTGTAACAGGTGCTGAATTTTTAAGACCCCCTGATCATATGAAAGAGCGCTGTTTGCACATTCTTAAACATTTCTTTATTTTTTTTTAGGCCGCATAGTTTTCGACTATTGATGAAAAATGTAAAAAAAATGCCGTTCCCCCCCCATCTCCGAAGTTTGCAAACGGAAAAATCTGAAATTATTCTGTTTTTTGTTTATTTTGTTAGTTTTATATGCTCCTTCTTTACTGTATTTTGTTAGTTTTATATGCTCCTTCTTTACTGTATTTTGTTAGTTTTATATGCTCCTTCTTTACTGTATTTTGTTAGTTTTATATGCTCCTTCTTTACTGTATTTCTTGTGCGTGTCCCAAATGGAGAGCGAAATAAATACAGAAGTTTTGATTTCTCTTGTGGAAGACAGTAGGAGTACGCTGTGGGATAAGGCAGCGGTGAATCGACGTTACCGACCGTGGTGTTCACATTAGATCAGAAGGCCAATTCTCGTACTTAAAAAACGTTCAAATTCAAGTCGCAGTGTAATCTCAGCGACAATCAATGTCAAAAATGTAGAGAAATTAGAGGCTTTTTTGACAGATTGTGACTGAGATTAGAATGCGAACGTTCTTAAAAATTACGAGAATTGCCCCTCAGACCGGCAGTTTATAGTGTGAACAGCAAGACTCAAAAATCGGCCAACGGTAAAACTGTCGGTCAGAACTAATGTGTACCGAGCCTTATTAAATTAGTTTACCGGCATCGTAATTAGCTTTTATCTTGAGTAAATCGTCATGGTGTGTGTGTGTAGTGTGGGTCACGTAGCAGGTCATAGGCCTCCGATAGCAATGATTGAGCTAAGCCATGATATCTGGTTCAGTTACCCACTAGTTGTTATACTACCTGAGGGTATAAAAGGTTTTGCAATCTATTGTTCGCAACATTCCTTTTTCGGCATCGGAAGTAACACATCTAAATACTCAATAACCATGTTATCACCAAGCGCTAATTAGCTTAAGGCGCAACGCGTGTTTTCAAGTTCCAACTTGTCTATGACCTGTTATTTTGGAGTGGAGTTTTTGAAGCTTTTACTTGTGTTTGTATCAACTTGTGCCATTGAATTAGGTATAAAAATGTTGCTTAAAATCTCTACTACTAGACTTTAAAAAATGTATTTGCATACAGCTGCAGCTGTAAGGTGCAGCCAGGGTCTACGCCGAGCGGCCGGCGCGTAGCACTTGCTACGGAAATTTATTGTTTTTGATCCGCACTTAACTGTTTTTTATTAGGGTTCCGTAGCAAAGCGGAACCCTTATAGATTCGTCATGTCTGTCTGTCTGTCCGTCCGTATGTCACAGCCACTTTTTCGAAACTATAAGAACTATACTGTTGAAACTAGGTAAGTAGATGTATTCTGTGAACCGCATTAAGATTTTCACATAAAAATAGAAAAAAACAATAAATTTTGGGGGTCCCCATACTTAGAACTGAAACTCAGAAAAATTTTTTTCATCAAACCCATACGTGTGGGTGTCTATGGATAGGTCTTCAAAAATGATATTGAAGTTTCTAATATATTTTTTTTCTAAACTGAATAGTTTGCGCGAGAGACACTTCCAAAGTGTAAAATGTCCCCCCCCCTGTAACTTCTAAAATAAGAGAATGATAAAACTAAAAAAAAATATATGATGTACAGTCAGCGGCCAGAAGTCCACTTACACCGCAATGACCATTATCGCCTGCGGGCTGCGGCGCCTATACACACATACGTATATTTATCCGTGTGAGCGATGTTCCAACGCTAACAGATTAACATGTCGTGTAGCATCGCTACGAGTAGTTATAGATGTGGTCAATGCTAGACAAGGATGACAATATCAGTAACTTGTTTTTCTATCGCTGTCTGATTATTTTTTTCATAGTAATGCAAAATTTCAACAAGTGAATATAAGTTAACATTAGCTAGATTGGTAACGAGGCAGCTCTCGCTAATGTGATCGGGATAGATGTGAGTTCGAATCCGAGTTGGGTGGGCCAGTTTTTTTTATGTTTTATAAAATTACTATGTTATAGTAATATAGTTTAGTAAATAAGTTACTTTGAACAAATATACAGGGTGTCCCGTAAATAATGGATAATCTCTTAAGGGGTCATTGTACTCATCATTATGAACAACTTTTACTATGGGACCAAACCTGAAATCGCGAAAAAAAATCAGCTGGCCAGTACATTTATCTACATCAAACTCGTCAAAATGTAGGTAGCAGCTGATTTTTTTTTCGCGATTCCAGGTTTGGTCCCATAGTAAAAGTTGTTCATAATGATGAGTACGATGACCCCTTAAGAGATTATCCATTATTTACGGGACACCCTGTATATTAAAATAAAGGTAAGTATTTTATTATTATAATATGATAATAAATGAAACAAATTTTGATATGGTAACATTGTAATATTTTTTTATATAAAAGAAATCCTTTACAATTACTTATGTTATTATTATAGTATTGAATGTTAAAAAACACATTTTAGGTTACATATAGATATTATGTGATGTAATTTAAGAGGTTATAGCTTAATTATTCATTTTCTCAATGAAAAGAGGATTGAAACTTACCCTCAGTATTACAATAATATAAATACTAATTTGTTAAAGTTACGGCCACTATGTCCCCTGACACAAAATTACCCTACCTGTTTAGGATTTCGGTGAATAGGACAATTTTATTGTCTTGCACAAAACTTAAGATATTACGCACCGTAGGCAACATTATATCATTCAACACTTCCACATAGTTGACACTGTTGGCTCGCGTCGATATAAAACTTAATTCACCGGGCCCATGAGCACTTATCCACCCCCACATATTCACACTGCTTCTGCCTGACTCCGTATTTGGTCTGACATTGCCTTCAGACCAACGCGTGTTATTTTACGCCACAAATGCAGCCTTCCTTTTTGGCACGATTTAAAAGATTTTTCGTCGGTGAATATTGTCGTCTCCCAATCAAAGTCCAAATATTCCCGGGCAAAACTTAACCTCTCCTCTTTATGTCGTTGCATTAAAAAAAACGGTTTCTTAGCGTTGGCGTTCGGTGATGAAGACCTTCGACATGGAGTATGCGGCGAACGGTGCTAACTGATGTGCCAAACTAATCGGCAAAACGCCTTGTTGGGATGAAACCATTCGTCTCATATTCAGCTACCATATAACGTCACTGACGCTGGCTAATAAGAGGTGGTCTTCCGCTTCTCTCACGACTCTTCAGGCTACCTTCTTCCTTAAATCTCTTCACCCAACGTCTAACAGTCTCTCCCTAAAAAAAAAAAAACTATATTACACACTTGCGACAAGCGATTAATCTACCACTATATTTTGTAGGTATCATCACATAAAATTAAAAAAATAAACTTACGCATAAGCCGGTTTCATTCGATATTTGAGATATATTAAGGGCATTCGAATATAGGGCCACAAGATTTGCCTTGGCTTCAATACTAATATTAACCTGCATATTGAATTCAGAAGAATACTAAAATAGCAACAGCAAGATAACACAAACGCTCGTAACTATGTTCACCAACCAACAACAGCTAATAGTGGAATAATTTATGTGAACTATTTACGTTAAAATATGAAGGTAGATTTACAAAGTGAAATTATCACTTTGTTTCAAATCTACCCTCATATTTTAATAACGACGCTAAGATTGAAAATAATTGTAAAACGAAAGAATCTTCGTTTAGTTGTGGAATATTTAACATATTTGTTAGCAACTCGGCATTCTTATTTCACATGTAATACTTAAAAAATATTTTTCATGTTAGATGTGAGACTCGAACCAGAACGTTCGCCATGCGAGGCACAGTGCTAACCACTTTGGCCACCTTCGCTTACGACACTTATTGAAATTTGTAATAACAATCATAAGCGGGCAACAAGTTGCCAATGTGTAGTGTTGTCAAACGTTCTTAAAGAAGAAGGTCATAAGTACAACTAATATTGCTATGCCACGGTTTTGTGAGATTGCTAGTCGACTTCTGGCTGTTACTGTACATTACCATGTCAACTTCCACCGAAAATTGGTTTGAACGAGATCTATTAAGTTTAATTAATTTTCTCTATCTATTAAGTAATTTTTTTTAATACGTCATAAATCGTAAACCGCAATTTACCTTTCATTCATGAAAAACATTCAATTTCATAAACATAAACAAACATAAACCGTGAACCATTATTTTCTAATAATAAATCTGTAACAGGATTGTTTATGGTACGGAACCCTTCATGTGTGAGTCCGACTCGCACTTATCCGGTTTTTTTGTTTTGTTTTAGGTAGGTACTAGTACTGAGTGTTCTTTCAAAAGAATGCTTGTACTAGATACTTGGCTGTCTATTAAGGACAGCAAATCCGAACTGGAACGGTGGCGTCGAGTTTTTCAAGTTTTTCAATTTGATTGCTGATGACTTAAAAAAAAGAGTTACTAATCTTTGTACACGATACTCAATAGGCGAGCTTTCGGAAGAGCCCACCGAATCTTGCAATAAGTTAGGTGGGACAACACGAGCAAAATATCCCGGGTTGTCACAAACACCGATTTGATACATAGACTTCTTCTTAATTCGGATCCTTATATTTCTGGTTTAAGAAGGTTACCACGAAAGAAGAAGTCTATTCTATCTATAGAAGAGTTGATTTTGTTGTCGGTATAGAATAAAATGTACAAAGTTGTATAATAAACACTAGATTTACATTATTTTAGATACAGCTCCTAATATGTAACTATTAACATGCAATTATTATATCTTTTGTCCATTTCTGTGTTTATAGTTAGGTAATAATTAGGTATTTACTTTATTTCCAAATAAAATAAGTTTTTTTTTAACATTAATTCGGTTTTTTTATTTTATTTTAACTTTAAGTTAAAATAATTATTCGAAAAAATAATACATTTGTTATACTTGACGAAATACATACTAAAAAACAAGAAAAGAATTGGTACTTAATAACTAATAAACTTAAATATTTACATCTTTATAGTACATATTACAAAAAAACATAATAATTATAATTAGTATTGATAACGACAGTCATTACCTTCATATGACCGCCTCTCTTAGGGCGCGGAACCACTGTGCACTGTGCCAAGAGCGATCTTAATATAATTACGGTTACGACTTACCTGTCTCAGCTCCGTAGCGAGGTCAATCATAAGAAGATTCTCCTTTTTATCGAAGTCTACAGATACTTTAATTTCATGGGGACCTGAAATTAAAACTCACCATTATTCTATTTCTTTAAAAAAAAAACAACAACTACAACAACAACAAAAAAAAAACAAACCAAAAAAAAAAATACAACACAAAAATAAAACTTTAATACAACTTAACTTTACCTGCTTTACTTTAAATACAACTTTTATAATAGGCATAATGTTAACATTTTTTTCAAAGTAGTTTATCTTTTTAGGGTTCCGTACCAAAATGGTAAAAAAATAACCCTTATGGTGTGACTCAGTCTGTCTGTCTGTCTGTCTGTCACAGCTGGATATCTCAAGAACTACTGATGCTATCAACCTGAAATTTGGAATAGTTTTAGATGACGTTTACCCAACTATTTTGCAAATAAGAAAGAAATAAAAATATTTATAATTTTTTTGCAACAGGGACTGAAAGGGGGTCTTAAAAATTTAAAGTGGGGCTACTAGGGCATGTGGGGTATCATATGAAATAACCCTGTTTGCACATTCTCAAATTTTTTTTTTTTAAGCCGCATAGTTTTCGACTTTTGATGAAAAGTGTAAAAAAAATACCGTTCCCACCCCTATCTCCGCAGTTTGCAAAGAGAAAAATCTGAAATTATTATGTGATAGAAGCTTATGTAAAGATTACAGGAAAAATAAAACGATGTCTCTAAGTAGCACACTTTTTCAGAAATCGGAACGGAACCCTCGGTGCGCGAGTCCGACTCGCTCTTGACCGGATTTTTTTATCAAAAATATCATCAAATTACAATTTAGAACAATGGAGTAGAGGACTCGAAAATTCTACACGGGGTTTGCATACATGACTAATCAACACAAAATCAAAGTAATTACCTTCAAAGTGGTGAATGACGAAGACCCAAACGGTAGTCCATAATATGAGGATAGTGCACAATCCAAGCTGGCAGAGAATGCATCTAAAGATGACGGAACCAACGGACTCTCCCGGGAGTTTTGGGAGCGGGTACAATCTTAACCATGAGTTCGGAACCTAGACAATACAGGATTTAATGGAAATTGTTTTGGGAAATCTAAAGCTATTCCAATGTAGGACTGGGATTAGTAAACTTGCTTTTAGGATTAAATTGTACTACGATCATGTGGTTCTAGACGATGGAGATGAAATAGAATTAAAAGCAGACATTCTAAATGATGTTTTTTGGTACGTTGTGTGTACAAACTTATTCAAACTTTCTTTATTCTCTGGCAAGAATAACCGCAACGATAAAGAAACATGAGCGTAAATAATGTACATTTGTTTCATGGAACTTTGTTAGAATATGATTACAGAACTAACTAGAAGTTATATTAGTTTCTTAATATTCATATCTTGTCTCTGTAGTTATACTTACTTTCTGAGCAACCACAATTTCATGAACAGCCTGAAGTAATTTATTACTCTTATCTTCAATTCCGTCCACTTCACCAATGGCCTTTCTGTTTTCTTTTGTACTTAACATATTATGATGACCTTTTATTAATCCATTACGTACTGGTTTACGAATAACATTATCAAATAAATTTTTGTTCTTATTTTCACGAGAGCCACACATAAATATTTTATTTTGTTTTCTGATTTTTTGTTGAGTTAATATGCCACCGTTAATGTTTACTATATTTCTTTTGACATTGATACCATTGCCATCTAGTTCGAAACGACTGTCAACGAGTAGTTTAGGCTTAATTTTATTACCGTTTTTAATCTTCCTGTACAATGGTTTTACTAAAACATTGTTTTTAAATTTTTCTTTCAATGCGTTCTTCATGTTTTCCAGTCTTAAACTGAGCTTTAGTGTTCCCAAATCTGTGTATAGCGTGTTTTGTAACCCTCGAACTGCTAACTTCTCATTAAAAGTTGAATGCAATTACACGGCGAACTTACGCCCAATTTTGCTAGCGATCTAAGTAGGAGGGTATAATTAAAATCTATGACGGCCCTCGTTCTTTCGTTCGTAACTTTTGTTTAAAGAAAAAATACTGGAGAGATTGCTTAGCTGTTCCTTTTTGCGAATTTAATGAAACAGTAAAACTAGATAGATAGATAGAAGACTCTTTATTATGCACACCAAAAATTACAGATATAAATGTTGAAATTTTACATAGGGTGACACAATGGGCGGCCCTATCGCTAAAAGCGATCTTTTACAAAACAACCTTTGAATGGAGAAGAAGAGACAGTACTGTAGGTAGTCAGTGGTGTACCATATATTTAAATATATACAATATATTCATACATTATATACAAATATATATACTTAAACAATTGCTACAATTATTGAGGATTTAAGTCAAAGTCAAATAATTTATTTCAAATAGGCATACAACGTGTAATGCTAAATGCGCAAAACCTCTTAAGGGGTCATTGTACTCATCATTATGAACAACTTTTACTATGGGGCCAAACCTGAAATCGCGAAAAAAAAATCAGCTGTTCAGTACATTTTGACGAAATTTGCGAACATAAATGTACTGAACAGCTGATTTTTTTTTCGCGATTTCAGGTTTGGTCCCATAGTAAAAGTTGTTCATAATGATGAGTACAATGACCCCTTAAGAGGTTTTGCGCATTTAGCATTACACGTTGTATAAAAAGCGCTTTTGAACGTCAAAATTTACAAAACTATGGAATTCATTCTAGTCGCAAAAAAGGTACTTACCTAGTTTCGTATGGGCAAGAAACTCCACCGTTACTCTTTTAAAATTGTTTGACAATATTTTTTATACCATTCCCCCTCTAAAAAGCTTATTTTATTCACTGAAAACAGTGAATAAAAAGCACTTTTACTCACTGTTTTGATGTTTGAAAATGGAACACACCAATGTATTCGACCACAGATTTAGAGTACCTAGTCTAGATACGGCATGTTATTAGATAGTATGAAAACCGAACGTGTCATCTTTTTTATACCTACGATAACTTCACCCTAGTCATTTAGTGATGTGGTCAAAGTAAACAGAATTGTTTCAATCGCTAAGCGTCACTGAGCTAACAGACTTTTTTTAGTACGAACAGTCGAACATGCAGGGCACGCTTGGTCGTGGCTTGCCGTATCTAGTGTAAGTGTAATCTTTGTATTCGACCTATATTGATGTGTTCTAAATTCAATTTGATTGGTTGACATTTTGGACAAGGAGTTTAGCATTAGAATAAAAACTGTTTTGTGTTCTTTGCTGTCCTTAGTAAATTGGCGCTATTTTGAATACTGTAAGTTGTACCAACACAAAGTTTAGTGTTACTTTAATCTTTAATTTTGTGTTTGTTTAGTGTTGTTCTAATCGATTTAAAATGCATTCTAGTGATGAAGATGTGTTAACACCTGAGTTTATGAAAGAGAGGGCGGCCGATATAGTGGAAAACTTGCTACCCAAAAAATCACGGCTGGTTTACCTACATCAAAGCCAATTTAACTTTCCTTTTTCTTCATTATATGTCTATTTTCACTTAAATCTTTCTTTTTCTCGTAGTCATGGTATAAAGTATAGTATGCAACTCTTGAATAAAACGGATTTATTTCGAGGGCCATGAATCACTCGCGTCGCTCAGGATTCTAACACTTGAATCACTCGCTACGCTCGTGATTCAATCATCATAAATAACTCCCTACGGTCGTGATTTAATCGTTAGAATCCTTCACTAGCTCGTGATTCATCTATGGCCCTCGCTTTAAATCCGTCCTTTATTCACTAATTGCATAATATACTATTAATAGTACATTATGATATAAGTGCGGTAAGTTGAAAATTACAGCCGAGGCTATATTGCTAGCCCGAGCCGTAGGCGAGGGCTACAAGAAAGCAGAGGCTGTAATTATCAAAGCGCACGTATGTCATACGACGTTTTATAACATATTTGCGAGGAAATAAATAAAACTCGAACTTTCTTAAACGAATAAATCTTTAAAAACACACTTTCTGAAAATGAATTTGCATCTTTGCTTGTTTTCCATACGATGAAATTTTGATACGCTTGCTTGTAAGTATCTATCGGTCGATTTTTTGGGCAAGAGGCTTAGAGTAGCCTATTTCGCTGCCTCTGAGACTTCTGGCGGTGTTGAATGAATAAATTCATAATTACTTGACAACATTTTCAAATAAAAACAATACAGCGAAAAGAAAAAACGCGCGGAATAATTTTTACTTGTTCACAAATTAGCGATGCGCACGCATCAGCGCTTTTTTTTTAAGGCAAAGGCACAAAAACAGCCAGTATTATTAGAGTAAATTAATATTTTTTGTTTTTGTTACAGATAAATGGTTGTAATTTATTGTCAAAATTAATTAAATTAAAGAATTAAATGTTTAACATTTAATTTCATTTTATCCCAAAGTTAATTTTATTCATAAAATGTTGACCACTTTTCCGACATAAAAACTCTTTGCTAAGATTTAAAAAAGTAGGTACCGTTCGTTTTAGACGGAGCATCATGATAAACCGTACGGGTTACCTTATTAAAGAAACTCGTGCGTTTTACTTTACGATAACGCACAAGTACGTAATGACAAACATTACGATATTGAAATTGGTGAAATAAGAGACCCTTTACGAGCAAATGTGTTATAAACACTAATTATATCATTATATGTGAAGACGCTGCACCTAGAATAAAATTACTATACAACGATAGGTAAAAAGGATAAAAAAAAACCGGTCAAGAGCGAGTCGGACTCGCACACCGAGGGTTCCGTTCCAATTTCTGAAAAAGTGTGCTATTTAGAGACATCGTTTTATTTTTCCTGTAATCTTTACATAAACTTCTATCACATAGAATAATTTCAGATTTTTCTTTTTGCAAACTTCGGAGAAAAGGGGGTTGGGGGGGTATTTTTTTTACAGTTTTTATCAGAAGTCGAAAACTATGCGGCCTAAAAAAAAGAAAAAAAAATGTTTGAGAATGTGCAAACAGCGCTCTGTCATATGATACCCCACATGCCTTAGTAGCCCCACTTTTATTGTTTAAGACCCCCTTCAGTCCCTGTTGCAAAAAAAAAAAATTGTAATTTCTTTCTTATTTGCAAAATAGTTGGGTAAACGTCATCTAAAACTATTCTAAATTTCAAGTTGATAGCATTAGTAGTTCTTGAGATATCCAGCTGTGACAGACAGACAGACAGACTGAGTGACACCATAAGGGTTCCTTTTTTACCATTTTGGTACGGAACCCTAATGAAGCAATGATAGACATGGATAATGTTGTATTATGATTTTTATTTCAGTATCGTTGTATCAATTATTTATAAGCAACCAATCCACTGTTCACATCTTCAGACTTTCATTGGAAGGGTAAATAAAATACAATCAAAAAAAGTAATTTAGAAACTTATTTAGGAAGTAAAGTCAAAATCAACGGAAATATAATTTCGTTCATGTCAAAGAGCTCATCATATTCGTATTTTGGTTATCGAAGAGTTTCTTATGTAGGCGAAAGCATGGGATGGATATACTCGTAAACATTACAGTTTGTCTCGTAATTTCATACATATTTCTTTGTGTCTTAATTTTGACATACTTTAATTATAGCGCCACTAGTTTCTCCTGTCAAATGATGTCGTCGCTCCATATCGATGCAATTTTTATCAGTTATTGTAATACAGAAATTGTAATGGTTTTGTAAAAACGCTATTACACACTTTTTAAGGGAATCCTGATTGACAGTTGATTTTCTATTTTTAATAAAATTCTTTATTCAAATAGTGAAATTTACTAAAAAGAATCAATAACGATCCAAAAAAGTTAAAATTACTCTAAAACGTACTTGATCCCTAGACACTTATGATGTGTGTAAAACAACTCCACAAAAATTAGAATAAACGTTACGAGTAGGTATAACCGCACCGCTGCGCGCTGTAACGGACCGCCAACTCAAAGTTTTCATTGCATAACATTCAAATGTATTCAACTATTCTTAAATAAAGTATGTCCATATTAACATATCGCGGGAATGCGGGAAGAAGCAAAGTTAAATTGAGTTCACGTCGTGTGGTCTGTCACTCAGACATACCGGTGTTGTGTATACTGGAACAGTTGCCGTTGCAATTTCCAGCTGATTCTATGATCAATAGGTTAAGGCCCTGGTTCCAAGCTTGGTTTAGCTCGGTGTGTAAGTGAAATGGCGTTATGGCTGTCTAGTTTGACGCACGAGATAGAAGATTCTCACGCGCACCGGAATTATGTCGTAAAAGTGCAAATAAAATCGTATAAAATTAGAAATTAACTATTTAATAAAAAGTAATCCATCACTGGATGCAGTTTGGAATTTGACATTTCATAGTATATTTTTAATTATAATTATAATTGCTAATGAAGGGATAAACAGCTTTTAAAGATTATTAGGAGGTATGTTTAAAGATTTTTTTGGTGCATTAAAGTATGTTTAATTATGTTTTGGCTTCCATCACTGTATGCGAAAAGGACTTGAAAATATCAATTTTTTTTACATGTCAAAATTATTTATGGTTTATGAGATACACAGCTTTAAAAAAACCCATTTTTGATCGTTTTCAGGAAATCTGCGCCTTAAAACCAGTTTTATATAAGTAGGTACTGATAGAAGCCACCAGTATCATTCGCGTGGGATAAGAATAAGAATAAGTAGGAAGTCATAAGACGTGGTGTCTTACGACTTCCACGCGAACCAAGTCGAATGTATCAAAATAACAGCCACATTTCCCACCAGCCCTATTACTTTATTTTCGCTAAGCGTTCTTTCCGGCTTTTTTTCTTTGTGCACGGCTGCTAACGGTCGTAACGTGATGTTAATGTATATCCTACCTCAAGAATAGGGATCAAATGCAAAAATAATTTTACAATTCCCACTGGTAGTTTCAGCTTTATTGTATTAGTATAGATTTAGGTAATAGCACAGATTAATACAGATGGGACACCCCACAGTTTAGGTATGAAGCTACAAGTACACGGCGGACCCCGTCCGCGGGGCTAATTCAATAGGTCAGAAGCAATGATATTATAAGTAAAAAGGTGGTCAGAAGGCATAAGAGTTACGCGATAGAAAGAGAAGCAACTTGTAGTTAAATATAACTGTAGGTAATAAGCGTTGTGCGACCTGAATGCACTTTATTGTGTTGTAGCAAGAGTCGCTTTTTATTTAAATGATTTTGCGAAGTGTCCCATCTGTATTAATCTGTGGTAATAGGTACTCACTGGTTTTTAGGGTTCCGTACCAAAATGGTAAAAAAGGAACCCTTATGGTGTGACTCAGTCTGTCTGTCTGTCTGTCACAGCTGGATACCTCAAGAACTACTAATGCTATGAACTTGAAATTTGGAACAGTTTTAGATGACGTTTACCCAACTATTTTGCAAATAAGAAATAAAAATATTTATATTTTTTTTCCAACTGGGACCGAAAGGGGGTCCTAAAAATTCAAAGTGGGGCTACTAGGGCATGTGGGGTATCCTATGAAAGAACGCTGTTTGCACATTCTCAAACATTTTTTTTCTTTTTTTTAGCCCGCATAGTTTTCGACTTTTGATGAAAAATGTAAAAAAAATACCGTTCCCCCCCTTATCTCCGAAGTTTGCAAAGCGAAAAATCTGAAATTATTCTATGTGATAGATGTTTATGTAAAGATTACAGGAAAAATAAAACGATGTCTCTAAATAGTACAGTTTTTCAGAAATCATCAACAAAAATTACATATAAATGATGGTACGGAACCCTCGGTGCGCGAGTCCGACTCGCTCTTGACCGGTTTTTTTTTATAGGTACGTAGGTAAAGTAGGTACTGGTATTCAGCTGCAACCAGTTAGACTGGAAGCCGACCCCAACATAGTTGGGAAAAGGCTAGGCTGATTGAAAACAGAGAGTACATGAGAGTAGCGGTGGCCCAGTGGTAATGGCCCTGACTTACAGGTCAGGTCATGGGTTCGAACTCAGGCAGGAGCCTTACTAAATTATTTCATCACCAATGCTCTCAAAACGGTGAATGCATACCACATCGGTAAACCTCACTCGGATTTCGATTCAAATGTCGATTTCAAATGTCTTTGATCAGTTAATGGACGCGATACACAGACGGCATTGTTTATGTTTTTTAATTTTTAAAACCAAAGCCACAATACACGCTGTTCGCCATAAATCTATGGTGCTGAAATAAAATCGAGTAAACGCCAGACGCAGTGCGTGTTTGCACGCGGTTTGGCGTTCTCAGTTATTCCAAAACAAAGTGCGTTTAATCGCAATGCAATGTGTGCTAAGCCCAAGGCTTGTTCACGACGCCGGAGCCGCACCGGCGGGGCGCCAGACCGCATGTATAAATATGCGGTACAAACTCGTCATCAATGCGGTGATATTCATTCCTATGTATACGAATGATTATCACCCATGTGCCGCGCCGGAACCATGACTGTGTACACCGCATTGATGCCGAGTTTGTACCGCATATTTGTACATGCGGTCGGTGCCGCCGCCGCCGGTGCGGCTCCGGCATCGTGTACATGAAGCTTTAGCATGGATTTAAAATATATATATATTTTCAGGTATGTAACTACTTAGTAAAAGGGATCTTTGGGATCTAATTAAAATCTTACCAAGAAAATAATTATTTCTGATTAATTCTTATCAAATGGTATCCTCTGAAAGAACAAACTAGTACATAAATACAATACATACCTAATTGATTAAAGTTAGGTAGGTAAGAAGTTAATTTTCAGTCACGATACCAAAATAAGTTTCCAATTAAATAAGTAATTTCAATCTAAGTGTACAGTGTTAATAAAAGCAATAATAAAAGTGTTAGCGCTGTTTATAATTGAACATTCCTTCTAAGTTCATTAAATAGCTGTTATTAAGAATGCGAATGTCGCAGCCAATGTCATGGAAAACTTCGAGAACTAAGTCTGCGGTAGGTAGTCTAAAAATACATTATGTAAATTAGTATTCTTTAATGATAAAGGGCAAATTTTTCAATCGTCAAATAACTTTTATTTAGGGAATAAATATGGCGGTTTGACAGCTTTTATATAGAAAATGTGTCAAACTGTCATATTTACTCTTCAGATAAAAGTTATCTGACAATTGAAAAATTTGCCCTTAGTAACATAACGCGTATAGGTACTGCTGTACGATGCTTTAAATAGGTGATATAGGGAAAAGGACAGACACACAGACAAACATGAAACAAGCAACACATTGAAAATAAGTTCTTTCTCTATTTCATACAATGGAATACTATTTTTATTTTAAAGTTACAGATAACGTTACTAACAAAACTTGTCAGGATACTAATTAATGTTCAGAAAATTCAATAATTATTATTATAACATACAGTATTGATAAGTATTCGCAAAAATGCAGAAAATCGCAGTTTCATTGGTTTCTAAATCCAGTAATCGAGAACGCACTGGTAGCAGCATGGCGGGAATATTGATTTCTCAGTTGCGCAGAATGTCAGTAACCGGCGCGCGCAGTTGCTGTCAAAATAGACGTTCTACAGTGATGGAAATGTCTCCAAATTGATCTGAAATAACATTATTTTAATAATTTCACGAAACCCAATGAACTAATAAAATGGTTCTTTAGTGAATTAGTTTTAATCTTCAAATTTCTAACATGTGTACAGAGTGTTATTTAAGTGCGGAAACAAAATTGCCGTAGGCATTGTGTGATGTGTTGTTTACAAAAAATCTTAGTTCATAATAGGTTATGAAATTACTAAAATAATAAGGTGTTATTGTAAGTCTATAGTGCCTACGTAATGAACTAGTAAGGAGCATGTTTACTGGAAGAGCATTATAAATAAAAACGATGAAAGATAAAGATGTCGAGATGCCTGAGGATATTTGGAGCTTACTCCTTCAGGTTGACAAGGAAGCATTCGACCATACTTATCTCAGCTGCCTTCATACTAACCCTTACCATGGTACTGCAGATGTACGCCACCAGGCGCCACGAGCAACCACATACACAACGGAGGGTCGGTGACTTTAACTACAGACCAGGCGCCTTCCTGAAAGGTCGACAGCCCGGGAATTTAAGTTACTGCATGTTCAACTATGGCCTTCCAAATAGTCTCAAATGGGGCACATTCCAAGTACTTCCGTCCCCAGAAACTGGAAGTAGGAGTAACTACGGAGTAATTTATAACGCCATTCGAGGAATAGTGTTCGCGAATATCAGCAAAGTTGATGCAGTGACGTATGTGACTCAAGCGACGCCTGAATTTCTGTATCACGTTGTGGAAATAGCGAAGTACTGGACGGGCCCCATCAGCCTTGCTGTATACGTACCTAACTATGACTTAGATATTGCAATGCAAATATTAAACCAGCTGTGCCATTGCTACCCGATGATGGCGAAAGTGTCAGTCCATTTATTTTTCCCAACCAAATTAGAGCCCAAAATAAGAACATTGGAAGAGAGAAGTAAGTATTTTACGACTCTGCCTACGCCAACAGCTGTACCATCTACAACAAAGAACCCAAGAGAATTGATGAGACAGAAATTAGAAAATTATCGCAATTTGAATAACAAAACTAGGTCGCAATACATACAGAGGGCAAGGAAGAATAAAATCGAACGTATGATGACGAAGATTCAAGATCCAGGATTCGTTTCGACAAATTTATTGTTTGAGGATTGCTCTGGTGTAAGCTCAGACATAATGACGTTTAGAAAATCAACAATAATGTTGTATCCAATAAACGTTGGCAGAAATGTTGCAAGAAATGCATCAACGACAAATTATTTCTTAGTGTCTGATATAGAAATGGTGCCTAGTCGTGGATTGGCACCAAAATTCCTAAAAATGATAAGGAAGCTAATGGGTAACGAGAAGAGGGATTCTGGTTGTGTTTTCGCTAAAACGGTGTTTGTGGTGCCTCTGTTTGAAGTGGAGATAGGAGAGAAAATCCCGCACGACAAAGTAACGTAAGTTGATAAATAGCCTAGCTGGTTGTTGCGTGCCATACAAAGGAATGCAGAAAGCGTACTTAGTACCTCTGTACCTTTTGTTGCCATTGTTATGATCCTGTGTAGTGATGGTCGCTCTTTTCTTGTCACTGAATAGTTGTATCCTTTGAGTAATTTGTAAGAACTAAAGTATATGCTTTAACAGTACATCCGCATTTCTATTGTGCTAGGATCTTGAAGAGAATCTACAGGTATTTATTTTAATACATCGTCCAACACTACGATTTATCCTGCATTGGGGGTACGTTTTAAGTCACAACGATTTCCCATTTCTATAGCTAACGCAAGTTTTATGGGTAGAAGAAATGTAGGTACTTACAAGGACAATTCACGATCAACGGTATAGAAATTTTCATTTACGACATCTATACACATTATAAATTAAAGTCGTTTTTCGTGTAGCGTGTGTCGTTGTTCGTTGTGTGTCGTGTGTCTCTATGACCGCGTTGTTCTTCTAAAAGACTTGTCCCCTGCACGTGTTTTTTCAAAACATTACACAAAAAACCTTACACGTAAACATTTGTTTACATACACAAGCTGTCTCCTGCGTATTAAAATATTTTTAGATAAATAAAAGATTTTGTATAGATCTATACAAAATCTTTTATTTACCTATCTAAAAATATTTGCGTCATCTATGTCGTAATGACTAATGAGTTCTGACGAGGACGACGTGATTTTTTTGGAAGTCGGTAAATTTTTTTGTAAAACTGTTTTTTACTTTTCAGTTTTTAGGGTCCCCGAAGTGTCCCCGAAACAGAGGCCTATTGCTGTCACTCACGTGTCCGTCTGTCTGTCTGTCCGTCGTCTGGCACACAGGTTTTACAGCCAAACGGTTGGCGGTTGACGGTTTGTTCAAATTTCCACAGTATAAGCATCTTGTTGACCCAAAGCCACACAATTTAATTTCCCAATGACTTGTGGACTAGAAAGGTGATAATGTTTATTATAAAGTACATTTTACTAACAAATACCAATATATTGATAAATCAGATTTGGTAAGGAACCACGGGCACGCACTTCGCCGGTTTTAGTTATAGTACCTACCCCACATCAATTCCTATACTACTACTTGCTATGTTAACAACAAGAAAACTTATTTGCGTATCAATAACGTTTTTTTTGTTTAACCGAGTTAAATCGAAGTGAAAAAAAAAACATAAAAAATTAGTCATAATTAGATTTAAAAAAAATATACAACTTTCTTTCATATTTTCATTGTTGCCAAGAATTTTTTCATTTTTTTCAAATTCTTCGTTCATGATTCGTAAATAAATGTTATTTAAAAAATATCTTGTTTTGCTCACCCTACCCAATTTATTCAATTTGACAGCTATGACGTCACAAAATGGCGCTAAGTCGATCCTATTCTTATTTGAAACGCATTGTAGAAAATTATGAAGATACACAAAGTGGATGAAATACGTATTAATCAAAAGCTAACTCAAAAACTACCCAAGCGAAGTTAATACAATTTATATGAGACCACCTCTGAAGTAAGACCTACCAAACAAAAAAAGAATCATCAAAATCAATTCATAATTGGCGTAGTAATCGCGTAACAAACATACAAAAAAAAACATTCTCAATTCTACTAGTTAAATGTTTTTTTTTCGAGTCGATCGTGAAGTCGGTTATAAATATAAATTCGCGTTCAGTATAATTTTACAGTGGGGGTTCCAACAATTTATGTTACAGTCGTGCGATCTTTAAAACTTACTTTATATCAATTTTATCGAGTTCCCCTGCGGAACGTACCCTCAGTATGTAGCTGTGAAACGATGTAAAATTTTACTGAGATGAATATTTTTATTGCTCTCCATTTTATTATACATACGTACTTATTGGTCGTCATTGAAAATTTCGTGAGTTGCATACAAATAAAGTTCTCACAGTTCTCACGTAAAATAAACTGGGGATTCTAGTTTTTTGAAATGAGACTACGGACGGGGCTGTTGAAACTATTATCTTCTTAGCAAAAAAACTACAAATAAAGTCAACCGTCTTCCAAAAATAATACTACAAAGTGAAAAATAACTTTAATTTCGGAAGTCGGTGTCTTTTTTTTGCAACCGACTTCCGAAATTAAAGTTATTTCAGTTTGTATCAGTATCTATACTTGTGTACACACAGCTTCATCAACTAGGTACACCAACAGCTTATTACAAGTTGTTTTATGTCACGAAAGCGGGCGAGCCATACTTGTATGTGTAAATGTTACATGCACATTATCTTTGTGTGCGTAAGCTCGGGAGCGCGCTACCTGCAGGTACGCACACAAGAGCGCGTGTCGAGCGCGTGTCTATACGCATTACATCTACAAGTATGGCTCACGTGCTTTTGTGAGATAAAACAACTGACAAAAAAAAAACAAAAAACAACAAACGCATTAGTCAGGAATCATCTGAGTGCTGTCATATGGGCTCCACATGAGGCTAAGTACTCAGTGATGTTGGAGCGAGTCCAGAACAAATTCACACGCCACCTGTACAAAAAACTTTATGGAGTATACCCATTTTACCCTTTGATGTACCCTACTCTATTCGTATGGTTGGGTATAATCAACTCAGGGTACGACGGGAATTTGCACTGGTGTCGTACATAGTGAAACTGCTCCGAGGCATACAGCACAACCCAAGAGTGCTGCAGCGGTTGCACTTGTACGTACCGGACCATTATGTGTGGAGGCGACGCCCCCCGCCATTGCTGGTCGTACCATCAGCCAGGACCAACTTGCTGGCCAAGACCCCTCTGACTCGAGCAATTCGCACCATCAATCTTATTCAGGTCGAAATTGATGTATTTACATGTTACTGGGGTGAATTCGCAAAAGTACTATTATATAGATTATGTTATTTAAACAATGATTTTTAGATATATTTTGTAGGTACTTTAATTTTAATTTTAGGCGTGTGACTTAGCTATCGCATTAGGATAAGTCCTGTAATGGTAGTTTTAAGGCATTTCAATAAATAAATAATAATAAATAAAACTGTACATGCCATTAAAAAAATCTTGAAGGGTCACCACGTTGTGACGCCGTCTGTACAACGACGACGTACTGATTATGAATGTTTCTCCACCAGGTTAATACAGATGTTAGTCAGCAATCGCGCGACGTACTTCCATCAGAAAGCATGTCCTCACTGCCAGCGGTTTCCAGGGCTGCAGACGTGGTTCATGAGACCCGCCCGCGACGTCCTCGAGGTAAGATTATATGATTATGCATTTTGTTACTACATATTTCATATTTATAGTATAAAAACGGTAAAAACTGTGATATAAATACCTTTAATTTACTAAATAGAAATATAAGCTTTCCACGTTTCTTTCTTCAGAAATGACGACCTTCCATACAAATATCTAGTATGGGATAAAATCCCGCCGCGATATTTTTACTTCCGCGCGAACGTAGGCGCTGCCGAAGTTAATAATTTACACAAAGTGATAAAAACGTTAATTTTTTTGACAAGTAAAATTGATTAATCGAAGTGCCAATAACTTCTAAGACTTCTAAGGGTGAGTTTTTAAAATCCTCGCAAATGCTCGAGCACTACTTTTAAATGTCACTTTCACAACACACAATTTTCACTGAAAATTCGACGTACTTCGATTTTTTAAGACCTTTCAGTCCAAAAAAAATATTTCTTTCTTAATTGCAAAATAGTTGGGCAAACGTCATCTAAAACTGTTCCAAATTTCAAGTTGATAGCATTAGTAGTTCTTGAGATATCCAGCTGTGACAGACAGACAGACAGACTGAGTCACACCATAAGGGTTCCTTTTTACCATTTTGGTACGGAACCCTAAAAACGAACGTTTTAAATGATGAAACTTAACGTTTCATCATTTAAAACGTTCGTTTTTATATTTTATTATATAGAATTATATTTTATTACGTAAGCCAGAATGTATCAACATATTACAATATATGTGTATAAGCTGTCAAAAATCCATTTACCTGGCATTGATGGAAGATACGATGGATGCTTAGATGTATTTAGTAAACAGAAATATATTTACTTTGGAGAGAAATGTTAATTTAGGAAGGAAATTTT
This sequence comes from Cosmia trapezina, assembly GCA_905163495.3. Classification (NCBI taxonomy): domain Eukaryota; kingdom Metazoa; phylum Arthropoda; class Insecta; order Lepidoptera; family Noctuidae; genus Cosmia; species Cosmia trapezina. Next base: position 7,279,121 of record LR991027.1, on the reverse strand, counting down.
GGTTAGCGTCAGAATGGCTGGTTGCCTATGGCAAACGCCTCTGAAAGTATATTCAAGAATTGCTACATAATTGCTTATATTTGCTACATTTCTTCAATAATTGCTACATACGATGGATTCAGAGAAAAATTAATATTTTTTTGACCAGCCATTCTGACGTCAGGATGGCTGGTCGCCTCCGTGTTCAGCATGAAGGACGCAGAATTTCTAAAAGTTTGTTATGTCAATAATTGCTACCTAATTGCTTCATTCACGAATTTAAGTTTGAGCTTCATACATACATTAGGTAAAAAGATATAGCTTTTATTAATTTTTTTTCGAAGAAGTGCCTACTAATTTGGAAAGGCAACAGATTTTTTTACTACAGCGCGCGTCTTGTTTAAATCTTGCAGGCGTGCGCTTAGAGTCATGTTGTATAATGAATAGCTTTTAAAACGTACCTACCCTCAAAAACACAATACATTTACTAGTATCAGTATGTAAAATAGCTGGGACAGAGGGGACCAAGCACAATTGGAATACACCGTGACTAAATTATCAGAATACTTAACCGAAGCATACCATGCATGCTGCAAACTAAGAGCGCCACAAACCAAGGGTGAGAGAAACCCCTGGTGGAATGCTGAACTTAGTAAACTCAGAGATGCACTACGTAAACAATTCAACAGAGCTAAAAACACTAGACTCCCGGACGACTGGGAGATATACAAAGAGACCCAATACATATACAAAAAACAAATCAGAGCTGCCAGAAGAACCGCATGGCGGAAATTCTGTGAATCGATTGAGTCAAACAATGAAGCCGCAAGGGTAAGGAAGATCCTATCAACCGATCAGGACCGAACTCTTGGCGCGCTGAAAAGACCTGACAACTCATACACAATGACTGACCAGGAAACCAGTAAGGTCCTTCTTGAGACTCACTTCCCAGACTGTAGACTCCTAGAGGACAGGACGTGGGAAGCTGAACCAGAATGGACCCCAACGGATCAAGACTGGTCTAGAGCACATAAGATAGTAACAAAAGACCGGATAAAGTGGGCTATTGACTCCTTTCAGCCATATAAGTCCGCAGGACTGGATGGCATCTTCCCAGCCCTGTTACAATGGGGAGGGGAGCTTTTGATACCGTGGCTGTTGGAGATCTATCGAGCCTGCATAGCACTAAGATACACACCCCTTGCATGGCGGGAAGTCAAAGTCATTTTCATACCCAAACCTGGAAAACCTGATTATACACAACCAAAAGCTTATAGACCTATAAGCCTCACATCATTTTTACTGAAAACTCTCGAGAGACTCTGTGATAGATATATCCGTGACGGACCTCTTCGAGCAAAACCACTACATAAGCAACAGCATGCATACTCCACTGGCAGATCAACTGAATCTGCACTGCACAGTGTAGTTTCCAAAATTGAATGCGCGGTGGACTACAAATGCTCATCACTGGCGGCCTTCATTGATATAGAGGGCGCCTTTGACAAAACCATGTTCGACAGCATCAACATGGCCCTCGACAGACATAATATAGACTCGACTCTGAGAGGTTGGATCACCAACATGCTCAAATTAAGAGCTGTGCAGGTGACAGTGAACGATAACACAAGGGCCATAGTGTCAAAGGGCTGCCCGCAAGGGGGAGTCCTTTCTCCGCTATTATGGAACCTGGTCGTAGACAGCCTCATTAGAACCCTCAATGACAAAGGATATTACACCGTAGGCTACGCTGATGATTTAACTATAATAATTAACGGCACCCACGAAAATACTTTATGTAACCTCATGCGCCAAGCTTTGAAAATAGTAGAGGACTGGACACACACCTGGACACACCTGGACTGTAAACACCAACTATCAGTAAACCCCACAAAAACTGAGCTGATCCTCTTTACAAAAAAGAGGAAGCTGACAACACTACAACTACCACGATTCTTTCGTCGCCTCCGTGTTCAGCATGAAGGACGCAGAATTTCTAAAAGTTTGTTATGTCAATAATTGCTACCTAATTGCTTCATTCACGAATTTAAGTTTGAGCTTCATACATACATTAGGTAAAAAGATATAGCTTTTATTAATTTTTTTACGAAGAAGTGCCTAATAATTTGGAAAGGCAACAGATTTTTTTACTACAACGCAGCGCGCGTCTTGTTTAAATCTTGCAGGCGTTCGCTTAGTGTGATGTTGTTTAATGAATAGCTTTTAAAACGTACCTACCCTCAATAACACAATACATTTAGGTACTAGTATCAGTATGTAAAATAGCTGGGTCAGATAATACGTTGAAAACTTTTAACTTATTTGATAAGTACATCAAAAGAAAAATATTGCAATAAGTAGTGAAAGAACAAAGGCGAAATCGTAGCTGAATTTAATTTGAGCGACTAAAAGTGACTTATATACGAAGGCAGCTCTATTATTTTTCTACGTTTTTTTAAAATATCACCTTAACTAGTTAAAAATACTAATTTAAATGAAAAGTTATTTGTGTGAAAAGTGTTTAGTGTTGCCATTTTGTATTTATTCTTCCAAGTGACAGTAAGTACAGCATTATTGTATTATAATCCAAATTTTTCGTCATGGGTGTCATTTTCGTGTTATTTTAGGTCGCTGAAAACGATAGTGGGGTCAAAATGAAAATCCAAGATGGCGGCTGCGAAAATTTCCTAATTTTTCGTCATGGGTGTCATTTTCATGATATTTTAGGTCACTGAAAGCGATAGTGGGTTCAAAATGAATAACTATCGTTTTCAGCGACCTAAAATATCACGAAAATGACACCCATGACGAAAAGTTAGGAAATTTTCGCAGCCGCCATCTTGGATTTTCATTTTGAACCCACTATCGCTTTCAGTGACCTAAAATATCACGAAAATGACACCCATGACGAAAAATTAGGAAATTTTCGCAGCCGCCATCTTCGATTTTCATTTTGACCCCACTATCGTTTTCAGCGACCTCAAATATCACGAAAATGACACCCATGACCGAAAATTAGGAAATTTTCGCAGCCGCCATCTTGGATTTTCATTTTGACCCCACTATCGTTTTCAGCAACCTAAAATAACACAAAAATGACACCCATGACGAAAAATTTGGATTATAATACAATAATGCTGTACTTACTGTCACTTGGAAGAATAAATACAAAATGGCAACACTAAACACTTTTCACACAAATAACTTTTCATTTAAACTAGTATTTTTAACTAGTTAAGGTGATATTTTGAAAAAACGTAGAAAAATAATAGAGCTGCCTTCGTATATAAGTCACTTTTAGTCGCTCAAATTAAATTCAGCTACGATTTCGCCTTTGTTCTTTCACTACTTATTGCAATATTTTTCTTTTGATGTACTTATCAAATAAGTTAAAAGTTTTCAACGTATTATCTGACCCAGCTATTTTACATACTGATACTAGTACCTAAATGTATTGTGTTATTGAGGGTAGGTACGTTTTAAAAGCTATTCATTAAGTGTGCCTGACACTGGCTTGGCCACCATCAGGGATTTTACTTTTGATAACACAAAGATTTAGTCGTTAATTAGTCGAAATTTGTCGCCAAATATCAGAATTTGTCGGTCACTGGTTCAAAAGTTATAAGGGGTCATTGGTGGCCGATCTGGAGAGAGTCTCCCCAGCTTGGCCACCTTTATATCTCAAAAACTAGGGCACCTAGCGAAGATCTGTTTTCTCCCAAATTTAGTCGCTAATTAGTCGAAATTAGTCGCCAAACATCAGAATCCGTCGGTCACTGGTTCAAAAGTTCTAAGCGTTTCCAGGTAGCCGATCTGGAGAGAATCTCCCCATTTATATCACAAAAACTAGGACACCTAGCGAAGATCCGTTTTCTCCCAAATTTACTCGCTAATTAGTCGCAATTTGTCGCCAAGTCACAGATTTTGTCGGGTCTTAGTTTAGAAGATATAATGAGTTAAATTTTTAAGGTATAGTCCAAGAGCTAGATCGAAGAATTTACGAAAAATTGCTAAGAAAAAATATTTCTATTAATAATGTGTAATATAATTCTAGTTATATTGGTCTAAACTCCTTAGAAATGTCAGAGAGAGACAAATTCTCAATTAAATACATGTTTTTATGTTTTATAAATTACTAGGTTGGAGTGGCTTCAATTTCTTTGAAAACATTAAACCTTGCTCTTGGTCTATTTGGTGTCAAGATGTACAGTCGCTTGCAACTGTTTTACCAAATTATAACGTTAGGCTCTAATTTACGTTAGAATAATAAAACTTCTGTTGCCGAAATAAGAATATATGATTTACCCTAATATGTTAAAATTATCGTACCTTTAGAAAAATGTTTAAAATACTTAAACGTTGAAAACTTATTGTAAGTATGTATCAACGTATTGCTTGAAATATACAATACGTTACAAAAAAATACATACCTAATAATCTTAAATCGAAGATGTATACTCTTAGATACCTAATATGAGCATATGGCTCTAATTAAGGTTAGAATAATAAAACTTATATTGTCGAAATATAAAATTATTTATTACTTTAAAATTAGTGTACATACTTAATCAAAGATACCTAGGTACTTATATCATTATAATATTATAACTCAATAAAAATTACAATGGGTGATTCTTCATTGGACGACCTTGCCCGAAACCTACTCGACGACATGTCACCGACAGATATCGGTAGCGAAATGACATGCCACCGACATGAGTACCTACTGATATCAATAAAGTCCAATTACGTTGTTTTTTGAGACCGCATAACTAAGTTTGTTTTTAAATGAAGTTTGCTGATAACTACAAAATCATTAGCTATAGTTACAGTCATCGTATTATTTTTGCTGTAATATTTTAGGTAAAATCTTAAATTATCAGGGTTGGTAGAAATTACCAACCCTGATAATTTAACATTTTAATATTTTTATATTAATATTAGGCATGTTACGATTTATTTTCTATAGTAATCTTAATCATATTGCTGAGTCTATGGTCACTCGAAGATTACTATAGAAAATATATCGTAATATGCCTTGCTATGAATTATATTAATATATTATATTACCTATAGCTACGTCTGTGACGGGCTTAATTTACAGAAACAAATACTCACTGTACCTACTCCCGGTGGATGACTAAAGAAAAAATCCTTATATTTTAGAGCAAGTTTGTTTATTTACCTATTTATTTTAAGTACATACTTTGAGCGGCGTAAACGCCGACGCGCCGGTAAAGGTACTGACACGTGCTCATAAAAAGCATGCCTATAAGCACGCTTAAGGTACTGACACTCGTGCTCATAAAAAGCATGCCTATAAGCACGCTTACTAGAAAACATACTAGAAATAAGCATGCTCATTACTAGTCACACATGCTACAAATGAGCACTTGCTCAATAAAAGCATGCTTTCGTGCTAGTAATGAGCACCGTCTGTCAGTAGCTTAATGCGCAGCAGGTGACACCCTCGTTCTATCTCGCTCTTTCCCTCATTTTTGTATTTGCGGTATAGAGAGAAAATATGGAAGGAAGGAAGTAGTCGTACATAATCTTTTTTCGTAATATTTTAGTAGTTGAGTATGTCCATTGTTACGTGCCTGTAGGTAATTGTGTGCGTTCGTGAAGATCGCTCAGTTTACTTTTTGTAAACAAAACTTATTACCCTTCTGCTTTTATTATGTTTCATGTTGTTTAATAATAGAGGTACACACCTACAGCTACGTTTTTTATGTAAAAACCACAAAGACACTTTCCGGCCCAGAATTGAACCCAACATCATCGTCATCATTCGTAACCTCGCGTAACAAACGCGTCCCTGAGACACCACAGAGGCAGTATAAATGTACCTTAAATTTAACACACACCTTCTGGGTACGCTCGCTCCATCCTAGATCTCATCTACCTATCGCTTTCCATCAGGCGAGATCGAGGTCAAGAGCTGACCCATTTCATAATATAAAAAAGTACTAGAAATCCTACTAGGTAATTTGCGTGGAATTTTAAGTTTCGTAAATAGGTATAGAATTTAATCATACCTAGCCATGTTTACGTAAGTCAGCTGCAGCCATACGTAAACCATGGCTATGTACCTACGAATGTGAGATCTATCTAGGTAAGTAAATAGCAATTTTTTGATTAAAAATATCTCATCTAAGGGTATTTTCTCAAATTACCTAATAACTGAAAATTAAATTCCTAGATTATTTTACTTACTATATTTTATTGCGTTCAGAGTTTAACACACTAAGCATATAATTTCAAACTTACCCAAGGACTTCTTCTGTTTATCTTTTCTTTACACAGTTATGTTTTTATGGAAAAATACATAGGTACGAAACGCACACTCACACGGAAACCCACATTAATTGATTACAAAACCATTATTACACCAGTTCCTAACTATTCATAATAAATCCCACTGTAAACTAGCTTTAACTTACGTCACGGGCAACTCGCTCTAAGTAGCTCGTCTGTACACGCGCATCTATCTCTTTCTTACTTACCTTAAATGAAACGGAGCGCAGCGATCTATCTGCCAGCGAAATGTGCACTACATTTTGTTCAATAAATAATTACATTCTATTTATTGTAGATCTGTTTCTAGGTAATGATACAGCTTTCCTTTGGTGGATTTAAATTTTAATTACTTATAGAATAACTTCATATTAATATAAATCGAAACAAACATTCCACCTTATAGAACATCATAGATACTTTCTAGAAACTACTTAAAATATTTTGTACTTGGTTGTACCAATGTATGGAGAAATTGAATTCTTTAATATCTTTTTAATTACACAACGACAAAATCTGTGACTTGGCGACAAATTGCGACTAATTAGCGAGTACATTTGGGAGAAAACAGATCTTCGCTAGGTGTCCTAGTTTTTGTGATATAAATGGGGAGATTCTCTCCAGATCGGCTACCTGGAAACGCTTAGAACTTTTGAACCAGTGACCGACGGATTCTGATATTTGGCGACTAATTTCGACTAATTAGCGACTAAATCTGGGAGAAAACAGATCTTCGCTAGGTGCCCTAGTTTTTGAGATATATAGGTGGCCAAGCTGGGGAGACTCTCTCCAGATCGGCCACCAATGACCCCTTATAACTTTTGAACCAGTGACCGACAAATTCTGATATTTGGCGACAAATTTCGACTAATTAACGACTAAATCTTTGTGTTATCAAAAGTAAAATCCCTGATGGTGGCCAAGCCAGTGTCAGCCACACATTCATTAAACAACATCACACTAAGCGAACGCCTGCAAGATTTAAACAAGACGCGCGCTGCGTTGTAGTAAAAAAATCTGTTGCCTTTCCAAATTATTAGGCACTTCTTCGTAAAAAAATTAATAAAACCTATATCTTTTTACCTAATGTATGTATGAAGCTCAAACTTAAATTCGTGAATGAAGCAATTAGGTAGCAATTATTGACATAACAAACTTTTAGAAATTCTGCGTCCTTCATGCTGAACACGGAGGCGACCAGCCATCCTGACGTCAGAATGGCTGGTCAAAAAAATATTCATTTTTCTCTGAATCCATCGTATGTAGCAATTATTGAAGAAATGTAGCAAATATAAGCAATTATGTAGCAATTCTTGAATATACTTTCAGAGGCGTTTGCCATAGGCAACCAGCCATTCTGACGCTAACAAATTTTGTTGGTTAAATATTTGGATCACCGAAGTATTTACTTACGTTTTGATGTAGCTGTATTAGGTCGAGAATACACATGCCTGTAGCTTGTACAGACGCCAGCAGGTCAAGCCAACCGAAATTGTCAAATTTCCCCAATCAACCTTGAACCTAATGCTCTAGCGTTAAGGCTTGTCCGTCGCAAAAAGCGCGGTCACTGTCGGACTGCATAGAAAAGAAAGAGAAGCGCGATGACACAACGCTTGCAAAATATGAAGTAATTATCGATTTACAAAAAATCTGTTGATTAAACTAAAAAGTAATAACAAGAAATCATTCCTTATTAGTTTGTAAAGAACTGTATAAAGGGAATTGTCTATACTTGGCCATTTTTAAACACGATGCTATACAAAAAAATAATTTACCAATAATTAAATTCTATTTTAGTAAACATCTGATGCAAATAACTTTGTATCAATCAGCACTGCAAAAAAACTTTTTTTTTAAGTATCTGATTTGATGCTACACATGAACCGGCATTGGATTTGGTTTCAGTGTTGTCAAACCAAAACTCCATAAAACAACAAATTCAAATCGATTTGAAATACAGTGCAATCTCTCCACTGTATTTAACATAGTTTTCATTAAATAACATAATTAAAATTCCAATAAATGAAATTATAAACTTCTTCAGTCTTACACTATAACGCTGCAGTACCTACTTATAATATTTTAACCGATTTCAAATGAATCGATATATAATTGTTTTTTTTATATGGCAACACGATGCTTAAAAAATGTTGTGTCAATTTGTCAAAATGACAGTTATCATTCCACAGACTACTTAGGGATACTATTATCATTCGCTTTGGTTAATACTACTTAATCTTTGCTTTGGTTTCTTTGCATAGTGAGTGTTGTTTTTGTGAGTTTTATAGCGACTAGGTACTTTGGTTTTTTTTTTAAATGGATTCCGATTCTTCCCTTCTTGACGAGTAGATCGAGCTTAGCTGTCCGTTCTAGTGATGTTGAAAGACATTTGGATGAAACAACTATCAACGTGCCTTTGTATACCAGAGCATCAGGCACTCAAAGATACTGTTTTTATCCTGATTGTTATTCGACCCAAAGGCTAGCTGTCTCTAAATGGCTAGGGGTGAAGTTATTTGTAGATTATAAATTATATGTACTGATTATAAATTGTATGTGTTGTTGTGTTGTGTTTTCTCATTACATTTATACAGTAATCATTGGGAAGTTCTAGCTGATATCCAGTCACCCATTCGTAGTTTTAATGGAGAACAAATCCAAGATTTTGCAACATTTGTAAATGAGCGGCAGTTAATCCTGGATTTTTAAAATATAGAAACTATTTCAGATGAACTTCTTCATTAGTGAGTTGGGTTGAGCAGAGAGCAATTTGGACAACTCTATTTAGAATTGCCAGAAATGCAAAATATTCGCCAAAATAAATTAGCGCTTGCTGCTTATCTAATTAAATTGCGAAAGGGTGGATAGTGATCAAAGGATCTCAACATTATTGAGGTTAATGGGTCAAATCTGATTATTAAATTAATATTATAAAAAAAAACAAGTTTTATTTCTATAACCTGTTTCAATTAAATGTTAAAAACATATCTAAATATACATCTTGATACAAAACTAGGTTTATATCCTCATTCTTACTGATATAAGCTATTAAATCAATTTAATATTATTAGCTGAACTGTTTGTTTATGAGTGGCCAAAGTCCTATAGAATTTGGACAATTCCCTTTATGAACACTTTTAATGAAAACTGTAGGAGTAATATGGTAACAACTCTAAAAAATAGACCGAAATAGACCTGGATTTAGGTTTTTTTCCCTTAGTTCTACAAACTAAAATAGATTTCGGTACACATGAAATCACTTCTCATGTATTGTATGTAGATTACTGCGTATTTTTTCCTATCAGAAAGATGCTATAGTTACTGTAAAAGATGGTTACAAAGTTACTTAGTTTCGCCGTATTTTAGGAAGGAGCAGTCTTAAAGATGAAAATCTATTAAAGAAATTTGACAGATTGTAGTAGTTTAATGTGCTGGCGTCTGTACAAAACTTTGCAAGTAGCTGGCATGCCATTGTGTCATTCAACAATCAGAAGTTATTATGGTAAAGGCATGATGGCTACTTGCATGCTTTCATGCGAGTTACATGTATGAGTATCTTACAATATTTTAGAGATTCCCTAGTGTTACGTATCTTCACTTTAGACAAAGAAAACGTTATTGATTCAGACGTACATTTGTTTTATCTCACGAAAGCGGGTGAGCCATACTTGTAGATGTAATGCGTATAGACACGAGCACTTGTGTGCGTACCTGCAGGTAGCGCGCTCCCGAGCTTACGCACACAAAGACAATGTGCATGTAACATTTACACATACAAGTATGGCTCGCCCGCTTTAGTGATATAAAACAACTATACCTGTAGTGCTATTCTGTAAATATCTCACCGTGAAAACTTAGGTGAAGTGATCTTAAAGTGAGCTGCCAATAGTGTCAATTCCTAGAATGACGGCTAACTTCACTTATGTTATCACGGTAGATGTTTACAGAATAGCACTACTGAACTATTTGTGTCTTCACTACAAAACGTATTCGAAGATTTTAATAATCTACTTCGCGATAGAAGCTCCGAACAACAAAACTTGTAAAAACCATCAGCATCTTTAGCATAAAACAAAGATATCTCAAGCAAAAGTGTCAGATGCAGCGACGAAATGTCGCAAAACCCTTTGCCTGTCCCATTATGGACACTATTATTTCCTCTTAAAGGATGATCTTGTGCATGGAATTGACTTTGACAAACGGATGGCGTTAGCTGCCAACATTTTGTGGAAATCAACACGTCTCACGATAGGTCCATTTAAAAAAAAAACATGATGTCTTCGTAGATACCTATAACCACTTAGCAAAGTTGTATTAATGATTTTAATGATTACCATACACTTTACGAATCGATTTGTGGTCAATATACAATCTGATACTGAGGTACAAACTGCAATAAAAAATTTTATACAAAAAAATACAACCGACTTCCAAAAACAACACTACAAAGTGAAAAATAACTTTAATTTCGGAAATCGGTGTTTGGTTAAATGTATTTTAATTTATTGCCACCAACTTGTAGTTATTTTTCACTTTGTAGTGTTGTTTTTGGAAGTCGGTTGTATTTTTTTGTGAAAAAGTTTTTATTTTTCACTTTTTAGTTGTGGTACTTACCAACTTTTAATACCACTACCTGCAAAAGAAATTAGAAAACTCAAAAACTACCCAAGCAATGTTAGTAAACTTTATATGGGATCAACTTGAATAAAACAATTTTTTTTTTCAAATTGGACTACTCTGTAAATAGTAGCGTGTGAGTCGGACTCGCGCACCGAGGGTTCCGTTCCGATTTCTGAAAAAGTGTGCTATTTATTAGAGACATCGTTTTATTTTTCCTGTAACCTTTACATATACACTTATATATTAAACTACAGATAGAATAATTTCAGATTTTTCTCTATAATGCAAACTTCGGAGATAACGGTAACGGTATTTTTTATTACATTTTTCCAACATTTTTCATCAAAAGTCGAAAACTATGCGGCCAAACAAAAAAAATGTTTGAGAATATCTAAACAGCGCTCTTTCGTATGACACCCCACATGCTAGGACAGAGCCCCACTTCGAATTTTAAAGACCCCCTTGCAGTCCCTTTTGCAAAAAAAATATAAATATTCTTATTTCTTTCTTATTTGTAAAATAGTTGGGTAAACGTCATCTAAAACTGTTCCACAAGTTGATAGCATTAGTAGTTCTTGAGATATCCAGCTGTGACAGACAGACAGACAGAAGACTGAGTCGCACCATAAGGGTTCCTTTTTACGGAACCCTAAAAATATGCGTGTCGACTTGAGAACCTCCATCTTTTTTTTTCGACAGTTAAAAAACGTAAATAAATTTGTATTTAGCGGACTACCTTAGACTATCCTACGTAAAGAAGCTTCTGGAAACTAGGATTGGATAAAGTCTTTTACGAGGAGCGTTTTACCACAGAATACATAATGGTTTTACTCATTCAAGTATGGAGGTAAACGACAAAGGTCACATGTCAGCACTCCCACATGTTTATGCGAAGAAAATTGTATGTTTATTGTGTAAACTGGGGACTGCGGTAAACTTGTTCTTTGTAGTCTATGCTGCTGCAATTTTTTGATGTGCATTTTTAAAGGCATTTCTTGGCTCTTTCTCTTCTTCAAGGGCTCGTGGCTAAGTAATAACAGCCGCACGGGTCGATCTATCAGGTTAAGTTACGCTTGCCGCGGTTGGTCTGTTGATGGACCATCTTTACATACCGAGACCCCTCCGTGCCTCAGAAAGCACGTTAAGCCGTTGGTCACGGTTATTATTCGAGGATCTTTGACAGTCGTTACGGGTCGTCAAAAGCCCGAAAGTCTGACAACAAGTCTTACCAGTTACTGGGTTGTGGAGGTCAGATAAGCAGACGCTTCATGTAAACTGGTATTCAGCTGCATCCGGTTAGACTGGAAGCCGACCCCAAAATAGTTGGGAAAAGGCTAGGCAGATGATGATTTTAAAGGCATTTCTTGAGAGAATATTTCGTAAGTAAGTGCGGTATGAAAAGCCACCTAAGCATGCTTGGTATGTTTCTTCTATTCGATTCGATGATACAACTTTCGTCTAGTTAATTAGAATACTTTGGCCCAGTAAGCGGCCACGTTGATTGCGGCTTCAGTAGCGTTCTAGGTTCCTTCAAACAGGCGTGACACGCGAAGTGAATCGCGCGCGAGTCCAAGGCTCGCGGTGCCTTACGCGGTGTCCTGCGTGAGCGACGAATACGACGCGACGCGACGCAACACGACGCGACGTAAAGTGACGCGATGCTACACGCGACAAATGTCCTACGTGATTTTGGTAATTACTTCCCGAATCATGGAGAAGTACAGTACAATTTTGCTCGAAAGTTCATATTTAAAGTACAGACTTTTCAAAAAATATCGGTAAAATATCGTTTATGTTTTTTGTCCCACAACAATTTTTGCTCAAGTACTGCGGCGATCAACGCTTCTGAATCAACCATTGCATAGTTCGTGGGATCGCGTCTGGTCGCCCTCAAAACAAGTACGCGTTACGTCGCGTCTCGCCGCAGACTGCCACATAGGCCGCAAGCAGGGTATGCCGTTGAGTTGATCGCGTTTGTCGTGTTCGCAGCGTCGCGTCGGGTCGTATTTGTCGGTCACGCAGGACACCCCGTTAGTGTCGGGTGAAATTCGCATTGCGTGTCGCGCCTGTTTGTAAAAGCTTTAGAGCGGTGGTTCGTTTTTGGCAATAAAAAATGCTATGCTCTGTAAAACGTGTTTTGAGTTTTCGGTTTAGGTGGAATCGCTATGGGTAGCTATTTATCATGGATTTTTCTCTCTCGTGTCCTAAAATCTCTAGTCAAAATGTATTAAATTGCCATCCATGCATTCAGCTGATCCTCCACAACACATAATAACCTAAAACCAAACCTAATAATCTAACCAATTCTCGCTAACCCACTCCGGACATCAATCAACGCGCCATGAATCTCAATTCATACAGAAACTGTCAGACCGTAGTCACCAGTCAATCAAATCCCAGTTCCAATGGGATTGCAACTAATTCTATGCCCCCAATCTGGTTCCATCATGGCGGTTCAATCTTGTCGAGTGAGAGGCATAACACTGAATAAATATAAGTACAGAAGACTAGTTTTATACAGCCAGCGAAAACGCACGCACACATGGACACGAGTCTACGTAGGTACAGCGAGTACAGCATTGGTTTGTAAATGGGCTTACACGAGAATTTTTTTATAGAATTAATGATTGCCGGCTTTAATTGCTGGAGGTAGTGGAGCGAAATGTGGCAACAAAATTCTTTCGGTCAATATGGTGTATCTCTTGAAACAATTGCTACAATCTTGACATCGAGCAATATTGAGTTTACGTACATATCGCTCCACGTCTCCACTAATTACTACACTACGTACGTCCGTTAAGGGTTTGGTTGGCTTGGTAAGGGTCAGAAAATATTGCCCGGGTCAGCAGTGTATGTTTGATATTTCTGCCGAACATTCGCGTCTATGTGTGCAAGGGTTTTATGCATGGATCCGGCCTTCTGTGCCTCTATATTCTGTGGGCATAGTCCTAACACACTTACTTCCCTCTCCGCTCCCCTTGCTCGTCTCATGGCGCGTCCCCCGTACTAATTGCCAACTAATTATCGAGAGCTGCGCGTACTAACCGTGCCACTTTACCGTATTAGAACGCTAACAGCCGGCTATAACTGGTTAGGTCCTAATTTGTTCAGTGGCTGTTATCAGGATAGTGTTTAAAAGTCGTTTTGAACTTGTGTTTTGGTAGTAATGGGCTAGTTAGCTAGTTGCCTGTTATTTTGATCACTGGTTGTTCTTCTGGTAGATGGGCTACTTATAATTTCTCCTAAATTACGACGCAACTGCGACAAACATTAAAATAATGTCCTGAAGTCCTGAATTACTAGCATATTTAGTTATCGGATTAGTTTTAAAATTCATTTGACAATATTCTTGGCTTATAGCAGTTAGTAGGTACTCAAATCCTTTGATCCCTACTTTGTCGTAATACTGGTCGAGCCAATAACCCAGCTTTTTTCCAATTCATCTAGTTCAGTTGAAGCACAGAGTAAGTTTCTGGAATATCCCTGAGTTCATTTTGCTAAGCTTCCTCTGAGCGTCGTCTTTTACTCAATAATACTGTAGAAGCCATTTGTCTTTTAGAAAACTAATGTAAAAACTTGTCGTACTTGTTTTTTTCAATCCGAGGACGAACTCATTGCATTTCAGTAACTAAAAGAAGTAAATACTCGTGTTACGATTTTGAGCAAAAATGTTGGGGTAATTACTATTCGTGTTACGATTTTGAGCAAAACTGTTGGAGTAATTTACTACTCGTGTTACGATTTTGAGCAAAAATGTTGGAATAATGGCGATTAGGTAGTATGGAGTTTTTAGATTATTTTAAAATGTGGTATTTTTTATTCAGAATGCCGTTGGAATAAAAAGTTTTAGTAATAAGTAAATAATGTGGTAACGCCACCATTTACCTTTTTGGTTCTCAGTTTTGGATGTATGAGGTATCAAATAATCTCGCCTAAAACTCGCCTAATTGTGTGGAGTGTGGAAGACTTACATCACTTATTGATGGACTGTGTTCGATACGAGTCTAATAGAAAGGATCTATTTGAGGTATTGAGGTTGAACCGACTTGAAATAGGCACATTCCATAAAATTCTGTCTCAGCCAAATGGTGATGATGCGAAGAGTCTGTTCAGGTTCATGACCCAAATGTAAGCTGTAGCAGTGTGTATTTAGGGTACGATGGGACTGTCATACGCATTGCGATTATAAAAGTCCCTAATTAAACATAGAATAAAAAAATAAAAAATAATCTCACATACATAATACAGTTTCTATGAAAATGATAAGGGACAGTGCATCTGTGGAAGTAAAAAAACTGGTCTATATAGCTCTATGTCAGTCGTTGATACAATATTGTATTGTTATCTGGGGAGGAGCGTCAAAAACTCATCTTATAATCCTCGAAAGAGCACAACGCGCAGTCCTCAAAACTCTGTTGCACAAACCCTACCGTTTTCCTACAGAAATGCTGTTTGAAGAAACTTCCCTGCTGAGCGTAAGAAAATTGTACATACTGAACGTAACAACGAAGACCCACATCACAACTTCGAAAAGAAGTGATTTAAGTAGTTTACAGGCCAAACGTAGATTCAGGGTCCCAACTCCACCAGTAAAATCCGCATATGCACAAAGACTACCAAATTTTCTTCAAGTTCACGTCTATAATGCGGCAATCAAACAGTGCAATATAAGAAATTACACTCGCAAACAAATAAAAAATAGACTAACATCCTGGTTACTAAACTTGTCATATGATGAAGCAGAAAAGCTAATTACAGTGGGAAAATAATTTTTGCACACTTTCGTTCGTACTGCTTAAGTTATTTTTTACATGCATATACCCTCACTTAAACACCTTCTAACCCACCATCACATGATCACACACATAAACATCACACTCATTCAAAACACATTTTTACAATCACACTCACGCACAACACATAATCACACACTTTACTCACAAAAGCGTTTTTTTTTTTTGTTTTTTTTTAATGTTTTATTTTCTATCTATTATTGATTTGTTTGTTAACTTTGATCCTTGGATTTTTATTTAGTTTTTTGTAATTTGAAGCAAACTTTTTTTTTTTTTTACATTACCGAATATGTTTTAAAAGAAATGTTTAATGGTAAACCCTCCATTTTGGTGCCCAAGATACAGGCTTGCCTAGTTTGGGGCCAATGTAAAATCTATGTAAACTAATTTAGCAATAAAGTTTTATTTATTTTATTTATTATTATTATTTCTGGCTACCCCCATGGGAAGAAGGCGTGAGTTTATGTTTGCATGAATAGCTTTTGCCCACGGCTTCACCCGCCTGGATTTCATCCAAATCCATTCAGCCGTTTTAGCGTGAAAGCGTAACAAACCAACTCACTTTCACATTTATAATATAGTTAGGAAGTTAAGATGTAAACAAACAAAGTCAAATATTTTCTCTGCTACCTACAAAAAGAAAGGATCTCATCATAATAAAATGGTAAAAATACCTTTATTATGTTCACGATACCTGCAAACTGACAGGGGTAAACAGGACATGTACCAATTTTACAAATTGACAACCGTCGCAGGTCAGAGCAATCGTTTGTGACACATAGTGAAACCTTTGGAATATATTCCATTCATACGTTTCGATTCAATTCAATTTGTTCTTGGTTCGACGAAGATATGAATTTGTTTCGAAATATGGCTTTATTTCTATACGTCGTTCTATGTTCTATGTTAGTGGGTATGGTTTACTCACTTAGTCATGTGGACCATTGTGCGTGGGCCATATCAGCCGTCGTGGGGTTATTATAACCAGCCCACCTCACTCCAGAAGTCGATTAAGTCACCTAATCTGTTCACAACATCCGTGAAATATCTGGGTGTTCCAAGAGTTTCTGTTCTAATCTGGGTGACGCCTGTGCATTCAATACGCAACGGTTTCCCCAGCCTCCAGGCAAGCCACAGACAGGACTGTCCGTTATTTCTATTGTGTGGAAGTGTTTGTTTAGTGGGCAGTGTCTAGTGATAGTCCCCGTCACCAGGCGCAGGCCGTTCCTGTCCAGGCGTAACAGACGTCTGGTTAACCTACCATCCAGAGATGGCATGGCCTCCCTGGACTGCCTACATCCCGCTGTCGAGGACCACCAACTTTCCGCTTGTGTATGAGTGTACGTATCCTGATCTAGCCACCTATATATACAGGGTGTAAGAGACAGTCCTCCGCAGACTGATGGGGTAAATTCAGTATATCATACTAAGATGACCGGTACATGAGATTATTTCAGGAACCTTATGGGCATCAAATAAACCTTATTTGTTTGTATTTTTGTGCACAAATCGGAGCGTCTGTTACTGGTTGGGAGGGGTAGGTAATAACTATGCGGTGAGTTCGATGAACTCTGTAGCTAGGCAGAAAGTGTGTATTTCAACACCCATTGCGGGTTTTTTTTTATTTTTGCTGTTTTATTTACATAAATGGAGTGATGCGTACAGATAATGTAATTTACATTGAAATAAAGGAATTGTAACTGAAACAACGATAAAAAAAATGAAAATTTTCTTGAGAAAATTTCCGGTCGAATATGATTCAAAATAAGGAGCTGAATGCACCCTGTTAGTTCGCGGAGGGCTGTCCCTTACACCCTGTATACGTAGGTATATAAATAGAATAAACGAACAACCGCAGCAAAAGGAGTATGGAAGGATCGTAGCAAGTGACGTTCAGTAGTTTCTGCCTGCCCCATCGGAAGATATCGTGAGTTTATGTATATATGTTTATACAAGGTGTCTCAGAAAGATGTTGTCAAAAAGGGTGTGGTACACACAATCAAACTGAACAACTTTCTCCATGGACCAACATCGTAATCACGAAAAAATAATCAGCCGTCCCATACCTACATTTGCGTCGGTAGCTATTGAAGTTTTCTATGGGACAGTTGATATTTTTTTCGCGATTACTATGTTGGTCCCATGGAGAAAGTTGTTCACTTTATTCAGTTTGGTGGTCTGTACATTTCTGGTGCACTCTGTAGTTAGAATATGCTCACCATATCAAGGTGTGCAGAGTTTACGTAAGTCGGTATGTAGGTATATATTTCGGAAATAATTTGCTTATTGAAATATTGAAAAGACGTAATTGCTTTTCGATAAAGCGATTAGGAGTATGGTTTGTGAAATATTTAGTAACAGTAATTTAATTATGTAACAATAATGCGTTGCTTATTTATCGGGTTCCTATATTTTACTGATTGTTGATGTGGTCCTCTCACAATAAAATTGTTATTCTTTTTTGTGTCGGCGTGAGCTATATTACTTAGGAATCACATTAAATGACCTTGTCTTGGTCGAAACTAGAAAGCCAGTTAGTAATAATGGTTGAATCGAGGTTAACGGCACAGGGTGCGCCAGACGAACCTATATACTCCATTTGCAATATGATTAGACATTTAAGAGGGCTGTCGCATTTTATCACCTGTTTCGCTCACTCGGGACCAAATTCAGAATGTTAAATGATAAATGATTTTTTGAAAAATGTAATCACTTAAAGGACCAGTAAATAATGTTTAGGTAAATAGTAAAAACACTGGCATTTATTTAACTCATCTCAAAAACAGATAATACTTTTTGAACTGAGTTTATTAGATAACCTTTTTACAGTCCGTTCAACCGATTTTGACTTCTATTGCATTGGTGGCATGACAAATGGCAGCTGCAGTATTATTAGTGGTATTGTTTTAGAGGCATGAGGAACAGGGTGTAAAGTTCACTCATCCTCCATAGAAAAGGGAGGATGCTCCGACCAGACGGGTGTCTTGTCTGGTGGGCTACTGCCCGACGGTTGATGTCGGGACGTTGTATATATGATAGTCGCGTGGTAAACTCTAATTGCGCGATGCAGTATTGCGTGACGTCATGTCATTGATGCGTAGTTCATATGTGGCGATGTAGATGGCGCCACATTGTAACCACTTTTTTACCTTTAATGCCATCCTTAAGCCTACGGAATAGAACTCAAAATCGGTTGAACGGACTGTAAATAAAAAAGGTTAGCTTAAATGTCTGTCTGATCTTATTGCAAATGGAGTATAGGTTTAGGCATTCAGGGAGGCTTTTTTATTTGATATTATTATGTCTTTTATATTATCAGCTAAGTACACATTTTCATAATCCATACTAATATTATAAATCCGAAAGTAACTCTGTCTGTCTGTCTGTCTGTCTGTCTGTCTGTCTGTCTGTTACCTTTTCACGCCTAAACCACTGAACGGATTACGATAAAATTTGGCAAGGCTACAGATGGTATCCTGGGGACGGACATAGGCTACTTTTTTTTTCAAAAATGATTCTACAGGGGGTGATATAGGGGATGAAAGTTTGTATGGGAAACTCAGTATTTCTTAAGTTAGGGATGTGAAAATTAAAATGTATACTTTTGATAGGAAATAAAGAAATATGCGGTTCAGCGTTTTTGAAAAATCATCCCCTAAGGGGGTAAAATAGGGGTTGATTTTAAAATTTACAAAACTGCACGGATTTCGATAAAATTTGGCAAGGCTTTATGTAGCATCCTGAGCAAGGACATAGGCTACTTTTTATCTTAAAAAATAATCCTACAGGGGGTGATATAGGGGATGAAAGTTTGAATGGGAAACTCAGTATTTCTTAAGTTAGGGATGTGAAAATTAAAATTTATGCTATTGGTAAGAAATTAAGAAATATGCGGTTCAGCGTTTTTGAAAAATCATCCCCTAAGGGGGTAAAATAGGGGTTGATTTTAAAATTTACAAGACTGCACGGATTTCTACAAAATTTGGCAAGGCTTTATATGGCATCCTGGGGAAGGACATAGGATACTATTTTTCAAAAATAATACTACAGGGGGTGATATAGGGGATGAAAGTTTGTAACGGAAACCCAGTATTTCTTAAGTTAGGGATAACAAATTTATGCTATTGGTAGGAAATTAAGAAATATGCGGTTCAGCGTTTTTTAAAAATCATCCCCTAAGTGGGTAAAATAGGGGTTTATTTTAAAATTTACAAAACTGTACGGATTTTGATAAAATTTGGTAAGGCTATAGATAGCATCCTGGGAAAGAACATGGGCTACTTTTTGTCTTAAAACATAATGCTACAAGGGGTGATATATGGGATGAAAGTTTGTATGGGAAACCCAGGATTTCTTAAGTTAGGGATAACAAATTTATGCTATTGGTAGGAAATTAAGAAATATATGGTACAGCGTTTTTTAAAAATCGTTCCCTAATGGGTACACAATAGCGGTTGACAAATGTTTGTGTACCGAGATTTAAGGGATTGGAAATGTAGTCATAGTTCGAATCTTGAGGTAACATATAGTCTTTATTTCATTCGACGTTTTTACGAGGAAATTATTTGAACGAGTGGACACTCGGACAAAAGTTATTTGTTATTAGAGCGTGACTGGCATAATAAATTTTAAGTAATTAACAAAGTCCCCCCGCCGCGTAAGTCTGTCTGTTTGAATGCGATAATGTCAAAAAGTACCGAACGGATTTTCATACGGTTTTCTCCAATGAACGGAGTGATTCAGTGTAAAGGCTCTTACAGACAGAGGCGATATCGCGGTCGCGACGCGATATTTCGATATTATATCCGTAGAAAAATATCGCGTCGCGACGCGATATCGCCTCTGTCTGTAAGAGCCTTAATTCATCATGGTTTTGTGTAAATTGGCTGAAATATGACGACGACTGTTGAAGATGTCGGAAAAAATCATGCCGACTGGTAGCTTTATGCCTACTATACACGGTAACGATATATCGTAGCGATTTGAGTTTGCACAGTTATATCGGACGGCCCTATGTTTTCCACATGAACGTTCCCATGGGATATTTTCCAACATCCACGCGAGCGAAGCCGCGGGCAAAAGCTAGTTATTCATAAAACTTAAATAAAGCTCCATTTACACGGTGCGAGTTTCTGTAACGTTCAATAGCAATAATCGCATGCCATAAAACACGTTAAATATTGCCATTCAAGAATTGCATGCAAGTGTACACACGCGTGCGATTTACATAAAATGGCATAGATAACATACATTGCACGTCCTTCAAATATACGTCCTCGTCCTCGTCCTCGTCCTCGTCTCGTCGTCGTCGTCTTCGTCCTTCATTCGTCCTTCGTCCTTTTTTTGATTCAAGTATTACCCGTATGTGCGTTGCCAAATATTTAATTAAATTTTACCAAGTCTTGTTTCGTTCGCTCATGTCTGAATGATAGAAAATGTTCATACTAAAATTGAATGCGATTTTATTGTACGGTCAGCAACAGAAGTCGGTTAACACTGCTACTTTTTGTCATCATCTAAATTAACACAAAATGATACGATAACCTGCTTTTCAGCATTTAATTTATTAGATAAGAGTTAATTTTCTTTAAAATTTACATTTGTTCCGATTTAATGAAGTATTTTTCTCAATAATTAAGATTTAGAAAACACAACTTTTGTTGCTGACTGTACATGCTGTTTACACCTGTACCAGTTTTGAACGGCAATTAACTTGCCCGTATCATATGTGTTGTTTAGACAGTGGCAGTTAATTGTCCTTCAATTTTATGGTAGGTATGCTATAGGCAATAAACTTAACAGATGTCGAAATTATTTTCGAAGTAAAAAAAGGCTTTTTGCCTAAAACGAATTTCAAAGATACAAAGTATAGAAGGAATTTTTTATATAGTCCATTTTCAGATTGATAGTAAGTGAAGCCTGTTGTTCGTTTTATTGTCTAGACTAGACTAGTCAGAAAAAAATTACTTACTTTGAAATAAAAGTACAACGTAAAATTTTTTATGTTAAAAAACCGGTCAAGAGCGAGTTAGACTCGGTTCCGATTTCTGAAAAAATACCGTCCCCCCTGGGACGGTATTTTTTTTTACATTTTTCATCAAGTCGAAAACTATGCGGCCTAAAAAAAAAGAAAAAAAAATGTTTGAGAATGTGCAAACAGCGCTCTTTCATAATAATACCCCACATGCCCTAGTAGCCCAACTTTGATTTTTCAAGACGCCCTTTCAGTCCCTGTTGCAAAAAAAAAAAAATACTTTAATTTCTTTCTTACTTGCAAAATAGTTGGGTAAAGGTCATCTAAAACTATTCTAAATTTCAAGTTGATAGCATTAGTAGTTCTTGAGATATCCAGCTGTGACAGACAGACAGACAGAATGAGTGACACCATAAGGGTTCCTTTTTTTTCATTTTGGTACGGAACCCTAAAAAGTACATGGGATCGTCGCTAGAGGCATGTTGAAATAAGTTTTATCGTTTATATATTTATTTAAATCAGATATAATTATGCATTCTTTGTTAATATATACTTAAGAATTATGTTAATAAATAGTAAATTATGTATCATGCAGAAGTACTTTAAATTGTTGTAAATGTAAAATCAACAATATTAGGTATACATAAGCACAGCAGCAGTTTATAACGGGTGATTCATTTGGAGTTACTTTTTCCAAAACTAAAAAAAATATGAATAAAACAAATTTATCGGATAATCTTTATTATAATACAAAAGAACCATTCCTTACATTTACTTTTTAAAGATTATTTCTTTCAAATGTTGTCCGTAACTGCGATTAAGGTGGTCCATTCTGGAGTTCCAGTTTTCGATGACCCGACCGAGCATTTCCAGTGGTATTTGACGAATAACGCGAGTAATGTTGGCTTCCAGTTGATCAATCGTACGCGGCTTATCCATATTAACTTTGGACTTTACATAACCCCACAGAAAAAAGTCTAAGGGTGTGATATCACAGGATCTAGGCGGCCAACTGACTGGTCCGAAACGCGAAATTAACTGTTCACCAAATTTTTCTCGCAACAAAGCCATGGTTTCACGTGCTGTGTGGCAAGTGGCGCCGTCTGGTTGGTACCAAAAGTTCTGAAGATCACGGGCTTCAATTTCAGGAAACAAATAGTCCGTTATCATGGTACGATAACGGTCACCATTGACAGTGACGGACCACCTTAATCGCAGTTACGGACAACATTTGAAAGAAATAATCTTTAAAAAGTAAATGTAAGGAATGGTTCTTTTGTATTATAATAAAGATTACCCGATAAATTTGTTTTATTCATATTTTTTTTAGTTTTGGAAAAAGTAACTCCAAATGAATCACCCATTACATAAATATATAAACTCACGTCCTCTTCCCGTGTGTAGTTTCGTGGGGGGTATACCACCAGGAAACTACACACGGGAAGAGGACTACAGAACGCCACGTACTACGATTCTTACATACTCTTTTGATTCGTTTACGTTGATACATCTGGTATCACGCCGGGTTTCACGCCGGTTCACCTTAGTCAGAAGAATATCACCTAAGATATAGGAATATCACCAATAGTGACCTCATTGGTGATATTCTTCAGAAAGGTCAGGTACTCCCAACCGGCGTGCATAATAAATATGACCAGATTTATGAACGTAAACGAAACTAAAAGAGTTTGTAAGAATCGAATATGTCTTTCTAGTGCGTCCCTCCCGGCGCGGCGTCATCATTCGGGTTTATCATTTATCTCGGTATAATAAATAATAAATAAATAAATAAATATTCTTGGACATTTCACACAACGCCATCTAGTCCCAAGCTAAGCAACCTAATGCTTGTGTTATGGTAACGAGATGGCTGATAAACTACTTATATACATTTTTTTTTGTAAATACATACATATTATAGATAGAAAAACACCCAGACACGGAACAAATACTTGTAGGTCGTACAAATATTTGTTCCGTGCGGGAATCGAACCCGCGACATGCTGCGCAGCAGTCAATCGCTCAACCACTGCGCCAACCATGTCGTCAAATAATTTTCAATGTTTCATATTTAAACTTTCCCGGTTTTGGTATTCATGTTAAATCCAGATTATAATTTATAAGCTGTGTATTACACTGCGGTAGGATTATTCAAACCGACCAGCAATATAATATTTACTAAACATGTTTATTTAATCCCGCTTTAAAATTATAAACTGTATTCATAAAATGTAGGTAGGTATGTTTCAGAATAAAATAGGCCAAAAATTCATCATCTTCCTGCCCTTATCCCATGTTACTTGGGGTCGGCGCAACACGTTTTCTTTTTCCACTCTCCCCTGTCAATTGTCACGCTATCATTCACTTCCTTCTCTTTCATGTCATTCCTCACACAATCCATCCATCTTTTCTTTGGCCTTCCTCTGCCTCTCCATCCATCAACATGTATATTCATCACACTTTTAGTCACATGCATTTCGTCCCTCCTCATCACATGATACCAAGCCAAAACGATTTCCTTTCAACTTTTCTTTAGGCCAAAAATTTAAAAAATCAGATCAAGTCAAATCAAATTATTTATTCGCATAATACAGGTAGGTATACACAGACGTTACAAATAAATAGGAAGTACTCTGTATTATTACCTAATAAGGTGTGCAAAGGTTAATAGTTATTGTAATCATCCTCTAATATCTATTAAAAAACATTATAAAATTATAATACTCAAACAAAAAGAAAAATAAAATAAAATAAATTCAGATTAAGTAATACAAATGTCAAAGATTTAAAATGATATAATTATGAACTTTCATAACTTTTACAAGAAAAATAAAATGAAATAAAGGGCTTTTTTAATTACATGTTGTATACCTTTTATTCCTCGGACAAGATCGTAATTTTCATATCGCAAATTAAAGTGGCATAATCTATACATATAATAAATCTGTAGACGAGGCGTTTCTGTACATTGCAAATATTTAAAAAAAAAATATTTGGGGTGTTAAAGAATCACCAACAGATGCCATTTCTACCATTTTTGTCATTTTTGTCTGTTTGTCTGTTTGTCTGTGAGAGTTCATAAATTTTTGTGCAAGTATCACGTCAAAAGTACATAACCAATGTGGTTACATTTGATACTCAAATATTGTGTGTAACTCAGAGTTTTACTTAGTTTTTGTTTCATTGCAATCGCTTCAGTCTATCAGTAGATATATGAATTTAAAGTGTTCAAGAAGAACTTTTCATGACGGTGTCTTTATACACGTAACGACATCTATTGATACCAAATGGTACTAACATAAAAAATCGCTTTATAGGGGTGGGCTACGCTTGCCGGGGTTGGTTAGTGGATGGGTGAGCATCTTTACATACCGAGACTCCTCCGTGCCTCGGAAAGCACTTTAAGCCGTTGGTCCCGGCTGTTATTCGTGGATCTTTGACAGTTGTTACGGGTCGTCAGAAGCCCGAAAGTCTGACAACCAGTCTAACCAAGGGGTATCGTATTACCCAGTAATTGGGTTGTGGAGGTCAGATAAGCAGTCGCTCCATGTAAAATACAGGTATTCAGCTGCATCCGGTTAGACTGGAAGCCGACCCCAACATAGTTGGGAAAAGCCTAGGCAGATTGATTCAATTGGTGGTTGATTAGTAACGCTAAAAGAATTTCAAATATAAAAAAAACCGGCCAAGTGCGTGTTAGACCACGCACAATGAAGGGTTCCGTAGTTGGGATGAATTTATCCCAAGAACAAACTTAACATTGTAGTTGGAAAACATATTCTCCCATACATTCCAACTGTAAATGTAAGTTTGTACTCACAATATTGAGAGATTTACCATGTTATTTTGTGACCACAGACTATTCTTATAGATTTTCCTGTAATCTACAAGTAAAGAACTATTTTCTGTATTTTTTTCAAAACTTTAGGCTCAGTAGTTTCGGAGATTAGGGGATATATTGGTAAATTTTCATATATTTTCTTAAATAACTTTTTTAATTATTTTAAAAATTATAAAAAAAATATATACCTATTTGAGACCCTCATATTTATTAATTAGGCCCTTTTTTTTTTTTTTTTTTTTTTTGACGGTGGGAAATCATCAAATAACTTCTCCCGCTCTGGGTGGAGCGGAAGGGCGTGTCAAACTTTTACTGACTAAAACCCACCCGTGTTCCTTCAGTTGCCTATGCCAGGGCCGCGGTAACCCCTTCAGACAACCCGCGACCCCAGCGGCGTCGGCCCTATTGGATTAATTAGGCCCTTACATCTGATATGTCACACGGTACAGTTTGCAAAAGTTTTTTTTTTAATTTTCTTATTTGCCCCACAAAAGTGACCCCCATATTCAAAATCCATTTATTTACTTTACCTACCTGTCCGCGTTTGGATCACAGAAATTCGTAATTATGTGTACCAAATTTTAACTTAAATAGATTCGGAGCAAATTAGCTGTGACAGACGGACAGACAGACAGACACACGAGTGATCTTATAAGGGTTCCGTACCAAAATGGTATAAAAGGAACCCTTATGGTGTGACTCAGTCTGTCTCACTGTCTGTCTGTCTGTCTGTCACAGCTGGATATCTCAAGAACTGTTAATGCTATCAACTTGAAATTTGGAACAGTTTTAGATGACGTTTACCCAACTATTTTGCAAATAAGCAAGAAATAAAAATATTTTAATTTTTATTGCAACAGGGTCTTAAAAATTCAAAGTGGGGCTACTGGGGCATGTGGGGTATAATATGAAAGAGCGCTGTTTGCACATTCTCAATTTTTTTAAATTTTTTTTTAGGACGCATAGTTTTCGACTTTTGATGAAAAATGTAAAAAAACTACCGTCCCCCAACCCCCTTATCTCCGATGTTTGCAAAGAAGTCTGAAATTATTCTATGTGATAGAAGTTTATGCAAAGAAAACAGGAAAAATAAAACAAAATATAATAAAAAATATAAATGTCTCTAAATAGCACACTTTTTCAGAAATCGAAACGGAACCCTCGGTGCGGGAGTCCGACTCCCTCTTGACCGGTTTTTTTTCTTTTGAGGTATGGATCCCTAAATATGGGCATAAAATTGTAAGATGATAGTTAATACTAATAACTGATGTGGTGTTCTGAGTGAAAAAGAATGCAATGTCAGTTATAATAATCCTATCAACTTTTCATACACAGACAAGGTGAGGGGGAGGGTTTGAGAGGGGAGGGGGAGGGTTTGAGAGGGGAGGGGCAGGGGGACGCGGTGAGAGGGAGGGAGAAGCAGTAAGGAGGTGTGAGGGGGAGGAAGGGGGAAGGGGATTCGGTGAGGGGTATTAGAGGGGAGGGTGACTGGGGTAGAGGGAGGGGGGTGGTACGTTATGGTTGAGAGGAGAGTTAGAGGAGGAGGATTGACAGGTTGGGTGACGAGCGCCTTAACACCTTAATTTTGCTTTTTGACCGACAAAGACAAAGACAAAGACATTTATTCGTAGGATATGGTAGCAAAAAATACCGAAAAATAGAAAGTCGGAACACACTTTTTTTTTAAATCAAACTGGGTACCTTTGTAAGTTTATTTATTGTACGCAGAGTGAGCTTCCAGTTAACCACTGTATCCGATAGATGTTGTATAGATGGAATCGCGGTGTCAAGATTTTCCGCAGAAGAGTGACACATTTTCAGTCATAAAATAGATTCTGTCCTGGAATTCCGGTCCCTGGACCTGGATTTCTCTCTAGAGGTCGAGATTATTTGAGGCATCTTTATAACCGACTTCAAAAAGAAAGAAGTTAGTTTTCAATTCTTCTGTTTTTAGGGTTCCGTAGGCAAATAGTACATAAAAAGGGAAGTCTTATCATTACGTCCTGTCCGTCTATCCGTCCGTATGTCACACACCTTATGTTTGAAAGAGTTTTCTCCAGAGTTGGTGAAGATCAGACAATTGAACTCCTCAATAACGTACAGTAGGTATACGTACTGTGATTTGGTACAGAAATCAAAGAAAATTACTGGCTATCCGTGGTCAACTAATTATGGACTTCGATCGTTTTAAAAAGTTTTGCCTCCATAAACATGGATGTTCACGGTATCAACGAAAGACAGTTTGATGCGCAGTCCAAACCGCACAGATCCATCCGCGGTTTGGAACGCAGTCCACAGATCCGTGGTCCAAACTGTAGGTACGTGTAAACCCCGCTATTCGTTCTTTCCGAAACGATAGTTTGGAATGGCGCGTTGTGTTTCCAGCAGTCCGAATACGTGTTAAACCCCGCTATCATAAACCGCAGTAACTGCAGCGCTGTGGTAGAGAACCCCAGGTAGCACTTCCCACCAGGCAAGATCGCAAGATCGCAAGAATCTTCATTTTTATTGGAGGAGTGATACCTACACCATAAGCGACACATTATGTATTGATTTCCGACATGCACGCGAACGAAGTCGCGGGCACAGCTAGTTAATAATAATAAACTCTTTATTCAGAACATTTGTGTTGATGTTTGTAGTATTTTCTAGTAGTTATCTACAGTTAATTCAGTGTGTCCTTTGGAAAAGGCCTTCTCTAACAACTTCCATTGCTTCCTAATTCATTGCCTAAGTTTTTTGGTAAATAAATGATTACTTACTTAAATTCTTGCCGATGGGAAATGCCACCAGGCACGGGTGCCAATAAAAAACTTACAAGCAACAGTTTTTTCCAATCAGCGGGTAATGATATGAGATTCTAATGAAAAGCATTGTTTCAGCCAATGATAATAGCGAAGCGGGAGTACCCATACCATCGATGGGAGCCGCTCTACTTCGGCACCAACAAGGAACCCTGGTACAGCGAAATTCTGTTCTGGGAAGGACTCCAGGACAAAATGACACAGGTAAATTAATACCCCATAGACCTTTGGTAATGGATTCCTAAAAGGTCTTCAACGGGCATTTAAATAAAAAGAGAAGTCCTGACTGACTGACTCATCAACGCCCAGCCCAAACCCTAGGACCTAGAAAGCTGAAATTTTGCACAGAGGTTCCCTTTATGACAAGGAATAAGGAAGGATTTCCCGGTAGCAACTTCCCGTGGTATATTGTCCGACATCCACGCGGGCGAAGCCGAGCGCCAGTTTAATTTAATTGGTACTGTAAAATAATATAAAGTTTAAAATTAATTTCCCTTTAGAGGTCATTTTGGTTTGTTCCCGAGGAGCAGTCCTTTTTATAATGTAATCGAACACTTCAAAAATTTTTTGCTACAATTTGTATAAGCAACAAATAAACTATCAATTTTTTTTGTACAAAAGAACAAAGGCTTGACAGGTCCAGTGCATTACGTCAATGTGCCGTCGGACTGTCCGTCCGACCATCTGTCATAGAACTTAATATCTTTCTAACCGTAATAGGCAGCCAGTTGTAATTTTCACAGAATACGTGTTACTAACGTTGGTAGGCCTCCCACAAGGTGGACTGATGACCTTGTAAAGGCCGCAGGAATCCGCTGGATGCGGGAAGCCAGAGCCCGTCAAAGTGACGATCCTTGAGGGAGGCCTATGTCCAGCAGTAGACGTCTTTCGGCTAAAATGATGGTGACGATGACGTGTTACTATGGCTTCTGTCGTGACTAAATTGTAAAAGTAGGTTAACTATGTAATACATAGGCAGAAACTATAGAACGCCACTTGATACGATCCTTACATACTCGTTTTGCCTCATTTACGTTCATATATCTGGTCATACACGCACGCCGCCGCGCCGGTTGCCAGTACTACGCACCTGACCTTTCTGACGAACATCACCAATATGGTCACTATAATTTTGTCTTCTTTCCTCCACTGCGTTTCCACTCACATCTGCCTTGTGCTAATCGCCTTTCATTCATCTTCTCAACATGGCCAAACCATCTAAGCATATACTGTTTTAAATTAATAATACGGAACCCTTTGTGCTCGAGTCCTAATGCTTAGCTGGTTAAAGTCACTTAAAATGTCTGTTTTCCATTAGATGCTGGAGATGTGCCTCCAAGAATACCGCATGGTGGTCCTCGACGGGGGATTCCTCTCCCACGCAGCCAGCCTCAAGCCCAGACAGCGTATGAAAAGAGCTGAGGTCCTTAACAACAACAACTACATGAGGATAGTCAGGTGGTTCAAAGAGAAGTATGAAGAACGACAGGAGTGTAGAATGCTGTGGGGATCTGAATAAAGGAAAGGTTACCGTGAAATTATGTGCCTAAGATGCAGTTTTGAGTTCCCCAAGGCGTTATGTTCGGCCCTTTGTTTTTGGATGCGTGGACTTGATAGCGCTTGCCGCATACAACAGAAGTTAGTATATTATTGATCCAATATTTACGGAAACTCACGCTTGATATGCCACTAGATATGCAGTTCGAATGCTTTACGAATAAATTACACGTTTATACAAGCTGTCTATGTGTTCCATTTACGACCGTTTGTAGAATTTTGTATCTTCTTTTTTCATATAAAAGCATACAAAGTGAACTGTAATTAGATGTAAGAGTATTTCTCATATGGTAATAGTACGACATATGTGCTACAAATTAGCAGCCCATTCGTCTAGGTGCAAGTATTTCGAGAAAATGCGAATTTTAAGTGTTTTTAAAAAGTATCCAAAATTTGTACCAGCTAATCTTTAAAAAATGACAGTACAAATTCAAACAGTAATCAAAACTCTGAATTTGTTATACAATAACCGAGTTTAGATAAGTATTTTTATTTCGTATAATTATAATTGTATAATGCACGATTTACTTGTGCAGAATGAACTTCTATTTTTCTAAACTAAATAAAACTCTCGTTTTCTCGAAATCTTTTTTTAAGCAATACGTCGAATTAAACACCGCACCGCCCCGTATGAGTAGATGAAACTGAGAGCTAAGAACTGCTCTTGAATAGGAAGTGAAATCAAAGATCAAACTTCCTCGACTATGCAAATGTAAGCATCGAAATGCTGATATTACACAAAGTATACAAGAATAATTGGAATATGGTTATACGGAATTTGGACCATATAAAATTATCGGTTGTAAAACGATATCTGAATAGACTTCAGATTTATTTTTAAATGTTTATTAGCTTATGAAATCAATGCAAATTTTGATTTAGTAGGTATTTCAAGCCTATTAACAAGCTTATCGATTCAGGACTTGTTTTATCATATATGCTACATAATACAATTACAGATAAGGTTACCTACTGGAAGGCTAGTTGAGGAATGTCTTATTCGATAATATCTAGCAATGTTCAGGGTCCTTCAAGGTCATTGCAAGAGAGTTGGTTTCCCTCAGTTATTTTCCTTATCTCAAGAAAATTTGATCACTTAAATATGTATAATATGGTATATAGACTCATACAATAATATTTATAAATGGAATTTAAATGTAAAGAAGAGTCATCATTTGCCTAGCCTTTTCCCTATGTTGGGGTTGGCTTCCAGTCTTACCAGATGAAGCTGAATACCAGTATTTTACATGGATTTTACTTAAATGTGTATAGTTATGTGTACTTATAGGCAATCGCCTATCTGACCTCCATAATCCAGTTACTGGGTAACACGATACCCCTTGGTAAGACTGGTCAATATAAAAAGACTAAAACCATAAATCATTTCCGCTCTACAAATTTTCGCAACTAGCACGCCAGTATAGAAATTAGGATTGTAATAAACTAATGTCTCCTAAACGTACCTTGTAAACCACTTTACGTTCCTATAAATAGTGCTGTTAACACCAGAGAAGTTAAAAATTCATATTATAAGGCCCTATGACCTTGCCTTATGGCCCTATGGCTTGAGAAAACAAACTGACCAACTTTCTCCACGGGATCAACATTGTTATCGAGAAAAAAATATCAAACTGTCCCGTACTAAGCTTCAATACCTACTCAACCAAAATGTATGGGACGGCTGATATTTTTTCCCGATTATGATGTTGGTCCCATGGAGAAAGTTGTTAAGTTTGATTGTCTGTATTACACCCTTAAATACCACACCTTTCTGATACAGCCTATATAGGGTGACTGGTAATTAGTGACCGATACTTAAACCCATGATTTACTCATGATAACAAACAACTTTTACTATGGGACCAGCACGCGTAGCATGACGACGTTTTGTCGACGGAAGAATAGACAAAACTGCACATTGCCATGCTTAGACGCGTAGAATGCGTACAAATATTTTTACTATCTGACATTTTGTCTATTCTTCCGTCGACAAAACCCGTTTCTATGGCGGTCATGCTAAGCGTGCAGACCTGAATTCGCGAAAAAAATCGGATGTTCCTTAGATTTTGACTTTTTGACGAGTTATGCGAACATAAATATAGGGACGAACTGATTTTTTTCGTGATTTAAAGTTTGGTCCAATAGTAAAAGTTGTTTGTTATCATGAGTAAATCATGATTGTGTTTAAGTATCGGTCACTAATTACCAGTCACCTTAAATATTACATATTTATTAGCGATTTTATGTAAAGTAAGGGTTACTTCTTAGACATAACTTACATACCTATAGCCAGGAGATAATAATGGGCTTGTGATAAAATGTTTTACGTCACTGGAATTGTTTGAATTTTACAGGCTTTTATGAATTTTATTGATGTTCCACACAGATTATGATAATTTATAATAAATCTAGTTATTGCTTTATAATAGGATAATTTAAAGTGAAACCCCGACGTAGAGCTATTGTATGATGGACCCCTAGTGTATCTTATGTATAAGGTATTAAAAAATTAACGTAATAAACTTTAAGAGTGCTTTGTAACATCGAACAGAATAACTTTAACTTTTAACAAACTTTGAAATCGCGAAAAAAAAATCAGCTGTTGCACACTAAAGTTTAATACCTACTGTTCTAAACTGTATAGGACGGCTGGTTTTTTTTTGCGATTTCAAAGTTGTATGTGACCAACTAAACGTTATTATTCAGTTCGATGCAAAAAGTTATTTAGTTCGATGTCTAAAGCACCTCTTAAGTTTATAAAGTTAATTTTTTAACACATTATGTAGGGTCAAATTAAATTAGGTAGCGAAACTCTGAAGACGTGATGGGTATCGATATCCAAACACGACAATTTTTTTTTTATGATTTCGGGGTGGCTGGGTAGTGTTGTTACTTGAAATGTGAGTTGAAAAATCTGTTTTATCGTATCGGGATAATTATCAATACTCATCACATCTGTGAAGTTTACACGAAAAAAAAAACGGATTTTTAAACTGATATTTTAGTGATTACACTACCGGCGATTGATGACCCCACAAAAAATCATCAAATTAATTTATTATTTGTTTTATCATGTTTAGATATCGATACCCATCTCGTCTGCGGAGTTTCTCTAGCTAATTTAATTTGACCCTGTACAGGGGTCGCCTTATATTATATGGAATGTTTCGTCCTAATAATGATTTTAATAAATTAGATGCATTTATTGTGTTATTTTCCCTGAAATCTGTTTGTATACACTACAGCAGCACCCTAATTGCGTAACACATTATCAATCGGAGTTTGAATCATTTCGAAACAAATTGCTAATCCACTGCTTCATATGTTCGAAGAATGTGTCTGCTCAGCAACGTAAATAACGCATTGAATGTTGTTGAA
Source organism: Cosmia trapezina (assembly GCA_905163495.3). Classification (NCBI taxonomy): domain Eukaryota; kingdom Metazoa; phylum Arthropoda; class Insecta; order Lepidoptera; family Noctuidae; genus Cosmia; species Cosmia trapezina. Next base: position 7,245,878 of record LR991027.1, on the reverse strand, counting down.
CTGTCAACATGAAACCAACTCCGATAGGTAGTGTGTTACGCAATTAGGGTGCAGGTCACGGTAAGTTACTACAAACTGTCAAATTTTCTCATTCGATTTTGAGCTTAACATTCAACAGTTTAAGGTTTAAAATCATTTGGAGAAATTTGACAGTTTGGTATAACCTGTCAAAGCCATAGTACACCCACAATGGGGGCGAGCCTATTGCCATCAACCGGGCACAAATCCAGACTCCGGGCTGCTACTGAGAAATTCCAGATGAAAAAACCTATTAACACTTCGTCATACACACACACACACTTGTGCTCCGTAGTATAATGCTCTCCACCACTAGACCCACGACTACGAGGCGGTACCTTTCCTATTTACCCAATTACGGCAAAGCTGAAAGGGAGTAATGCTATTAACGCGAGAGTAAGGCTCGGCGCAATCGGCACACCGACCTCAGCCACTGGTGGCTGTCGCACGCTACCGCCTATTTGTAACAGTGGCAGAAGTGCGCGACAGCCACTGGTGTTCAGAAGCCGCCACCGTATGTACAGTAACAGCCAGAAGTCGACTAGCAATCTCACAAAACCATGGCATAGCAATATTAATTTACTTATGTCCTTCTTCGGCGCTGCAGCCCGTATAAGTATAAGCGCCACAGCCCGTAAAGCGCAGGCGATAATGTTCATTGCGGTGTAAGTGGACTTCTGGCCGTTGACTGTACATATTAGAAAGTAAATCCCAAATAGCGGGACGTAATTGGATTTTCTATATGAAAGTATCGATATTCATTGGAGCGTCGTGCTCCATGCTCTGTGTCGTGCTCCATGGTAACGCGTGCGTAGTCCCGCCTAACTGCTAATAACTGGGCGGGGGTGGAGCAGCGCGACTGTGGCGGGTGGCGGCGTCTTGTGTAGCTCGTAGCGACCACAAGTGGCGAGTCGTGGACACTGCTGTAGCGAGTGGCCGCCACCGGCTACACGTGTGCGTGTGCGTCTATACAAAATATGTGAAAAAGGTCGCTAGCCACCGGTGCCTGCATGTGGTCGGTGTTCCGTTTGCGCCGAGCCTAAGTGTTTGCTTATATATCTGGGATAGCGACCGTTGTCAATTGAATTATCTTGAATAAACTTTGACCGAAAATGGTTAAAAATCCATTTATTTCAAAACTTGAAAAATTAAATTTTTATTTAAATAAAACCTTTTTCTTATCATACCCATACAGGGTCAAATTAAATTATCTAGCGGAACTCCGTAGACGTGATTGGTATCGATATCTAAACACGACAAAATAAAAAGATTTGATGATTTTTGAAGTGAAAACTTTTTTAGGCGCATTGAGCGATTTATGGTAGGGGAAATCTTATGGATCGCGTCACCGACATGCTAATGCTAACAGTATATCTGTAGCTATGAGTATGATACCTATGACTTAATGCGCTTGGCCAGCAGTCAAAGCATACATATACTTAAATTTAAAATAAGTAATTATTAAAAATTTTACTAAATATTTTTAATAAGTAATTAATTTTTATTTTTACTATTTTTATCATGTTTAGATACACAATACACCCATCACGTCTGCGGAGTTACCTAATTTAATTTGACCCTGTATATTGATAGGCCACAATTTGAAATCTTGCTACAGTAAGAATAAGAATCATAATCAAAGGATTAGATTTATTTATTGAGGAAAGAAAAGCACACAGAAATAATAAAGAAAATCAAAGGCTTTTCCCTTACAAGAGCCCTATATGAGTAATATTAAGAGGTCTTCCAGTATGTGATCAGTGTGGCCACCCGAGAGGTCGGGAGTGGCCCTCTCATTGTTTATCTTGTCGAGCGTACAAGGAGGCCACTTAATTGCATATTGGACACAATATTGTTTGTTTCTGGATCAAATTTTCTGTAAAGACAAATGAACGAAGTTCCTTAACGCGGTAGGAGTTGACTGGTCGAAATCGTCACGTAAGGAAAAAGCGTTAAGTATGCGACTTTTTCTCTCACTTTCTTTCTATGATTTACGAGTGTGTATGTGCGAGATGTGCCCTGTGGTAATGGCCGCGAGTTGTTGGTCGTTGGTTCAAACCCCGGCAGGCGCTTTACTTTGTGTAAATTATTTCATCACCACTGTTCTCAAAATGGTAAAGGAAAACATCTTGAGGAAACCGGCAAGTCCTAGAACCAAAAATTCGAAAACATATGACATCTACCAACCCGCACTGGGCCCGCGTGGTGGATTACGGCCCACTCCCCCTCATCGAGGTGTCACAGCAGTGGGAACATTACAGGCTGATTATGTGTATGTGCATGCGAGAGATTTGTATGTTTTTTTTTTATAGCTAGGTATAGTTGTGTATATGTCGCAGACAACAAGCCTTTCAATTAACAGCCTAGCCTTTTAACTAAACGGCGCTGTTCAACTAGAGGTCTGAATGATATTTAATTATAGTTCAGGTTGTCAGTTAGGAACTGTGACCAACCGCGGCAGCGGCTGGCGAGCGCTACTTCTAAATGCTACGGCCACAGATTAAAATACAGATGGGACACTTCGCAAAATCATTTAAATAAAAAGCGACTCTTGCTACCACACAATAAAGTGCAATTCAGTTCGCAGAACGCTAATTACCTACAGTTATATTCACCTACACATTGCTTCTCTTTCTATCGCGTAACTCTTAGGCCTCATTTACGGAAACGCGGGGAGTCGTGCGTCGCGTTCTGCGGCGGGGCCAGCACTATTACTTTATATAGTGTATTATCTATGGCCCGCACTAAATTCAAACATAGGGCGTTCTATGAGAGCGTTTACGGAAAAGCGTTTACACTTGACGGACCGCAGCCCGCCCCGCGCACCGCGCCGTGCGACGCCCCACGTCTCCGTAAATGAGGCCTTATACCATCGGCGCGCGGCATGTCTACTGAATTCGCCCCGCGGACGGGGCCCGCAATGTACTTGTGGCTTCATACCTAAACTGCGGAGTGTCCCATCTGTATTAATCTGTGCTACGGCTAATAATTACTAAGGCAGTTGGTTGCGACATATATTTACTAAAGTTGTGCAACAATATACAGGACAATAAGTCATACACATAAGTACATAAATACAATCCATACTTCCATACTAATATTATAAATTCGAAAGTAACTCTGTCTGTCTGTCTGTCTGTCTGTCTGTCTGTCTGTCTGTCTGTCTGTCTGTCTGTTACCTTTTCACGCCTAAACCACTGAACGGATTTCGATAAAATTTGGCAAGGCTATAGATGGTATCCTGGGGACGGACATAGGCTACTTTTTTTTTCAAAAATAATCTTACCGGGGGTGATATAGGGGATGAAAGTTTGTATGGGAAACTCAGTATTTCTTAAGTTAGGGATGTGAAAATTAAAATGTATGCTTTTGATAGGAAATTAAGAAATATGCGGTTCAGCGTTTTTGAAAAATCATCCCCTAAGGGGGTAAAATATAGTAAAATAGGGGTTGATTTTAAAATTTACAAAACTGCACGGATTTCGACAAAATTTGGCAAGGCTGTATATAGCATCCTGGGGAATGACATAGCATACTATTTTTTTCAAAAATAATACTACAGGGGGTGATATAGGGGATGAAAGTTTGTATGGGAAACTCAGTATTTCTTCAGTTAGGGATGTGAAAATTAAAATATATGCTTTTGGTAGGAAATTAAGAAATATGCGGTTCAGCGTTTTTGAAAAATCATCCCCTAAGGGGTTAAAATATGGGTTGATTTTAAAATTTACAAAACTGCACGGATTTCAACAAAATTTGGCAAGGCTTTATATAGCATCTTGGGGAAGGACATGAGCTACTTTTTGTCTTAAAAAATAATCCTACGGGGGGTGATATAGGGGATGAAAGTTTGTATGAGAAAATCAGTATGTCTTAAGTTAGGGATGTGAAAATTAAAATGTATGCTTTTGATAGGAAATAAAGAAATATGCGGTTCAGCGTTTTTGAAAAATCATCCACTAAGGGGGTAAAATAGGGGTTGATTTTAAAATTTACAAAACTGCACGGATTTCAACAAAATTTGGCAAGGCTTTATATAGCATCCTGGGAAAGGAAATAGGATACTTTCAAAAACAATACTACAGGGGGTGATATAGGGGATGAAAGTTTGTAAGGGAAACCCAGTATTTCTAAAGTTAGGGATAACAAATTCATGCTATTGGTAGGAAATTAAGAAATATGCGGTTCAGCGTTTTTGAAATATTATCCCCTAAGGGGGTAAAATAGGGGTTGATTTTAAAATTTACAAAACTGCACGGACGTCGATAAAATTTGGCAAGGCTTTATATAGCATCCTGGGGAAGGACATGAACTACTTTTTGTCTTAAAAATAATCCTACAGGGGGTGATATAGGGGATAAAATTTTGTATGGAAACTCAGTATTTCTTAAGTTAGGGATGTGAAAATTAAAATGTATGCTTTTGATAGGAAACAAAGAAATATGCGGTTCAGCGTTTTTGAAAAATCATCCCCTAAGGGGGTAAAATAGGGGTTGATTTTAAAATTTACAAAACTGCACGGATTTCGACAAAATTTGGCAAGGCTCTAGCATCATAGCATCTTGGGAAAGGACACAGGAAACTTTCAAAAACAATACTACAAGGGGTGATATAAGGGATGAAAGATGGGAAACCCAGCATTTCTTAAGGTAGGGATATGAAAATTCAAATTTATGCTTTTGCTAGGAAATAAAGAAATATGTGGTACAGCGTTTTTTAGGGGGTACAATAGGGGTTGACAAATGTTTGTGTAACTACCTCTTTTTAAGAGATTTAAGGGATTGGAAATGTAGTCATAGTTCGAATCTTGAGGTAACATTTAGTCTTTATTTCATTCGAAGTTTTTACGAGGAAATTATTTGAACGAGTGGACACTCGGACAAAAGTTATTTGTTATTAGAGCGTGACTGGCATAATAAATTTTAAGTAATTAACAAAGTCCCCCCGCCACGTAAGTGTGTCTGTTTGAATACGATAATGTCAAAAAGTACCGAACGGATTTTCATACGGTTTTCTCCAATGAACGGAGTGAATCAGTGTAATTCATTATGGTTTTGTGTAAATTGGCTGAAATATGACGACGACTGTTGAAGATGTCGGAAAAAATCATGCCGACTGGTAGCTTTATGCCTACTATACACGGTAACTATATATCGTAGCGATTTGAGTTTGCACAGTTATATCGGACGGCCCTATGTTTTCCACATGTACGTTCCCATGGGATATTTTCCGACATCCACGCGGGCGAAGCCGCGGGCAAAAGCTAGTATTCATATAATATGTACATAAATTATCTGGAATTACATTAGACTTTATGCTGTTTCTCCCAAATGTGTCCTTATTTAAGAACACTTCCTCAGTGCAGTGTGTTGATGGCAAGGAGAACGGTTATTGTTATATTTACGAGCTGTTTCCCTTGCAGTTTTGAAGCAGAAGAAAGCTGCTGACAAATAGACCCTTTTAAGGTAAAAATGTTCCGGTTGTTTTAGGTGCATTTTATAAGATTAATGGTGTTTTATGATAAAAAAATCTATATTATGAAGACGTATTACAAAAATCTGAATAAACAAGTACACGAATTCGACATTTTATGTCTTCAAACGTCCTTGCTGAGGCCATCAAGACGTGTCTAAAGATATAATAGAGACTAAATGATCGATGGATTCTTTCATGTTGCTGAGTAAGATCCAACAAGCTTTTCGCGGCTAATGTAATATAAAATGGATGAAAGAAAAACGCCCACATGTACTGTGCAAACATAATCCATAGAACCAAAGGAATCTTCTGATTTTTGTTTGTTTTGCTTCATCTGGTGTTTGCTCGGCACATCCAATAACTCGCCATTGTTTGATTTCGCATCCTTATAGCCCTTTTATAGATATTTACTTTGGACGGCAACTAATAAGATACTGTATATAGACAATCGTTTTTCAGAAGCAACTGGTCATTATTATTTTGCTTTTTGCTTTTTCGAACTAGGTCACTTTTTGTCACTAAGTAGGTCATAATGTCATTCATTGCATCTGACGTACAAAATATACATAAATATTTATTTCAAAGGAGATCATTCACCATCCATACATTTTTGGGCTAAGTGTTACAGTTATTTTCCGAAAGAATACTATCTCTCTATTTATTTTTATTTTTCTTTTATTTTTTATTATTATTTTTTTAACTAAATGAAAACTTTATTTTTCAAACTTGTATACTTGTATACCAAACTTGTATACCAGCTTAGGGAGTGGACCCACAGATTTGGTATTTTAGTAAAAAGAAAAAGTGAATTATGTTCTAACGGAATATAACTTTTTTTTGTTTGGTCGGCACTCCTATATATTTAGCCCAAAATGCATGATCTCCATTAACCCCATACACAATTAAATCTATAATTAAAAAAAAAAAACGAGTTATAAGCGCAATAACAGATAGATACAAGTCCCCTCCCCTGGGCCACGGCGACTTTTTGTAGCGATGCTGTCGCGCGTTTATGAAATGCGCGACTGCATCGCTACTGATGCGCGTTAGTCGCATTTGCAACGCGCTACACAAGCGATGCCAACGTGCTACTAACGCGCTACAGTATCGCGACTGTATCGATGCAAACGCGCGACCGTAAAACCGCTACTTACGTAAAAGCAGCACCAAAGACAACGTGACTAATGCTGCCTCAACGGAGTCCATCTTGCAACTGTAGCGATCGCAGGTATTTTTGTGCCGTTACTGAATCGCGATTGCATCGCGACAGAAGCGCACCAGTATCGCGTTTGCATCGCGACTGAATCTGGGCCCATGGGCGAGGGCACACAGCTAGCGACCGCTTTACGAATGTATCGATGCGGACGCGCGACAGCATCGCTACTGCATCGCTACAAAAAGTCGCCGTGAGCGAGGGCCCTTATTCATAAAAAACTAAAACACTCTACAAACCTATTTTAGTTAAAATAGTATTTTGTCTTCTTCTTTCAAACTCAAATCATAATTCGAAAGAAATTGACACAACACTATTTTAACTAAAATAGGTTTGTAGAGCGTTTTAGTTTTATATGAATAAGGGGGTTAGAGATTTGTTGCATTTTAAAAAGAGAATTTGATAATAATATTTCATTGGTTTGTTATACAATACCACAGGTAATCAACGAATAAAGCCGTAAATGATATCTTCTGTAAATTACGTAATTGATATGATCCGATTATAATGATAATTAGCCAGAGTGGTTTCACTTCAATTAATATTTCAAGCACACATTGGCGGCATACAACACTGTTTTTGTTTGCGTTTGGGGTAGCGTCTAGCGTCATAACAAATGGGTACGTTACACTGTATAAACACAGAATATATAGCTACAGAAGGCTGGCTCTTGCACCGAGCGGAAACACATGCACATAGACGCGTACTTACGGCGGCGATCGAAAACAAATGAAGGACAGAAGGACACAGGAAAAGAAGGGGCTCATCAACAAACAAAGTATTCAGAGATCATGGCTAATTATATGTTCAACATGTAATTATTCTGTCAAAAATCAGCGCTTATATTTTATTAACTGTACCTCAAAAGGAAAAAACGGAACCCTTATAGGATCACTTGTTTGTCCGTCTGTCTGTCTGTCTGTCAGTCTGTCAAGACCGTTTTTCACAGGAACGCGTGAAGGTATCCAGCTGAAATTAATATCAAATACGTAGGTCTATGGTCCCTTGTAGTTCTAAAAAGATCAAACTTCTAAGTCAACGCAATAACAAAATACGGCCATTTATGCGACATTTTTTGGCAGTCGCATGTAAATCAAAACCTATAGGGTACTTTCCGTCGTCCTAGAATTATGAAATTTGGCAAGAAGCAAGGTCTCATAACATAAATATAGGAAAAAGTCCGAAAACTGTTAATTTGTAATTTTATGACATATTTTTTTTTTAATATCCAATGTTAAGTTTGTTTTTGGGATAAATTCTTTTCAACTACGGAACCCTTCATTGTGCGTGGTCCGACACGCACTTGGCCGGTTTTTTTGTACCTATGTGGATTATCTTTACAATGGGCTCTTTTTATACTGTTCTGAATAAACCCAATGAATGGCCCGCTTATAACGAATCGAATGGCATTGTTAGTTAGATGTTAGGAAATATGTCGATGAGCCCCATCTTTTCCTGTAGGTACCCCTCAAATGCCAGTTGCGAGTCTGCTTGCACTCGCTGTACGTGAAGCGTGTCTGTGAAGCCGAGCTTCTGTACAACCTATCCATTCCGTGGTTGAACGTCCCACGTAGACAAAGAACGGCTCTGCTCCTGCATACAATTGCTTTTGGTGGGGCGTAGGCACTAAGATAACAAAAGCGTGGTTCCCGGTAAACATCTACTTCTGGGAACGTAAGAACTTGTGTGTTTTTAGTACATTAGACTAGACTTTGAGCATATTTGAACTTCATTTGGTACGCAAACTTTTTGGGACTAAAATTGATGTTCAAATTGTAACTTTTTTCTCGTACCCTATTATGTGGAAGTTAAACATAACTAGCGAAAGGTGGGTGTACTATAGCTTACACCTCTGCCTTCATTCATTCATTCATTCTTCATTTTGCAGTAAAGTTACTTACCTACCTCTTTATGGTGTACTTACATAAAAGTTTTGTAAGAGTACTAACAATGCCAATAAAGGAGAGAGGGGGACAAAGTATATTTTTCTTAAATCGGGGTTTAGAAACCTTCAGGCAAAATAAAAAAAAAAAAAACAATTCAATTATTCAATTTATTATAATTATTTTATTATATTTTTTTGTATAATTTTTTTTTCATGCTTAATTTAAGTTAATACAATCCCGTAAACGAATAAATATTAGGTATTCTTCATAGACTTATAAAAAAAGATGGACTCCGCGCCACGCATATCGAAAGTGAAGCATAGTAAGTACCGTTTATACAAACACGCCTCGCGCACACATGTACATCATAGTATGCCGACCAGCCGCCATTACGTGACACGAGCGACCGGCGTCTTTGCAGGTACTCAAATCATGCACACATAGATCGGTACGGTGCTTCACTTTCGATATGCGCGGTGCGGAGTCCATCTTTTTTATAAGTCTATGGTATTCTTAATAAAGATTTTCTTGTTGCCAAAATGAAGGCAAGGCCGCCGTTTCTCCTCCTTGAGTTAAAATTTTGGTCAAGTCTCCATTCATTCAGACCTAATTAATCGAACCCAATTTTTTATAATAGTACCTAAATTTTGATACAAGTGGAGAACGTTTGTTCTCCACTTGTATCAAAATGCAGTTCTCGGCTCAAAAACAACCTCGCCTACGGGTCGGGTGTTAATTCCGCCTCGGATGCAATAACAAATGTCCACGTGTATCAAACGACGTTTTCCAATACACTTTTGAAGAAATAAAATAAAATAACGAAAAATATTTTTGTCATGAATTATTAGGAAACTATGATTTAATTTTCTTTTTTTTCTGCGCTTTGCTTTCGCCAGGTTGAAGGAGAAGCGAAGGTATAAAAGCGATAAACAGCCTAATATGATAAATAGAAAATTCAAATATATTTGAGTTTAGAACATAAATAAATGTTAATTTGTTATGAACAAATTAACATTTTTTTGTTTTCTAAACCTTTTTAGGGTTCCGTACCAAAATGGTAAAAAAGGAACCCTTATGGTGTGACTCAGTCTGTCTGTCTGTCCGTCTGTCTGTCACAGCTGGATATCTCAAGAACTACTAATGCTATCAACTTGAAATTTGGAACAGTTTTAGATGACGTTTGCCCAACTATTTTGCAAATAAGAAAGAAATAAAAATACATATGTTGAAAGAAATAAAAATACATATGTTTTTTTGCAACAGGGACTGAAAGGGGGTCTTAAAAATTCAAAGTGGGGTTACTAGAGCATGTGGGGTATATATGAAAGAGCGCTATTTGCAGATTCTCAAACATTTTTTCTTTTTTTTAGGCGCATTGTTTTCGACTTTTGATGAAAAATGTTTAAAAAAATACCGTTTCCCCCCTTATCTCCGAAGTTTGCATAGAGAAAAATATGAAATTATTTTAGGTTATAGAAGTTTATGGATTGCACAGTTTTTCAGAAATCATGAAACAAACATTACATATAAATGATGTTACGGAATCCTCGGTGCGCGAGTCCGGCTCGCTCTTGACCGGTTTTTTTTTATTGTAACAGTAATGGTTTTTGATGTTATTCTATTTATAAAATTTATTTAAATATTCAAAAAGTACTAACGCCGTAAAGACGCATATCTCTTTGCCGAGATTAAAACATAACATACACCTCCGAATAGAGAGGACCGTCTCTGGCGCGAGACGGTGTGAATAGAGGCATTGAACCAATTTGGACTAAGTAGGTATAAGTTATTTGTGGCAATTTTTATTCCCACACACGTGTTGGAAAATGAAAAATCGCACGCGTGTGAAATACATTGCATTGTGAACAGTGCGATATGAACCAGTTTTCGATTAAGTGTATTGAAAAATAATTATTGAGCACTATTCTCACAACCAATGATCTTGCTACTGAATGTTAGTTTTAAGATTTCTGTGTTTAAATTAAATTATGTGATTTTTATTATTTTCATTTTTTTTTTTAAAACTCAGACGCTCTATGAACTTATTTCAGTTAAAGAAATGTTTTGTTAATTTCTTTCGAATTATGATTTCAGTTTGAAAGAAGAAGACAAAACACTTCTATAGCTAAAATAAGTTTATAGAGCGTTTTAGTTTTTATGAATAAGGAAAAGGAAGCGAAGAAGCGAGGAAGGTAATACCTAACTAACATTTTTATTTATTAGTATGTGTAAGTTTCATGTAATGGTGGCCTATTGCCATCAACCGGGCACAAATCCAGACTCCGGGCTTCTACTGAGAAATTCCAGCTAGAAAAACCCAATAACACTTTGTCCGACCTGGGAATTGAACCCAGGAGCTCATGCTCAGTAATAGCGTTTACGACCACTTGACCAACCAGGCAGTCTTAAAAAATCAAGTCCTGCAAAATCAAGTTAATATAAAAGCTTGTCTCCTCTTCAGTTTTAAAAATTTCTCTACAGAAAATTACAGAGAAAATATTCTCTGTTTTCAACTTTGTGTTGGTAATAGATTGCCTATCTGAAGAAAAAGCATTTTCAAGGAAAAACTATTTTGATAACAATCTTTTCTCCTGTATAACAATAGGTATATAAATATTATGCTATATTGGTTTTCATTACGTATAGCAGAAATTTCCCTAGAGGCAGGAATATCTAGGAAAACGGGGGTAACGTCGACTGGCAAAACATTGAGAAGCACGGGGCGGCGTAAGGAAAAGTGGAAGAAATCTCAATAAGTAGGGAATTGCTTAGGAAAAACCACTACCACGATTACATTAATTTTGAAAATGTTATGAACGCGCCTCGGTGCGCGAGTCCGACTCGCTCTTGACTTGTTTTTTATTTCCATTTCGATTTGATTAGAATTTTTCGGTCAGTTTTGGGTTTTTGCCAAAAGTAAAAATCACTTCGGTACGATTAACAAAATCACGGGTCTTACCAATCCAGTTACTTAAAAATAAATGAAAACAATAAACATTATGGTATGTGTACAGTCAGCGACAGAAGTCGGTTTTGTTAAGGAACAACCTTAAAAAAACCGACTTCTGTCGCTGACTGTACACATGCCATAATGTTTATTATTGAGCAAAATATTTAGGTAATTAAAATCGGAACGTGAAGATGCGATTTTCAACTTGCTACGGATTTTTTTTTTCCGGCGCCTGTTGTTTTGTTTAGTTTGGGGTTTTCTAATATACACAAAAAAGGGTCTATTCTACCCAAAAAAACTGCGACAAAAAAAAAACTAGGATTTTTTTTCTCGCCGTCTATGATTTTGCGCAATTTTGGGTCTTCAAAAATACACTAAAAAGGGTCTATTCTACCCAAAAAAAAATTGTTACTATATAAAAGCGACGGGTGTTAAAGAACAGTGGTTCCTTTTACTGATATCCGCCTAGAACTTGAACATCGTTTAATTATAAAGGTCAGTGTAAAATCGTCAGACCAAACCTCTGGTCTTGCCAGGGTAGCAGAAAGCCATCAACTATTTCGCCTGACTCGTGTGCAAATTAACAGAAGCAAAATTGAAAGAATATTAACTTTTAGCACTTATTATGAAACGTTGGAATTTATTTACTTAGATTTAGATTTACCAACGTTCATAAACACTACAGAAATTACAGGAAGCAACGGAAAATAAAGAACTAAATGTAATAAACAATTTTATGTGTTTATACATTATCTACTAGGAATACAATCTTAAAGGAGAGCTGGTCAATTATATATGTATACCTACTAGCTTTTGCCCGCGGCTTCACCCGCGCATGTATTATACCTACATATAAACCTTCCTCTTAAGGCGAAAGCGCTAGGGTAGCCCGCGAAATTCAAAATTTCTTACGTTTTTTGCAATTTGTAGGTCAGTGTGAGCTTGTATGTTGATTGAAATATGATTCGCAGCCGTAGCTAATATGGCTTTACAGAATTATAATAATTAGAATCAGCAAAACAACTCCATAAGTTAGCATTTACCTCAAACCTCATGATTTCATGAAATCGCTAGATTTGAGGTAAATGCTAACTTATGGAGTTGTATTGCTGATTCTAATGATTATAATTCTGTAAAGCCGGAGCCGGAGCTTCGGAGATAAGGGGGGGTATTTTTTTTTAGATTTTTCATCAAATCTCGAAAACTACGCCGCCTAAAAAAAACCGGCCAAGTGCGTGTCGGACCACGCACAATGAAGGGTGCCGTAGTTGAAAAGAATTTACCTATCCCAAAAAGAAGCTTAACATTGAATCCCAAAAGTATTTTTTTATGCCAAAAAATTACAAATTCCCAATTTTTCCTTTACTTGTGCTGAGAGACCTTGCTTCTTGCCAAATTTCATTATTCTAGGTCAACGGGAAGGACCCTATAGGTTTTGATTTACTTGCGACAGTTGCGAGTATCAAAATGTGTCGCAAAATGGTAATATTTTTTTATTGCGTTGACTTAGAAGCTTGATTTTTTTAGAACTCTAAGGGACTATAGATATACATATTTTACATAAATTTTAACTTGATATCTCCACGCGTCCTTGAGAAAAAGGGTCTTGACAGACTGACAGACATACCCCATGACAGATATATCACATGAACATATTTTTATGTGATAGAATTACAAATTAACAATTTTCGGACTTTTTCCTTTATTTGTGTTGTACGACCTTGTTTCATGCCAAATTTCATGATTCTAGAACAACGGGAAGTATCCTCTAGGTTTTGATTTACTTGCGAGTATCAAAATATGTCGCATAAATGGCCGTATGTTTTTATTGCGTTGACTTAGAAGCTTGAGTTTTTTAGAACTCCAAGGGGCCACAGACCTACGTATGTGATATTAATTTCAACTTGATACCTCCACGCGTTCATGAGAAAAAGGGTCTTGACAGACTGACAGACAGACAGACGGACAAAAAAGTGATCCTATAAGGGTTCCGTTTTTTCCTTTTGAGGTACGGAACCCTAAAAAATAATAAAATGTTTGAGAATGTGCAAACAGTGCTCTTTTATATGATATCTCACATGACCCTGATGACCCTGTCCGAAATAAAATATACACTCGATACAGAAACTTTTTTTCCAAACTTCTTTCAAAAATCAGGTCTGACTACAATAACCAACAGATTGTTGAAAACAAAGACAATCCAAAAAATCTCTGGAAGGTAATAAAATCAATAGGCCACATATCTCCTAGAAACAATGAAAGCTCTCAATTACTGAGCCCCCACAGAGAAAAAGACACACTCAACTCCTGTAACTCATACTTTACCTCAGTAGGAACCCGTCTGGCAGATAAGATACTAGAAAAACTCAATCAATCTCATGAATCTTTAATAAATACATACACATCCGACGTCTCAAATCCTCATTCTCTCCTGCTTCAACCGACAGATGCGTACGAAATTATTAAAATCATATCCGACCTTAAAGTCGAAAGTGCTGCTGGCCCTGACAAAATTTCAGTTATACTTATCAAAAGAGCTTTAAAGTCCAGTAGTACCAATGATGCACATTTTTAATCTGAGCCTTGAGACCGGTACCTTCCCAGAATGTTGGAAAATAGCTGCGGTTTCCCCTATCTACAAAAGCGGTCCCAAACATGCACCAAATAACTACATACCTATAGCACTTTTAAGCTCTGTCTCTAAAATATTAGAGAGGTTAGTTAACTCCCGTCTTATTTCTTTCATTGAGAAAAATCATCTCATCTCTGACAATCAGTTTGGTTTCCGAAGGAATAGGTCGACCGAGGACGCTGCCACTCTCCTAGTCAATTGTGTCTCCTCTCATATTGAGAAAAATGAAAAATGTCTTGCTATCTTCCTTGATCTTGCAAAGGCATTTAACACAGTCTCAACTGGCCTACTCCTCAAGAAACTAGAATGGATAGGAATAAGAGGAATTTGCCTCGAATGGTTTAAAAGCTACCTGACAAACCGGAAACAGTACACAAAAGTAAGCTCTTTCACCAGTGATCAACTCCCCATTAACTTCGGAGTTCCACAGAACAGTGTACTTGGTCCCACGCTTTTCATTATTTATATTAATGATATTCTAAACCTCTCTGTGAATAATGCTGACATTATAACTTATGCAGATGATACTGCCATCATATTTCACGGGAAAACGTGGGAACATGTACACTGTGTAGCTGACGAGGGATTGACACTAATCGCGAATAACCTGGACAAAAATCTCCTCACATTGAATGGTAGTAAAACAAAATATATTGTTTTCTCCAAGACCGCCGCTTCAAAACCTTCAGCACACCTAAAACTCAAATTCATCACTGCTCTTCTAATACTCAATACTCAATCATTTATTGCATTCCACAATGTTTATGCTTAGGTGGTAAGTAGACATTTGTAGTAACAATCGTGGACCCTGTCGGGCACAGCAAAAAAGTTAGAGAGAAGAGGACTTATATAAACATGCAAATTAGCTTAATCTAAGTAAAATTAGGGTAACATTTTATTAATTATTAATTAATCTAAATTATTTATTATGTATTCATTTATATAATTATGTCAGTTAGTCTATGGATTTGTCAATTAAATATTCTTCTATACTATAATAACATTTGTTTATTAATATTTTTCTTAATTTATTTGTAAAAATAGCAATTTTCTTTTCATTTCTGAGTACTTCAGGTAGTTTATTATACATTTTTATCGACATAACCAGTGGACTAGATGAGTGCATTTTTAATATCTCCTCTTCCCCTTGTAAGTGTCCTTCTCTTGAACGTACCACTTCCATTAAATACCTCGGTATTCTTATCGACGACCACCTAACATTCAAGCAACATATATCCAACCTATCTGGCAGAGTAAGAAAACTCATTCACACCATGCGTAGACTACGAGACTGCCTACCCACAGACACACTACTACAAGTTTACCTAGCGCTATGCCAATCCATAATTCAGTATTGCATCAGCGTGTGGGGTAGTGCTGGAAAGACCTACTTGATTGAAGTAGAACGAGCACAGAGAACGCTTCTTAAAGTAACTTTTAAGAAGCCCTTCAGGTTCTCTACTGACTTACTCTATCGTGAAACAAGAGTTCTCAGAGTCCGCCAGCTTTTCATTCTTTCTGCCTGCACCAAAACTCACAAAACTATTAAAAGCAGACCCGACTACACATCTGGTGAAACGTGTAAATAGCTTCATCAATAGCGTGGTTTTAAGACCAAGAAAATTAATGGCGGAACAAAAAAAAATATGGCGGGACCTCAAGAACAAAAGTAATTTCTAAATGTTGAATCGACCACATTAAACCGACATCACATGGGATGAAATATGCAGCAATTTAAGCCCACATACCTTTTCAATCCAGAGACCTCACTCAGACCCAGGAGACAAGCTCGATGACCATCGATGCACGCGTGTCTCTTCGAATAGCTGCCGGCCGGCAAACTAAATCTCTGAATATTCCTTGATTTATTCGTCGAAACTTCAAATCCAACACAGCACTTTATGTTCTTGCAGAAGCACAGAGTCACGCCTATTTATTTCTTGAGAAACTCTAAGATTTCACTATAAAAGTATTTTTCAAAAGCGGAGCGAGCGACACATAACATATTTTTTCGATTCACCGAGGCGGAAGTGCCGGAAATCAGGACCCAATCACACAGATAATACGCTATTATACTCGAGTCCTTTATTTTCGTTAACTCCATCTATGGGCCATGTTGCGAGTAACTCGAGAAAGTGTCAGTGATGCGGGCCGCTGCTTCCATAGACGGCGGTGCGACGATTCAACAAATTAGAAATCAGAAATTACATTATTTAATTATTTTTATAATTGAAAAAAGCCATTGACGCTTCACCAACATCTATCATAAGCAAAAGAAACTATAGAATCCCAACACCTGACAACACCTCATTGCTAGCTAGACGCTCCCCAGCTTACTCTCTCATTAATACTTACAACAAAGTCTGCAAACTCTGCGAAATTAAAAATACTACCTTATTCAGCTGTAAAAAAATTATAAAGAAAATGTTGCAAAGCTCTGGTTATGATGACTCGGAACAACTAATATAAATACCCTGACCTGACACCGAATCAAACGTCAAATGACGCACAATGGGAACGAATACGCACGCACACACACACACCCACTCACACCACACACACATCACATTTACACAAACATTTACATAACATCACATTTAACAACATACAACTGAAATCACCTCTCTAGTCTCCACTCTGGAATCCGTACCCCGAGCCAGACACAGACAAGATACAGACTAACTGTCTAGTTTGGGGCTCACTGGCAAATAATATAATGTAACCTAGCTATAAGTAATATTTTAAGCTACTCATGTCGTCTCAACTTATTTTTAACATGTAAACCTGCTTACTGTATTACCTGGACAATAAACTATTTTCTATTTTCTATTTTTCTACCTAGTAGCCCTTGTCGGCGCACCACATCGGCGCGTGATTGACTCCGGGGACAGCGCGGGGTGTCGGGGTACCGAACCCGGTATGCGACGGCCGCTGCGCGCCCTTCAACACTCGGCTCACAGACGCGCGCCACTACGGGCATTTCATTGTTCTACATATTCATACGTTGATTACTGTAAATTATGGTATTACACCTATTTTAAATTCTACAGTCCATTTCTTTTATTATCTCCGATTGAGCCCAATCAGCCCTCCTTTGAATTTGTAAGACCCCCTCTCAGTTCGTTACAAAAAAAACATAAATATTTTTACTTCTTTTTTATTTGCAAAATAGTTGGGTAAACGTCATCTAAAACTGTTCCAAATTTCAAGTTGATAGCATTAGTAGTTCTTGAGATATCCAGCTGTGACAGACAGACAGACAGACAGACAGACTGAGTCACACCGTAAGGGTTCCTTTTTTACCATTTTGGTACGGAACCCCAAAAATTAGACAAGAAAATGAGCGCACTATATACGTATTACTATTATTATAATAACCTGCGAGACAAATGATTAAGAAGTTTAGATCGCGATCGGAATCGACAAAGTGAGTCCATTATTATACAGATAATGTGTAAAAGAAGCAGCGTCAATCGACTTTTGACGCTGAGTGTACTTACTTATCTTTCATAGACAGAAACGCACAGCATGTCTTCATGTGGTTGTATTTTCCACAGGGATATTTACGTCATGACATCACTATTATAATACGTGGTTGAAAATATTGTACGGATGCAAAATTGAATTCGCAACTTAACTTAGCACGTTCGTTGCAACTTCAGGCTTCTTCCTACCGGATAGATTTATATCGTCTGAATATTATTATTGTAGTCTGTCCTTCAAAGAACACGAGACAGACACTGCACACGACGATACTGCACGAATGCAAAACAAGTGTAAAAGTTATATTTTTCGGACGGGTAAAAACACATCGGGAGTCTAAACAACTGTCAAATCATGTTGTCATTCATACTTGGTTCGGGCCCTGAACCAATCATTCATCCGTAGGTGATACGGAGTAGGAAACGCCCGTAACGAAGGCCGAAACTACAGGCTTCGTGCTTAGGGAGTAGAACCCCCCTGACGCACATGAACTGTTCGGGGAACAGAATAACACAGTTATCGAATAAACTCAGCTCAAAAACCATTATCTGTTTTTGAGATGTGTTGTATTTCATAAATACCTATTAAATTAATATTATTAACTAGTATAGTTCGCTAAATGATTACATTTTTCAAAAAAACTTTTTTACAAAAAAAAAACCGACTTCCAAAAAAAACACTACAAACTGAAAAATAACTTTAATTTCGGAAGTCGGTGTCTTTGGATCTGTATTTTAGTTTTTTGCCACCGACTTCCGAAATTAAAGTTATTTTTCAGTTTGTAGTGTTTTTTTTGGAAGTCGGTTTTTTTTTTGTAAAAAAAAATTTATTTTTCACTTTTTAGTGGTTCAGTTTGTAATTTATCTAAGTAACAATAACCCAATGTCAACGGCTCATCACGTTTTACAAAATATTGCTTTTCCCGATGCAGGGACGTTAATTGTTGAGGAGTTCTCCTAGTAAGAACCAGGAGAACTGGAGCTCATGGTGAAGTCACCATTACCATTATGCATTTTGACGAGCATAAACCATATTAAAGTAATCGAATCGCAACCTGTGATATACTTAGATATAATTGAGTATTTCCGATGGCCCTCTGTGGTCTTCATCATCAGTTCCAGTTCACCGAATGGTATTTTCCGAGAGCAAATGCACGAGTTACTATAAAAAATACCGAAATCGATATAGGTGTGCCAATAAAATTTGAGGGTTTCCCTCGATTTCCATGGGATCCCATCATCAGATCCTGACTTGATGATCATGGGACCACTTGGGAAGTATACCCTTTCGAACAAAAAAAGAAAAATCCAAATCGGTCCAGCCATTTTCGAGTAATCGGGGAACATACATAAAAAAAAAAAAAAAAAAAAAAAAAAAAAAAAAAAAAAAAAAAAAGGTTCCGACGAATTGAGAACCTCCTCCTTTTGGAAGTCGGTTAAAAAAGCATCTTTTCATATAACATTCTTAAAAATTTGGTCCCGTGTGAGCGAGGGAGGTGACAAAATGCAACAGTCTTCTTAAGTTCATTTTGTCAATAGCACTGGTTAAATTTTTATCGTGTATGGCAGATAAGATTACGTAATACCACAGTATAAAAATCATATTAGACTGTGGTAATACCAAGCAAATCCAACGTCTTTATCAATACGAAATCTTGACCTATTTCTGAACTTGTTGTTTTACATCCAAACTTTCTTGAAGTTGTTTAAAGCAGCGATCCCTTTATTGTATTTTCACGATTGTTTGATTTATTCTGTTAGTAAAGTTATTCTTCGAACTTGTGTGAGCTTTCGTTTGGTATCGGTTTCGGTATGAAACTGGGAGTTGAAAAGTACTAGTTTCGCTCTATTTCAGCTGCAAAGAATTTTCTGTTTGCCTTGACTTGTTTTTCGAATAGTTTTGTGCGAGTTTTACCTACTTGTTTGACTTATCATTACTATAGCTTGACCGATACCGCTGTACCATGCCTTAGCTATGTGCGCGGCAGGACGGGGGGCAGTGCAAGCCGCTCATTTGTCGATGCTCACCTCACGGCGTCCCGAACCCCGCGGTACAGTAGTACCCAACTGACAAGGCGCGTCGTGAATCTTCGTTCGCACAGAAAAGAAAGTATGGCCCCGAAGATTAACGAGAATGCTTAAAACTTACAATCAACCTTAGATCACTACTATAAGGTTCATAATACACTGCAGCTGTTAGTTTCATCTCACTCGCAAGTATGGCGGCTGTCAAGCGGCGCGCGCTAATATGGCGGCAGCTACCGACCAATAGCGGTACAGGAAAAAGCGTGGAGCGTGCCGATTGGTCAATAGCATTTCCCGCGCTTTGAAAAGATTTTCATCTTCTGCGCAGGTACATCGATAAGCCATATTAGTCGATAAGCTCTATCTAATCAGGACAAGATGTTATATATCTGCCTTGTTGGTATACTGCTGAGAGCTGGGTTTTTGGGATCGATCCTCGGGTTCAGCGAAGGAAATTTTCAGTGGTAGAGTAGCCACCAAAAAAATTGGTAAAAAAGTGGGCATGCGCAGTACGGAATCCCCTTTTTAGGGCTCCGTACCAAAATGGTAAAGGAACCCTTATGGTGTGACTAAGTCTGTCTGTCTGTCTGTCACAGCTGGATATCTCAAGTACTACTAATGCTATCAACTTGAAATTTGGAACAGTTTTAGATGATGTTTACCCAACTATTTTGCAAATAAGCAAAATATAAATAGCAATATATGTATTTGCCATTTTGTATAAGAACTTAATGTACACAGTTATGCAATAAATATATCTTTATCTAAATAAGAAAGAAATAAAAACATTTTTTTTGCAACAGGGACTGAAAGTGGGTCTTAAAAATTCAAAGTGGGGCTACTAGGGCATGTGGGGTATCATATGAAATAGCTCTGTTTGCACATTCTTAAACATTTTTGGTTGCAAAATGGTTTGGCCTCTATTATGTACCATCGCGAAACTTACCGGTGAACCACTTTTCAACCTTCTTGCGTTAGTAATAATGGCGAAAAGTGGTCCACCGCAAAGTTTGGCGATGGTACATGGGACAAAATATTGTGGGTCCACTACACCTCGGGGTTCTGTAGGCTGGACAGCCTGAATGCAGGCCTGATGTTATGTAATGTTCAGGTACCTTGTACCTACCATAACTTAAGGGAATTATGTCTATACCAATGGAAGTACAGCCACAGGCTGCACGGAGTCGCGAGTTGTTCGAAAGAGATACCGTGGCCCTGGCATAGGCAACTAAAGGAACACGGGTGGGTTTTAGTCAGTAAAAGTCTGACACGCCGTCCTACTCCACCCAGAGCGAGAAGTCATTTGATGATTTCCCATCCACAAAAAAAAAGGCTGCACGGAGTTCTAAAATTGGACACACACGAATTTAGAGAACCATTAATAGTGTCGTATATTAGCTTCGTGGCTGGATATAAATTTGATTTGTGTTGCAATGTTGGTATTGTAAATATTACCAACGTGAGGGCGTGGACGGCCTCCTTAGATAATATACATATAGATCGAGCCACCGCCTGGCCGGTCATGAGACAGCAATATTATACTTTTTCTAGGTTATGCAGTATGAGAAATGAGGTTTAACGTAAGAAATCTTCCATATTTTGGACTGAAACCCATGTCAATACATTCGCACAATGCAAAACTGTCCAAAAATGTTAAATTAAGCGACGCAAGATAAATTTTGTAACAGTGAAAGTACTTTGTTTGGCAACATTTTTAAATTTTGCCATGCAAAAATACGGCACGCCGCGTAAGGGACAGAAGATACGATGCTTTGTCTCAACTTTCCTAATTATTTCGTATACAGGGTGTTAGGTTAAACGAGGGACATTCTTTAACGTACTCATCATTATGAACAACTTTTACTATGGGACCAAACCTGAAATCGCGAAAAAAAATCACCTGTTCAGTACATTTTGACGAATTATGCGAACATAAATGTACTGAACAGCTGATTTTTTTTTCGCGATTTTAGGTTTGGTCCCATAGTAAAAGTTGTTCATAATGATGAGTACTACACTCCGTTAAAGTATGTCCCTCGTTTAACCTAACACCCTGTATATGTGTCTCACTTCCACACTTCACACTGTAATCATGGCAACGTCTAGATGTATACCTAATGTCATTGACGGCCTCCCACGCGATGCTTGCATCGGCATGACAGAAATAAATTGATGACAATGTTTGCCGACTTTAAACTGAAATTAATTTCTGAATGGCACCCATAAAATAAAGGCACTGGTTTAAAGCGGCAGTTGCTTGTTGTAGTTTTTATAAATTAAAAAATACAAAATGCATGTTTATTAATAAGTTCGGCAGTAAAAATTGAGCAGTAGGTAAACTAAAGTCGTACAGTTCTTTATGTAGGTATGTACTATGTATGTATATAGTGTGCTGGTAATTAGTAAACATATGATTGTGCTCATGATAACAAACAACTTTTACTATGGGTTTTCTTTTTTTAGAAAACCTGAAATCGTGAAAAAATAAAAACCGGTCAAGAGCGAGTCGGACTCGCGCACCGAGTGCTGTTTAAAAGTGTGCTGTTTAGAGACATCGTTTTATTTTTTCTGTAATCTTTACATAAACCTCTATCACATAGAATAGTTTCAGATTTTTCACTTTGCAAACTTCGGAGATAAGGGGGGGGGAACGGTATTTTTTTTTTACATTTCTCATCAAAAGTCAAACTCTATGCGGCCTAAAAAAAATAAAATTTGAGAATGTGCCAATAGCGCTCTTTCATATGATACCCCACATGCCCTAGCAGCCCCACTTTGAATTTTTAAGACCCCTTTCAGACAATGTTGCAAAAAAAAATATAAATATTTCTGTTTCTTTCTTATTTGAAAAATTGTTGGGTAAAAGTCATCTATAACTGTTCCAAATTTCAAGTTAATAGCATTAGTAGTTCTTGAGATATCCAGCTGTGACAGGCAGACAGACAGACATACTGAGTCACACCATAAGGGTTCCTTTTTTGACATTTTGGTACGGAACCCTAAAAATCAGCTGCTCCCTTCATTTTGACGAGTTATGTGAACATGAATGTATGGGGCAGCTGATTTTTTTTCGCGATTCCGGGTTTGGTCCCATAGTAAAAGTTGCTTGTTATCATGAGTAGGTATAATCTTGTGTTTAAGTATCGGTCACTCTGTATATGTATTGTTTGTTTGTTGGTACTTATTTAGACGATTACATTAATTTTACTCAACGTGCTACACGTGCTACACAAACGCCAGTTAGATTGCGACTAGGGTCAATTAGGCCTATAGGCCTAATTTATTCGATACACGTCGAGGGTCGCGCCTAGACTTCCTATTTTATACATCAATGTGAAGAATACAAAACTAGAATACCTAGCTTCGAAGTATTATTATATTTGTATTATTTTTTGTAAAACTACGTTACACGCTACCACAACATAGACACACTATTATTCCTACTGGACTAAACAAACAGAAAACAATAATCACCCAACTTATGTAAGCCTAGCCGCAGAACAACACAACTTCGCAAATAGCCATCTGCCTCATTTGAGGCCATTATTATTATATTTGGCCCCATTTGTCCCCGACAAACAGTATTATTTGCCCTCTTAGGGGACGGATTAGCAGGCCTGTCACGGAGGTACAGGAGGCATCCAATCACCCGTGGATTATTTAATCTCCGCATGAGAAGGCCTTGTCATGCACAGGGTGAGTAGATTTTATTTTCATTTATGACGCTAACTTTATTCTTTGATGCCATTACACACAGAAAAGTAATCTATATAAATAAAAAGAGGAGTCCTGACTGACTGACTGACTGACTCATCAACGCCCAGCCCAAACACTTGGACCTAGAAATTTCGTTTTGACACCTCTGACACGTAATGACGCAGTGACTTTCACTTGACTATCATGGAAATGCTGTTTAATAATGTGTGAGCTCACTCTTCTCAGTATGGACACTTTTTCTTGTGACTAAGAATGGTGAGGGCAAATCTAAAGATTTAAATCTTTGGGGGCGAGGTTTGACTTAATGTCAAATACTGGTGAAAATGACAGATTTTCATGGCGGCCTTTGTAACATGACAGAACCGCTTTCCTAGGAAACTAAAGCTCGGGTAGGTAGTTGGGAAGTTTGAAGTTTCCCATTGCCCTGTGACAAAACATCCTGTATACATCAAAAATAAGTATCATATATTTTCTTAGCGTAAGGAAGGAGTGCAGACTATGGAGGTAGGTAGGTATGCGTAAATAATGTAATTCATACCTCCCCACGTACTTAGGCACATGGAAATAATATTGTGATAGGAAAATAATTATGCTCTGCAATTTCGCCCAAAACAAGATAGATTATTAATATTATTAAATAATCTGTTTTGATTAACATAAAAATGGTAACATATTATTGTAAATATAATGGTAACGTAAGTATAAGTATACGAATAAATAATAATAATAATTTTATTTGATTTTTTGTGTTTCTTTGTTTTGTAATGTTAATTACTCCTCTCCATACTATTGTACGCACGGCTACAGATCAAGCTATACATTTCCAGTATAAGCTAATCTCGCTTTGTGTACGATTTACTTACAGTGAGAGGTCAGTGTAAACTGGAAAAGTATAGCTTGATGTGAAGCCGTGTGTACACACGCTGCTTTTTTATTGGCTACGGAGCTGCCACGGTAGTGTAGTATTCATCATTATTAACCACTTTTACTATGGCACCAAATTAAGATATTTTTAACCCCCGACGCAAAAAGAGGGGTGTTATAAGTTTGACCGCTATGTGTGTGTGTGTGTGTGTGTCTGTGTGTCTGTCTGTGGCACCGTAGCGCTTAAACGGGTGGACTGATTTGGATGCGGTTTTTTTTATTTGAAAGCAGGTTTTCCAGCGATGGTTCTTAGACATGTTTTATCAAAATCGGTTCAGCCGTTTCAAAGTTATTTGCTCTTTTGTTAGGTGCGGTAGGGATCTTAGACGCGTAATGGGTATTTACTTTACTTTCAAACCTTAGTGTGACCTAAAATTTGAAACATCCATGTATGCTATCTATCTATGCAAGATTATGGAATTCTTGGTCTGATGCTGCAGCCAGGATATCCAGCACTAGTGTGCTGGATACACTCTTGAAAAATTAATAGCAGAAATGTCGTGTTTGGATTCATTTACATCAGTATTTGATTCTATATACAATGCAATGGTGGCAACAGGATGAGCTGATGCTGCAGCCAGGATGTCCAGCACACTAGAACACTCTTGAAAAAGTAATAGCAGATATGTCGTGTTTGGATTCGTTTTGATCAGAATTTTATTCTACATACAATGCAATGGTGGCAACACGATGAGCTGATGCTGCAGCCAGGATATCCAGCACACTAGAATACTCTTGGTAAAATAATATAGCAGATATGTCGTGTTTGGGTTCGTTTTGATCAGTATTTGATTCTACATACAATGCAATGGTGGCTACACGATGAGCTGATGTTGCAGTCAGGATATCCAGCACACTAGTACACTCTTGAAAAAAAAATAGCAGATAGTAGTGTTTGTATTCGTTTTTTTATCAGTATTTAATTCTATTTGCAGTACGATGGTGGCATCATTATAAGTTAATGTTATGTGCTGAGAAACTTAACATTCTGCAGTATTAAAAATTCATTTCTGTATTGTTAAATTGTTTAAAAAGTTTAAAAAGGTTAAAATAAAAATTAAATTAAAAATTTAAAAAACCCCCAACGCAAAAAAGAAAAGAGAACATTTAAAAAGTCAAAAATAATACCTATCGTTGAGCCATCAAATTCGATTGAGTAATACCTATATATATTTTAATTACAGAAATTGATGGATGGCACGATAAGGTTTGCTCATTGAAATGGCGCTATAATGTCACGGCGGGGTACCGCATAAGTAAGTCAGACCCTTCACTTGATTGACTATGTACATATGCGGTACCCCGCCGCGAAATTATAGCGCCAATTCAATGAGCAAACCTTATCGTGCCATCCATCAATTTCTGTAATTAAAATATATATAGGTATTACTCAATCGAATTTGATGGCTCAACGATAGGTATTATTTTTGACTTTTTAAATGTTCTCTTTTCTTTTTTGCGTTGGGGGTTTTTAAAATTTTTAATTTAATTTTTTATCCCGGTAGTACGTGCCGTGGGATAATTTTTTACCTCCTTAGCCCGCGGCCACGTGCCGCGGGCAAATGCTAGCAAAGTATATTATAATGCACTAGCTTTTGCCCGCGGCTTCGCCCGCGTGATTGTCGGAAAATATGCCACAGGAACAAAAATATTGAGATAGCTTCTGCCCACAACTTCTTCCGCGTAAAATTTCATGTTCCCCCAACCCACCCTGTCGCATCGCATTGCCTTCCCGGGCTATTACATCGTTTTCGCTTATCGTTCCTTCCCACTTTTTTTTTGCTCGGCACTTAAGAGTTCTAGTGTGATGTTATACGCCTATAGGCTTCCTTAAGAATTGGGCTATGAAATGCAAAAATAATTATTAAAGTCCGACTGGTAGTTCCAGAGATTAGCGCGTTCAAACAAATAAAAAAAAGCGTGTGTGTCAGCTCCGTCGCACGACTGGAGTTAACTCCTGTTTGTTGTGTCGTTCCGAGTTTCCGACTTTCTATTCTATTCAGTAATTTCTGTCGGGCTGGGTTTCTTTAATGAATCAGTGCTATACAAAAACTTTAATGTGTAAAGGCACTGCTCCCTCTTCCCCCTAATCTCCCTTTCACCCTTCCTCTCTCTCTAACCCCTCCCCTTCCCACCCTCTCACCCTCCTCCTCACTGCACCGTTTCACCCCCCTCACCCTCTCCATCCCCCTCTCTCTATCACCCCTTCACCACATCCCTTTCCCGCTAACCTCCCCGACCCCTCACACCTTTTCCCCGTCCCATCTTCCTTTCTCCACACCCTCCCCCTCACTATGCTCTCCTATCCCTCGCCCCCCATCATCCTCCCCCTCCGCCTCCTCCTCACAACCCCTCCCCTCCCTCTCTCACCACACCCTCCCCATCTCGCCTTCCCTCCTCACCACCCTCTCCCCTTCCCCTTTCCCTCCTCACCACCCCCTCCCATTCCCACCTTCCCCTATAACCTTCCCTCTGGGGAAAAAACTATTAATGACAAACTTTATTACTTGCTTAGGCAAGTATTTGTGCCAAGTTTCAACTTAATTAAGCAAATGAATAAATTTTTCATATAAACTATATTCTTTGTTTCCACCCACAGGGATACAATTTTAAAAAATCGTTTGAGAGATTTCCGTAACTTAAAAGAAAGATTATTTACACCAATTTTCGAGTTAAGCCCCGCAGTAAAACCTTTGCGTGAGAATTGCCTTCCGACCTGTAAAATTGACTACCCCACACGTTATTCGTTTCAAGTATAAATACTGAGTTTTGAGTAAACCGGAACGCGCGTTAAAATTCCTACATACAAACTTTGAGACTCCCCAATCCCTCCTGTGGGGGTAGTTTAGAAAAAATAAAAACACAAACTTTATAGTTTACTTAGATAAATATTCATGCCAAGTTTCAAGTCTATTAACTCAAGGAATAAGATTTTTCATACAAACTTTGGACCCCCGTTTCACCCCCTTAGGGGTTGAATTTTGAAAAATCCTTTCTTAGTGCACTCTTAGACCTCATAAGAAACCTACGTGCCAAATTTGGAATCTCTAGGCGCAGCGATTTGGGCGGTGCGTTGATACAAACTTTAACAACCCCCAATCCCTCCTGAGGGGTAGTTTAGAAAAAATAAAAACACAAACTTTATAGTTTACTTAGATAAATATTCATGCCAAGTTTCAAGTCTATTAACTCAAGGAATAAGATTTTTCATACAAACTTTGGACCCCCGTTTCACCCCCTTAGGGGTTGAATTTTGAAAAATCCTTTCTTAGTGCACTCTTAGACCTCATAAGGAACCTACGTGCCAAATTTGGAATCTCTAGGCGCAGCGATTTGGGCGGTGCGTTGATACAAACTTTAACAACCCCCAATCCCTCCTGAGGGGTAGTTTAGAAAAAATAAAAACACAAACTTTATAGTTTACTTAGATAAATATTCATGCCAAGTTTCAAGTCTATTAACTCAAGGAATAAGATTTTTCATACAAACTTTGGACCCCCGTTTCACCCCCTTAGGGGTTGAATTTTGAAAAATCCTTTCTTAGTGCACCCTTAGACCTCACAAGGAACCTACGTGCCAAATTTGGAATCTCTAGACACAGCGATTTGGGCTGTGCGTTGATACAAACTGTGACACACCCCATACCTCCTGAGCGGGTAGTTTAAAAAAACTAAAAATGTCAAACTTTATAATTTACTTAGATAAATATTCATGCCAAGTTTTAAGTCTATTAACTCAAGGAATAAGATTTTTCATACAAACTTTGGACCCCCGTTTCACACCCTTAGGGGTTGAATTTTGAAAAATCCTTTCTTAGTGCACCCTTAGACCTCACAAGGAACCTACGTGCCAAATTTGGAATCTCTAGACACAGCGATTTGGGCTGTGCGTTGATACAAACTGTGACACACCCCATACCTCCTGAGCGGGTAGTTTAAAAAAACTAAAAATGTCAAACTTTATAATTTACTTAGATAAATATTCATGCCAAGTTTTAAGTCTATTAACTCAAGGAATAAGATTTTTCATACAAACTTTGGACCCCCGTTTCACCCCTTTAGAGGGTGAATTTTGAAAAATCGTTTCTTAACGCACCTTTACACATCATAAGGAACCTACGTTCCAAATTTGGAATCTCTAGGCGCAGCGATTTGGGCGGTGCGTTGATACAAACTTTAACAACCCCCAATCCCTCCTGAGGGGTAGTCTAGAAAAACTAAAAATTACAAACTTTATAATTTACTTAGATAAATATTTGTGCCAAGTTTCAAGTCTATTAACTCAAGGAATAAGATTTTTCATACAAACTTTGGACCCCCGTTTCACACCCTTAGGGGTTGAATTTTGAAAAATCCTTTCTTAGTGCACCCTTAGACCTCACAAGGAACCTACGTGCCAAATTTGGAATCTCTAGACACAGCGATTTGGGCTGTGCGTTGATACAAACTGTGACACACCCCATACCTCCTGAGCGGGTAGTTTAAAAAAACTAAAAATGTCAAACTTTATAATTTACTTAGATAAATATTCATGCCAAGTTTTAAGTCTATTAACTCAAGGAATAAGATTTTTCATACAAACTTTGGACCCCCGTTTCACCCCCTTAGGGGTTGAATTTTGAAAAATCCTTTCTTAGTGCACCCTTAGACCTCACAAGGAACCTACGTGCCAAATTTGGAATCTCTAGACACAGCGATTTGGGCTGTGCGTTGATACAAACTGTGACACACCCCATACCTCCTGAGCGGGTAGTTTAAAAAAACTAAAAATGTCAAACTTTATAATTTACTTAGATAAATATTCATGCCAAGTTTTAAGTCTATTAACTCAAGGAATAAGATTTTTCATACAAACTTTGGACCCCCGTTTCACCCCCTTAGGGGTTGAATTTTGAAAAATCCTTTCTTAGTGCACCCTTAGACCTCACAAGGAACCTACGTGCCAAATTTGGAATCTCTAGACACAGCGATTTGGGCTGTGCGTTGATACAAACTGTGACACACCCCATACCTCCTGAGCGGGTAGTTTAAAAAAACTAAAAATGTCAAACTTTATAATTTACTTAGATAAATATTCATGCCAAGTTTTAAGTCTATTAACTCAAGGAATAAGATTTTTCATACAAACTTTGGACCCCCGTTTCACCCCTTTAGAGGGTGAATTTTGAAAAATCGTTTCTTAACGCACCTTTACACATCATAAGGAACCTACGTTCCAAATTTGGAATCTCTAGACCCAGCGGTTTGGCCTGTGCGTTGATATATCACCCAGTCAGTCAGTCAGTTTATCATTTTGAAATTCCTACATACAAACTTTGAGACCCCCCAATCCCTCCTGAGGGGGTAAAGTTTAAAAAAACTAAAAATGCCAAGTTTCAAGTCTATTAACTCAAGGAATAAGATTTTTCATACAAACTTTGGACCCCTGTTTCACACCTTTAGGGGTTGAATTTTGAAAAATCCTTTTTTAGTACACCCCTACACCTCACAAGGAACATACGTGCCAAATTTGGAATCTCTAGACACAGCGATTTGGGCTGTGCGTTGATACAAACTGTGACACACCCCCATACCTCCTGAGCGGGTAGTTTAAAAAAACTAAAAATGTCAAACTTTATAATTTACTTAGATAAATATTCATGCCAAGTTTTAAGTCTATTAACTTAAGGAATAAGATTTTTCATACAAACTTTGGACCCCCGTTTCACCCCTTTAGAGGGTGAATTTTGAAAAATCATTTCTTAACGCACCTTTACACATCATAAGGAACCTACGTTCCAAATTTGGAATCTCTAGACCCAGCGGTTTGGCCTGTGCATTGATATATCACCCAGTCAGTCAGTCAGTTTATCATTTTAAAATTCCTACATACAAACTTTGAGACCCCCCAATCCCTCCTGAGGGGGTATAGTTTAAAAAAACTAAAAATGCCAAGTTTCAAGTCTATTAACTCAAGGACTAAGATTTTTCATACAGACTTTGGACCCCTGTTTCACACCTTTAGGGGTTGAATTTTGAAAAATCCTTTTTTAGTACACCTCTACACCTCACAAGGAACATACGTGCCAAATTTGGAATCTCTAGACACAGCGGTTTGGGCTGTGCGTTGATACAAACTTTGACATCCCCCAATCCCTCCTGAGGGAGTAGTTTAGGAAAACTAAAAATGACAATCTTTATAATTTCTGTAGATAAATATTCATGCCAAGTTTCAAGTTTATTACTTCAAGGAATAAGATTTTTCATACAAACTTCCATCCCTTATTTTACCCCTTTAGGGATGGAATTTCCAAAAATCCTTCCTTAGTGGATGCCTACACTCTATAAGGTATCTATGTGCAAAATTTCAAGTCTCTAGGTTTAGCGGTTTCGGCTGTGCGTTGATATATCAGTCAGTCAGTCAGTCAATCAGCCAATCAATCAGTCAGTCAGGACTTTGAATTTTATATATATAGATAGATTGTTTACGTTGCGTACAGTCAGCCACAGCATTAGCTGACCCACCTTGCATAAATGGTTGAGATTTTTTAGAAAACGAATTGATAGAATTTTATAATTCTTTTATATTTTATTTATTATAGGTATTTTAATAAAATATAAAAGAAAAATAAAATTGTATCGATTCGTTTTCTAAATAATCTCAACCATTTTTAGAACCATTTATAGTTTTTTAATTTATTTTTTTTAATTAAGATTTATAATCGATAGAATTTTATCATTCTTTTATATTTTATTATTATCAAATCAAATCAAATCAAATTGTTTATTTATAAAAAAAAAAAAAAAAAAAGTATTGTAGTGCATGGTAATTTAGGGTTGACAAATTAGTGTACCTACTAAAACTACAATTAAAATGGTGGTGAGGTGCTGCATTCCCAGCTAGGTTACAGAATAACCTGTATAAGGGAGTGCAGTGCCAGTCCCCATTGGGTAATATAATGATATTGTACACAGTACGTGGCCTTCTACTACAATTTTTAATATTATGCCTATGATAAATAAAATATAAAAGAATTATAAAATTCTATCGATTCGTTTTCTAAAAAATCTCAACCATTTATGCTAGGTGAGTCAGCTAATGCTGTGGCTGACTGAACTAAGACTAAGTTTGTTTCTATCATTAATCTTCTGGCCAATTGTATGGGTCTGTGTTGAATAGGACCCAACCCAATAAAAACCCAGTACAGTCGTATATCATAAGTCAAAACTACTGCATAACATAAGAACACACGCTACCCGCGAGTATCCTATATTCCTATGGCAATCAGACTTATAAACTCCTTTACAAAAAAAACGGACACCTTGCAGTCATTGGCTTTTGTATGGATAATATTAATATTTTTATTATGTCATTAGCATAAATGACTAGAAATTTCTAATTTATCATTGAGAAAATAGATTTTAACCCATAAATCCTGGAATCGGTGTTTTAGTCAATGTAAACAGATAGTCGTGTTAAAATGGTAATTTTTAGGCTATAATTAAATTAAGACTACGAGTGTTTTTATCGTATTTTAATAAAAAAAAGACATTAAAAAATAAAAATTAATAACGAGTATGACCTCCCCTTGCAGCGATTATGGCATGTAATCGTCTTGGCATGCTTTCCAACAGGCTTTTGATGGTGTCCTGTGGAATGTGTTCCCACTCAGCCGAAATCATACGTTTAAAAGCTCACTGATGTTTTGTGGAAGGGGTTGGACAGATCGTACTCGCCTTTTTAGGAGGTCCCAGACGTGCTCAATGGGGTTAAGGTCGGGGCTCCACGCTAGCCAATCCAGACGACGATATCCGACTTCTTGCATATAAGCATCTACGTCGCCAGAACTGTGGTCCCAAGCATTATCGTCCATGTAAATGGCATCTTCACAAATTACAGTCAGTGCGGGCTGTGCATATTGACAAATTATTCCTGTTATATACCTTTGCGCATTTAGTGAGCCATTTTCAATGAACACTATCTCGGTACGATAGCTGGAAGTTACGCCCGCCCAAAACATAACGGACCTTCCACCATAAGGGGTGATTTCTTCAAAACACACGTCGGCATAGCGTTCCCATGGTCTTCGTAGCACTCGCCGACGTTGGTCCTCACCATTCAGATAAATTCGAGCCTCATCGGAGAAGAGTACGCTGCTCCAGTTACCTAGTGTCCAAGATAGATAATTTCTAGTGAACCTCAGTCGAGCAATCTGGTGCTGACGGAGTAACTGTGGGGCCCGCGCTGGTCGTCGACTGCGTATATCAATCGCTAAAAGCCTCCTCTTTACTGTCCATAGGCTAACTTGTGCTCCTCGGACCTCTTCAAGGTTTCTTTTGAGGTCTATGTAACTGCATTTGCGGTTCCTCAGCGCCTGAGTCACTAAAAAGCGGTCGTCTCGTGTTTGTGTGCAACGTTTTCTCCCAGAACCTTGCCTTCTTTGAACGGAACCTGTCTCTTGGTATCCAGTCCGGGTTATTTGGACGGTGGAACGACTCACGTTTAACCGCTGTGAGCCGTAACATTAGCTACACCCCACTTCCAGCAGCGCTATAATTTTACTAGCTCTTATTGCTTTTTCTGCCATTACAATCGACACAAAGATATCTGTTTTAAGTCACAATAAGGCAGGATTATGCGACAAACATAAATTATTCTAATAAAAATAACGAAAAGTTAGTTTTAGTTGCCTGATAACCTTTTAACCGCAAACCCGCGAATAGCAAGTAAAAAGTCATAAACTGAAAATGGGATTATTATTTTTAAAAACAACAGTTTCGAATTTGAAATTAACTTTTTTTTCATACCCAGACTCTTTAGTAAGTGCCAGTAACATAGTTTGGCTATTAAAACCTCTTTAGAAGTAAATGATTACCAATAATGTACAAAAATCCAAACCGCCCGTTTTTTTTGCAAAGGAGTATGTATATTTATGTGTATGTGTGTTTATACAACGTGTTAATGAAATAACCCAAAACCTCTTAAGGGGTCATTGTACTCATCATTATGAACAACTTTTACTATGGGACCAAACCTGAAATCGCGAAAAAAAAATCAGCTGTTCAGTACATTTTGACGAATTATGCGAACATAAATGTATTGAACAGCTGATTTTTTTTTCGCCATTCCAGGTTTTGTCCCATAGTAAAAGTTGTTCATAATGATAAGTACAATGACCCCTTAAGAGGTTTTGGGTTATTTCATTAACACGTTGTATATGTGTAGCGTGGTATCAGTGAAAGATTTTTGGTAATGGGATGAGTAGTTTTGGAGATTACCTCCTACATCACTTATAGAGTAGAAATCTATATTCCAAAGACGATAACATATTTATGAAACTAACGTCGTAAGTCGTAGCAAATTACGAGTACATTACCGCTTTTATGTGCATTGACACATGGTTCAAATTACAACGGTGGACGTGCGTATTGAAATGCACCCATTAAACAGGAAAGTTCCTTTATGGCACATAATAATAGGGATTTGTACGGAGTCGTAAACCGTATAATGACACTGGCACAAACAGTTTGTTTTCCTCGTTTGGGGAAAAGGATAAAGATATTGAAAAAAATTGGAAATTATTTTATCGTGTCGCCCTTTGCTGTTCGACTTTTTATGAGGAATATTATCCATCTTATGGTTCTTTTATTTATCGCTGTTCTCATCATGTGTTGCCTTTTCCCAACTATGTTAGGGGCGGCTTCCAGTCTAACCGGATGCAGCTGAATACCAGTATTTTACATGGAGCGACTGCCTGTCTGACCTCCATAACCCAGTAAATACATAACCCCTGGTAAGACTGGGTGTCAGACTTTCGGGCTTCTGACGACCCGTAACGGCTGTCAAAGATCCACGAACCAACGGCTTAACGTGCTTTCCGAGGCACGGAGCGGTCTCGGTATGTGAAGATGGTCACCCATCTACGGACTAACCGCGGCAAGCGTAGCTTAACCTGATCGATCGACCCGTGCGGCTGTTACCACTTAGCCATGAGCCCCGTTTTATCGATGTTCTATACTGTGTAAAAAAAATATTTTTCCTTAGGTAGTTACAAAATGAAAATACATACCTACGTAATTCTCAAAAGGTTTATTGCAAAAGTAAACTTTAAAAAAATTGTAAAATTCTAATATTTATTAATACTTAAATTGTAGGATTTGACCTTAGTTCTTGAGGCAAACTGAAACAAGAGAAAAAAAATATAAGTTTTGAAGGAAATGTTTTAATACGTTTATCTACACCCATGCTATAAATTCTCTATAAAAGTTTCTGAGCCACTTCAGCTTATTGCCAACATTAAAACAGCCAGTGTCATAGTACCCATGGTAACCATAATAGCATCCAAAAGGGTGTTTTAATGTTATACTGAATTTCATAATGCAACTCGTTTTAAAAAAAAACCGGTCAAGAGCGAGTCGGACTCGCGCACCGAGGGTTCCGTAACATCATTTATATGTAATTTTTGTTGATGATTTCTGAAAAACTGTGCTATTTAAAGACATCATTTTATTTTTCCTGTAATCTTTACATAAACTTCTATCACATAGAATAATTTCAGATTTTTCGCTTTGCAAACTTCGGAGATAAGGGGGGGAACGGTATTTTTTTTACATTTTTCATCAAAAGTCGAAAACTATGCGGGCTCAAAAAAAGAAAAAATATGTTTGAGAATGTGCAAACAGCGCTCTTTCATATGCTACCCCACATGTCCTAGTAGCACCACTTTGAATTTTTAAGACCCCCTTCAGTCCCTGTTGCAAAAAAAATATAAATATTTTTATTTCTTTCTTATTTGCAAAATAGTTGTGTAAACGTCATCTAAAACTATTCTAAATTTCAAGTTTATAGCATTAGTAGTTCTCGAGATATCCAGCTGTGACAGACAGACAGACAGACAGATAGACAGACTGACTGAGTCACACCATAAGGGTTCCTTTTTTACCATTTTGGTACGGAACCCTAAAAAGAACATTGTAATGCACGCGCGTTTCACTACAACAGCGCCGTAATTTAAAAAAAACCGGCCAAGTGCGTGTCGGACCACGCACAATGAGGGTTCCGTAGTTGAAAAGAATTTATCCCAAAGACAAACTTAACATTGTGTTGAAAAACATGTTCTCCCATACACATATAAGTACGTCACGGACAATTGTCCAACTGCATATTTAAGTTTGTATTCGCAAAAAACTATTCATAAACACCCTTTCAAACAAAAAAAGAATTTTCAAAATCGGTCCACAATTGACGGAGAAATCGGTGTACATACAGAAAAAAAAAATATATACGCGACGAATTGATAACCTCCTCCTTTTTGTTTTTGAAAAGTTGGTTAAAAAATAACATCACGCCTTGTTTCCCCGAAGGCTTGGGCAGAGGTGTACCTATACACCCACATCTTGCCAGAAAAAAAAAGTGAAAGTTATTTTTTTTAACCAACTTTTCAAAAACAAAAAGGAGGAGGTTATCAATTCGTCGCGTATATATTTTTTTTGAATGTATGTACACCGATTTCTCCGTCAATTGTGGACCGATTTTGAACATTTTTTTTTTGTTTGAAAGGGTGTGCGTTCGAGGTGGTCCCATTGTCACCAAGTCAGAATCTGATGAGGGAATCCTATGGAAATCGAGGGAAACCCTCAAACTTTATAGGCACACCTATAGCGATTTTAGTATTTTTTATAGTAACTTGTGCATTTGCTCTCCGAAAGCACCATTTAGTGTAGTGGAACTGATGAGGGAGACCACAGATGGTCTTCAGAACTACTCAATAATACGTATTTCACTTGAGTTGCGATTCGATTACTTTAATATGGTTGCTAAGCCATTTATGCTCGTGAAGTGGAGTTGATGGTGACTTTACCATCAGTTACAGTTCTCCTGGTACCTTACTAGGAGAATTCCGCAACAATTAACGTCCTTGTATCGGGAAAAACAATAGTTTGTAAAAGGTGATGAGCAGTTGACATTAGGCTATTGTAACTTAGATAAATTACAAACTGTCCCACTAAAAAGTGAAAAATATAAAGGACGGATTTAAAGCGAAGGCCATAGATAAATCACGAGCTAGTGAAGGATTCTAACTACTGAATCACGACCGTAGGGAGTGATTCATGATGATTGAATCACGAGCGTACCGAGTGATTCAAGTGTTAGAATCCTGAGCGATGCGAGTGATTCATGGCCCTCGATATAAATCCGTTTTCTTCAAGAGTTGCATACTATACTTTATACCATGACTACGAGAAAAAGAAAGATTTAAGTGAAAATAGACATATAATGAAGAAAAAGGAAAGTTAAATTGGCTTTGATGTAAACCAGCCGTGATCTTTTGGGTAGCAAGTTTTCCACTATATCGGCCGCCTTCTCAAATCAATTAAAGTTATTTTTCAATTTGCAGCGTTTTTTTGGAAGTCGGTTGTTTTTTTTTATTGCGTTGATTTAGAAGCTTGTTTTTTTTAGAGCTCTAAGGGATCATAGACTTACGTATTTAATATTAATTTCAACTTGATACCTCCGCGCGTTCCTGAGAAAAAGGGCCTTGATAAATGACATAAGTACTTGAAAGTATTTTTTATGTGATAAAATTATAAGTTACCAATTTTCGGACTTTTCCATTACTTGTGCTGTAAGACCTTGCTTCTTGCCAAATGTCATGGTTCTAGGTCAACGAGAAGGTATAGGTTTAGATTAGGTTAGGTTTAGGTTTTTTGGCTATAGGTTTTGATTTACTTGCGAGTATTAAAATATGTCGCATAAATGGCCGTATTTTTTATTGCGTTGATTTAGAAGCTTGATTTTTTTAGAACTCTAAGGGACTATAGATTTACGTATCTGGTATTAATTTCAACTTGATACCTCCACGCGTTCCTGAGAAAAAGGGCCTTGACAGATGACATACTCGAAAGTATTTTTTTATGTGATAAAATTACAAATGACCTATTTTCAGACTTTTTCCATTACTTGTGCTGTAAGACCTTGCTTCTTGCCAAATTTCATGGTTCTAGGTCAATGGCAAGTACCCTATAGGTTGTGATTTACTTGCGAGTATCAAAATATATCGCATAAGCGGCCGTATTTTTTTATTGCGTTGACTTAGAAGCTTGATTTTTTACAACTCCAAGAGACCATAGACTTACGTATTTGGTATTAATTTCAACTTGATACCTCCACGCGTTCCTGAGAAAAAGGGTCTTGACAGACAGACAGACGGACAGACAGACAGACAGACAGAAAGACAGACGGACAACGAAGTGATCCTATAAGGCTTCCGTTTTTTCCTTTTGAGGTACGGAACCCTAAAAAGAACTTATTCGAATTCACGTCGTATACTATGACGCCGGCCGCCATGTGCGATACGAGTATTAGTATTTCAAAAAAACCGGTCAAGAGCGAGTCGGACTCGCGCACCGAGGGTTCCGTTCCGATTCTGAAAAAGTGTGCTATTTAGAGACATCGTTTTATTTTTCCTGTAATCTTTACATAAACTTCTATCACATAGAATAACTTCAGATTTTTCGCTTTGCAAACTTCGGAGATAAGGGGGGGGAATGGTATTTTTTTTTACATTTTACATCAAAAGTCGAAAACTATGCGGCCTAAAAGAAAATAAAAATAGTTAGTTTGAGAATGTGCAAACAGCGCTCTTTCATATGATACCCCACATGCCCTAGTAGCCCCACTTTAAATTTTTATGACCCCCTTTCAGTCCCTGTTGCAAAAAAAATATAAATATTTTTATTTCTTTCTTATTTGCAAAATAGTTGGGTAAACGTCCTCTAAGACTATTCCAAATTTCAAGTTGATAGCATCAGTAGTTCTTGAGATATGCAGCTGTGACAGACAGACAGACAGACAGACAGACAGACAGACTGAGTCACACCATAAGGGTTCCTTTTTACCATTTTGGTACGAAACCCTAAAAATATATATGTAACGTAAAAATCTTTTCTTGATAAAGTTAAATTTTAAAAATATTTACTTTTTTTGAGGTGTGTACCTTCAATAAATACTCTTTGGTATGCTAGAATAATAATTCTAATTAAGTAAGATAGTGAAGATCAGCCCTTTTCTAAGAATATGCAGTCATGTGTATAAGTTATACAGCCACCCAATCTGCTGTCAGTGATTTACGGTGCATAATGTTATGTCGTAGCGAAATCTGAATTGATCATTTCATGAAGTGCTCCATCATTTCATGAAATGGTTGTATTTCATGAAATAGAACATCCACCGCTGGTTACATCATGATGTGCTCTGGCCAGATTATTGAATACTCGACTTTTGACGATATGAACAGTTAATGGCACGAGTACTTCATCATGTGGCCAAATATTAGTGATCATAATCGTAAAATAGTTAGATTATCCACCGGTAGAGGCGTTGATGTCGCTTTGTTTTCGTTGCGCATCGGTCCTAAAAATACTAAAGAGCGACCAACTTGGATGTAGAGCTCGCCGGCCGCTACCGCGGCACAGCTCGCGTCGCTCGCTCGGCTCACGCGGTGTGTCACAGTTCTAACCTAACCTATCCACTTGCGGCGTGAAATGCAACTGCTTTACCCAGTGCCCAGTGCTCACCTGGGAATGTCGATAAATAGGTTGGTTTCGTCACGATATGGCCATTTCTATGATCATCGGATCATCATAAGTGTTCGGTCATTTCATGAAATTTGTGTTCCATGTATGGCCAAACGTCGATTGATATTTATCAGTAACGTTGACATCAAAATGGTAAATTTTAGCTGACTATATGAACCACAATCATTTCATGAAATGACCGAACACTTCATGAAATGATCAATTCTAAGATCTGGCCACGACATACAACGTTAGTTTTTGTTTACACTAAACCTCTTAAGGGGTCATTGTACTCTTCATTTTGAACAACTTTTACTATGTTACCAAACCTGAAATCGCGAAAAAAATCAGCAGTTCAGTACATTTATCTACATCAAACTCGTCAAAAAATCAGCTGTTCAGTACATTTATCTGCATCAAACTCGTCAAAAAATCTGCTGTTCAGTACATTTATCTACATCAAACTCGTAAAAATGTACTGAACAGCTGATTTTTTTTTCGCGATTTCAGGTTTGGTCGCATAGTAAAAGTTGTTTAAAATGATGAGTACAATGACCCCTTAAGAGGTTACCCCACCCCTCTTCAAATGGGTCCTTAAGAGGGGACCCCATAGTTTAGTGTACCTAAACAAAAACTTATGTTGTATACATATAGGTACCTAGATTAGACCTAGCTTAACTGTTATAACTGACTTTATGACATCGACAGGACAATCACATAAATAAAGAGGTTAAAAAAAGGTAGCCTGTAATAACTTCGGCCTGCAAATCAATTTTAGTCAGGTTCCTTTTTTCAATCACGTCAAAATTCTTATTTAAAAATCTCCATAATATAATAATAGTCATCCCTAACTTAGTCAGGTAGATAAAATATTCTGAAATCAATCTGCATACTGATTATAGATTCAGAAAGTCCTTAATCAAATCTTCTCAACGCTTGAACTTGTCGAGGACTTGTATAATCTAATTTGGAAACTCGTGCAATCTCTGCTGTCGACAGTAAAAGACTCTAAAACTCGGGGATCGTACAAACAAGAATTCCTTATGTATTAAAATGTGTGCGTAATTAAATGTTGGAAGTTTTGAAACAGTCGTACGCGGGTTTGGGTAAATGCGTATATTTCATGAATCCCGACAATGTTTCTATATTATTACAATAAGTGTGTTAGTACTTAAAGTCGAATTTACAGTACGTTGTTTTATGACATTAGTTTCACTGACAGTTTCATGTGTCAATAGCATAAAACTAATAAGTATATAAAATAATTTAAAAAAAAACAATCTGCCTAGCCTTTTCCCAACTACCTATGTTGGGGTCGCCTTCCAGTCTAACCGGATGCAGCTGAATACCAGTATTTTACATGTAGCGACTGCCTATCTGACCCCCACAACCCAGTAACTAGGTAATACGATACCCCTTGGTAAGACTGGTTGTCAGACTTTCGGGCTTCTGACGACCCGTAACGACTGTCAAAGATCCACAAATGACAGCCGGAACCAACGGCTTAACGTGCTTTCCGTGGCACGGAGGAGTCTCGGTATGTAAATATGGTCACCCATCCACTGACCAACCCCGGCAAGCGTAGCTTAACCTGATAGATCGAGCCGTGCGGCTGTTATTACTTAGCCACGAGCTCCTCTAATTAAAAAAAAGATAAAAAGGTGGCTTTACATTGATGTTCGTGGCATTCCATCTTCCTTTTTTTGTTGATCTGAGTATGTAGTGTGATGACAGCTAAATGATATATGGAATATAAACACATGCTGTGCTGGCCCCAAATAAATGGAGATACGGGTATGGAGATGCTACAAAGTATTTCATCTGCTCACCTGGCAACGGATTTCAGTACGTCAAAGTTGTTCTTGTAAAGAGTATATAACTGAATGGCAACCTGAAAATAAAACAAGAAGAATGTAAATCTTCGTGAATCATTTTCAGGAATCTAGGAGACTTAAAACTTTGTTGGACCCAAAAGTAGTTTTTTTTTTTACATAATTCGTAATGCTAATCCATGCCAGTTTAGCAGACGAAAACATCTTGTTTGTCTTAAACCATTACGTATTGCGTATGTCTGAATTAATTCTTAATTGCATACTCCCAAGTTTTTGGAACGAAGTTCCTTATCGCGCGTTGTGAAAGGGGGCTAGACGGAAAAAAGTCTCACGAAAAGTTGTCACGACACTTTTTGCTATAGGTAGCTATTGTAAGCCGTGCGGCGTGCGCATGTTTCTCTGTCTGTCTCTCTCTCTCTCTCTTATAGAAAGCAAGCCAGATATTTTCATTTCTATTTCGCATTGAACAGTGTGGTGTCGCGATGATGATGATGATGATGATGATGATGATGATGATGATGATGATGATGATGATGATGATGATGATGATGATGATGATGATGGTGATGATGATGGTGATGATGATGATGATGATGATGATGATGATGGTGGTGGTGATGATGGTGATGATGATGATGATGATGATGATGGTGATGGTGATGATGATGATGATGATGATGATGATGATGATGATGATGATGATGATAATGATGATGATGATGATGATGATGATGATGGTGATGATGATGATGATAAGTATGAAAATAAAATTTTGTTACAATTCCTTCACTAATTAATCGAAAGGAACTTCGTTCCATCCGGGTGTCCCTTGACACCTCTCAAGTTTTTTTTTTTTAAGTTTTAGAATCATTAGGGCCAGCGGAGACTTTTATCGGCCGATGGTTTAACGCTTTCAAGGGCGATACGAGACACAATAGAAGTTTAATTGTTATGACGTCTATAGCCGTTGAGTGTCCTTGAAAGCATTATATAATGAAGCTGAAGAACTGCCAGTCGGATTTGAAAAAATATTTTTGGATTTGATAGCCCAATTCTTGCAGAAGGTCCCCTAGGTATTTAGAGACGAGAAAAAACAAAAAAACTCGGAAAGAACACTAAGCGAAACCGTAGTAAGAGCCCGTGGGCGATGCGACGCGGTGGGTCGGTGGAACAAGTTTCACGCGGACGAAGTCGCGAGCAGAAGCTAGTCGTCATATACAGGGTGTAAGTGTAAACAGTGGCAATCTTTTAAGGCGTCATGGACTCATCATTATGAACAACTTTTACTATGGGACCAAACCTGAAATCGCGAAAAAAAAATCAACTGTTCAGTACATTTATGTCCGCATAATTCGTCAAAATGTAGGGAACAGCTGATTTCAGGTTTGGTCCCATAGTAAAAGTTGTTCATAATGATGAGTAAATGACCCCTTAAAAGATTGCCACTGTTTACAATTACACCCTGTGTACCTACCTACTAGGCAGTAGGTAGGTTACTATGCAGGGTGTACCTAGTTTACTGAATACACTCGTAATACTCAAGGAGATATACCCCGATTTTTGAAATCCGTCTTTAGAAATGACACTAAAGATCTATTTGACTGTCCCTGATCCACCAGATTTATATAAAAACTAGCGGACCCGACAGACGTTGTCCTGTCTGAACGATCCTAGAACCCGACTGCAGCGCCACCTACCGGGTCCAATTGTGTTTTCAAACCATCCAGGAACGCATTGAAATATACACACAACATTTCATCAAAATCGGTCCAGCCGCTTAGGAGGAGTTAGGTGACAAACACACGTAACATAAGAAAGATGGAATAGAATTTGTTTGCCACAATCTGTCAGAAGTTAACCAGAACTTATCCAGAGATAATGAAACAGGTATATAAAAATATAACTTACTTCGGTTGTATTAAATGGAAAGGCATCTTCCTGACGGCTTCTTCAGCGATATCGAGAGGAAAGGCGAATTCAATCATGTTCTCGTTTAGACAGTCGTTGTAAGTGGAGGCGAGCTGGCATCTGTCTGACATGCCTTCGATGCTGTCCAGGCAGAGTCGGGAGACAGCGTTGAGCTTGCGAACTACCCTGGAGTTCTTCCCGTTTACTAAGCTGGCGAGGTGGACTAGGAGTTCCCTGTTCACCTGCAGAAAAAAAAATGAAACAAAAAAGAAAAACTGGATTTTTTTTACCGAAATGTAGTTGTATCTTTGCTGTATTTTAAGTCTTTTACATACCACTATTATGTGTGTCCTAAAGGAACTGGCGCGTTTTGTTACCTCTCTCGCTCACACGGAACCAAATTTTAAAGAATGCCGTAGGCGAGGGCTACAAGAAAGCAGAGGGTGTAATTATCAAAGCGCACGTATGTCATACGACGTTTTACAACATATTTGCGAGGAAATAAATAAAACTCGGACTTTCTTATAGGAATAAATCTTTAAAAACACACTTTCTGAAAAAGAATTTGGATCTTTGCTTGTTTTCCATAAGTATGAAATTTTGATACGCTTGTAAGTATCTATCGGTCGATTTTTCAGGCAAGAGGCTTAGAGTAGCCTTTTTCGATGCCTTTGAGACTTCTGGCGGTGTCGAATTAATAAATTCATCATTACTTGACGACATTTTCAAATAAAAACAATACAGCGAAAAAAAAGCGCGCGGAATAATTTTTACTTGTTCATAAATTAGCGATGCGCGCGCATCAGCGCTTTTTTTTTAAAGCAAAGGCACAAAAACAGCCAGTATTACTAATAAAGTAAATTAATATTTTTTTGTTTTTGTTTGTTGTTGTTGCAATTTATTGTCAAAATTAATTAAATTAAAGAATTAATTCTTTAATTTAATTAATGTTTATTTTTTATATTTTATCTCCCAAAGTTAATTTTATTCATAAAATGTTGACCACTTTTCTGACATAAAAACTCTTTGCTAAGATTTAAAAAGTACTGTTCGTTTTAGACGGAGCATCTTGATAAACCTTACGTTTTATCTTATTAAAAAGAAACCCGTGCGTTTTACATTACAATTACGCACAAGTACGTAATGACATACATTACGATATTGAAATTCGTGAAATAAGAGACCCTTTACGAGCAAATGTGTTATAAAAACACATTTATAACACATTTCCTCTTATTTCACCAATTTCAATATCGTAATGTATGTCATTACTTACTTGTGCGTAATCGTAAAGTAAAACGCACGAGTTTCTTTCTAATAAGGTAACACGTACGGTTTATCATGTTGCTCCGTCTAAAACCAACGGTACTTTTTTAAATCTTAAGAAAAAAAAAGCAAAGAAAGCAAAGCAAAAAGTTTTTAT
Organism: Cosmia trapezina; assembly: GCA_905163495.3. NCBI lineage: Eukaryota > Metazoa > Arthropoda > Insecta > Lepidoptera > Noctuidae > Cosmia > Cosmia trapezina. The sequence goes on along the minus strand of LR991027.1, from coordinate 7,201,838 downwards.
GTCAGAAAAGTGGTCAACATTTTTTGAATAAAATTAACTTTGGGATAAAATAAAATTAAAGAATTAAATGTTAAACATTTAATTCTTTGATTTAATTAATTTTGGCAATAAATTACAACCATTTTTATCTGTAACAAAAACAAAAAAATATTAATTTACTTTAATAATACTGGCTGTTTTTGTGCCTTTGCCTTTAAAAAAAAGCGCCGATGCGTGCGCATCGCTAATTTGTGAACAAGTAAAAATTATTCCGCGCGCTTTTCCTTTTCGCTGTATTGTTTTAATTTGAAAATGTTGTCAAGTAATGATGAATTTATTCATTCGACACCGCCAGAAGTCTCAGAGGCAGCGGAAAAGGCTACTCTAAGCCTCTTGCCCGAAAAATCGACCGATAGATACTTACAAGAGGATCAAAATTTCATCCTATGGAAAACAAGCAAAGATGCAAATTCATTTTCAGAAAGTGTGTTTTTAAAGATTTATTCGTTTAAGAAAGTCCGTGTTTTATTTATTTCCTCGCAAATATGTTATAAAACGTCGTATGACATACGTGCGCTTTGATAATTACAGCCTCTGCTTTCTTGTAGCCCTCGCCTACCCCTCGCCTACGGCTCGGGCTAGCAATATCGCCTCGGCTGTAATTTTCAACTTACCGCACTTATAATGTATTGTTATAACACATTTGCTCGTAAAGGGTCTCTTATTTCACAAACTTCAATATCGTAATGTATGTCATTACGTACTTGTGCGTTATTGTAATGTAAAACGCACGAGATTCTTTAAAACGTAGGATTTATCAAGATGCTCCGTCTAAAACGATCGGTATTTTTTAAACCTTAGCAAAGAGTTTTTATGTCAGAAAAGTGGTCAACATTTTATGAATAATATTAACTTTGGGAGATAAAATATAAAAAATAAACATTTAATTCTTTAATAATTAATTTTATCTGTAAATTTATCTGTAACGAAAAACGAAAAAAATATTAATTTACTTTACTAGTAATACTGGCTGTTTTTGTGCCTTTGCCTTAAAAAAAAAGCGCTGATGCGCGCCCATCGCTATTTGTGAACAAGTAAAAATTATTCCGCGCGCTTTTTCATTTCGCTGTATTGTTTTTATTTGAAAATGTCGTCAAGTAATGATGAATTTATTAATTCGACACCGCCAGAAGTCTCGAGAGGCAGCGAAAACGGCCACTCTAAGCCTCTTGCCCCAAAAATCGATCGATAGATACTTACAAGCGTATCAAAATTTCATCTTATGGAAAATAAGCAAAGATGAAAATTCCTTTTAAGAAAGTGTGTTTTTAGCCTATTTCATGGAACTTTCTCAAAAATATAAGTCAATCATTGTGGTGCTACTATTCAATGCTAAAAAGCACTGTGAAAACAAAACATGGTATTGATATCAAGTAATACCTACTCCAACTTGCTGGCATTTCTAAAAAGACGCTCAAGTGGCCATGTGAGTAAAAATTCGAACGTATTTTCCGCTTTTTCTCGCAAATATGTTATAAAACGTCGTATGACATACGTGCGCTTTGATAATTACAGCCTCTGCTTTCTTGTAGCAATAGCGCCTCGGCTGTAATTTTCAACTTACCGTACTTATATCATAATGTACTATTATATTGTTGAAAAATTATTATCTGTTTTTGAGATGAGTTTGAATAAATAAATGCCACAATAAAAATGTTTTTAATAGTTACCTATTAAATTAACATTATTTAATAGTCCTTTAATTGATCACATTTTTCAAAAAAGCTTTTTATTTAACATTCTTAAAAATTTGGTCCCGTGTGAGCGAGAGTGGTAACAAAACGCGATAGCCCTTTTAGTTTAAAACAAAAAACCGGTCAAGTGCGTGTTGGACTACGCACAATGAAGGGTTCCGTAGTTGGTATTAAATTCATTATCCCAAGAACAAACTTAACATTATAGTTGAAAAAAATGTTCTCCTATACATTCCAACAGTAAATGTAAGTTTGTACTCAAACTATTGAGAGATTTACCATGTCATTTTATGACCACAAAATTTTTATAGGTTTTCCTGTAATCTACAGATGTAGAACTATTATCTGTATTTTTTTCAAAATTTTAGGCTCGGTAGTTTCGGAGATAAGGGGGGGGGGGAACGGTCAATTTTCGTATATTTTCTTAAATAACTTTAAAACTATTTATTTTAAAATTATAAAAAAAATACATTTGAGACCCTCATATTAAGCCCTTTCATTTGACATGTCACACGGTACAGTTTGCAAAACTTTTTTTTTAAATTTTCTTATTCGCCCCCTAAAAGTGACCCCCATATTCAAATTTCATTTATTTACTTTAGCCGTACATGTTTTTTTTTTTTTTTTTTTTGAGGGTGGGAAATCATCAAATAACTTCTCCCGCTCTGGGTGGAGCGGAAGGACGTGTCAGACCTTTGAGGCGCGCGTGGAACACAACGCGCCGTCGACTCGGGCCTGGTCCTTACCGGACGGCGAGCTACCCGCTGCTCACCGTCCGCAGGCCCGCGCCTACGGTGCGCGGTGGCCGGAAATCGCCCCGCGATTCCCGCCGCCCAGGGCGTCTCCTGCGGCGACTGAGGGCGTGAGGCTGCCTCTCCCTCACGCGTTCCGCCTCCTCCTTCGCGAGCATCACTGCTTCGCAGAAGGAGGTGACGGCCTCCCATGCACTCTCGCTCCGTACCATGGCCTGGACCAGGCTCGGACGCGAGAGATCGCCGCCGCCGATCGCCTCCGAGAGAACACGGCGGTGCTCTGCCCAAGCCGGGCAGACCTCCACTGTATGCTCCACCGTGTCCTCCGGGCGATCCACAGAATGGTAACACCCGGGCGTTTCCTCCCGCCTTATGCGAAACAGGAACCTCCCGAAACAACCGTGTCCGGTGAGGACCTGCGTCAGGCGGAAGGTGAGGACGCCGTGGCGCCTCTCTAACCACTCCTCAAAGAGGGGACTTATCGCCGAAATGGTGGCGTGCCCAGCGCTGGGTTGCGACAGTCGCGCTCTCCATGCCGCCATGAGATCCCGCCGGAGCTCTGTCCGCTGTACCGTGATTTCTCGCGGCAGCGGAGTTACGCCCCGGCGCTTTTCCTGTATACCTAAGGTCCTTTGTACATACACGTTTTTTCTTGCCGTGAAGAACTACGATTTATTCGTCGTTTGTACGTACGCTCGTGTTTTGTATGGAACACTATGGAAGCTTTTTGACAGACACGTTTTTTTTACGCCGCGTATATACGCCGTATCGCATATCGTAATGAAACCGTACCGTGTACAAAGGGCCTTACACTTTGTTTCACATTCATCCATAGTTTCACTGTAGGTACGTTATCCAAACCATCAAATCCCTATTTGGTATAGTTCTTTTCAGTTATCAATAAAAACACAGCTATATTTACCTTCCCATGATTAATAACGTCACTTTGCTCCAACATGCAAGCAGCAAAGCACTGACCAGACCTGGATACCGGTGAAGAGTTGGTAAAGTATGCTCTGACATCTTTAGGAGTCGCTCGAACTTTGATGACGCAGGATTGTGCCATTCGGACTAGTGCATCTAAGTGCCCTTGAACCTGAAAGACGAACAGAATGAACATACCAGTTTATCTTCTGTATAATAATGATGACTATACCTGTTTACCACTTCTTTATATCAAGGCAACTGTGTAGCGTTTTAGAAGATAAATGAAATGAAATTTATTTATTTGCCAGAATATAGGTAAGTTACTTTTAAAATAATTTTAGTCTCACTATATTCGGCTAAATAATATCATGACATTACATCAATATCATCAATGTCATACACATCATAATCATAGTAAAAGATAGCCGTTTACCAAGCGGTTTTGATGTGCTGTTCGCAGACATTAAATATTACTTAACAAGCTGTTCGCTTCTTTCTTTCTTTGATTAAAGTGTTGGTAAGCAACTATGGAAAGGCCTATGTTACGTCTTCCATTGTTAAAGTCTGCTTTGTTTCTGCAACTTTAACGTACCTACCCTTTTCTAAATTTTTCGACAAATTCTCTAGGGTATTATTATTCTCCTGCCCTTATTATCTTTCATACTTCTGTATGTGTCGTCATCTCGGTAGTCACTTTTTTCTAGGCATACGTATCACACAGTACTATCCATCGTTTCTTTGGTCTTCCCCTAGTCGTATAGCCATCCACATTCATACTCAAAACTTTCCATACGACATTTTCCTCATTCCTCCGCATACATGCACATACCATGACAACCGATTTCAATTCAATTCAATTCAAATCAATCAGTTTATTCGCATAATATGGGTTTACAAAGATGTTATACAGGTAAGGTACGTTTCCGCACACCTTTTCAGTCACCGGTGTCACTCTCAGACACTTCTTATATACTCATTTCTTATAAAGTTGTTTAAAAATATTTTTCTCGTACCTATTACGCTAAAAACAAATGAAATGTTGAAAGTGTCTATCAATAACGCAGTGAAAGTGTTTGCAAACGATTCTACATGAGAACACCGAAGATAAATGTAAAAATAATTTTCTGGATATGATTGTCGAAATGAATGTCAAATCAAGTGTAAAGAACTGTGATTAACGCGAAGAGTATCAATTGTGTGATAATAAAACATTCTACATTGCGAAGTTCCTTTCTGTAACACTATTGAAATGACAAAGTGAAAGTGTTCCGTATAGTTACGGTTATTATTTTCTTTCGAACCAAAAATATTTAAACTTTTAATTTTTTCGTCCACCGTCATTTGAATAAAAGTGCAAAGTGGATGCGACTTCAAACCCCAGTTCAACTCAGGACTTTTGGCAAGTTACTTTAAATTTATACTATGGATTCATTTGAAAACATAACGTTTCGATCGAAACATCGTACTCATTGTCAGTCAATGTCCGATATTTCAAAAACAGCTGAAAAAATAGACCATAGTGGTAGCTCCATCAACCTGACGATAGATGGCAGCTCCAACAGCCTTCCGAACATATCCATCGACGACAGTGACTTGCAGATACAGGAACTTAGAAATGAGATACAAAAACTTAAGCTCGAACTAACTTCAGCTCATTATGAAATAGATAATCTATCGCTAGAAAATATGGAACTTAAAAATATAGTTGCCAATATAAATACAAGGTATGAATTAGTAAAAAAAGCGACAAAAAAGTTAACAAGTGAGACAATTACACCTAGCAAAAAGAAATCTTCAACTTCGAAACATTGTACGCCTAAATCGCAAAAAGAACGAAATATCTTATTGACTCCCACGCCACATATTATGTCACATACTTCTAAAATATCACCGGCTGTGCCATGTAAAACAAACCACACTACATGCAAACTTGGAAAAAGTATGACCAACCAAAATGTAGACGAATACAGCAAATCAATAGTTTTAAATGAACCAGAAATGAATACCACTACTACAGTACAACACAATCAGAGCAAACAAAATAAAATCTGTATCATCAGTACCAACAAATCTAATAAAATATTATCGATTGCAGAGGAAAAAATAGACAGTTATAATATCTATCATTACCTAAAAACAAACTGCGGAATCCAACAACTACTCAAAGGAACAAAAAACATGCTTAAAGACTATACAAAGGAAGATTTTTGTATAATATTAATTGGAGAAGACGACTTCAAGACAACAAATGACTACTTTGATTTAATCTATGACATAAGAAACACCTTGAAAGAAATTGACAATACAAATATTATCCTATGCCTACCTACCTTTAAGTTTAATGGCAGTTCAAATCTATTCAACTGGCGAGTAGAAAGCTTTGCCAACTTACTGTATCTAGATATAATGACACATTTACATGCATACCTATTGGACTCGAACCTACATCTTACATATGACAGTAGAATGTTTAACAATTTGACAGGAAGACTGAATAACAATGGGATGCGCACCATATTTGACGATATAAAACGGCAAATGGAAGATATAATTGCTGTAAACCTTATGACAACCTATAACTACGATCTCGAACAAGAGGGTCAATCAACGACAAAAGGAAAACCAAGTGATGGCTCTCAGTTTTTTCTCTAACATAGAATTGCAGCAACGAAACATGGTACAAAGAAACAAAATAGGTCAACTGACGTTTACGCTAATTTTCCAAAATGTCCAAAGCATCGGAAACAAAGTAGAATTAATAGAACAATTACTTATAGATTCTGAAATTGATTTTATCTCTCAATCCGAATTGTGGAAAAATGAAAATTACTGTCAGTCTATCTTGCCAGAGGGATATAAAATAGCGTCCATTTTTTGTCGCAAAACCCGCGAAGGCGGAGGAGTTTGTATTGTTGTTAAAGACTCATTAGATTGTATTGAACGAATAGACATTGTAAATCATTCAAAGGAGTATGTTATAGAATTTAGTGCTATTGATGTTCCCAAACTAAACTGTACTCTTATAGGACTTTATAGAGCAGATCGTCATATTGATATATTTCTTCAACAATTAGGAAAGGTTTTACATAAATTAAATATCAAACAATCACACAAACACTTAATAATAGGAGGAGACTTTAACATAAACGTATACAATAAAAATAAACAGACTCTGGAGTTCTTAAACTTTATGAAAACATATAACCTGCAACAAATAATCCGCGAACCAACACGAGTAACCAAGACAACATCCACTTGCATTGACCTACTTTTTACAAACTACACACCGCTAATAAACAAAGCAACTGTCAAAGATTATGGACTATCGGACCATAAGGCAATCAATGTTCAGTTAAACGTAGACTTATCAAATAACAAAAGTAAGACTTGGTATACCAAAAAAAGATTATTTACAAAAAATAACGTCGAATGTTTTAAAAATTCACTAAAATCAGAAAATTGGGAAAATATACTAAATAAAAATAATAGTGTACACAAAAATTACGAATCCTTCATCTCAATAATAAAACACAATCTGAATAAATATATTCCATTGCAAAAAATAAGAATAAAATGCAAACCAAAAAAAGGATGGCTTACTAAAGGTCCCAAAAAATCATGCGAACATAAAAGAGTGTTAAGAACTATTTTTAATGAAACCAAAAGTTGTGTTATAAAAAAACACTATAAATTATTTGGTAAAATATTAAAATTGACTGTTAGAAAATCAAAAAAACTAACATATATTAAACAAATGCAAAAATCAGACAATAAGGTAAAGACAATGTGGAATATAATTAACACAAAAACAGGGAAGACAAAAATAAATAGACGTGAAAATATATCACTGAAGATAGACAATGAAGAAGTAAAATGCCCGTTAAATGTATCCAACAGATTTAACGAGTTCTTTGCAACGGTAGGGCAAAATCAAGCAACTAACTCAACCAATAACATTGGAAAACCTGTGGTTAACCCCTCTACTTGTTCAATGTATGTACGCCCGGTAGACCAAAAAGAAATAGTTAACATAATAAGGTCAACTAAAAATAAACATAGCTGCGGTATCGATGACATTCCACCAAGTTTATTAAAGCAATGCGCAATAGAACTTTCCCTTCCTCTAATGTTTTTAATCAATCAAAGTTTCCAAGACGGCCAATTTCCAGATGCACTTAAAGTAGCTTTAGTAAAACCCGTACATAAAAAAGGTGACAAGCATAACGCTAGTAATTATAGACCCATAGCACTGCTACCAACCTTTTCCAAAATATTTGAAAAAGCTATGTGTAATCAGCTTTATATATTCTTGGAAAAGTTTAAAATTCTCGACGATGCACAAAATGGATTTAGGAAATGTAGATCAACAGCATTAGCAGTTTATAAATATGTTCAACAAGCGCTACAACATATAAACGACAAACAACATGTAATTGGGCTACTGCTGGACATGACAAAAGCATACGACAAGGTACTTTATGACATCTTACTCACTAAACTATATGGTTGCGGCGTACGAGGACCAGCTTATTCATGGTTCAAATCATATTTACATAATAGGACACAAATAGTACAAATTGAAAATTACGACCATGGAAAAAATGAGATCAAAACCATTAGATCACAAGTAAAACAAATTACTTGCTCAATCCCACAAGGAAGTGTGCTAGGATGCCCACTATTTTTAATTTATATTAATGACCTTCCCAAAATATTGGATAAAGAAAACGCTTTACCAGTATTATTTGCAGACGATATTTCAATATTAATCAAATGTGGAAATGTTAATAACCCTGGTCTACAAATACAAGATACCCTCCAAACTGTAGAGACTTGGCTCCAGATGCACAACTTGGAAATTAATAGTAATAAAACTAAAATAATACAATTTAGATCATACAAAAAACCTCCACTTAATCTAAAAATAACATTCAGAAACACGCAAATAGAAGAAGTTAATACGTTTAGCCTACTTGGCATAAATATTGACACACACATCAACTGGAAGTCACACATAGAACATATAAAAACTAAACTCTCTAGATTCTCTTATGCCCTTTTTCAAATTAAACAAAGCACTAACACACAAACAGCTATGGCTGCTTACTACGCATGCATACTCGTGGCTGCGATATGGCGTCATGCTATGGGGAAATAGTGTAAATGTAGATGAACTATTCATAATGCAAAAGAAGTGTATAAGAATTCTAGCCCAAATAGATAATACGGAGAGCTGCAAACCATACTTTATAAAATATCAGATTCTAACTCTGCCGTCAATATACATACTTGACATTTGCGTATTTGTTTTTAATAATATCGATAAGTTCACTAAAATAGAAGATATCCATAATATGAACACTCGGCATAAAAATAGGTTGTGCGCTCCATCCTCAAGAATTAAAATGTTAAGTGATAGCCCATATTATATGGCAATAAAAATATACAATAAGTTGCCCAACATGTTTAAAACTGAAAAATCAATAACAATATTCCAAAAAAGGTTAAAACTATACCTAATTCAAAAATGTTTCTACTCGGTAAAAGAATTTTTAGAGTCTAGCGTAAAATAACGATTTTCTCTCATGTACACAAGTGGCGATCTGTCCTATATCACTCATACTATAAAACAAAGTCGCTTGCCGCTGTCTGGCTGTCCCTATGCTTAGTTCTTTAAAACTACGCAACGTATTTTAATAATGTGTACTACCTGAAAAGGATGACATTAATATTGCTGAATAAATTTATTAATATTGACATTTAATCTTGACATAAGTAACTATAATTTCTTAATTTAATTGTAATGATTGTACTAAATAAAAATTAAATAATAATGATGTAAAATGCATGCTAATTTATAAAGGCAGGCGAATGATAATAAATTGCAATGCTTGTAAAAGGCTGCTAAGTCATAAGTACCTACTAACATATCGTAACACCATTATTGTACACTTAGTTCGCAATAAACGTTTTGAATTTGAATTTGAATTTGAATTTATTCTATCCATTCGTGTAACACCACACTCTTAGCATTTTCACATCAGCTGCATTTTCATTCATTCCTTTTGCAACACAAGCTCTCTAGGTAAGGAACTTGATTCTATTTTTATCAGCGAATTATTGTATCATTCATTTACGAGTAATATTTATGAGATCATTGACTAAGGCTCGTTTCCACCACAAACCACTAAATATGCGTTTAGCGATAAACATATTCAAAACATCAGTCTGTCTCTGTTATCTTCAAATGATTGATAGAAGCAGAACGATGTTTTAAATACATACTTACACACAGAAAGGCAATATCATAACGCCACCTGCTACGATACTTACATTCGCCTTTTGCCTCGTTTACGTTCATACGTCTGGGCATACACGCACGCCGGTTGCAAATACTATGCACCTGACCTTTCTGAAGAACATCACTTTAGAGGCATGAGGAACAGGGTGTAAAGTTCACTCATCCTCTATTGAAAAGGGAGGATCCTCCGACCAGACGGGTGTTGTGTCTGGTGGGCTACTGCCCGACGGTTGATGTCGGGACGTTGTATATATGCTAATCGCGTGGTAAACTCTAATTGCGCGATGCAGGTTTTGCGTGACGTCATGTCATTGATGCGTAGTTCATATGTGGCGATGTAGATGCCGCCACATCACTCCCCTCCGGAGACCGGAGGTCGATAGTGGGCTGAGTCGTGTATGTTGCGATGCTTGCCAGTGCCAGTTGTGGGTCCAGTGAGTCGGAACCGGGTGCCGCATAGTTCACGGTGAGTCGGAACTGTCTGCGTTGATACCCCAGTGAGTCGGGGTGGCGCTGCGTTATGCTCCAGTGAGTCGGAGTGTACAGCGCTGGGTTGAGGCTGAAGGTGATGACCAGGAATGCGCGTCCGCTGCATGCTGGTGGTCAGGATACCTGTTGAAGCCATGGATGCTGGCTGGCTGTGTGACTCGCCGCTCGAAAGCTTGAGGAAGTGATGCTGATGACGTCACGCTGATGTAGTTGCACGAAGGCTGCGCTGACGTTCATGCTCGGAGTTACCAATTTAGAGGCATGAGGAACAGGGTGTAAAGTTCACTCATCCTCTATTGAAAAGGGAGGATCCTCCGACCAGACGGGTGTTGTGTCTGGTGGGCTACTGCCCGACGGTTGATGTCGGGACGTTGTATATATGGTAATCGCGTGGTAAACTCTAATTGCGCGATGCAGGTTTTGCGTGACGTTATGTCATTGATGCGTAGTTCATATGTGGCGATGTAGCGGCCCACATCACCAATAAGGTTTGAACATCAGGAGGCCAATTCCGGCGGCATGGAAATTATCTCCATGGTCGAAATAACAGTCGAGAAACTGCTTATCTCCGTCGAAAACGAAAAAATGCTATTCTAACGATCTCCATTCATAAATTTTTCGATCGCAAACCAGCGAGATATCACGGCTGGTCCTAAGGTATGGAGATATGAAATCTCCGTTGGAACATCTGTCAAAATTTACATTCGTAGGTTTATATTCGTATTTTTTTTTTGGTACCTACATGTAGAGGCTTAGGGGTTTATGTGTTTCATAAAGGGGGCCAAATTTTCATTATTTTTGCGATAGGACACACCGTTTTCGAGATATAAGCAAAAGAAAAAAAAATACACTACTGTTTTTGCACTTGAAGTCAAGTCACTTGAAGTCATGAATTTTAGTTCATGACAACTAATTTTATTCCACACCTTTTTAATCGCGATTAAAAGTAGTCATATTTAATATGAAAATTAAAACCTACCTACGTCAGAAAAAGGACACAAATCATGCGAAACGCGTTTCTGATCACGCTACTTTGCAATTACTAATTTCAGTAAGTAATTATAAAAAAAAACACAAATAAAGAAACACAATATACTAAAATTGTCTTTTATAATGTGTTTGCTTGGATTTAATAAATTAAACATGTCATTAATACTAAAAAAAGAAAAACGTAGCATAATCGATTATAATCAAAGTGAATCGATAAAAATGGAACGTCTTTTAGACGAGATTATTTTCTCCGTTGTAAATGTTTCTCCATGGTCAACCAGAATACGGTTTTTTGATAGTATCGAGATTTGAACCGGACATTGATGCGGAGATTTGAAACAGAGTTTTATTTCCATGGTCGTGATATCTAGCTCGAGCCCGGAATTGGGTCCCAGGCTGGCAACCAATCGGTTGTCTTTTAAAGTGAAGACACGTGAGTACATACGTGAGAAGTTGGCAGAAACATCTCGGCGCTAATTTGCTGTTTCATTTTCTCCTCTACTAATAGTTATTTCTCCTCTACCGATCGTTATTTCTCCTTACAAAGTTTATTCCATTTATATATATGTATGTATGTAGGTATATAATATGTACGTAAATTCTTTAGTATATAGTAGTACGTATTTTATAGTTATTTTCGTGTTATCTATCCTTTATGTTGCACCTGCCATGTTTTCTCTCTGCATCACCCTAAGGTTGACTGGTAGAAAATGCCCGAGGCATTAAGTCCGCCTTTGTACGGTATTTTTTTTACTTGTGCATAAAGATTTAATAAATAAATAAATAAGGTGACACCACTATAATAATGTCCTCCTGGGGCGTGCACTCCCGGCTTTTCCACTCGTATCTGCCTAAATGTTTTAAATACGCTTAGTGGTAAACGTATTTAGCAATTTGTGGTGTCAGCGGGTCTAAGTGTAGTGTTGCTGATGAGAAAAGGTAGCATACCTCATCTCTGAAATTTTTAATTTCTTATTCAATGTTTCTATACCTACTTACATAGATGGGTTAAATTAATCAATACACTTAACATCATCTGCCTAGCCTTTTCCCAACTATGTCAGCGTCGGCTTCCAGTCTAACCGGGTGCAGCTGAATACCAGTATTTAATATGCAGTGACTGCATATCTGACCTCCACAATCCAGTTACTGCGTAATAGTTAGTCTTACCGAGGGGTATCGCCCTTACGAACGACATTCGGGACTAACGGCTTAACGTGCATTCTGAGGCGCTAAGGGCTCTTGGTATGGAAAGATGGTCACCCACCCACGGACCAACCACAGCAAGCACACATAATAAAGTTAAATTAGAACATGAAACTCTTACTTTAGGGTCTGTGAAGTCGACTAATGTTCCCGACGACCTTTGTGTTCTTAGTCCTATGATGATTGGCAACAGAAATACTATAATTTTGAAGAGTTCCATTATTCTGAAAAAATTAAAGCATTACATACATAAACACATACGTAACCTGATGCTTTCTTCCCATGGGGGAAGGCAGAAACTACAGAACTGCTGCGATCCACACTAAAACTTATTAATTTCTTGGAAAAGATTCTTGTTCATTTCAAGATCATGTTTCTTTTTAAGTTTTACGCTACAATTATACAATTAGTATAGCTATACAATTTTTAAAATTCACAGAAGCAAACTGGAACGTAATAAATGTTTCGTGGTTTTTTAGGGCACGAATATAAATGTGGCACGGCCACTTTTACAAGACTATTATAATAAGCTCAAACTCAAACTCAAAGCATTTATTTCAATTAAACCAATTACAGGCACTTTTGAATTGTCAAAGAGTCGGTCAGTTAGTCAGAAAATTGAAGCTAGTTGCCCATTCCAAAACGTAGATATCTATGGAGAAGAACGGGCAAGAAACTCCACGGACACTCTTTTAAATCAAGATAAGTAATACAACATCCTGGGTACATTATATTTGTTGCTTCTACATGTGAGAACAATGTAAAAAAATAAAAAATACTTAAAAACAAGTTAAAATATAAAATTAAAAATAAGGCCTGGCAGATAAGAGATGATCAGTATCAACTGACGGCGCCCGTTCACGAACATGACGCGTGGATCAGCACCATCCAGCTCAACCATTTTGTAGGGAGTAACCATTTTGTAAGAGAAGACTACCAACCAACTGACCGAAAAGATTCTACAAATAGTATTAACAGAACGGTGGACTTAATACTATTTAAAAGCTTTTACCACGAGGAGTATTTCGTTTCTTTCTGCAACAATGAAAGTTGCAAAGTAATTTTAGTACAAAACAAAAGAGGTTAGCTTCATGTAACTTGTACAGTCAACCAAATTAATAAGTAACCAGGCAGTTAACTACGTGTTTGTGTAACCAATCGATATAAACCTTGAAGCACAGAATAATTAATTTGCAGTGGTTTATCTGGGCCGTGACCTTGAATTAATTGCCTACGGCCGCTCAGTAGATGAATATGCGTCCGTCCGTGCATAACTGCCGTGCACTCGAACTGTTGCGTACTGGTATACACTGAGATCTCGAAGCGCGTCGTTTCAGACGGCAAAAGTGTTGTTTTTATAGCATTAAGGAATTTATACATAGGAATTAGTTTATAAGAATTTCACATTATAAATAATAAATTAAATAGTAAATTATTGCATGGTAATAACAAGTAACAATAATAGTAAGTACTTACTACTATACAGGGTGTAAGGAACAGCCCTCCGCAAACTAACAGGGTGCATTCAGCTCCTCATTTTGAATCATGTTCCACCGGAAAAATTTTCAGGAAAATTATCATTTTTTTAATGGTTTTTCCTACGAATAAGTTACTTATTCGTAGGGTTTTTCAGTTACATTTTCTTTATTTCAATGTAAAATTACACTGTGTGTTCGCAGCATTCCATTTATGTAAAAAAAACAGCAAAAAAAACCCGCAATGGATGTTGAAATACTCTAACGAACGACGCATGAAATCAGCTGTTCACCTTCTGTCTAGCTACAGAGTTCATCGAACTCACCGCATACCTATTACCTACCCCTCCCAACCAGTAACAGAGGCTCCGATTTGTGCACAAAAACACAAAGAAATCAGGCTTATTGGATTCCCATAACGTTCCTGAAATAATTTCATGTACCGGTCATCTTAGTATGATATACTGAATTCACCCTATCTGTCTGCGGAGGGCTGTCCCTTACACCCTGTATTTAAACAACTTTACAATTAGGTATATACCGTATGCACGCTTGCTTGCAGGCCATTTAGGTTATAACATTTGACCTTTAAAAAACCTATATGTATTTCTAGCAAATATACGTTTGATTTGATTTGATTTGATTTACACATATGTGAAATAAATAAACGTTAGTTCGGGACGAATGCGCTGTTCCGAAATTGTGCTCAGGGATAAATAAAAATGTATATTGGAAATGACAGGATTTGAGAAGTGGAAAGATAGCCAATAATGTTATATGAAGAAGTACTGGAGCGGAATCGGGTATGTATATGGAATGAATTTTGGTTAGCAACAAGACGGAACACGGCTTGTCAAAACTTATTTCACTATTACCTACAACATGATTGTATGGATTTAATTTTTACCCGACTGCCAAGGACGGGTTATGTTTATTGACTATTTGATGAATGTAGTTTTCTGTAGGTAATTCTAAAAATACTAAGTAATTTATTTCCAAATTGTACTCAGTATGTGCGTATTAATTAGGTAATTGAAAACTCTGACTGAAAATATTTTTGATAAATAGGTTTAGCGCTTTTATTTTGGTTCCAGCGCATTGTTGCGCTCTCTTTTTTTCGTATGTGGAAGTAATTAACTCTGACACTTTCTTATTCCCGCCCAGCACGCTAGTATTGCGTGACACACTATCAATCGGGATCGGTTTCATTTTGGTAGTTCAACAACATTCATTGCGTTGCAGTGATTTTTGAAATGGAATGAGAAAGGGTAGGTTTAATATGTCATCCTAAACATTACTACTAATATGAGACCAAACCTGAAATCGCAAAAAAAATCAGCTGTTCCCTTCATTTTGACCGGTTAGAGCCGTTTCGCACTACGTCCGATCCGAATCCGAATTCAAGACCCGAGTTCAATCCGAATTGGGAATGTTCTAAATTCGGACGGACAGAGTTCGGATCTAGTACATTTCTCGGATTCGGATCGGACGTAGTGCGCAACCGCTCTTATGCGAACAACGAACATAAATGTAGGGAACAGCAGATCTTTTTTACGTGATTTCAGTTTTCGTCCCCTAGTAAAAGTTGTTCATCATGAAGAGTACAATGACCCCTTAAGAGGTTGTGGTTGTGTGGTATGTGTGTCGAATTTTAGTTTGTAAATTGTTCTGTACAACGCCTTGGGATTCTATTCTGTAATGCTGGGCAACACCTACCTCTTTAAAAATTGTTAAGGCCGTACTGGACCGAACGCTCGGCCTCGTTCTGTCGCGCTCCCTGCGCAAGCCCCTTCATAATAAAATTCACATTTTTTTTGGAATTATTTAAATAATAAAACGTGAATAATTTAGATTTTTAAATTATCTATCCATTAGTGTAATCCTCAAATGATTAGAACGTCACCTTTAGCAAAAGATGCATGCAATCAATAATTTTAGACACCTTTTTTAAGGAGATTTTAAATGTACTTATTTATTTCACATAAAAACAAATGTGCTTGTAGATGTAATTAATTACTCTTAATTAGGTGTTAGGCAAGATTTTGGTCGGGGTACCGCCTTAAAAGCAAGACTAACAATAAGATTAATACAATCTAACTCACCAAGCATTCAGTAGTCCAGTACGCCGGCTGCAAGTTTATGCAGTCTGAAGGAGGTGACATGCCGAGTTTATAAAACGTTCGAGAAAATCGGATTACTGTAGTAAGAGCAATTCTCATTGTTGCGAAACGATTTACTTTGTTTTCGTTTTTTGCACTCGACAGGTGGCCTTTACGTAGGTAGCACCCATACGAAATGATCTATTGTTTTATTTTTAGGAAGTCAGCCATTCTTTCAGTACAGACACGAGTATAAAACTTACCTACGTAAAATTCCAAAGCGATTTTCTTGTAAAGTAACAATTGTAACTTTGAGAAAAGACCTATTTCATAATAGGTGGTTTTGAAAATAGCATGATTAGCCTATGATGGGACACAGGCCTCTGGCCTCTTCTTGGTGAGGGGTGGGCCGTAATCCACCACGTGAGCCCAGTGCGGGTTGGTACCTAGATGTCACATGTCTTCGAAGTTTTAGTTCTAGGACATGCCGCTTTCCTCACGATGTTTTCCTTTACTGTATTGAGAGCAGTGGTGATGAAATAATTTATACAAAGTAGAGCGCCTGTCTGGGTTCGGACCCACGACTTACAACTTTTAAGTCGCGGCTATTACTCCCAGTGTTATGAAAATAGTTTGTTCGTATTACCACACAATTTCTATCAATACTTTAGGATCGCTTTTAAATCTTGCGGAAATGTAAGGTATTATGCTTGTGACTATAGGTACCTACTATCGGCAAAACTTAAGCATGTTCAGTTTAGAAAATATTTCTGCGGTAGCGCAGCTAGTGACAGACCACACCCCTTATTGGTTTCGCCCAATTAGAGAAAATATGCATTTGTGTGAGTATAGTGTAACAACAAACACTAGCGACAAATCAAATCAAAAACAAACGTGCATACTATCACATAAACACCAACATTTTTAGACCACCAAGATAGATTCAGTATCCGCCTTTTGTCATATTTTCTATGCTAAAGATGTTTCTATGCAGTTTACAAATTACTCAAAATCCATATTTATGCTTCAATTAAATAGTAGTCGTCAAAAACTACTCTATGCCAATAACGGGAGTTTAGTGATAGTGATGTTCACATTTTTAATATGAGAGGTCATTTTAGCACATTTCAGATAAACAGAAGTCATATCCCAGATTCTATATCTGGGATATGACTTCTGTTTATCTGAAATGTATTCAAGGCACATGCAAGCCATACATTCACTTCTGGTCGCATAACTATTAATGTGACCTGAATGGAATTCCTCATATAGTCCTGAGAACGTGCTTTAGAAATCAGACTGGTACGATATTCATTTATATTTATTAGTGGGCATTACACATTACATGTGTAATATAGGCGTAGCAAATATTAGCTTGAAGCCACTCCTAAATATCTATTACCTCTTAATCTCATAAGCTTCTTACGTACAGCCAAAATTACACTAACGAAATTGGTGACATGAAATGACACGAAGTAGGGCGACTTTTTCGCTGGTGACAGCCCCATGGTCCATGCGGTCGAGCGACTGACGTTCCCGCCAGGCTATCCCGCTGCGCACACTTGCAGGCCTCTTGCACTGGTACATTCCGCTCGAGATAAGTACCTACAGCGCGCGGCAACTCTGGGTTACAAGTCAGTCAAGGTGTATTACGCGCTCAGCGAGCGAGACGCGTACGGCCGCCCATGAAAAAATTAAATCTTAGATTTTAAATTTAAGTATACTATTCATATTATCACTATACTATATATATATATATTAGTGATATAGTTACTTTTTTAATGACGAAAATCCATTACGAAATGTCGAGTCTTGTTCCTACCTTTTTTTTACCTACTACCTACTTACTATTATATAGTTGCCGACATTTAACTTGAGCTCTCGGCGGAGTGGTGGGGGTTTGTGTGCGCGTCGTATTGTTTCAGGAGTAATGTCCAAAATCGCTTAAAGTAATTAAGGATTAACTTAGGATTAACAAGCAACTGTACCTACCCGCGATCGTACGATCGCACAAACTTAGCCACTGCTGCGTTGAGGCATCTTTAGTTGTTTTATGACCATGTTCAGACGACTAAAGTGGACCAAATGTTACTTTCAATTTAAGATAGATAGATAGATAGAATACTCTTTATTATGCACACCATAAAAATTACAGATACAAATGTTGAAATTTTACATAGGGTGACACAATGGGCGGTCTTATCGCTAAAAGCAATCTTTTACAGACAACCTTTGGATGGATTATGGGGAGAAAGGAGAGAATACTGTAGGTACTCTGTGGTGTACCATATATACATACAATTTATACATACCTACATAAATACAGATACTTATATATATATATACTTATATATCCTACTTGAAAAAGAGCAAGGAACTATACACGTAATGACGATGTTTAAAGAGAGAGGAAATGTTTTTTCACCAAAATTTTAAAAGTTGACAAAGATTGTGCACGCCTTATCGACACGGGCAAGTCATTCCACAATCGTACTGCTTGAACAGTGAATGATCTGTCATAAAAACTGGTGGAATGTAGCGGCATCTCTAGCCTCAAGTTTTCCGTTGACCTCAGATATCTATTATGTGTGTCATGAAGGAACTTGAAACGCTCTTTAAGATAAGAAGGGGTTTTAGGATTGAACAGAATACTGTAGAGCTGAAACAAGATATGAGAATTCCGGCGAAGACGTATGGGAAGCCACTTGAGCTTTGTACGAAATTCAGAAATGTGATCATATTTGCGCAGGCCAAATATAAATCTTATGGAAAAGTTTTGAAGTCGCTCAAGTTTATCTAGTTGTGCCTCAGTGAGATCGAGATAACTGACATCAGCGTAGTCAAGGATGGGAAGTAAAAGGGATTGCGCAAGCGCAATTTTAGTGGTGTTAGTAAGACGTGTTTGTACCTTGTTTACTTTAGAACACTTCTAAATATTATACGAGATGATGGTGTATTAAAAATAATTGATGATTGAATGATGATCATGATTTAATAATGATTGTTTGATTGATTGATAAAAATATAAATATTTGATTAATAAAAAATAACGTTTGAAAATTATAAGATATTACAGTAAAGTGAAACAACTCTAGATAGACTATTCATAAATACAATAAAAGTATAAAAAGGTACCATATACACCACCACCACCACCACCACCATACCATATGGTATGTATGGTATGGTATGGTGGTATGGTACCACATTTTATTTTTCTTTGCGGACAGCCCTACTACTCGGCTAAGCGGCGTAGGTATGTTACGGACGAGTAACGACACAAATTAATAACAACTCTCAAGCGCGGCGATTAAGAGCAATTTAGCTTGCGCATGGGTAGGAAAAGATTTTGTAGGCTATTATAAAAGCGGCTTTCTTCAAGATCAAAGGAGTGCAACTTCTGTACGTTAGTACTATTATTTATTCTGTGACACTTGTATGAAAAAGTCACCCTTTAAACAGTTTTTCTTTCTTTTCTTTCTTTTTCTTTCCCTATAATTTTATGTCACTTTTTTCGTAACGTAATTTTAGCTTATTAGTCTGAAAGTGACACCGGTGACTAAAAACTTGTGTAGAAATCGGTTGTCATGGTATGTGATGCGGAAGAATGAGGAAAATGTAGTCAGGAAAGTTTTGAGTAGGAATGTGGATACGAGTAGGGGAAGAACAAGAAACGATGGATGGACTGTGTGAAAGATGATATGACTAGAAAGGGAGTGACGACCGAGATGACGACTAATAGAGAAGTATGGAAGAAAAATACATGTTGCGCCGACCCCAAATAAATTGGGATAAGGGCAGGAGAATGATGATACGAAACGTGTTTTCCTATTTCCATCAATGGCCAATGACGTGTTACTAGGTATAAGTACCTACCTATTTTATATGTACCTACTACCTACCTGCCTTTTTTATCACATATATTCTATCAACGAAACGACAAGTTCGCTGTACCTACAAATAAATTAATTTTATCAACGAATTATATTCTATTATGAGAAGTAAGCGCTTTGAGATTTGGACTATGTAGGTAACAAAGATATTTCTTAGAAATATATTCAAAGAAACATAAAGCAACATTTTCTAGGAAGAAGTCTTATGAGTGAAGTATTGTGACTAGGAATAGATGTTAAAGACCCACTCAATTCTCTACTTATACCCTCATAACGTTCTATTTATAAGGTATAATAATAAAATTCCTAATATGAGTTTGATAAGTGCGTAAAGATTGGCAATGTTCTCAGCGATGTTCAAAAAACCACATCTTTTGGTGTTCCTCAAGGAAGTATTTTAGGACCCACTCTGTTTTTGATCTACATAAATGACCTTTGCGATGTAAAGCTAGAGCATGGCACTATCATAACCTACGCTGACGACACTGCTCTACTTTTTTCGGCTGACTCAGAAAATGAAGTCTACAATCTTGCGCAACGCGGTTTCAATATTGTAGGTAAATGGCTTAAAAATAACTCACTAACCCTGAATGCAGAGAAGACAAATTACATTAAGTTTTCGATGCGCAAGCAAACATCGAACATCCCTTCAGCGTTGCATGCTCATTGTTGCCCAATCCCCGCAGATAGCCAGTGTAATTGTCCCAATATTAAAAAAACGGATAAAATAAAATACCTGGGTATTATAATAGATCAAACCCTTTCCTTCAAACAACACATGGAAGCACTTAATAATAGAATTCGTAAGCTGATATATGTATTCAAAAAGCTACGTTTAATTGCAGATCCAAATATAATTAGACAAGTATACTTTGCACTTTGTCAGTCAATTTTGAGTTACTGTATTACTTCATGGGGTGGGGCGAATAAAACCTTGTTATTGCCCATTGAAAGGGCTCAAAGAGCTATTCTCAAGGTGGCTACTTGCCGCCCTTTTCTTTTCCCCACTAACCTCCTGTATAAAGCTTGTAAAGTACTAACAGTTCGACAGTTGTTTATAATGAGCACTGTACTAAAACAACACGCAGCGCTTCCATACAGCACTGATTTAACAAAAAGGAGACGGAAAGATATAGTTTGCCCTCAAAAAAGTACAAAACATGCTTTCACAGCTAAATTTTACATGTACCTCGGACCACTACTCTACAATAGGCTAAATGAAAAAGGAAACATCTACTCCTTAAATAATAGTAACTGCAAGAAATTCCTTATGGAAGCTCTTCAATCTATGTCCTATGAAGATACAGAGAAGTTATTATTTGTGCTTAAGTAAATATTGTTAAGTAGTATTATATAATTTTATATTTTTTATACACCTTTTTACATTTATGCAACAATAAGATAAGTGATTATTTAATCAATTAATGTTACCTCCAATCGCCTGAAACACAGGATTACCTAGTTCAGGCACAAGTCATGGGTGAACTTGCCATAGATTTAAGGAAAACTGTATTTATCGTTAGTCCTTATATATTTTTGAATAAATTTGATTTGATTTGATTTTGATTTGATAAAATTCCTGACACCATGTTTTGTCCGACCATTGTAGTATTAGGTACAACCCAATTTTTTTATTTGGAGAAAGAAGAATGAAAGAAAAAGGTTTGCCCAAGAAGTATGTAGATTAAATTCGTGCTATGTACAGTCAATCTCGTACCTAACTACGTCCGGTCGGCTGCTGGCAATACCGACGAGTTCAGTGTCCCCCACACTGCTGTAGGCTTGCACCAAGGGTCGGCTTTAAGTCATTACCTCTTCCTGTTGAAGGAAACGGTACCCTGGTGCAAGCTGTTTGCTGATGACATTGCTTTTCAGTGAAGATGAACCTGAGATCCAGAGCAAATTGGAAAAATGGCAACAGAGTTGGAGAACGTTGGCTTGAAAATCAGCAGAACTAAAACTGAATATATGCGATTAGGGCGGTATCTCCAGTGCTGGAGCCATAGCGCTTGATGGTGACTTTCGATATCCCGGTTCACTCGTGCAAAGCGATGGCGAAGTCGGACGGTTAAGCTCAGAATTAACACTGAGTGGATGAAATGGCGGCAGGTCACGGGAACAATCTGTGACTCCCGCATTCCCCTTAAACTTAAAGGGAAGATTTATAAAATAACGGTTAGACCTGCTGTCTTGTATGGTCTTGTATAGAATGTTGGGCCACAAAAGGGATGAATGAAAGGCAATTGTATTCAGCTGAGATGGGAATGCTAAGAGGGATGTGTGGTGTACACGAATGGATGTGTGATGTGGAGGAATGAGGAAAATGTAGTGAGGAACGTTTTGAGTATGAATGTCGATGGCTATAAGGATAGGGTAAGACCAAAGAAACGATGGATGGACTGTGTGAAAGATGACATGGCTAGAAAGGGGGTGACTACCGAGATGACGACTATAGAGAAGTATGGAAGAAAGGGACATGTTGCGCCGACCCCAAATAAATTGGGATAAGGGCAGGAAAATGATGAGAGCAAGCTCGCGCGGTGGTCCTTTATGAATTTTATTGACTTTGCTTTGGTAGTTTTTTTTTGAGTTCTTTTGAGAGAGTTTTGAGAGAGCTTCTTAATACGTACCTACATATTTCATTCGCTTAATGTTGATGTTATAAAACTTCTTGACACTATTGTTGACATGGCTTATATTGGTAGACAAGTGTGGGGTAGGTACGACAGCCTAAAAATTAAAAAAAAAAACTTAATAAAAAAGGCTGACTTCTTCCGAGTTTTTTTGACCCGCCATCTTTTTTATGTTATAAAATATGACTCCGCAATGCGACCTTTCAGGATTTCCCACGAAGTAATGAATGCCCAACTTTCCCGCTCAGCGAATCCAACCGAGCAACCGAAGTTCCACTAAATCAATCAAGAGACTTAACTTAGATTAAAACATCTGCAACTACGTATAAAATAGTTTCACGACCACGTTTATTTCCGTGAAAAGAACATAAGTTTATTTCCAATAACTATTAGGCCTGGGCTACACAGGAGAGACGTGAAACGAGGACGGGACGCAGACGCGTCAAAACCTTTTCCCTATGTTGGGGTCGGCTCCCAGTCTAATCGGATGTAGCTGGATACCAGTATTTAACATAGAGTGACTTCCAATCTGACCTCCACAACCCAGTTTCTGGGTAATACGATTCCCCTTGATTAGACTGGTTGTCAGACTTTTGGGCTTCTGACTACCCGTAACGACTGTCAAAGATCTACGAATGACAGCCGGTACCACTTTCCGAGGCACGGAGGAGGGGTCTTCGTATATAAGGATGGTTACCCACCCCCAGACTAACCACGGCAAGGGTAGCTTAACCTGAACGATCGACCCTAAGTTCCCCTTGACACAAGATGCGTCAGAAGTATGCAGATGGAAAAGCGACGCGTCTGCGTTTTGTCCTTTCTGGGCCCCAATTCTGTCTGACTCCTCGCTTATATCTTATCACGTGCAAATCACATCAACAAGAAACCCATCACAGAGTACTTTTTATATACAACGTGTATATACCAGAAATCGCGAAAAAAAAATCAGCTGTCCAGTACATTTTGACGAATTATGCGAACGTAAATGTACTGAACAGCTGTTTTTTTTTTGCGATTTCAGTTTTGGTCCTATAGTAAAAGTTGTTCATAATGATGAGTACAATGACCCCTTAAGAGGTTTTGCGCATTTAACGTTACGTTGTATAGGCGGTTTCGTTCACTGTGTCATAAAGAATATGTTATTGGCAGATGTCGTGATTAGCTAAAGGAATTTACGCGGTTACGAAGTAAGGAATTGTTAAGTAGTCATAGTGAATTTAGGGCCCTCTGTGTGTGACATTTTGAATGAAGAATAATGAAGATTACGTGAAAGGGACGCCGCGTCTGCGTTCCATCCTCGTCTCACGTCCCTTATGTGTGGCCCGCGCCTTAAGGTTTAAAAATAAAGTAAGTACATCCACGTGGCCGCCTTTTCCTGTTCTTGGTAGTATTTTTATAACCTTCCTGTGAAAATATCAAAACATTTTGTGCAGGAATATGCGAGTTAATCCGAGACAGGTTTCAATATTCCGGGAACGTAAACTAATGTTTTAAAGTAAAAAGATTGTTTGTATTTTTGATTGTAAATAAATTCAAAAAAATAATTACATACATTATCAGTAAGTAACAAGGGCTGTATAGAAAATAATATATTATTATGTGAAGAGAAAAGAAAAAGCAAAGAAACTCCAATTACATTTTAATATAAGAGAATTTTATAAATCCCTTTGCAAGACGCAACGGATACAAAATGATATGCTAACGTAATATTCCAGAGGCCTGAGATTCCTAATCAAAGTACAATTTCATCATATTGTTATACATATTAGAACTCTGACGTCATAGAGGGATGGCTTTGCAGAAATTCCTTTTGAGCTACGTTTAATTTAAGATAAGCCGCTTCTAGTGAAGACATTAATTTTACCTACTTTAATTGTAACTGCCGTAGGAAGTAGGTACTTTATTTTCCTTGTTTTTGGTGGAAATTGCATGTTTTTGAAAGCTGAGTTGGCTATAAAGTCATAGAGGTAGAAAACTTGAGGATTAATTAAATAGACTAAAATTTTCAAATGCATGGGTATATGTGCCAACATTTTCACGAACATTGCTTCTTTAAAACGTTTGTTTAGTCCTTTTTGAAATCGTATTGGTATACGCAAAGTAGATAATATGTACTCCAAAAATTATTTTAGGCAAAACATTTCCACACCACAAGATAATTTACCTTACAAAAAAAACACAGTTTCATCTCGCGGAAACGTAAGAAAATCCTTAAATAATGAAAAAAACACTACACTTTTGTTACACGGTAACATCGCAAATTCTCAGAAGTGTTAATTCCCCAGTTTAGGAAGACTTGTGTACCTGGCCATTACTTATGATTTTCACTTGTTTTTAAGCAAAGAAGGAGAAATTTCGAGGTCTGGTGATACTGGTCGGGATTTGGAATGGGAGTTTATTAGATTCCACCACAAAATTGGTAGGATAACGTATAAATATATATTATAGAGGGTGTAAGTGTAAACAGTGGCAATCTTTTAAGGGGTCGTTGTACTCATCATTATGAACAACTTTTACTATGGGACCAAACCTGAGATCGTGACAAAAAAAATCACCTGTTCAGTAGGTACTTACATTATTTTCTGTTCGCATAATTCGTTAAAATGTATCAAACAGCTGATTTTTTTTCGCGATTTGAGGTTTGTTCCCATAGTATAAGTTGTTCATAATTATGAGTACAATGAACCCTTAAAAGATTGCTACTGTTTACACTTACACCCTGTTTAAAGGTTTCTCCTTGGTGTCTCCTTACGCAACCTATGTGTGCGTCTGACATTTAAAGGGTTAATGAGTTCTTCCAACATTTTTGCATTGTTATAAACCTACATGAATTATTATTGTACCTACTTAATATTATATTTTATTTTTCAATAATGGCGACGAATAAAGCATTTTTATTTTATTTCAATATACAACAATGAACGGGCCAATTTAAGTTGGAATTACGTGGTACGAATACCAAGAAAATGTTACAGACAATCTAGAATAGTACATTTTGATACAAGTGGAGAACGTTTGTTATTGCGTTCGAGGCGGAATTAGCCGAGAACTGCAATAACAAATGTCCTCGAGTATCAAACGACGTTTTTCAATACACTTTTGAAGAAATAAAATAAAAAACACATAAAATAACGGAAAATAATTTTGTCATAAATTAATAGGGAACTATGATTTAATTTTTCTTTTTTTTTCTGCGCTTTGCTTTCGCCAGGTTGAAAGAGAAGCAAAGGTATAAAAGCGATAAACAGCCTAATAAAAAATAGAAAATTCAAATATTTTTGAGGTTAGAACACAAATAAATGTTAATTTGTTCATAAACGTTTTTTTATTGTAATAATAATGGCTTTTTATAATATTCTATATAGAAACATTATTTAAATATTCAAAAAATATTAACGCCTTAAAGACGCATATCTCTTTGCCGAGATTAAAAAAAAACATTCACCTACGAATAGAGAGTTGTGAATAGAGGCATTGAACCAATTTGGACTAAGTATAGGTATAAGTTATCTGTGGCATTCCCGCACATGTGCGGGGACATAAAAAATCGCACGCGTGCGACATACATTGCATTGTGAACCTAATCGTAGTGCGATATGAACCAGTTTCCGAGGAAGTGTATTGAAAATATCTTTTTATATTTGAAAGTTAAGAATAATGGAATACCAGACACAGGTTACCAAAATAACTATTTTTAGTTTTAGGTCTGAGTAATTGGTTTCTTATTTGCCTTTGTTTAGCATTATCAGCCTATAATGTTCCCACAACTGGGACGCAGGTCACGCAGGCCGCCTCTCTGTGAGATGGAGTGAGCAGTAATCCACCACGCGGGCCCAGTGCGGGTTGGTAGATGTCACATGTCTTCGAATTTTTGGTTCTAGGTCTAGGACATGCCGGTTTCCTCACGATGTTTTGCTTCACCATTTTGAGAGCAGTGGTAATGAAATAATTTAAGTAAGTTGCGGTCGTTACCACTGTGCCACTGCTGCTCTCATCCATAAATATGTTTTCATGACCTTGTGCATTATAAATGCAGCACATTATTCAATGTAATTATTTCCTCTCATAACAATCTCTTCGAAATGTATTCCATTTGCCTAATGGCCTCATCATCCATAATACACAGTAGTTTTCCGTTTGCAAACCAAATTACAGTTCATAACTCATTTGACACAAAGCGAAACAGATGACTATCGGTATAGATGGCAATCTAAATTACAGCATGGTTTCAAAACAACTGAGCATCATTCATTTTGTTCCAAATCTGTAGTCTACACACTTGTTTATAATATAGAACAAAAGAAAGAAAGAAATAAACAAAATAAAAACTTAAAAAATGACGCCAAAAAAGATCTTACTGGTTGTGGTCTACTTAACGGTTCTGATAACCTACGTGGCATGTCAGGAAGAAACTACGATGGCTGCAACCACGAAGGGTGATGAAGAAGAAGAGGAGGAACCTGTAAAGAAGGGTTGTTCCATCTGGTGCTGGATACAGAAGATTGCCATGTTTGTGATCTCTCAACTGCTGAGCGGTAACTGAACATTTGTTTTGATTTCTTGATTAAATTATTTAAAGGGAACGTGTGGTTTTTATTTAGTTTGGTAGTGTTACTACGTGCACCTGAAGTTAGTAAATTATTCCATCAAGGATAGCTTTGGTGAAAAAGACTTCAAAAGGAAACAGTATTTTGTAAAATCCTGCCTACATTATTCAAAAATAAATTTTTGTCCTCCCTGTACAACAGTTTCCAATCCATCGCACAAAATAGTGTAGGCCGCTGTAGGCCCCGTAATTAAAATTTTATACAACTAAAAGTTGTAAAAAATAAAGCGTGGGTTAAATCTAAAAGCTACTTAGATGTAAGTGTATTTCAAATTTGAGTAACTCTTGTAAATTGAATTGTAAATATGTAGGTACGGTCTACGAAAACACTATAAAACCATTAAGCTGTAGGAATTCTCAAAGCTTCATAATATATTGCCTAAATAAGAAAAAAAAAACAAAAGTTTTGTAATTTAAAAATCGTTCTAGATTGCCTTCAAAGGATTTCCAATTTGAATTTCAAATAGCTCTCCAGATTTTGTTAAGCTTATTTTCTAGTTCAGCATTTCAATTAAGTGTTCTTCGAGTGGAATTTTTACATTTATGAAAAGAAAGTTTGTATTCAGTGACAAAATAGGAGCATTTATTCATGATGAATTATTTATTGGAAAAGTTGTACCTACACAATTTATTTGGAAAGCAGTTAAAAATGAGTATCAATAAAATAAAAATGAATGCTTGCAGGATGTCCACTTTACTTTGAAGCGCTGTAATTTTTTGCTTGCGAAGTTGTTGAAATAAAAGCAACGGAATGCAGTTATTAAAGGCGAAATAACTTCCAGCAAAATTTAAAATTTCAGCAGCCGGAATTTTTCCGGACCCAATTGCGTTATGCTTGTTTTGGACTTTTTCTGTTTTCATACATAACACATCAGCTTCATATATTTTAACTTAAAAAAACCGGCCAAGTGCGTGTCGAACCACGCACAATAAAGGGTTCCGTATTTGAAAAGAATTTATACCAAAAACAAACTTTTTCATTAAAAAGATTTTCAACTACAATGTTAATTGTAGTTTGTAATTTAAAAAAAAAAATATTTATGTGATAAAGTTTTCGGACTTTTTCCTTTACTTGTGCTGTGAGATCTTGCTCTTTGCCGAGTTTCATAATTCTTAGGTCAACAGATACCCAACCAATAGGTTTTGATTTACTTGCGAATATAAAAATAAGTCGTCTAGATGGCCGTATTTTTTTACTGCGGTGACTTAATTAGAAGTTTGATTTTTTTAGAGCTCCAAGGGACTATAAACATATTATAGTATTTGGTATTAATATCAACTTGATACCTTCACGCATTCTTGAGAATAAGGATCTTAACAGACTGACAGACAGACAAACAGACGGACAACGAAGTGACCTTAAAAATCTGGAAACTTATCAAATTAATGTGCTTCCTATCTCCATTCTCAATCCGCTGGAGATTTATTAGACCAAATAACAATATAAAGAAGAAAACTAACCTTACAAATTGGAACAAGCCACTTAACAAAAGGTATATTGGTCTATAAATACAAATTAATTGGGAGCCACCCCCATGTCGACTGTTGAGTGAAATCCCCTATCTATTTAGAATCACCTAATTGAACAAGCTTTATATCTCTTAAAGGAACTTGTATTAATTCCGTGGGTGTACTTTTGGAAATAAAACCCGCTATAATTATAATATATAGGGTGGCTGGTAATTAGTGACCGATACCTAAACCCATGATTGTGCTCATGATAACAAACAACTTTTACTATGGGACCAAATCTGAAACCGCGAAAAAAAAACAGCTGCGCCCTACATTTTGACGAGTTATGCGAACATGAATGTATGGGGCAGGTGATTTTTTTTTTCGCGATTTCAGGTTTGGTCCCATTGTAAAAGTTGTTTGTTATCATGAGCACAATCATGTGTTTAGGTATCGGTCACTAATTACCAGCCACCCTATATATTGTACTTTGTCTGTTGAAATGCGGTCGAGTATACTGGAAATAAAGAAAATAAAGTAGAACGAAAAAAAATCGATTGCAAATGTTTGACAAAGCTATAAAAACTTAGCACTATTATTTATTCTGTGGTATAGCAAATTCTACACGTAAGCAAAGAAGATAAATAGTTACTGAGTAGAAAGGGGGTGACTGCCGAGATGATGACTTATAGAGAAGTATGGAAGAGAAAGACAGGAGAATGATGATGTGATAATTAATAATACAAGGGAACAGCATTTTTGTTGCATGAAATATTATGACTAATATTATAAATTTTCGTGGTGCTGATTTTAGATCTGAAGTCAGAATTTTTGTATCTGTTTTAGTTTTTGAGTTAAAATGAAAACGTGATTTTCAAGAAAACATATTTTAATAAAAAAAACATAAGTTAGGTACTTATGTTTTTTTACCCACTACCACTTATCAAAAAAAATCTTTGATAAGATTTTCTTGCTTGACTTGGTTCACAAGGGCTGTTTTTAATGCCCCCACAAAAGTGATTGTAAAAAAGCCATGGAAAGTTTTACGATGTAAAAAAAAGACTTTTAAAAAACAGCTCGGTAAAAGAAAGTTAACTGTAACTAGTACAAAAATGTAGCCAATAGCTATACCTCAAAAACTAGAGCCATTAGAGATAAATTGAGGGTAGATTTGAAATCAGCGACCTCGAAAAACAGCAGCCATAAAATTCCTTGCAAAAAAAAGTCTAATTTTGTTCCCTCGTGTACGCGGCAAAAATAGTTGCCAAGTAAATGCTAGCCCAAATGAAACTAAATTAAATAAATGTCACACTGAATTTCCATATACTACGAGCAAAATTAAGCACTAATACATTTAAAAAGTGAAGCGTATATCCATGGAAACTCAAGGGATTCCATTTAATTATTCGGTTGGTAGAAATAAAACAATGTTTGTTGTAGGAAGGAATGTATGGCAATTTATTGATCCTCTAACTATATACAAAATTATCTAAGCACAAGTAGTGGACACTAGATAGAAAGGTACTATTTATTAACAGCCAATCAAAACACAGTTAAAATATTATTACAATACGCGGTGCGCGCCCTCTGCCAACAGTTCAACTAACCACTAAACCTCTGAAGTTATAAATATAGGTCGCGGCGCTCGATCGGCCAGTGTAGCGGCGAGCGCGCTGCGATTCGCACGCGCGCTGCTACAGTGCTCCCCTTCAAGTGAAACGTACCGGTCGCCGTATGACGCGACCCGAGCGCGTTGTATGCTTCGTTGCGATGTTTACAGGAACAGTGTTTTTTGCAGTGGAACTGGAGCCTTGGGGTGCTATGTCACATGCGTCGTCAGTGCATGGAATGGAGAACGCAGGCTTGAGGCG
Organism: Cosmia trapezina; assembly: GCA_905163495.3. NCBI lineage: Eukaryota > Metazoa > Arthropoda > Insecta > Lepidoptera > Noctuidae > Cosmia > Cosmia trapezina. The sequence goes on along the minus strand of LR991027.1, from coordinate 7,171,411 downwards.
GTCTACTGATATTACTGCTTGCCTTCCCGGTAGTTGGACGGTGAACGTTTTATCGCTTCGGCTGCGCACTGGATAGGGTCCGTTGTATGGTGGTTGCAGCGGTTTCTTGACTGCGTCGGTTCGCACGAATACTTCTTTGCAGGTTTGTAAGCTTTGTGGTACGAATATGCCTCTACTGCTACTGGTGCGTGACTGTGCTGCTGCTTGGCGAAAAGTGCTAATTGCTGATCGTAGCTTTTCAATATAACTGTGGTCCATTGAATCAGGCTTCGACGGCACGAAAAAATCTCCTGGCAGTGTGAGAGCGTGACCGTAGGTAAGCTGTGCAGCACTGACTCCAGTGTCACTTCGCGTTGCGGCTCGCAGTCCTAGCAACACTGTAGGCAGCTCCTCAATCCAACTGCTCGTGCTCAGACGTGCTATTAATGCAGATTTCATGCAGCGGTGCCACCTTTCAATCATACCGTTGCTTTGCGGGTGGTACGGTGTAGTGTGAATGCGCTTGATCCCAAGTAGTCTTGATAATGCGTTGAACAAGCTGCTTTCAAATTGTCGACCTTGGTCAGTCGTCATTCGAGCTGGACATCCGAACCGTGCGATCCATCCTTCATACACAATCTTAGCGACAGTGTCAGCTGTTATGTCTTGCGCGGCGTGCGCCTCGGGCCAGCGCGTCGCTCGGTCTATCATAGTGATGACGTAACGGTGACCTTGAGGCGACGTAAGCAGCGGTCCAACGATGTCAACATGCAAATGTTCGAAACGGTGCGATGGTTCGAAGTTTGCTACCGGCGTTGCAGTGTGCCGGTGTATCTTCGCACGCTGGCATTGTGTGCATGTTGTCACCCATTTCTTCACGTCAGTGTTCATAGATGGCCAGAAGTATCTTGTTTGTATTAGCTTCCTTGACGTTCGCATACCGGGATGACTGAGGTTGTGTATCGCATTAAATGCTTTTATGCGGAATTCTTCAGGTAAATATGGGCGTATATTTTGTGTTGATGTCTCACAATAGATAGCATGAGTCATCCCGGGCATTGTTATTTTGCGCAGCTGTATATTTGATTTTCGAAGTAAATCTTGTATAGCTGCGTCCTTTTCTTGTGCGCTTGCGAGTAACGTGTAGTCGATAGGAGTGGGGCAGTTGATAACTTCGATGCGCGATAAGGCGTCTGCGACAATATTGTCTCGCCCGCTGATGTGACGTATGTCATTAGTAAATTCACTAATGAATAGTAGCTGCCTGCTGCGGCGGGGAGTTTCTGAATCTGATGATATTTTCTGTAGCGAGTATGTGATTGGCTTGTGATCTGTATACACAATCAGTTCGCGGCCTTCAAATAATTTTCTAAAATGCTTCATTGCTAAGTATATGGCTTGTAGTTCTCGGTCGAATGTTGAATATTTTTGCTGCGCCGGGGTAAATTTCTTTGAGAAATATCCAAGTGGCTGCCATTTGCCGTCGACTTGTTGCTGTAGTACAGCACCTGCACACTTATCTGATGCGTCGCACATTAAGCCAAGAGGGGCTGCGTGCTGTGGATGCGCCAAGTAGGTTGCTTTTTGAATGCATTCCTTGCATTCTTCAAAAGCTTTCATTGTTTCTTCGTTCCACAGTATTTCGGTTTTGTCACGTTTCTTTGAGTGTGTATTATGTAAATACATGTGCAGAGGTGCTTGTGTTGCTGCGGCGTTCGGTATGTTTTCTCGGTAATAATTTATCATACCGAGAAAACGTCGTAACTCTTCGACATTCTTGGGTTGTGGGTAGTCGCTAATTACCTTCACCTTTTCTTGTGGTGGTTTTATGCCTTCGGAGGAGACGTGGTATCCCAAGAATGTGAGTTCTCTCTTGGCGAATACACATTTGGCGGGGTTGATTGTGATACCATATTCATCCAGGCGCTGAAGTACGATTCTGAGGTTATCTCGAGCTGATGTTTCGTCTTCTGCAGTCACAAGTAGGTCGTCGACAAATGGGTAGACAAAATCAAGGCCTCGGAGTACTTCGTGTATAAATCTCTGGAATGTTTGTCCAGCGTTCTTTAGTCCTGGGCACATACGTGGGAACTCGTATAAACCAAAAGGTGTTATTATTGCTGTCTTTTCTATGTCTTCATCACGGACTGGTAGTTGTGAGTATGCTCTGTTTAGGTCCAGGGTTGAGAAAACTTGCTTGCCTGCGAGCTGATATGTGAAGTCCTTTATTCGTGGAATGGGATAACGGTCAGGCTTGGTAATGGCGTTCAGTCGCCTGTAATCACCACATACTCGTATATCTCCATTTTTCTTCGGTACAACGTGGAGTGGACTGGACCAAGAACTCTTACTAGGTCGGCAGAGTCCCTGGCTCATCATATTCTCGAACTCCTTCTTCACCTTTTCGTAGCGATGCGGGGGTATAGGTCGAGCTCGGGCATGTATAGGTGGGCCGGTTGTCTCTATGTAGTGCTCGACTTTGTGCTTCGGGTTGAGTTTCATTGATGACAAACGAGTGACGTTGGGAAATTCAGCTAGTATGTCATGGAACGTTTGTTGAAGATCGATACTGCGTACTGTAGGTATGCTGGTATATCGCCCCGGTGCTTTTGTAGAAAGTTTGGTAGTGTTGTCGATGAGACGTTCATTCCTTAGGTCGACCAGTAGATTATGATAGCCTAGGAAATCTGCTCCCAGTATTGGCTTGCTTACGGCTGCAACAATAAACCTCCATTTGTAGGGTCGTCGTAATCCCAAGTTGATGTCTATGGTTTTTTCTCCGTATGTGGGTATCTCTGAATTATTGGCGGGGTATAACTTGTACGGCAGTGGGGTAGATCGAGTTCCTTTTCGCTTTGGTATCACAGATATGTTTGCGCCTGTGTCGACTAAGAAAGTTGTGTTGGTGTCCTTGTCAGTTATGAATAGGCGATATGATTTGCTGTCGACATTAGGATCCGCCACTGCTAATGCCTGTTTTAGTTTTCCGCATTATTATCCTTGTTAAAACTGCATGGTATTGTGCAGTGTCTTGCTTTTGCACCGAATTTTCTGTGATAATAACAATGGGGTGAAGGAGTAGATGAGCGAGATCTGAAGTTTCTTGAGTGCGAGCGAGACGACGTTCTGGAACGGTCGCGGCGATTATTGCGTCTATATTGATAATGCGTCGGCGGGTGTGTGTGTGTGCACCGACAGTTTTCTTTCTTGAGCTCGGCGATTTCTAGGTGTAACTTGCGTATTTCTTCCACTATGCACTGCATACCCTGAGCTTGAGAGGTGTCAACTGATGCTACGGTGGGTGCTTCGGGCGTCTGCTCCATCATCTTGTCTGCCATCTTAGCTAACTCGTCCAATGCAGTGTCTTTGCTGATGGTGTCACTGACAACAAGTACTGATCTCACTTGTTGGGGTAGTAGGTTCATCCACATCAATCTGAGTGTGTTGTCTGGGACTTTATTATGCGCTAGGTTACGCATGCGACGTAATAACTGGCTTGGTTTTTGGTCGCCCAGCTCCATATCCGATAATAGCTTTTGCAGTTGTTTTCCATCTGACTCTTCATACACGGAGATAAGCCGTTCCTTGATTGCGTTGTAGGGTCGTTCCGGTGGCGGGTTTTCAAGCAGGTCACAGATTTGTTCAATGTCTTCCTTCGTTAGTTGCGCTATAACCATCTGTGCTTTTTGAGCGTCGCTTTTCTTAAGATCGCTGACGGCGGCTTCAAATGTGATAAACCATAGTCGCGGTTTGTCACGCCAAAACGGTGGAACACGCAGGGAAAGTGAAATTCCGGCGATTTCTTGTTGATATTTCTCTGCTTCTGACATTGCTGTGCTTCGCTGATATTGAACGTACTTGAAATACCGACAAGTTTTACTTGGAAGTCGGGGTCACCACTTTAGCGACGTATTCGGTTGGTAGAAATAAAACAATGTTTGTTGTAGGAAGGAATGTATGGCAATTTATTTATTTTTTTTTTTTTTTTTGAATGGCTTCTCGCAGTTGACCACGGGGGGTCGAGACTGTTTAACCGGACTTTCCTGTGGCTGCTTTAAGCGAGAGCTTAAAGCCTCCGGCCAGGCTTAAAACTAAGACTTAAAACTAGGGGTTTTGAGCGACTCTGCACGTCGCTGCGGTAAGGGTAGGGAGGTCAGCCAGAGGGTTCAGGCTGGGTCGTGACGCGATAACATCCAAGGTACTACTAGGTACGAGAATGATCGGTGGGCAAGGGGAGTTTAGTGGCGGGTTAGAGGCTACAGGCTCGGCTGCGCTACCGGCTGGCGCAGCCTCGCCGAGTAGAGGGCAAGGGGGTTGTGGGCAATTACGTTTCCGACCTCGACGGCGAGGTCGGAACGTAGATCTTAATTTACGTTTGCGGAGTGTACTGGTGGCCTTATTACTCTCCTGTAGGAGGGTTATAGGGTCATCAGGTTCGGAGAGAACATGTTTAGGACGGCGGGTCCTACTAATCCGGGAGGGAACATAATTGGCGGATTCGACAACCAAAGGGTTGCGATGTTTCGCGGCGGTTTCAAAGAAACGCACGGAATTGCGTTTCAGAAATTGTCGGATCGTTGGGATTTTGAGGTCAAGGTGGAGGTTTTCGTTCCGAACGAACCAGGGGGCACCCGTTATCTTTCGGAGAAAACGGTTTTGCAGTGTCTGCATTCTATGTATGTGATGGGGCTTGGCGTGAGCAAATACCGAGCCCGCATAGGTCATGATGGGCCGAATGACGGCTGTATAAATGCGCAACTTGCACTTAAGTGACAATTTGCTACGTGCATTCAGAACGGAATGGAGTCTACCGAGGGCAAAAGCGGCCCGTGAACGAGCGAGCTTTATGTGCTCGGAGAAGCTTAAGTGCTCATCGAGCGTGACACCGAGATATTTGGCTCGCTTCTCCCAAGGGATCGGCTTGTCAAACATCGTGATTGGTCGGGGTAAAGGACGTGTGTGGTACGGTTTCAGAAAGAGAACCGCTTGACTTTTATTCGGGTTTACTTCGATTCTCCACCTACGAAACCACCAGGCGAGGTTATCGACTGAGGTTTGGAGAGTACGAGATATCGCGTCTGGGCTTTTTCCCGTGTAGTAGATGGCCGTATCGTCTGCGAACAGAGCCAACTGAGCCTTTCTGCTTTTCGGGATATCGCTGGTAAATAGAGTAAAGATAAGGGGTGAAATTACAGAGCCCTGTGGTACGCCTGCGCGGATAGGGTGGGGAGAAGATAGCGCTCCTTCGATACGGTATCGAAAGGTGCGGTTTGACAAAAAGTCACGTAAAATGAGCACGAGACGGTCTGGCACTCCGAGTTTGTAAAGCTTATAAATTAAGCCGTTGTGCCAGACTTTGTCAAAAGCTTTCGCTATATCGAAAAATACCGCTCCCGTCATCGAACCGCGCTGAAAGCCAGCGCCTATGTGTTCGATGATGCGGTGGACCTGATGTACACAAGAATGTTGGGTACGGAACCCGAACTGTTCGTTAGGTATGAGGCCCTTTGTCTCGGCATAGTCTCTGAGGCGCTTATAAATAAGTCTCTCATAGACTTTGCCGAGGACACTGAGCAGGCTAATGGGGCGGTAGCTAGAGGGCTCGCTCTTGGGCTTACCGGGCTTATTTATACCGATAACGGTGGCCTGTTTCCAGGCTTGCGGAAATATGTTATTGCTCAAGGCACCATTGAAGATGATGGTCAAGAGCATTATCAAACGGGCAGGGAACAGTTGGACCACCCTATTGGTGATACCATCTGAGCCAGGGGCTTTGCGGGGTCTCAGACCCTTGATTATCTCATGCACCTCATCCGGAGTGACGGGGGGCAGGGGATAATCAGGGTCTTCGACGGGGGGAAGGGAGGCTCTACGTTCGACTTCCGCGTCGACCTCAGAGAGGTGAGCTTGGTCAACCGGTAGAGAGCTGGGTGTGCATTGCGCCTCGAGGCTGTCGGCAAGGCATTCCGCCTTGTCGACATCCTCGAAGGCAATGGTTTTGTCAGGGCGGACTAAGGGTGGCATAGAAGCTATCCCCGGGGATCTAAGTCTCCTCTCCTGTATGGCAATTTATTGATCCTCTAACTATATACAAAATTATCTAAGCACAAGTAGTGGACACTAGATAGAAAGGTACTATTTATTAACAGCCAATCAAAACACAGTTAAAATATTATTACAATACGCGGTGCGCGCCCTCTGCCAACAGTTCAACTAACCACTAAACCTCTGAAGTTATAAATATAGGTCGCGGCGCTCGATCGGCCAGTGTAGCGGCGAGCGCGCTGCGATTCGCACGCGCGCTGCTACAGTTTCGTACGAATTAGTTGCAGATCCAGATTGCTCTTTTCACAAGCCAATGCGAAATCGTTCGTGTAGAAATTCTAATTCAATTGGTGTGACATGTTCTAAAAGGTTTCTTTCAACTTGTTATTTGTTTGTTCAGCGAATTTACCAATTCATGAGGAAAAAGAAAAATAAAACACGTAACTACGTTTTTTCATATAAAATATTTTATTAGAGCAAAAGATTTCATAGGAAATGAGAGCGAAGATTTATATTTGTCAAAGTAACTTTGGATCAAGTAGATTAGGGTGGCGCCTAATTTACCACAGTTTTTGTTTGGGGATATTGACGCATTTAGGTTGTGGGTCCACAGGTCGTTTTTGTGACAAGAAATGACCTCAGGACCCACACTAATTAATCAATGGGCACAAAATCTCGAACAGAAATAGTAAACGGTTCGTTTTTTCTGAAGAAACAATGTTACATATTAAACTTTTTAAAGTTTCGCGATTTGTACACATTATAAAACAACATCGAGAACGGGTCTTATCGCGATATTCCTTTATTGCGAGGTAAACAGGTACTACTTGTTTCCCGACGTTTCGACCGCCTTGCAGCGATCGTGGTCACGGGAGGACAGCTCAGCGACGTCTTCGTAAAGTGCGGGTATGTATTAAAAAAAAATAATAATAGAACTGATATACTTATATTTATTTTGTTTTTGGATTTGTTAGACAATGGTAACGTTACTTTAGTAAGATTCTATATAAATGTGTGCAGTCGTTGAAAACTTTGGCTTTTTTACAAACATCTTGCTTGTGTTGAGTAGCTTCAGCGCTTTCCATGCAGCTGCCGCCGTAGTCAGAAATCCCGTTCCTTTGATCTAATTGGTGTGCGATTTTAACTCGTTTTCTGTAATATGAAACACATAAATAGACTTCTTAAAATATTTTGACTAAGAATTTGTTACTAACAGTGTATTCACAAAAGGCAGAATCGCCATTTTCTCCTGATCGTAATTTATCAGTATTCACGTAATCAAGAATTGAGATTAAATTAATAGGAATAGGTAGGTACGTTAAAAACAGTTAAATCCGTCCAAAATAAAATCCACGATTTCGTCATAAACAGACCGTGTAATCAGACCGTAATTTTTTTTCGAGTGACCTTAAAAATGTGTATTTTCTTGAGAATTTCTATTTAGTTGCTGACGTCCTCGGACCAAGTGTTCTTTTTATCATTTATCTAGATTTTGGCTCGACAGTTGGACTGAAGAATAACCTTCATCATATAGTCTTAGGAAAACAGAGTGTAAATTACTCGCGGAAGGTGTAGCACAATAAAGTTTGTATTCAGTTGTCTCTATTTAGTGACATAGCAAAGGTGGTTAAGAGTAATTCAAAATTACTGTAATATGAAAACCTTCCACGTTTAAGATAGATAGATAGATAGAATACTCTTTATTATGCACATCATAAAAATTACAGATATAAATGTTTAAATTTTACATAGGGTGACACAATGGGCGGTCTTATCGCTAAAAGCGATCTTTTACAGACAACCTTTGGATGGATTATGGGGAGAAAGGAGAGAATACTGTAGGTAGTCTGGGGTGTACCATATATACATACAATTTATACATACATAAATACAGATACTTATATAAATATATACTTATATATCCTACTTGAAAAAGAGCAAGGAACTATACACGTAATGACGAGCTTTAAGCTTCACTAGTCTTTTTATTTATTTTTTACAGAAAAATACATAGAGATACATCATATTTATAACCTATTTCTCTTAGTCTTATTAGTTTGTCATGACATACTGCTTTCGGTAGTCAATAGTCTGTCTCATAATACGTTGGTCCATATCGGTGTGGCTCGTAGAACACAGTCAAACTGCTAGATTTTTTAAATAAGTATCATTCAACAAAAAGCAGCACTTACTTATAAACCTCCAAATTAATAGCACCAGTAGCACTCATGATACCAAACTTCTTGAGCACACAGAAGATGATGCAGGGCTCATCAGATTCCTGCACCTCTATGTGCTTGTTCTTAGGGTACATCTCACTCAAGCAGTGCTCGGCAACTATGTCGCTTAGCTTGTCGTGAGCATACATCACCGATATGCGAGCGTACGCGAACCCCGTGAGCATTATAAATGTGAAGAGCAGGAGATCTGGAATTGAAGAAATGGTGAGTATTAAAAAAGTGATCATCGCAGGTATTCTGGCAGTGACTATAAGATGTGGTATACAAAAGACGATGGATTGGAGTTATAGAGGCATGAGGAACAGGGTGTAAAGTTCACTCATCCATCATACAAAAGGAAGGATCCTCCGACCAGACGGGTGACGTGTCTGATGGCCAATTGCCCTTCGATTCATTTTGGGACGTTGTATATATGCTAGTCGCGCGGTGAACTCTGATTGCGCGATGCAGGATTTTGCGTGATGTTAGTGTGATGCGTAGTTCGCATGTGACGTTGTAGATAACAGAGTTAAAGACGGTCTTAAACAATTTTTAGGAGAATGCAACCGCTGATGATGAAATACACCGTTCTCTTCCTACTTGTCTGTCCCATACTGGCAAAAGGGCCATATGAGGGACGGGCTATATCGCCCTCTTGGCTGATAATTAGAAACTGCGTTCAGAAATCTATCTGGCAGATGTGGTGAATAAGACTATTGTCCTTAGACCGTTAAGATAAGACAAGAAAAAATGTTACCAGGCTAATGTGTGTGTGTTGTTGGGCCAATTTCACCGAACTGTTCATAATCGGACATTAGTAAATCAGCCATTAAAACATCGATGTTAATGGTATTTATATTTATTCATGGATTAACGCATGGGTAACACTTACTACTCTTAATGCCCGTTAACATTTTAACAGAAGATTAAACTAGAACTAACGTGAATCAGATCTTATGCTCGTTTTAAATACTATAAACGACACCTTAATTAATCTATATAAATACATAGAGAAGCCCTGACTGAGTGACTGACTCATCAACGCCCAGGCCAAACCCTTGAACCTAGAAAGCTGAAATTTTGCACAGAGGTTCCCTTTAATATGTGAGTAAAGAAGGATTTCCCAGTTGTACGTTCCCGTGGGACATTTTCCGACATCCATGCGGGCGAAGCCGCGGGCAAAAGCTAGTTTTAAATAAAAGTACGCTGTTGGATTTTCAAATTTCGGCGCTAAGCCGAGAATTGAAAACCCAATAGCGAGCGGTGTTGCTTAGTGTATATAGGGTGACTGATAATTAGTGATCGATACAAACACATGATTGTACTCATGATAACAAACAACCTATATCTTACGGGACCAAATCTGATATCGTGAAAAAAAATCAGCTGTTCCCTACATTTATGTTCGCATAACTCGTCAAAATGTAGGCAACAGCTGATCTTTTTTTCGCGATTTTAGATTTAGCCCCATAGTAAAAGTTGTTTTTTATCATGATAACAATCATGTGTATAAGGGCCAATTTCACGATGTCCGAATATACTTACATATCGTATAAATTCAAAAATGCAACAGAATTTGTATGAAATTATCTGGCAAGTAAGTTAATAGTAACTTAATTTAGGTGGTGAAACAGGCCCTTAGTATCAGTCACTGATTACTAGTCACTCTATACTAGGGGCCTATTTCACCACCTACGATTAAGGGCCCTCGCTCATGGCGACTTTTTGTAGCGATGCAGTAGCGATGCTGTCGCGCGTCCGCATCGATACAGTCACGAAGCGGTCGCTAGCTGTGTGCCCTCGCCCACGGGCCCAGATTCAGTCGCGATGCAAACGCGATACTGGCGCGCTTCTGTCGCGATGCAAACGCGATTCAGTAACGGCACAAAAATACCTGCGATCGCTACAGTTGCAAGATGGACTCCGTTTAGGCAACATTAGTCACGTTGTCTTTGGTACTGCTTTTACGTAAGCAGCCGAAGCGTAGGCAACGAAAGCTCGGTTCTCCACTCACGCGCCACCCACCCTCTGTTCTCTCCCCGATGTCGTCCGACACGGTTGCGCGTTTGCATCGATACAGTCGCGATACTGTAGCGCGTTAGTAGCGCGTTGTCATCGCTTCTGTAGCGCGTTGCAAATGCGACTAACGTGCGTTAGTAGCGATGCAGTCGCGCATTTCGTAAACGCGCGACAGCATCGCTACAAAAAGTCACCGTGGGCGAGGGCCCTAAGTTCCTAATAACTTACTTGGCAGATCATACAAAATCTGTTCCATTTTTGAATTTATTCGGTAAGTAGTGGCTATTCGGACATCGTGAAACCTATTTCACGATGTCCGAATAGCCATCTGGATCTGCCTGTTTCCACCTTATGGAAACAGGCAGATCATTGACGATTTTGCTAACAGCATCGATTATAATGGTAAAGAGGGTAGATGTGGTAAAGACACGGAAGGCCTCATGCGGGTGTTGCTACGCAATTTAGGAAAGTTCCAAACCAGTAAACTACATGCGGTCTGTGATCAAATCTTATGTAAGTTATTATGTAGGTACCATTATTATCAATTTATGTAACCCCGCGTTTACATCCATATACAAGTTATGATAGGTATTGGTTTTCAACAAGTTTTGTAAAAGACTAGTCAAAACATGTTTTATAACTTTATATGTATTGACGGTGTTTTAGACATGTCTTGACGGTATTTTAGACATGTCGTTACGGTGTTTTAGACATGTCGTGACGGTGTTTTAGACATATCGTGACGGTGTTTTAGACATATCGTGACGGTGTTTTAGACATATCGTGACGGTGTTTTAAACATGTCGTGACGGTGTTTTAGACATATCGTGACGGTGTTTTAGACATATCGTGACGGTGTTGTAGACATATCGTGACGGTGTTTTAAACATGTCATGACGGTGTTTTAGACATAGCGTGACGGTGTTTTAAACATGTCGTGACGGTGTTTTAGACATATCGTGACTGTGTTTTAAACATGTCGTGACGGTGTTTTAGACATATCGTGACGGTGTTTTAGACATATCGTGACGGTGTTTTAGACATATCGTGACGGTGTTTTAAACATGTCGTGACGGTGTTTTAGACATATCGTGACGGTGTTTTAGACATATCGTGACGGTGTTTTAAACATGTCGTGACGGTGTTTTAGACATGTCGTGACGGTGTTTCAGACATATCTATAACAATTTTGTTTAGCTTTTTGAAATTTTTGACAAGTTTTCTACAAGTTTTGTATAGTAGTTGGTTTTGTTCGTTTGTTTTGTTTTGTTTTGTGTAGTCTTAAAGTTGTTTTAGGTGTACTTAAACGATAAACGAAAACAGTAGACACAACATGTATATAGGTATGTTTTATATTTTTTGGTTATAGGTATGTGTGGGTATGTGTGGTTTACAAATTAAGTACTTCTAAAACCGTCGAAGTAACGGGCATATCAGAGTAAGCAAACTGAAGTGACGGTGGGCTGGCCATGTTTGTCGAAGGACCGATGACCGGTGCAGCAGACGGGTCCTGGAGTGGAGACCGCGTATCGGCAAACGTAGTGTGGTACGACCCCCAGCTAGATGGACCGACCGACGACCTGAAGAAGATGGCTGGGACAGACTGGATGCGGAAGGCGGAGGACAGGCTGTTGTGGCGCAGCCTGGGAGAGGCCTAAGTCCAGCAGTGGACTGCGATAGGCTGAGTTGATTGATTGATTGACTTCCAAAACTCTCCATTTCAATACTATCAATATAACGTTGAAGATTGCTTTTATTAAAATCTTACGCTCGATTGCTACCGTAAATCGTGCCGATAACTTCGTCAATGATATCAAAGCGTAATCTTGAAACTTGGTGAGTTTGATTCGCTTCCGGAGTTTTGAAAGGATAAATTAGAAATTGCTATTTGATACGATTGGTTAGCAAAATGTTTTGCTTTGGGACATAAGAACCGAGACTGACCAGGAATTGGATTATATATTTGATTTGGATATAAGCATGATTGGATTTGATATATAAGCAGTTTTCAAATTGCTTATAAAGGGTATTTCAACAAGAACTTTGTTTTTCAATCGCGGCAACACCAAGAACGTGATAGTTTTGGGCAACACCAAGAACGTGATAGTTTTGAGATTTAGTTTTTGGCGGTATTCGTAGTAGGTGCTTTGGCAATTGTTACCTACAATTAATTCAATTTCGCTCGAAAATCGCATTAAAATAATTAAAATCAACTATGAAAATGGTCGTTCTGTTAAAGTTACATTTCGTAAAATTCGTGATATTTTCGGACAACATAATCGTACTTCTGAGACCATTAAATTTTGGCCTATTATTGATGACATGGATATCACTGAAATGTGGTTACAACAGGACGGTGCCACATGTCACACAGCCAATGAAAGGATCAATTTATTGCAAACCAAATTTCCCGATCGCAAAATTCAAAATTTTGATGAACGAATCAACATCTGTCCGCGTGGTCGTGGTGGACATTTGCCAGATTTTCATTCATAATTGCCAAACTTTTCTCTTTGTAATACAATAAAAATTTTATTCATTTTCCTCTAAATTCTTTGTTTTAGAAAACAAAGTTCTTGTTGAAACACCTTTTATTATAAACTGCTTTGCAAAAAAAACGGGCACCTTACAGTTATTGGCTTTTCTATGGATAATATTAATATTTATAGTATGTCGTTAGCATAAATGACTAGAAATTTCTTATTATCATTGAGAATATAGTTTTTAACCCTTAAATCCTGGAATCGGTGTTTTAGTCAATGTAAACAGAAAGTCGTGTTAAAATGGAAATTTTTAGGGTATAATTAAATTAAGACTACGAGTATTTTTATGGTATTTTAATAAAAAAAGACATTAAAAAATAAAAATTAATAACGAGTATGACCTCTCCTTGCAGCGATTACGGCATGTAATCGTCTTGGCATGCTTTCCACCAGGTTTTTGATGGTGTCCTGTGGAATGTGTTCCCACTCAGCCGAAATCACACCTGATGTTTTGTGGAAGGTCGTTGGACAGGTCGTACTCGCCGTTTTAGGAGGTCCCAGACGTGCTCAATGGGGTTAAGGTCGGGGCTCCGCGCTAGCCAATCCAGACGACGAATACCGACCTCTTGCATATAAGCATCTACGTCGCCAGAACGGTGGTCCCGAGCATTATCGTCCATGAAATGGCATCTTCACCAATTACAGTCAGTGCGGGCTGTGCATGTTGACAAATTATTCCTGTTATGTACCTTTGCGCATTTAATGAGCCATTTGCAATGAACACTATATCGGTACGATAGCTGGAAGTTACGCCCGACCAAAACATAACGGACCTTCCACCATAAGGGGTGATTTCTTCAAAACACACGTCGGCATAGCGTTCCCCTGGTCTTCGTAACACTCGCCGACGTCGGTCCTCACCATTCAGGCAAATTCGAGCCTCATCGGAGAAGAGTACGCTACTCCAGTTACCTAGTGTCCAAGATAGACAATTTCTAGTGAACCTCGGTCGAGCAATCCGGTACTCACGGAGTAAATTGGGGGCCCGCGCTGGTCGTCGACTGCGTATATCAACCGCTAAAAGTCTCCTCCTCACTGTCCATAGGCTAACTTGTGCTCCTCGTACCTCTTCAAGGTTTCTTTTGAGGTCTATGTAACTGCATTTGCGATTACTCAATGCCTGAGTCACTAAAAAGCGGTCGTCTCGTGGTTGTGTGCAACGTTTTCTCCCACAACCTTGCCTTCTTTGAACGGAACCTGTCTCTTGGTATCGAGTCCATGTTCTTTGGACGGTGGAACCACTCACGTTTAACGGCTGTGAACCGTAACATTGGCTACACCCCACTTCCAGCAGCACTATAATTTTACTAGCTCTTGTTGCTTTTTCTGCCATTATAATCGACACAAAGATATCTGTTTTAAGTCACAATGAGGCAGGATTATGCGACAAACATAAATTATTCTAATAAAAATAACGAGAAGTTAGTTTTAGTTGCCTGATAACCATTTAACCGCAAACGCGCGAATAGTAAGTAAAAAGTCATAAACTGAAAAAGGGATTATTATTATTAAAAACAACAGTTCTGAATTTGAAATTAACTTTTTTTCATACCCAGACTCTTTATTATGTGCCAGGAACATAGTTTGCCTATTAAAACCTCATGAGAACTAAATGATTACCAATAATGTAGAAAAATCCGAACTGCCCGTTTTTTTTGCAAAGGAGTGTATTATACGCTTGCATTGTTTTGTTTTTTGAATGGATGCTTAACCGGACTCGGGTGGATGCCTCAATAAATTTAGGACTGCAGCCAGGGCATAAAACTTAAAAAATAAGCGAATTGAAAAAAAAAACAGTTGTTCCCTACATTTACGTTCGCATAACTCGTCAAAATGTTGGGAACAGCTGTTTTTTTTTCGATTTCAGGTTTGGTCCCATGGTAAAAGTTGTCCATAATGATGAGTACAATGACCCGTTAAGAGGATGCCCTATTTACATCAGAGCGAACTGAACGCGGGTTTGAAAATAATTCCAAGAGGCGTTCACAGAATTGCCTCTATTTCTAGGAATGTAATAATGTACCAGTATGTAATTCAAAAGCCTAGGCTTAGACTAGACGATCTAAATCTAAAGGACACCTAATATATGAGCCAGACTTAGGTACTGATGGTTTTTTGTAGCGACCTCCGACAATGTCAGATGTTATCAAAACAATTTATCATAGTTTTGTTTTCATTTTAGTGAAAACCAATTGTTTTGGTACTAAATCTCATGTTTAAATTAATGAACTTCAGTGTCTGTTTTATTTATGTAGTGTTATTTTGACAATGTGCCAGGTTTTATGAGGACCTAATATTTTGTTTGGCTTTGAAATTGAAGGCTGAATATTACGAACAACTTGTCGTATTTCATCGAGATAATCTTTCCTTAGACTTGGGACTGTCAACTTATACTCAACGGTATTCTTAAGATTCAGAAATCAGTTTTTGTATCAGAAATAAAAATACCTATGAATTAGTCTTCAGCATGTAGGATGAATCGTTATCATATTTCGTTTATATTTTTCAAGGAAATCGTTTGGTGTTCCTTACACCACACCGTCGCCCATGTCCTTCGAGCCGGATACCAGCAACACTGCTTGTTGACAAAGGTAGATATAGTGGATTCCAGGGATAAGATTATTCCTAAATAGCTGTATTACATACATTTATAAACTCACGCCTTTGTCCCATGGGGGTAGGCAGAAACTACAGAACGCCACCTGTTACGATCCTTACATACTCCTTTTGCTTCGATTACGTGTAGCTCTATTACTTTTTAGAACTTTGAACTTCTTAACACAGTACGCAAATTAAATGCAAAAGCAATGTTGACAACGTAATGTGTTTTGTAAACTAGTCGTACAGTCCTGATATAATTCACCTTCGGTCTCCGAAGGTGCACATTTTCGTAAACATCACAAAGTTTGCATCATAATGGTTTGTTTATACGCTTATGATTCATAACTAGCTGGGCTCGTGGTTCCACCCGATTTTCAAGTATTGTTAGATGCCTTGTTACGGAATCCAGAATTCCCACTCCTCCAAAAATACATCAAAATTACTTTGAAACTTTAAAAATTGTAAACGTATCCATCTGACAGGCAGACCTACCTTTATATTCGCTTTGTATACATCAGTTTCAGTAGAAACTAATTTCTTTGTAGCCTTTGCAAGAACTAAACAAA
Organism: Cosmia trapezina; assembly: GCA_905163495.3. NCBI lineage: Eukaryota > Metazoa > Arthropoda > Insecta > Lepidoptera > Noctuidae > Cosmia > Cosmia trapezina. Next base: position 7,155,439 of record LR991027.1, on the reverse strand, counting down.
GCAAGTAAGAAGCAAATTCTTAAAACTAAATAAAAAACTGGCCAGCTTGTGTACGGTCTAATGAAACCTCCCAAGGCTTTGATATGCAGATAGAGTACGTCTAAATTATGCAGGAATGTTGTAATCAAAAGCCCTCAATGAAAACAGGTTCCCAAAAGGTAAAGAAAGAAAAATGGTTTAATTTACATCGACTTGAAATAAAAATGCAAAAAAGATTTGATTTTAAAGGGGACACCCCAGTAATAAAAATAGCGATAGAGGTTTTTGGTTTTATTAACAAGTTTATAAATATAAAAAAGAGTACATCTAGTCCTACAACTAAAAATCGTCGGGATCTCTATACGACACTGCATACAGTTGCGTACAGTCGTTAAACACTTTCGCTTTTTTGCACACATCATGGTCTAGATTCATTCCATTAATGTTCTGAGCACAAGTCTCTCCGACGTCCGATATTAATATTCTCGGATCGTACCTATGGATCGACTGCACTCTCTTGTAATAATTCTTTATATTTATATAACCATCGTTTGACATTATACCGAATTTTTTGAGCACACAATGTATTATACAAGGAATGTCATTCCTGTCGATACGGAGAGGGTATTTATACAAATTCCGTGGGTACATTTCTAATAAACAATCATTTGTTATTTTATCACTTTTCTGGTCACGTGCGTACAGGATAGATATCGGAAGTTCTGATTCCAAGCTTGGTGAGAAAAACTTTGTTTTGTAGCTGTTCACTGTAACAGCTATTGATAGGAAAGTCGTGAAGATGAGTATTTCTGAAAGTATTTCAACATAGTTACGTACTAAAGCTGTAACAATACACACTTGAAAATGGCGCTGTTGTGATCTAGAGACGTCGAGGAAAACTTTCAACAATGTCAGCGGTTTACAGGACAGAAATGAAAATGTAATAATGATTTCACTCAAACAAAGTTGCGAAGAAACTTTTGCAAGACGCGAACGTTACATAAATTAAATTTCTGCAGCCATTAAAAGAATTTCTTGTTCTATTTCAAAAGAATTAATCTAAAGTTTAACTCGTTTTTTAGTCTGCAGATATCTCTCTTTTCCCGTCTCTTCATAATATTTTATCGTTATACGCTTGAACATAAATCATGAACATTACAGGCATGGCCTGGGATTGAAAAAATTTAGTTGTTCTGTATAAATAGATTCAAAATAACTTACTTTCCATTGTAGGTAGTTTTTTTTTTTGTAAAAATATCACATTTACGTCACTCTTAATGGTTGAACATCATTACTCAAGTCCAACAAAATTACTGAAAGCTGAAACAGAAGAAATCGGATATTTTTCTTTCCTAACGCCTGAAAATGTATTGTTTCGAAAATTCACTGGCTAATGTTTTATATACTACTCGTAGATGAATTTCTGCAAAACAATCGGCCATTGTTCTAAATCCTTCGATAAGAGCGATAAATGCTCGCCAGGCGATGTAACGTAAAAAAAACCGGTCAAGAGCGAGTCGGACTTGCGCACCGAGGGTTCCGTTCCGATTTCTGAAAGTGTGCGTGTGTGTGAAAAGTGTTCTATTTAGAGACATCGTTTTATTTTCCCTGTAATGTTTACATTATCTTCTATCACATACAATAATTTCAGATTTTTATCTTTGCAAACTTCGGAGATAAGGGGGGGGGGGGGGAACGGTATTTTTTTTACATTTTTCATCAAAACGGAAATGGTCAATTTTCGTCTATTTTCTTAAATAACTTAAAAAAAAATATTTTAAAATATAAAATATATATATTTGACACCCTCATAGTAAGACCTTTCATTTGATATAACACACGGTACCACGGTACTTACAGTTTGAAAAACTTTTTTTTTTTTATTTTTTTATTTCCCTCCAAAAGTGACGCCCATGTTCTTTGGCCAAAGAATTAGCATTGCCATTCAACGTGGCAATGCTGCCAGTCTTCTGGGCACGTTTCCGGATGACATCGATGCGGACGAGTACTTCGACGCCTAAGTGTCCTTTTGTTTTTGTACTTATTTGTATATTTAGTTAGTCATTTACTTTAGTACCTAGTATAGTGTTAATTTGTAAATTTAAAAGGAATACAAAATGTAAAAATAATGTGCGAGGAAATAAAAATTATATGAGACCCCCCCTTATTCAAAGTTTATTTATTTACTTTACTTGTTCGTGCTTGGGTCACAAAAGTTCATATGTGTACCAAATTTCAACTAAATCGGTCCAGTAGATTCGGAGCAAATTGGCTGTGACAGACGGATAGACACACGAGTCATCCTATAAGGGTTCCGTTTTTTCCTTTTGAGGTACGGAACCCTAAAAATGACCAACGACGCCAGGTGTGTTCATAAAAAACTTTTTTTTTTTAATATTTCGTTAAGTTAGTACCGAATATAATTGTGAATGTTAAAGCTTGCATTTAAATTGGAGTTACGGGCGCACGCATTATATTTTAAGGATTCACAATTGGCAACACTCTTAAGAATTTGAGTATAATATTTTATGGCGAACAATACATTTTTATATTCCTCAAACATCTCGTCTTCGGATGATTGTGATATAATATATTATCTTCTGCTTACTTTGGTTTCGCTTCATTGAATTTTCTTTTCAGTGCGTTCTTTAATTAAAGAATTGTCTACTTCTTTGAATTGTAACAAAAGGGGAATTTCCAACGAATTTGAACGTTCATTTTAATGTCCCATTACGATTGGTTAATGATCAAGTGCCTTCGGGGGACAATTAAAAATTTAAGCTAACGTTTCCGGGAGGTTTAAATTTGATTTTTCCTGTCCCTGCAATTCGTCTGTGTTGCAATGTTCTTTTCTCGGTATTACGGGTTGGTTTTGTAATGGTGTTCTTCGCTCATTAATTATTTATACTCTTCCATTTGATTGGATTTTTACTTTAAATTAATTGGCGTTAAAAAATGTAATTTAAGAACGAAATTTTGCTTCAGGTTATAAGAAATCTGTGTGCCTTTCATCCAAATCCGTTCTGCCGTTTTCGCGCCAATCCGGAATTTACATCCAGACAAAAATTCTAAAAACTATATTTATTTTCACGAATTTCAATATCGTAATGTATTACGTACTTGTGCGTAATTGTAATGTAAAACGCACAGGTTTCTTTTTAATAAGGTATAACGTAAGGTTTATCAAGATGCTCCGTCTAAAACGAAAGGTACTTTTTAAATCTTAGCAAAGAGTTTTTAAGTCAGAAAAGTGGTCAACATTTTATGAATAAAATTAACTTTGGGAGATAAAATAAAAAAAATAAACATTAATTAAATTAAAGAATTAATTCTTTAATTTAATTAATTTTGACAATAAATTGCAACAACAACAAACAAAAACAAAAAAATATTAATTTACTTTATTAGTACCTAATACTGGCTGTTTTTGAGCCTTTGGTTTAAAAAAAAAGCGCTGATGCGCGCGCATCGCTAATTTGTGAAATGTGAACAAGTAAAAATTATTCCGCGCGCTTTTTCTTTTCGCTATATTGTTATTATTTGAAAATGTCGTCAAGTAATGATGAATTTATTAATTCGGCACCGCCAGAAGTCTCAGAGGCAGCGAAAAAGGCTACTCTAAGCCTCTTGCCTGAAAAATCGACCGATAGATAACAACCGACCGACAAGCGTAACAAGCAAAGATCCAAATTCATTTTCAGAAAGTGTGTTTTTAAAGATTTATTCGTTTATGAAAGTCCGAGTTTCATTTATTTCCTCGCAAATATGTTATAAAATGTCGTATGACATACGTGCGCTTTGATAATTACAGCCTCTGCTTTCTTGTAGCCCTCGCCTACGGCTCGGGCTAGCAATATCGCCTCGGCTGTAATTTTCAACTTACCGCTCTTATATCATAATGTACTATTTCGCCATCACAGTCATTCCCACACCTCGTAGCAATTCATTTTTTTTTCAAAAATATTAATTGTACAGTTTTGTCTCAGTTACTATTTTATTATGTGTATATAGATTTATGAGGGGGAGATAGCAGCCTTGAAAAGCTAGTTATTGCTGGCAATACCAAAGGAAAGAGAGCACGAGGCCGGTCGCCAACACGATGGTCCAACCAAGTAACATTGGACCGGAGTCGATGTAAGCAGATTGTCCGGAGCCTACACTACCTCAAATGGCTCTTAGCATGATCCTCTGTTACGTCGAAAATACTGCAGCATTAATTTGGAAATAAATATATGATCAGGATTAAATGATATGTACTATGTTTGACAAAAATACGATTCCATAAAATTTCTCTATAAAAAAAATACAGAATTACCTCCAAACCGAACAATAAACCGCTGGTATTAAAAAAACTCGTCAAATAAGATCATGAAACTTTGCATACTGAACTAACTATATTCTTCGTCTTCTAACGGTCTTATGTTTTTATTTTTTTCAAATTACCATTATTTTCAACGTAAAAAGCAATTAACTACCTAAACTATCGGCGCCCAGCACCGCACTCAGTCTCGCTCTCACTCAGTCCGCAAGCAGTATCGTGCGACCGAGATAAAAAGCTGAGGTAGTCAAGGAATCCAGTGACCATGATCCTCAGTAATGAGGGAACGATTGAAGAAAAAGATTTATGCGAATAGCGAATATTATCAAAGTTGTAAAGTAGTGCATACTATGAACACTATGAACCTAACCCAACCTGGGTTAGGTTAGAAATTTTCTGTTCTAAAATAATTAGTTGAGCAGTGCGCAATAAATTTGCCTAATTTTTATCCAACTATTTATTTATTTTATTTATTTATTTATTTAGGATCTCCGACAAAAGATGTACACACTACATGAGGGAACATCAGGTATCACGTAGGTGTACTCCTTCACTTACAGGAGACCACATCATGCTCAAAAATGTTAACAACTTAGCTAACAAAGCTAAAATATTAATAATAAATAAAATTATAGGTAAAATTTGCAGGTCGGACCACGCACAGTGAGGGTTCCGTAGTTGAAAATAATTTATCCCATAGACAAACTTAACATTGAGTTGAAAAACAATCATGTTCTCCCATACATTGATGTACGTCACAGACAATTATCCAATTGCATTTATTTAAGTTTGTATTTGCAAAAAACTATTCTTAAACATAACATCACGCCTTGTTTCCCCGAAGGGTAGGGCAGAGGTGTACATAAAGTACACCCACATTTTGCCAGAAAAAGAAAACTAAAAACAATTTTTTTTATGTGATAAAACTACAAATAATCAATTTTCAGACTTTTTTTTTTACTTGTGCTGTGAGACCTTGCTTCTTGCCGAATTTCATGATTCTAAGTCAACGGGAAGTACCCAATAGGTTTTGATTTATTTGCGAGAATCAAAATATGTTGCATTAATGGCCGTATTTTTTTATTGCGTTGACTTAGAAGCTTGATTTTTTTAAGAATCTAAGGGGCTATAGACTTACGTATTTGATATTAATTTCAACTTGATACCTCCACGCGTTCTTGAGAAAAAGGGCCTTGACAGATAACATACTTAAAAATATTTTTTTATGTGATCAAATTATAAATTACCAATTTTCGGACTTTTTCCATTACTTGTGCTGTAAGACCTTGCTTCTTACCAAATTTCATGATTCTAGGTCAACGACAAGTACCCTATAGGTTTTGATTTACTTGCGAGTATAAATATGTCGCATACGTGGCCGTATTTTTTTATTATGTTGATTTAGAAGCTGATTTTTTTAGAACTCTTAGGGACCATAAACTTACGTATTTTATATTAATTTCAACTTGATACCTCCACATGTTCCTGAGAAAAAGGGCTTTGACAGATGACATGCTTAAAAATATTTTTTTATGTGATAAAATTATAAATTACCAATTTTCGGACTTTTTCCATTACTTGTGCTGTAAGACCTTGCTTCTTGCCAAATCCTATGATTGTAGGTCAACGGGAAGTACCCTATAGGTTTTGATTTTCTTGCGAGCATCAAAATATGTCGCATAAATGGCCGTATTTTTTTATTGCGTTGACTTAGAAGCTTGATTTTTTTAGAACTCAAGGGACCATAGACTTAAGTATTTGATATTAATTTCAAGTTGATACCTCCACGCGTTCCTGAGGAAAAGGGTCTTGACAGACAGACGGACAGACAGACGGACAACGAAGTGATCCTATATGGGTTCCGTTTTTTCCTTTTGTGGTACGGAACCCTAAAAATGAAAATGTAACATTTCGAGACACCTAAATTACATCTATTAAACATTTTTTATATTTAGATAGAACTATGTTGGGGTCGGATACAGCTGAATACCAGTAATTTACATGAAGCGACTGCCTATCTGACCTCAATAACCCGCTACTAGGCAAAACCCCCTTGGTAGAGCAATTAGCGAGGTAGTTAACCGACAAAGCTAAAGACAGACCACCAAAGCTTAAGATAGTAAATAAATAAACAGGTTCTGACTTGGTCTAACAGTCTAACTAATTCTGAAAGCTTTTGTTGTCAAACTGACCCGTGTTTCAGCCTTTTGGTATGGAAAGCAGGATTTAACACTGCTCGACTGGACAAAATTGCAAAGCAAGACGAAGGCAATCACTGGACTAGCTCGTGTACTATAGCATAGAACTGAAATAGTGTGAACAAAGCTTTGAATATAAAATCATTTTTAACATAAACCCACACCCTAATTGCGTAACACGTTATCAATCGGAGTTGGTTTCAATGAATGTTCTTTAACTGTCAAAAACAGTTAAAGAACATTCATTGCGTTATTTACGTTGCTGAGCAGACAAATTTTTTGAACATATTAGCAATTTGTTTCAAAATGAAACCAACTCCGATCGATAATGTGTTACGCAATTAGGGTGCCGTTTTCTTAGGTAGGTAAGTGCTTTAATATAAACAGAGGGCTTAGTGCGAGTTTTTTATACTTACTCGATCGCGTTTACGTTAACGTTGACGTATGTCAATTCGTATGGAATAATTGTGTTTCCCATTATAGTCACCAGGCGGCGCTTATTTATTTTCAGTACAAACTGACGTTTACGTTAACGTGATCGAGTAAGTATAAAAACTCGCACTAAGCCCTCAGTTTGGGTTCGGAGCGAAGATCAAGTTTTGTAAATATATCTAAAATTGTGCACAGCCTAGTTGACGGTTGACATACGTCCCTCCAAAAGTCAACGACAAGACTGCGCGTCATTTGTTTGGAAGCTTCTAGAACCTTCTAGAAGCTTCGACTTGACCTTATTGGGCGAGCGGATTGTGGCGGGAGCCGAGCGGCTAGAAAAGGATTCGCGTTATACATTGTAATTTTATGATTGGTTTATTTACTTACTTCGTCTCTCGCACTTATTCAGAATTCCATTCTTTTACAGGTTTCATTGTTGGCAAGTACTTTGGTTGGAGATATAAATGTTAAACGTCAATGACATTACAATAATGTTTTGATAATGGAAGGGCAAAGGTAAGTACCTAAATATTTTACAAATTCCCTCAGAGATTTTTTTTAAATCTTGTATCCTTTGGTTTTATGTGTGAAATCTGCGAAACTTATTTAAAAGTTGTAGAAAATTTTAATAATACATAAAATTTCATATTCATATTTTTTATCATCAACCGTTTTTGGGGTTTGTAATATAGTGTGAAATAGAAACTGTCTAAAAATATATACATAGCATAATAAGCCTATATGTTCCCACTGCTGGGACATAGGCCTCCTCTCGGTGAGAGGGTGAGGTCTGTAATCCACCACGTGGGCCCAGTGCGGGTTGGTAGATGTCACATGTCTTCGAATTTTTGGTTCTAGCACATGCCGCGGTTTCCTCACGATGTTTTCCTTTAACGTTAGTTTTGAGAGCAGTAGTGATGAAATTATTTACACAAAATAAGAGCCTGCCGGGGTTCGAACCTACGTCCTACCACACGTAAGTCGGGGCCGTTACCACTGAGCCACCACTGCTCTCTTTTAAACTGTGTACTAAAGTTAAAAGAAAAATAGAAAAATATTATCTCTCATTGCTTTTGCTGTTTAATACGTACTACTACTACTGTATAGTTTTGTTGTATAAGATAAACTATCCACTCATGGGAAAACAAAGTTTTGTTTATGGGAATATTTCTGAGTTTGTATGAAACTTGTAATAAGTTCTATCATTTCTTTCATTCGATACGTGACTGATTTATTTGCTTAACTTTGTTTATTGTTACTTTTAGCTATAGCAGTTTCATCGCATGTTATTTTTCCTACTTGCCATATACTGTTCTTAAACATAACAAAATATCACGCCTGTAATCCGCAAAGAGGGCTCATCAATTGGGTACCCCAGTTGTATTAAATTTTAATACAACTGGGGTACCCAATTGATGAAGTCATTGATGATTTCCTACACAAAAAAAAAGGTTGTGTCTATTTGTGAGTGTGCTTGTGATTTTTATGAGTGAACACATGAATTAGTGAAATGTGGGTGTACTATATGTATAGTGGGCTGCATCAATTGGGTACCCCAGTTGTATTAAAATTTTAATACAACCGGGGGTACACAATTGATGCAGCCCTCATAAAAATCACAAGCACACTCACAAATAGACACATCCTTTTTTTTGTGCAGGTAATCATCAATGACTTCTGCCGCTCTGGGAGCGGAAGGCCGTGTCAGGCTTTTACTGACTAAAACACACCCATGTTCCTTCAGTTGCCTGTTCCAGGGCCACGGTATTTCTTTCGAATAACCCGTGACCTCGGCAGGAATAGACACTAACTAACAAATAGACACACCCTCTCACACTCACTCATTCACTATAGCACATAACACAAAGATGGGTGCAGACCATAGGTAATAGGTAACACGGGCTGGTATCCGCAACTCCACGTCAATGCGCGTATTTTGCGTATGGACAGACCATTAATACAACCTTAGCCTACTATTATTCCTTTGTTTTGTAAAATGCCTAGCATTTAAGAACTCTAATCTAATGTAACTCGAGGGGATTGTGCTCCTAGTTTGGCTCCAGATACTAAAACTTTTGTGTACATTTTATTATCATAGCACTTAACTCTAATGTAATGTAATCTGAGTATTTTTTTCATGAAATAAATCTTTGTAATTTACTTTCAGTAACAAAAATAAAACTATATTTGAAAGTTATTCAAAAAAGTAAAAATGCTTTTCGTTAACTAATTATATTTTTGAACGATGTCTAAAGACAACAATATACGAAATACACAGATAACAGAACATGACGATTTCCATTTCAATTAAAGCTTTTCATATGATTATTTTTTATTTATTGTTAGACTAAACTTAAGGTCCATTTCTATCGAAAGAGCTAAAAATGAGACCTTAAAGTAATTAAATCATATTTTTTTTATTTAACGCACAATTTTTTGGCTGTAGAATAGAATGACCCTAAAACAAAAGTGAGTTCGTTTTCTCTGTTGGTCAATGCTCAGCTACTTGTGTAAGGTTCAAAGTCAAACTCAAATCATTTATTTCAAATAGGCACATAAAGCTGAGCGTCCACTGGTCCAGGCCGGCCGCAACGCACGCACGGCATGCAACGGATTTTGGTTTGTTTGTATAAAGAAGTGAAAATGTGGTACTGGTAGTGGACGCAGTGCTATAAGAATGCGACGACAATTCTATTTTCAAAAGTGAATTGTCGTCGTTTTCTTATATTAGCACTGCGTCCACTAAGCGCCTTTAAAGTCACCTTTAAAGCCACTTTTGAAAATAGAATTGATTCTAGTTGCCCATTAGTTTCATCAGGAGAAGAATGGGCAAGAAAATCTACTTTACTGAGTATTTTTGTACCCATTTTGGTAGGGATTAGGTACATTGTATTTTTTTTTTCTTAAAATAAATCCTTTTATGATTCGAATGCAAAACTTCCAAATAACGGTTTAGGTTTTTAAAAATACGTTACAAGAGCTGGCAACAATTTTTTTCTGTCATCCATGTTATTAAATGTTGCTTACCAATCAATTGTGCATGATCGTTTTTAAATTGATATGCGTCAAAATAAAAATAGCTTATTGATAACGTCGGTATCACAAAAAAGCTCATCCAATAATAAAAAATCCATTATTTTTGCGCAAGTAATGTTGCTGCTCGAAAAATATATTCGTGATGTTGCCACGTAACTCCAACTGAATATATTTAGAGGGATCCTCTTTGTTGCAAGATACCTCTTCATTTACTGCGTAAAGATAAAACAAATAGATTTAATGTTTTCGGCGAGTAACTCGTTTGCCTAGCGTTCCCGGAACAACAATTAACACTGATTTATCTTGAGGATTGAGGCTCCGTGGTTGTATTACTTGAAAATATCTTCTAGAGACGTTAATGTTTTGATTAAAATTATTTATGTTGCGTACTAAGATTCTTTGAAATGAGGGCTGTGTAATTGCTTTGTTTGATAAGAAACAAAAGACGGTGTTACGAATTTTGGGTGTAAACATAGTGTTGAAGAATATATGTACATTGGTATTAGTTAGCTCCGTACGCCGATTTGTCGTGAAGGTTTCTAAGTTCAGTTATTACAGAGAAACACGTTCCACTAAAATCCACTAAGTAATTAAGTTTATATAAGTTAGTGTACTTACTCTTAGTAAGTACCTAACAATACTAGAGTGGAAGGCAATTATTATTTAAAAGTTGTAGAAAATTTTACTAATACATTAACATATTGGTCTGATTGACAGGCAGCTGAATAAATCTATCACCGTACATGACGCCCAATTTGGTTTTAGGCCACATTTGTCGACTGAAGCAGCGATCCTCAGTCACAAGCATACTGTCCAATACTATACAGCAAGAAAAACACCTGTTTATGCGTGTTTTCTGGACCTCTCCAAGGCATTCGACTTGGTTTCTTATGACTGCCTCTGGAGGAAGCTCTCCCGTGACACTAACCTTCCTGGGGGATTGATTGCTGTACTGAAGTACTGGTACAGCAATCAGTCCAACTATGTTAGATGAGCAGGTGCCATGTCGGGTGCGTACAGGTTGGAGTGCGGCGTGAGGCAGGGGGTCTTAGCTCTCCCAGGCTTTTCAACCTGTATGTCAACCGGCTGATAAGTGAGCTCAGTAACACCAAAGTCGGTTGCTCCACTGACGGACAATGTATCAATAACATTAGTTACGCGGATGACATGGTGTTGCTGAGCCCATCGATCAGTGCGTTAAGAAAGCTCCTCCGAATCTGTGAAGACTATGCGGTGACTCATGGTCTCAGGTACAACTCAACCAAAAGCGAGCTCTTAGTGTTTAGGCCGCAAAATAAAGTATACGACTCTGTTCCACCGGTTACTTTGGGCAGCGTTCCGCTGAAAAGAGTTACTAGTTTTAAATACCTGGGGCACTGGGTCACCGATAGGCTGTCGGATGACGACGATTTAGAGAGAGAACGTAGAGCATTGGCTGTCAGGTGTAACATGCTGGCCCGCAGGTACGCACGGTGTACGCGAGAGGTGAAGATAACACTGTTCAGGGCCTATTGCCAGTCGCTGTATGCATGCGCCCTGTGGGTCAGTCATACACAGGGCTCGTACAATGCTCTACGAGTCCAATATAATAACGCGTTCCGGGTAATGCTGGGGCCGCAGCGCTTCTGTAGCGCGTCGGGGATGTTTGCGGATGCAGGCGTTCCGGATTTCGGCTCGCTGCTGCGTCTGCGAATCGCATCACTGATGCGTCGGGTGCGCGACAGCCCCAACAGCCTCGTAGCTACCGTGGCCGGCAGAGTGGATGGCCAAATTATGTGTCACTGGATAGCGGCTCACAGGCCGTCATTCAGATGTGACAGGTGATAAGTTTTAATTATACTTCTTCGTCAACAAGTAAAAACTCCCGCTTCGAACGCTTTCAAAATGACGTCATAACCCGTACAGCTTCTAGGCGTAAGTGTTTTAGAAAAAGTGCCAAATTGTTGCTCGCATAGTATGGATCTCCTGGTCTGAAAACAAAGATTTATTTATTTATTTATTTATTAAAATTGTAGAGAACTCTATTGTCAAAATGACTTATTCATATTTTGTATCATCAACCATTTTCGGGCTTTGTAATAAGTGTGAAGTAGAAACTGTGTACAATACCTACTTACATAAATAGGCTGTAAGTGTAAACAGTGGCGATGTTTTAAGGGGTCATTGTACTCATCATTATGAACAACTTTAGCTATGGGACCAAACATGAAATCGCGAAAAAAAAATCAGAAGTTCCCTACATTTTGACGAATTATGCGAACATAATTGTACCGAACAGCTGATCTTTTTTGCATTTTCAGGTTTGGTCCCTAAAGTTGTTCATATTGATGAGTACAATGACCCCTTAAAATATTGCCACTTTTTACATTTACACCCTGTATACTAATCAGCCGATAATGTTCCCACTGCTGGGACACAGGCCACTCTCTGTGAGAGGGAGCGGGTCGTAATCCACCACGCGGGCCCAGTGCGGTTTGGGTATGTCAAATATCTTCGAATTTTTGGTTCTACGACGTTTTGAGAGCAGTAGTGATAAATTTAATTACACAAAGTAATGTGCCTGCCTGGGTTCGAACCCACGACCTACGACACGTCAGTCGGGGCCGTTACCACTGGGCCACCCTGCTCTCTCTCTCTCTCTTCTATAGGTACACCTCTGCCTAACCCTTTGGAGATTACAGGGGACTAAAACGGCCACTTTGGCAGAATCATAATAGGATAATAGGTATATATGAATCATATTTGAAATCGTAAAACGGTCAGAAACTGACAATTCATAATTTTTCTGCGTACAGTTCATAGCACGCAATTCATCTGTTTGACAGTTTTGTATGGAGATTCGTAAAATGGTCCACAAATTATGAATTGCTTTAATGAAGTTTAATGTCAAATAGCACAATCATAATAAATTGGTGGGAATTCAGGAAATGAATCGCTTTTAGAGGAATTGTTTAATGTGGCCGTTTTTAGGCCCCCAGGTGTAATGTTATCTGTAATTCAATGAAAACTTAATTATATTAGTTTCAACCTAGCTATGAAGTAATATTGCTCAGGTGATCTATCAGAATTATAAGCAATAATTAGGTAAGTACCAAAGCTCGGCGTTCCTTGAACTACTTCCAAAGCAAATTAGAACTAATTTCAGGGTAAGAGCAGAATCATGTAGAATCCAATTTCTACTCGATCTTATGAGGACGCCCTTCAAATGTTGGGTGATTGCTTAACACATATGTGTACCATGTTGTGGGAACTTATTATCCCTCTCTTTATTTGAATTTATAGTGTTTATATGTGTGGAATATAGTAGTAATGGAATGCCGGCTTCAATTAAATTATATCCCACGGGAACGTACTACCGGGAATTTATTATTCCTTATTCCTTGGCTACATTATAAAGAAAACCTCTGTGCAAAATTTCAGCTTTCTAAGTCCAAGGGTTTGGGCTGGGCGTTGATGAGTCAATCAGTCAGCCAGGACTTCTCTTTTTATTTATATAGATATAGATTAAGATTTTTTCAATCTCTAATATCGCCTAGAAGGAAGAATAAATAATTTTATACCATTCCCCCTCTAAAAAGCTTATTTTATTCACTGAAAACAGTGAATAAAAAAACTTTTTTACAAAAAAAACAACCGACTTCGAAAAAAAACACTACAAAGTGAAAAATAACATTAATTTTGGAAGTCGGTGTCTTTGGATCTGTATTTTAGTTTTTTGCCACCGACTTCCAAAATTAAAGTTATTTTTCACTTTGTAGTGTTTTTTGTGGAAGTCGGTTGTTTTTTTTGTAAAAAACTTTTTATTTTTCACTTTTTAGTGGGTCAGTTTGTAATTTATCTAAGTTACAATAGCCCAATGGCAACTGCTCATCACTTTTTACAAAATATTGCTTTTCCCGATGCAGGGACGTTAATTGCTGAGGAGTTCTCCTAGTAAGAACCAGGAGAACTGGAGCTCCATGGTGAAGTCATCATCACCATTATGCATTTTAACGGCCTAAGTGCTAGGCTTTATAATAAAGCCCACAAACTATTAAATATCTACGCCTTTACTAAGTATGAGGTAAAACACAAACTTAATTCCTGGCTGCAGACGTTAACATATAGTGATACCGAGGAGCTTTTAACCACTGTACAGTGAATGTGAGATAGGTTTACTCCACACTATAGGCTTTAAACTAACACACAGACGCACACGCGTACGCACACACACACACACACACACACACACACACACACACTACCAAACACACACACATACACACACACGCGCTTTTTACTTTTCTTCCTTAAATTTAAGATAAGTACTTTGTTCGCCCACTGCACGTACCAATTATTTTGTAACCGCCACTAAGACCAGGTTTTCCTGCCTAGTTTAGGAAAAGGGAGTCCTATGACCCTTGTTATTGTTGTACTGGTGTTTTCTTTAACATTTTAGTTTATAAGACAGCTATGTATGCCATGTACAAATAACTTATAAATAAAAAAAAATATTATTATAAATTAAAAATTATTATTTTGACGAGCATAAATTACTTAGCAACCATATTAAAGTAATCGAATCGCAACCCGTGAAATACTTATAAATTGAGTAGTTCCGATGGCCATCTGTGGTCTTCATCATCAGTTCCACTTCACCAAATGGTGTTTTCCGAGAGCAAATGCATGAGTTACTATAAAAAATACCCAAATCGCTATAGGTGTGCCTATAAAATTTGAGGGTTCCCCTCGATTTCCATGGGATCCCCTGATCAGATTCTGATTTGGTGACAATGGGACCACCTCGAAAGTATACCCTTTCAAACAAAAAAAGAATTTTGAAAATCCGTCGACAATTGGCGGAGTATTCGATGAACAAACATACAAAAAAAAAAAAATCAACTTGAAATATGGAACAGTTTTAGATGACGTTTACCCAACTATTTTGGAAATAAGAAAGTAATAAAAATATTTATATTTTTTTGCAACAGGGACTGAAAGGGGGTCTTAAAAATTCAAAGTGGGGCTACTAGGGCATGTGGGGTATCATATGAAAGAGCGCTGTTTGCACATTCTCAAACATTTTTTTTCTTTTTTTAGGCCGCATAGTTTTCGAGTTTTGATGAAAATTGTAAAAAAAATACCGTGCCCCCCCTTATCTCCGAAGTTTGCAAAGAGAAAAATCTGAAATTATTCTATGTGATAAATAAATAAATAAAATAAAATAAATAAATATCCTTGGACATTTCACACAACGCCATCTAGTCCCAAGCTAAGCAACCTAATGCTTGTGTTATGGTAACGAGATGGCTGATAAACTACTTATATACATTTTTTTTTTTTGTAAATACATACATATTATAGATATAAGTTTATGTAAAGATTACAGGAAAAATAAAACGATGTCTCTAAATAGCACACTTTTTCAGAAATCGGAACGGAACCCTCGGTGCGCGAGTCCGACTCGCTCTTGACCGGTTTTTATACCTACTATAACTTCACCACAGCCATTTAGTGATGTGCTCAACGCAATCGCAATAAACAGAATTGTTTCAATCGCTAAGCGTCACTGAGCTAACAGACTTTTTTTAGTACGAACATGTAGGGGGGCACGCTTGCATGGATGGCTTGCCGTATCTAGTGTAATCTGTGTATTCGACCTATATTGATGTGTACTAAATTCAACTTGATTGGTCGACATTTTCGACAAGGAGTTTCGCATTAGAATAAAAACTGTTTTGTGTTCTTTGCTGTCCTTAGTAAATTGGCGCTATTTTGAATACTGTAAGTTGTACGAACACAAAGTTTAGTGTTACTTTAATCTTTAATTTTGTGTTTGTTTAGTGTTGCTCTAATCGATTAAAAATGCATTCTAGTGATGAAGACGTGTTAACACCTGAGTTTATGAAAGAGAGGGCCGATATAGTGGAAAACTTGCTACCCAAAAAATCACGGCTGGTTTACATCAAGGCCAATTTAACTTTCCTTTTTCTTCATTATATGTCTATTTTCACTTAAATCTTTCTTTTTCTCGTAGTCATGGTATAAAGTATAGTATGCAACTCTTAAAACGGATTTATATCGAGGGTCATGAATCACTCGCGTCGCTCAGCATTCTAACACTTGAATCACTTGCTACGCTCGTGATTCAATCATAATGAATCACTCCCTACGGTCGTGATTCAGTCATCAGAATCCTTCACTAGCTCGTGATTCATCTATGGCCATCGCTTTAAATCCGTCCTTTATTCACTAATTGCATAATATACTATTATCTACACCCATGCTATAAATCCTCTATAAAAGTTTCCGAAGCTTATTGCCAACATTAAAACAGCCAGTGTCATAGTAACCATAATAGCATCCAAACGAGTGTTAAAATGTTGTACTAAATTTCATTATGCAACTCCTTTGCTTTTTCGATCCCTTACTTACTCACATGGTATCTTTATAAATTTCTATTTCGTCAAAATGTAGGGAACAGCCGATATTGTTTTGTTTTGTTTGTGTGGGTGGGTGAAGTGGTGAGTGAGTGATTGGGGTGAGTGAGTGAGTGAGTGGTGGTGAAGTGAGTGAGTGGTGAGTGAGTGGGGTGAGTGAGTGAGTGAGTGAGTGGTTGTAAAGTGCGTGAGTGGTGAGTGGGTGAAGTGAGTGAAGTGAGTGAAGTGAGTGAGTGTAGTGAGTGAGTGAGTGAAGTGAGTGTGGTGGTGAGTGAGTGAGTTGAGTGAAGTGAGTGTAAGTGAGTGAGTGTGGTGAGTGAGTGAAGTGAGTGTGGTGGTGAGTGAGTGGTTTTCGCGATTTCAGGTTTGGTCACATAGTAAAAGTTGTTCATAATGATGAGTAGAATGACACCTTATTAAGGGTTATGCGTTTAAATAAAATTCTATTATTACCTATACCTACATACTTTGTTTGTATTAGATAGGTTCTCAACAATTAAACTTTCCATCAATACATAGAGTTCTTACAAAATTGTACAATACCTACCCTGCCCTGTGGTTTCAGAACCTTTTTTAGAGGATTCATGATGGGTGTAAATAAAGTCTTGTATGCAACTGTACATAATTAGGTATTAAAACACTCATGTGATACTATTATTACACTCGGCTTAAACCCACATTCGTGTTTGAATACCCCTTATTATACAACAGTTGCATAAATAACTATAAAAACACAATATGCGAGTGTCATTTGTTTACCGTTGCTCACTCTGCTTACTGATTTTCAGTTTGCCATAGTCAGCAAAAAAAGTGGATTTAAAAAATCTGAACTCATATAAAAAAAAACCGGCCAAGTGCGAGTCGGACTCGTACACGAAGGGTTCCGTACAATATTTAACACTATTATATGTATTTAAAAAAAATACTTCAGTTTAAAAAAAATACAATTTCTGTATCGGGACGGGGGTCCCGATACAGAAAACGTAATAAAATTTAATTTTTAACTTTGTTTTATTTTTATTATTTGTTATAGCAGCAATACAATCACACACAACACGCAAAACACGTTGTTTGCTGCTACACAATCTGAGAAAATTTCAACTGTCTACCTATTGCCCGCTGAGAGACAGACGGACGGACGGACAGCGGAGGCTTAGTAATAGGGTTTCGTTTGGCACCCTTTGGTTTCGGAACCCTAAACAAGAAGATTAACTCTAAACTAGCTAGAAAAGTCGATTTATCATTTCATGTTATTAAATCAAATGATAAATCGACTTTTGTGGCTGAATTACCGCGACGAGCGACGGCTTAATTTAAGAAAAGTTTTATTAAAAATAAAAAGATTTATCAAATCTTCATCTCTTTAAAGAATTTCTTAGACCAACAACAAACGGGAAGATTATAGCAAAATTTAAGCTTAATCGCAAAATATTTATTAAGTCAGGCCAAATGGGAATAATCTTAAACTAACACCACAAGTTTCGAAACACTTGACCCAACTTAAACATGGGTTAACTTAAATTGAGGCGGAGATTTCTTGAAAACGGTCAGAAAGGTGGTTTTTCAAAGATGTTTATCTCATAAACCGTAAATAATTTTGACAAATAAAAAAAAAATGATATTTTCAAGTCCTTTTCGCGTACAGTGATGGAACTCAAGACATAATTAAACATATTTTAATGCACCAAAAAGATCTTCAAACATACCTCTTAATAATCTTTAAAGCTGTTAGATCCCTTCATTAACAATTACAATTATAATTAAAAAAAAAAAACATAAAATGTCAAATGCCAAACTGCATCTAGTGATGGATTATTTATTATTAAATACTTAATTTCTAATTTTAAACGACTTAATTTCGGTACGCGTGAGAGTCTTCTATCTCGTGCGTCAAACTAGACGACCATAACGCCATTTCACTTACACACCGAGCTAAACCACGTTTGGATGGGGTCGCGGGTTGTTCGAAAGAGATACCGTGGCCCTCGCATAGGCAACTGAAGGAACACGGGTGGGTTTTAGTCAGTAAAAGTCTGACACGTCCTTCCGCTCCACCCAGAGGGGGAGAAGTCATTTGATTCCATCTTTTCATCTTTTTTTTTTGATAGAAAAAAATCTCAACCCCTTTAGATGTTTTTTCTTATTTTTTATATACGTAAATGAAAGGTAGTAAGATTGTTTACTGAGTTTGCCGTGATAAAATGATTAAAATAATTACTATGTACCTACCAAATGCGCGAGGCAACGGCTCGCGAGCCTACTTCAGTTCAGGGGGCCTAAAACGGCCACATTAAGCAATTTCTCTAAAAGCGATTCATTTCCTGAAATCCCAGCAATTGTGCCATTTGACGTATTTGACATTAAACTTCAATAAAGCAATTCATAATTTGTGGACCATTTTACGAATCTCCATACAAAACTGTCAAACAGATGAATTGCGTGCTATGAATTGTACGCAGATAAATTATGAATTGTCAGTTTGTGACCGTTTTACGATTTCAAATAAGATTCATAATACCTATTATGCTACTCTGATTCTGCCAAAGTGGCCGTTTTAACAAATATCGCGATGTTTTGTCGAGTTATAGGTAAACGGTGTTATGCAGGGGCGAGTCAAAATAAAAGAAGCTCATGCTAAAATTTATTCCATGCACACTAAGTATTATCAGCTAGCAACTGCTGCACTATAAAAAGCCCCACCCTTCGAATCCAGCACCATATATTACATGTTCTCCTGTTTGATGTATCTTCAACCGGCGCGGCGGAGCTGTAGTGGCAAGAGTACTGATGTTCATCTTAGTACCATTATAATAATCTGGTATTTCTTCAAAATCGTAGTAAACTGGGTAGTAACTGGGATTGTAGTAATATCCCATGAATTGTGGTGGGTAGTAGTAATAACAGGCCCATGTGGGATATATTAGGAAGAGTATGAATACTGTGTGAATTATAACGTCGATTTTTTTCATATTCTAGTTCTATGATTGGAATTTCTTGCTCTTATCTTCTTGTTATAAAAACAAAAGATACAGAGGTAGTTGTTGTCTTCTTGTTGTTTTTGTCTTCTTCTTGTTGTTGTTCTTGTTATCTTGTTGTTATAAAATTTTGAATACTTTTTATTTCGATCTTCCTTTGTTTTTATCGAAACGAATGACATCAATTTCTAGTATTTTTAAATAATTTTTATGTGGACTTATTACAGGTCTTCAATCTTGCCGTCAATTTAAACACTACTAATTTTATTGATAATTTCCAAAGTATGTTTTTATTTCGTCACGGAAACATCAGTGTTTGGCTGAAAAATAAATATTATTGTTATAATACGGTGCATTACGATAAAGAATGTCTACCAATTTAATGTAGGCGAGTATAGCACTTTTGTAAAAACATCCGTAACTTTCATAAAAGTTTCAAATGGTTTCACTTTATTGCTCGTTTACTCTTCTGAATCTTCTGTACATAATGCGTTAAGGTTGATGCGCTAGGGTAGCCCGCTAATTCAAATTTTCTTACGTTTTTTTGCAATTTGCAGGTCAGTGTCAGGTTGTACGTTGATTAAAATATGATTCGCGGCCGTAACTAACATGGCTTTACAGAATTATAATCATTAAAATCTGCAATACAACTCCATAAGTTAGAGTTTACCTCAAACCTCATGATTTCATAAAATCGCTAGATTTGAGGTCAATTCTGACTTATGGAGTTGTATTGGGGTAGTTCTTCGAGGTCCCTCAAAACGCGGTCACACGGTCTTAATTCCTAAACTATTAAATATTCAATCTTAGGACCAAATACAGATTACTCTTTGTTTATTTATGTGTACAATTTCAACAATAAACATCTAAAATTATTTATAGTATTTATTTAAAAAAATATCTAGTGTCCAAAACGGGAGCAAAATCGGTGTTCTCCGCGCGTCACACTCTGTTCGCGCTCACGGAAAACTTTGATAACTTTTGTATTCTATTCATAAGCATATAATGTAATACATCAAATTGATCGTATTTAATTAGGCATCATAATGATCAAAGAATATTAATTGTATCTCTTAATGTACAATAGTTAATAGGCATTATGTCTCTGTCACACGATTTTCCTACTTTCGCGAGGGCGCAACAAAACTGCATCTATCTTCCAAGAGGGGCAACTTGTCGCTACACTTTTTAGTTGCGCGGACGCTCAGTACTGTCCCGGCATCAGTGGGGGAGACAAATACATTCATTGCTTATAAACAAAAAAAATATGAGATAAGTTAACCTTTGAATATTTTCAAGTAGCCTTGGTCAAGAAACTTTCATGCACAAATTTTGAAGGATAATGTTTACAATTTTCCAACTCATTTTGAATGAAGGAATAAGATAGATCTTCGAGATTATTCCCAAGCACTTTGTTCGTTAATTTACCTGTAACTTTAATAGTAATTCTCAAAAATGTGAAATTTTCGTAACTATCGTGGCACAACTTTCGTGGTTATTTGTCCACGAAAGTCATCTAGCGCACCATGAAAGTTTTTTATCTCCATTAAATAATGACTTCAGATGTTTTGTGACGCCGCTGATGCATTTACTCGATTGTCGCGAATCTCAAAATAAAGGTGTTATGTATTTGTATAAGTATTTCTGCGTGTACGAGTATGTGCTTCAATTTTTTTCTTGTTCTCGTAGTATGTGTTTCTGTTTGTATGTTTTCTCGTAGCCCAATTAACAGCTTACTTCACCTCAACCTGTGCTGTTTAGCCAATGGGCTAATTGACAGTAAGAAAATACCTTATGAATTTTATTATGTAGAGTGCTTGTCAGACAAAAGTATAAAAAAAAACCGTTGTTAAGGCCCTCCAGAAGCTGTTTGATTCCGTCATACTCGAGGGTAAAACGCTGCAGGCATGGTACAGAGCTGTGGTGGTATTATTCTTTAAGAAGGCGATAATGTTCTTCTTAAGAATTACAGACCCGTCTCACTTCTGAGCCATGTCTACAAGCTGCTTTCGAGAGTCATCACGATCTGTCTCGCACGCAGGTTTGATGACTTCCAGGCTCCCGAACAAGCCGGATTCCGTAAAGGCTATAGCACCGTAGACTACATACGTATACGCTGCGCCATGTTATACAGAATACTGAAGCCTCCGATTCGATTAAGGCATGGACTGTACTGCAGTCTCGACTATCGGTATATTGAGGTGCTGAAGTGCCTGTACGAAAACGCCACTATGTCAGTCCGACTCCAGGAACGGACCTCGAAACCTATCCTTCTGCAGCAAAGAGGAGACAAAGAGAGGTTATCTCTCCGAAACTGTTCACCGCTGCATTTGGGGGATGTCTTCAAGGTTCTGGACTGGAAAGGGCTAGGCATCAACATCAATGGCGAGTACGTCACTCACCTTCGGTTTGCTGACGATATAGTAGTCATACCTGAGATTATGGAGGAGCTCAGTACACTGCTCGATGACCTCAGTAGAGCTTCCGAAAGAGGTCTTAAAATGAACATGGATAAGACAAATGGCATCTCAAATGCCCATGGAGCACCCACTCTCATGAAGATTGGAGACACTAAACTGTAGGTTGTGGACGAGTATCTAGGACAAACTGTCCAGTTAGGTACGTCCAACTTGAAGAAAGAGGTCAATCGTTGAATCCGACTCGGCTGGGCAGCATTCAGGAAGCTTCGCAATATCTTCTCGTCTCACATACCGTAGTATCTCAAGACGAAAGTCTTCGACCAGTACGTGTTGCCAGTAAAGACCTGCGGCACTGAAATGTAGTCGCTCACAATGGGCCTTATGAGAAGGCTAAAAGTCACCCAAAGGGCAATGGAGAGGGCTATGCTTGGAATTTTCCTATGTGATCAAATCAGAAATGAAGAGAGCCGCAGTAGAACGAAGGTAACCGACATAGCCCGAAACATTGCTAAACTTAAGTGGCAGTAGGCAGGGCACATTGCTCGAAGAACAGATGGCCGATGGGGCCAAAATGTTCTGGAGTGGCGGCCGCGTACTGGAAGACGTAACGTTGGAAGGCTTCCCACAAGGTGGACAGATGACCTTGTAAAGGCTGCAGGAATCTGCTGGATTCGGGAAGCACAGAACCGGTCGAAATGGCGGTGCTTAGGGGAGACCTATGTCCAGCACTGGACGTCTTTCGGCTGAAATGATGATGATGATAATGATGTAAATTTTATAGTTTAATTACTGGACCAAAGCTAAATTAGCAACCAAAGTTACTAATAAGTAATAATAAGCTGATCTCAAAACACTATGTTGATCTCAAATACAAGTTGATTCATAAATAATAATTATTTCATTTTATAAACTTCAATCCACAGGAAATTTATGAAAAAATAAGGTTTTTAAACTGTATTTTGCTTATAGAAAATAAGTTTGTAACTTTTGTGGCGTCTTTCGTAACTTTCGTGGGAACCGAAATTTCAAAATAGAATATCTCTGTAGTTTATGCACCGATTTACATATAATCAAAATTGCACTTATTATTAATATAAAGCATCTTAAATGTGTGTCAATTTATTTGAAGATTACTCTAAAAAAAAAATTCGCCACGAAAGCTACGCGGAGAATACTTTTTGAAGAACTACCCATTGTTGATTCTAATGATTATAATTCTGTAAAGCCATGTTAGTTACGACCGCGAATCACATTTTAATCAACATACAACCTGACACTCACTTACAAATTGCAAAAAACGTAAGAAACTTTGAATTTCGCGGGCTGCCCTGGTGCTTTCGCCTTAACCCCCTCTAACACCATACAAATATAAATTATACGTCAACTCTCATAAAATGTTATTATTGGCAGTTGGTATTTCAGTCGACCAATCACAGAACAAAACGAGATTTATCAGCAAAGACACGACAAACGGCAAACAAAATTCAATCACATTTTTCAATTCAATAGAAGCCTCGACGTTATTTCTCACATACCACTTGAAAACGTACTTACAAAGTAATATCCCCAACAACAGTGAGAGCTATCAGGTTATTCAATAAAATGTCTATCGAGGACACTTTGCTTACCTCGTGTTTTTATTAGATTTCTTATCAGCTGTATTTACTTCTTTGAATACTTTATTCAGTCTGTACTAGCACTTTGTCTATGCGTTAGTTTTGAACTGCAAGTTTAAAATGATGATGCTCTGGTTAAATTGTTCATATCCGACCTAGTTTGTGCAATATTGTGTTCTATTTGAATATCGCGGCGATCTTGTTTTGTAATCGGCTATTGTTGTAGTGTGGTAGTTATTGATGTGATAATAATAGGTGTATGTAACCTTAATTTAGCATGAATTAGGATGGTGTTATGAAATCGATGAGTAGGTTAGGCCTTAGAACATAATATAATACTTATTTTTATTCGCATTAAAACATGGTATCAGGTATGATGCAAATAAAAATAGTTTATAATAACAACAGCCACACTCTAAGTAATAACAGCCACACGGGTCGATCGATCAGGTTAAGCTACGCTTGCCGCGGTTGGTGGCGGTTGGTTGGCGCGGTTGGTTGGTTGATGGGTGACTATCTTTACATACCTATAGACCCCTCCGTGCCTCGGAAAGCACGTTAAACCGTTGGTCCCGGCTGTCATTCGTGGATCATTGCCAGTCGTTAAGGGTCGTCAGAAGCCTGAAAGTCTGACAACCAGACTTAACAAGGGGTATCGTGTTACCCAGTAACTGGGTTGTGGAGGTCAGAGACTCGCTCCATGTAAAATATTGGTATTCAGCTGCATCGGGGATTGGAAGCCGACCCGGACATAGTTAGGAAAAGGCTAGGCAGATGATTAAAACATGGTATGATATTGTGGCGGCATCTACATCGCCACATACGAACTACGCATCAAAATGACATGACGTCACGAAATCCTGCATCGCGCAATTAGAGTTTACCGCGCAATTAGCATATATACAACGTCCCGACATCAACCGTCGGGCAGTAGCGCACCAGACACGACACGCGTCTGGTCGGAGGATCCTCCCTTTTCCATGGAGGATGAGTGAACTTTACACTCTGTTCCTCATGCCTATATAATAATATATCAGTCTCCCGCCCTTTTCCAAATTTAAAACATGGTTGGTGATTATGGTCTTAATAATAGAGTTGTGATCACCATATCTCGCCGATATGTCGTGTCGAGATCTGATAATAAGTCATAAGTATAATTATGTAACGTAACTAATAAAAGTGAGAACTTTGACAAACGTTGATATTTGTGCATAAATATTTTTCACTGATAAAACTCCGGTACACAAACCATTAGGTACCTAATTTACCGGAATAAAGTCAAGTAAGTATTTAGCGCATTCAAAAATATAAATTTTAATAAAGTTTTATTATGTAGTTAATTATACGGCTTCTTAGACAAGTTTCTAAATGAACGCCTTGGAGACTTGTAACGAAGACGAGGCCGCTAGAAAAGCGATATTAATGTCTATATTTTAGCACTTTTTGAATTATTATATTAAAATAAATAAGAAAGCAACTCGGGGACGAAGCAGCACCGCTCAGTTGTTTGTGCGGCAGAAAAAAGGGATAGAAATCTTTGCGGTTAGGCGCCGCTGCGGCCTATTAACGTTACTCCGCCGCAACGCCCGTGTGACCGCCAGTGCGGCGAAATCATTGCGGTGCGGCGCCGTAACGCACTAACAACAAATCTATACAATGCTCTATTTGTACAGATTAGTTGTTAGCGCTCTGTCCCGAAACAATTATATTTAGGTATTTTTAGGGTTCCGTACCTCAAAAGGAAAAAACGGAACCCTTTTAGGATCACTCGTGTGTTGGTCTGTCTGTCTGTCCGTCTGTCACAGCCAATTTGATCCGAATCTAATGGACCGATTAAGTTGAAATTTGGTACACATATGGATTTCTGTGACCCAAACACGTACGGGTAAAGTAAATAAATGAATTTTGAATATGGGGGTCACTTTCAGGGGGCAAATAAGAAAATAAAAAAAAAACTTTTGCAAACTGTACCGTGTGACATATCAAATGAAAGGGCTTATGAGAGTCTCAAATATATATATTTATAATTTTAAAATAAATCGTTTTGAAGTTATTTGAGAAAATAGACGAAAATTTACCATTTACCACTTACCTATCTCCGACACTACTGACTAATCCTAAAATTTTGAAAAAAAATACAGAAAATAGTTCTATACCTGTTGATAAGAAGTTTGTGGTGTTAAAATAACATGGTAAATCGTTCAATATTGTGAGTACCTACTAATTTACATTTACTTTTGGAATGTATGGGAGAACATGTTTTTCAACTATAATGTTAAGTTTGTTCTTGGGATAATTTCATCCTAACTACGAAACCCTTCATTGTGCGTAGTCCGACACGCACTTGGCCGGTTTTTAGGGTTCCGAACCTCAAAAGGAAAAAACGGAACCCTTATAGGATCACTCGTGTGTCTGTCTGTCTGTCTGTCTGTCCGTCTGTCTGTCTGTCCGTCTGTCACAGACAATTTGCTCCGAACCTAATGGACCGATGAAGTTGAAATTTGGTACACATGGATTTCTGTGACCCACACACGTATGGCTAAAGTAAATAAATGAATTTTGAATATGGGGGTCACTTTCAGGGGGCAAATAAGAAAATTAAAAAAAAAAACTTTTGCAAACTGTACCGTGTGATATATCAAATGAAAGGACTTTCTGTGAGGGTCTCAAATATATTTTTTTATAATTTTAAAATAAATCATTTTAAAGTTAATTAAAAAAATAGACGAAAATTTACCATTTCAGGCTTAGTAGTTTCGGAGATAAGGGGGGCCCCTTATCTCCGAAACTACTGAGCCTAAAATTTCGAAAAAAAATAAAAAAAGTAGTTCTATACCTGTAGATTACAGGAAAACCTATAAAAAGTTTGTGGTGTTAAAATAACACGGTAAATCTATCAATATTGTGAGTACAAACTTACATTTACTGTTGCATGGCCCAGCATGGGAGAACATGTTTTTTAACTATAATGTTAAGTTTGTTTTTGGGGCAATTTCATCCCAACTACGGAACCCTTCATTGTGCGTAGTCCGACACGCACTTGGCCGGTTTTTTTCATCAAGGTCTATAATAAAAAAATAAATTCCGAGTTCTTATAATCTGTAGGTAGAGTGTCGCCGCGTTCGAGGCCACGGGTTGAAGATAAATAGCCTCGGGCTGAAGAAACAATTAAAAACTTGTTTCATTTAGTTAATTAAGCCCGTCGAAGGCGTCCCAGTTACAAGCTTTCCATACAAATTAGCACAGTTAGCAACATAGACTTATTGCTTTAAGCATGCTTGAATAATAATTTAGTACTTGTTTGTGTGTTTTTGCTAGTTCAAAATTAGGGTCACTTAGCTGAAATAATATGTATACATATTAAGGATTGTCCGCCGTAAAAAGCGCGGTCACTGTCGGACTGCATAGAAAAGAAAGAGAAGCACGATGACACAACGCTTGCAAAATATGAAGCAATTACCGATTTACAAAAAATCTATTGATTGGACTTAAAAATTAATGACATGAAATCATTCCTTATTATTTTGTAAAGAACTGTATATATTTATGAACACTTTTAATGAAAACTGTAGGAGTAATATGGTAAAAAATCTAAAAAATAGACCTGGATTTAGTTTTTTTCTCCTTAGTTCTACAAACTAAAATAGATTTCAGGACAAATTAAATCACTTTTTATGTATATATTTTAGATTACTGTGTATTTTTCTCTATCAAAAATATGCTATAGTTACTGTAAAAGATAGACACAAAGTTAGTTAGTTTGTCCGTATTTTGGGAGGGCAAGCCTTAAAAGACTGTGACCCAAAAGTACCTGTTTGTATGTATTGTTTTTATAGAAGTATTTTGTTTTGCTAGTCCAAAATTAGGGTATCTTAGCTGAAATAATATGTACTTATACATACCTAATAAAAAGACGGTAACCTCCTGCACCAGAACATCGTTTTGTATTTATAATGCACATGGGACACACGAATGATGCTCATAAACATATTAGATAGGTACATCATTTCATCATCAGCCTAGCCTTTTTCCAACTATGTTGGGGTTGGCTTCCAGTCTAACCGGATGCAGCTGAGTACTAGTATTTTACATGGAGCGACTGCTTATCTGACCTCCATAACCTAGTTCATCCAGTCCAGATTCATAGTAATACGATAACCCTTGGTAAGACTGGTTGTCAGACTTTCGGGATTCTGACGACCAGTAACGACTGTCAAAGAACTACGAATGACAGCCGGGATCAAGCTTAACGTGTTTTTTTTTAAGATGGTCACCCATCCACGGACCAATCGCGGCAAGCGTAGCTTAACCTGATCGATCGACCCTTTGCGGCTGTTATTACTTAGCCACAAGCCGCTACATGAGGGACTTAAATCTTTAGTGAGAACTGTTAGAAGTCTATTGCTCAGCCATGCGCTTCAAACTGTCTAATTTTTATTTTATTTTCAAAATGTATTCACAAAAAAATGGTTTTTTGTATTGTCGAGTATAACGTAACGCAATGAAACTACCTGACCCAAAAAATACAGTGGATAGAAAAGAGTTTAAAAAAAAATTTAACCGAATAGAATAGTAAAAAATAGTCTGATATTCCCAATAAAAAATTTGGAAGTTACTCCATAAAAATAAAGTTTGGCGTCAAACATCGGTATTTTCAGCGATAACGACATTCTTTTTAGGGTTCCGTACCAAAATGGTAAAAAAGTAACCCATAAGGTGTGACTCAGTCTGTCTGTCTATCTGTCTGTCTGTTACAGCTGGATATCTCAGTAACTACTGATGCTATCAACTTGAAATTTGGAATAGTTTTAGATGAGGTTTACCCAACTATTTTGCTAATAAGAAATAAATAAAAATATTTATATTTTTTTTGCAACAGGGACTGAAAGGGGGTCTTAAAAAATCAAAGTGGGGCTAATAGAGCATGTGGGGTATCATATAAAAGAACGCTGTTCGCACATTCTCAAACTATTTTTAATTTTTTTTTGACCGCACAGTTTTCGACTTTTGATGAAAAATGTAAATAAAAATTCCGTTCCCCCCCCCTTATCTCCGAAGTTTGCAAAGAGAAAAATCTGAAATTATTCTATGTGATAGAAGTTTATGTAAAGATTACAGAAAAAATAAAACGATGTATCTAAGTAGCACACTTTTTCAGAAATCGGAACGGAAACCTCGGTGCGCGAGTACGATTCGCCCTTGACCGGTTTTTTTTTAAAGAATTTAATAGAATTAGCATTTTTTTTAAACTTTAACCGGACAATTATTTAATTTATTATGTATATTCTGAATGATCTTAAGAAAGCCCGAAAAATAAATGCACATTCGCAGGTTAATCACATCTTGGCAACACAAATATTATTTTCAATTTTCAACTTTATTTCAAGCTAGCTAATGGTGACAATAGATTATGCGGTTGCATGCCGTTTAAAATCGTAGTCAGTCCGCGCCTTAACCTCTTAATCATTTACGATTTTGTAGTGATTACAATAAGAAAGACCCATGAAAGTATTTATATAGTTATTATTTGTATAGTTTTTAGATTTTTTTTTTGTACTTATTTGTAATGTTTTTTCAGGCTTAGGTTCTAGTCGATTTAATGTTTGGTGCGTAGGTAAGGTACGTGGCTAAGTAATAACAGTTACACAGATCAATCGATCCAGTTAAGCTACGTTTTCCGTGGCCCATCTCAACATACCGAGACCCCTCCGTGCCTCGGAAATCACGGGACCCGGCTGTTATTCTTGGATCTTTAACAGTCGCTACAGGTCGTCAGAAGCCCGAAAGTCTGACAGCCAGACTTACCAAGGGGTATCGTATCACTCAGTAACTGTGTTGTGGAGGTCAGACAGCCAGTTGCTCCATGTAAAATACTGGTATTCAGCTGCATCTGGTTAGACTAAAAGGCGACCCCCAACATAGTTGGAAAAAGGCTAGGCGGATTGATAGACGTAGGTATAGTAAACTCGTAACTAAACAATCTACATACTTATCTACAATCTTCTGTACAAACCCCAAGGTAATCTTTAGATCAGACTTGGCTTAATTAATTAAATTGCCTTAAGGCGAAAGCGCCACGGTAGCCCGCGAAATTAATTTTTTTTTGTAGGTTTTTTGCAATTTGCAGGTCCGTGTCAGGTTGTATCTTGATCAAAATATGATACGCGGAAATAAAACATATGTATTTACATTTTAACCATAAAAATCATCAATACATCTCTCCAAGTTAGATTTCGTGCAGATTCGTTAGATTTCATTCGTTCGAAGACTGCACGAAATCTTTTAACCTTAAGGCGAAAGCGCCCGGGTAGCCCGCGAAATTAAAAATTTCTTTCGTTTTTTGCAATTTGCTAGTCAGTGTCAGGTTGTATGTTGATTATAATATGATTCGCGGCCATGCCATGCTATGCATGTAAAGCCATGTTAGTCACATGGCTTTACAGAATTATAATCATTAGAATCAGCAATACAACTCCATAAGTTAGAATTGACCTCAAATCAAGCGATTTCATGAAATCAATCGGTTTGAGGTCAATTCTAACTTATGGAGTTGTATTGCTGATTCTAATGATTATTATTATGTAAAGCCATGTTAGTTACGGCCGTGAATAAAATTTTAATCATCATACAACCTGACACTGACCTGCAAATTGAAAAAAAAACGTAAGGAAATTTGAATTTCGCGGGCTACCTTAACGCATCCTCCTTAATCACATTTGACTAACAATCAGGCCAAATAAACTTAATTTAGTTCAGACAAGTTTAGTCCTACAAATGTGTGGATACATAACTTAGTTAATTAATTTGATAAAAGGTATGTCTAAGGGCCTATGCAGACGATGCGTTGTCACGCCGCACCGCAAAGATTTCTTTCCTTTTTTTCTGCCGCACAAACAACTGGGGACCTACTCCATAAGCCCGTCCGTCCATCTGTTTGTCCGTTCATCCGTCCGTCTGACATAACGATCCATCAAAACAAGTGTAACAGTTTAGTTTTTCGGAGGCGCAAACTCACATGGGGAGTAGGTACAACTGTCAAATCATGTTGTCATTCATACTTCGTTCGGGCCCCGAACCAATCATCTGTCCGTAGGTTATACGGAGTAGGAAACGCCCGTAACGAAGGCCGAAACTACGGACTTCGTGCTTAGGGAGTAGACCCCCTGAGCAGTGCTGCTCCGTCATCGCAGCGCGTACACCCCTCTCCGCCTCGTCTCTCGGGTTGCAAGTACGGTGTACATGCGGTGCGACGTCGGAACGTACCGTGTGGCATACCATGGATATTTGTACGTAGGACGCCGCAGCCACACACGCAACGCATCGTGTGCATAGGCCCTAAGGGTCGGTCCAGTGCGTACAGTCTACACTTCCCGCTTTGTCTGACTGACAAATGCGGGCACTGACTAGACTCCACTCAAATCTGTGTAGTTCTTTCCTCAAAATACCAACTCCGGCCTGACCAAAATTATGTCTGGACTATAAAATAGACTGTGACCTCTGTGTTTGTTTCGGTCTTTCTTCTCAGAGTCTATAAGGTAACACCGAACTCATCTAGTTTTAAAAACATAATTTAATTTTAGTGTGTTTAGGGTTCCGTACCTCACAAGGAATAAATTATAGTTTAAAAAACTAAGAAACACGCTTTTGTAGTACCTAGATCGAACTAAAAAATGAACCTTCATTGTGCGTGGCCCGACGCGCACTTGAGCGGTTTTTAACCGACTTCAAAAAAGGAGGTTCTGTATTCGACCCGTATGTATGTATGTATGTATGAACGTATGTTTGTTTGTCCGCGATTTTCTCAAAGCTAATAAACCAATTTGGAAGATTTTAGTACAATAATAAATTATGTAATTATTCTTATATACGAAGTTATACACTATATAAATAAAAAGAGAAGTCCTGACTGACTGATTGACTGACTCATCAACGCCCAGCCCTCGCCCTAGAAAGCTGAAATTTTGCACAGAGGTTCCCTTTATAATGTAGATAAGGAATAAGGAAGGAATTCTAGGTAGTACTCGTATGTTCCCGTGGTATATTTTCCGACATCCACGCGGGCGAAGCCGCTGGGCAAAAGCTAGTTATGCATAAATGTATAACTGTATCTCCGACATTTCTAAGCCGATTTTGATGATTCTTCTTTTTTCATTCGTCTTGGGCTTACTTATGTAATTGTATATTCAACTAAAAATGGAAAAATAAATTTACTTTAAAAAAAGTATAAGCTGACTTCAAAAACCAAAAATGAACTTTCAAAGTCGGTGTCTTCAATTCTTCAATGCACCTTAGCTTGGCACCGACTTCAGAAGCTGTTAAGTTTTTTTATGAAATTTATTTTATTAGTTTTTGGTTTTTGAAGTCAGTTTTTACTTGTTTTAAAGTAAATTTATTTTTTAATCATTTTACAGAAATAAAATCATTTATCAGGCGGAGGAATGCGGAAAATGTCGTGAGGAAAGTTTTGAGTATTAATGTCGATGGCTATAAGAGTAGGGGAAGACCAAAGAAACGATGGATGGACTGTGTGTAAGATGACATGGCTAGAAAGGGGGCGACTACTGAGATGACGACTAATAGAGAAGTATGGAAAAAAAGGACATGTTGCGCCGACCCCAAATAGATTGGGATAAGGGCAGGAGAATGATGATGAAATATCATATATCATTGTTTCGCTGGTTGCGTCCGGTATGCGTGCGGCGGGCGCGGCTATACCGTAGAATCATAGATGTTTCTACGGAGCCAAATTAAATTTGTTAGCGAAACTCCGGAGACGTGATAAAAATAATAAAATAAAAATAAAAAAGCCTTTTATTTCATGCATTGAAAACATTTGAAAACATTTAACATTTTACATGTATTATGGATGTTAATACCATGTAATAATCCAAAAAGAATTGTTATAATTAGTTGATTGTTGATCTATCATTTCTTCAATTTCCATAACATCTAATTCATTAAATATACCTACATCATATTAACATTCATTCTTTAATTTGTAATAATAATAGTTTTGGTAATAATCTAATTATAAAGTATTACATTTTATAATAATAATAGTTCCAATTTGTATAAATTAATAAATTCAGTAATTGTAATATTTATAAAAAATTAAATTGAGTATAATAATAATTAAAAAATAAAAAACATGCATGAACCCCTCAAGTAGTGAGGGTGAAGGCCTCCTCCAGAGAACACCAGTGGTCTCGGTCTTTGGCTTCTGTCAGCCAGGTTTTTCCTGCTACTCGTGTGATGTCATCTTCCCACCTAGTAACAGGTCTTCCTCTTTTGCGAGTGCCTGTAGGACCTGGCCATGACGTCATGCGAATTGTCCATCGATCGTCGCTCATTCTCGCTACGTGTCCTGCCCATCTCCATTTTAAATTTAGAGCATGGGTGAGAGCATCTTTTACTCCTGTCTTTTGCCTGATGGTAGTGTGACGAATTTTTTGACACTTCCTAATTTTTGTGATACTTCTCTCCATGCTTCGCTGGCAGGACGTGATTTTATTTTTTACTTTCCTGGTAAACTTCCACGTTTGACAGGCGTAGGTTAACGAAGGTAAAAGACACGAATCCATGACTTTACTCTTAATTTTCATCGCCATCTGGCTCTTTAGAATTTCCTTTAGGCTCCAAAACTTTTTCCATGTTCTTTGTATTCTTCTATCTACTTCTGCTTCGTTATTTAGTTTCTGGAAGGAAATTTGTTTCCCTAGGTAGATATAGCTCTCAACATATTCTACTGGTGTGTTGTCAAGACTTATAGGGTTTTGTGCGGCATTTGTCATAAGTTTTGTTTTGCTCAGATTAATTTCTAGTCCTGCCTCTCTGCTTGTCTGCTGCAACGTGTGTAACAATGACTCCAGCTCTGTGCTATTTTCTGATAGAAGGACAATGTCGTCTGCAAACCTTAGATGACTAATATGTTTCCCTTTTATACATATACCGGCTCTGTCCCAATTTAATTTACCGATAATCGATTCCAGTACTGCTATAAATATTCGAGGCGATAGGGGGTCGCCTTGCCGTACTCCTCTTTTGATTGGGATAGGTGGTCCTGAGGTCTCTAGTTTAACTCTACTAGTACTGTTCTCGTAGAGGTGTTTTAAGACTTGCACATACTTTTCCTCCACTTTTTGTGTTTGTAAAGCTTTCCATATTGAGGGATGTAGTATTGTATCAAAAGCTTTCTGGTAGTCTACAAACCCTATGTAGAGTGGGCGTTGATACTCTTGATATTTCTCAATAAGCAATTCCAAAGAGTGGATGTGGTCTATTGTGGAATAGCTCTTTCGAAACCCAGCCTGTTCGACCGGTTGACTTTTTTCTAGTGTTGTACTGATTCTCTTCTCTATAGTTGTTGAGAATAATTTATAAAGTGATGGAAGAAGGCTAATTGGTCGATAATTGCCTATGTTTTTTGGGTCTCCTTTTTTAAACAACAGGATAATGTTAGATTCAGACCACTGTCTAGGTGTTGTAGAGGAACTTAATATCAAATTAAACAGATGTGTCAGAGGAGTTACCAGGAAAGCACCTGCTATTTTTATGGCCTCGTTTGTTATTCTGTCAGGTCCTGGACTTTTCTCTGCTTTTAACCTTTCAATTCCCATTATAATTTCTAGTTCATCCACTGGTTTTATTTCTACATCATTGTCGTCATTTTCAGATTCCCTTTGGTCCATGTCTTGTCGTTCTGGGGCACTGTACAAGTTTTCATAATAGTTAGTTGCTATGTGTAGGATATCTTTCCGGCTATGCGTTGTTTTTTGAGGGTCGTGAAGTCCTTCTATCCATGTTTTATGAGATCGCAGTTCCTTGTAAGCTTTTTTAAGACTTCCTGTAGAATTAAGGTGTTTTTCGATGATATGTTTTCGATGTCTTGAGTAGTCT
This sequence comes from Cosmia trapezina, assembly GCA_905163495.3. Taxonomy (NCBI): domain Eukaryota; kingdom Metazoa; phylum Arthropoda; class Insecta; order Lepidoptera; family Noctuidae; genus Cosmia; species Cosmia trapezina. Next base: position 7,121,150 of record LR991027.1, on the reverse strand, counting down.
TTTCGAACATATTTGCTTACTAGTTTGTACAGTGCTTTCAATTCATTTTTCATAGCTCGCGTTTTTGGTTTGATTTTTTGTAGAACCCTTCTGCGTTGTATTAGCTTTGTAGTATGAGTTGATATCACGTTGCTTCTTGCTTTATCTCTATCATGTATGACGGCTTTCTTCAAACTTGATTCTAAAATGTTAACTATTTTATCGTAACATTCCTGTACAGAGTTGATTTCTTGGCATTTCATAAGGTCTTCGTTGCATTCGTTGAGTGATTGTTTATATCTCGATATTTCTTCTTCATTTTTTAGTGAGCTTCTCGATTTGTTAGCATAATTAAATCTGGTTGCTTTTAATTTTTGAACAAGAAATGTTGCTCTTACGAATCTATGGTCCGTAGGGAAATCCAAGTTGATAACTTGTATATTCTGCACGTTGTTTTGTAAATTAGTCAATATATAGTCTAATTCGTTTTTAGTGGTACCATCTGGAGATCGCCAGGTCCATCTTTGATTATTCTTCTTTTTATAAAAAGTGTTTATTATAGAAAGTTTGTTTTCATATGCAAATTCTATTAGTCTTTCGCCTCTATTGTTTCTTATGCCATATCCGTGGTTTTTCATAATTAAATTTTCTTCTGGTTTTGGTTGCCCAATTTTGGCATTAAAATCCCCCATGACTATTATGTTCTTTTCTGACATTTTTAGGGCTTTGTCGATGGTGTCATAGAATAGCTCTATTTCAGTGTCATTTGCAGCGTCTGTTGGGGCATACACTTGTATTATGCTTATTCTGAAATTGTTGATATTTAGCGTCAATAAAGCCACTCGTTCTGATAGACCAGTAAAGCTCTCAATGTGACTTTTGAGGTGTTTCTTTACGAGAAAACCAACACCATAAAGGCCTGGGGTCTCTCCTATGTAATGAAAGATGACATTTTCATATTCTTGGATTGAATTTCCTAGCCTTCTTGTTTCAGACAAGCCAATTACATCAAATTTAGTATTTTTCAGGGATTCCAATAATTCTAATAAACGGGTGTGTGTTGATAAAGTCCTTACATTGTATGTTGCAATAAAGAGTAGGTTATTGTTCGCAGGCTCAAACTTGCTTGAGGTATTTGTCTCTGAAGGGTTTTGGTCATTTTCTCCCACGGAGTATTAATGTCGATGGCTATAAGAGTAGGGGAAGACCAAAGAAACGATGGATGGACTGTGTGTAAGATGACATGGCTAGAAAGGGGGCGACTACTGAGATGACGACTAATAGAGAAGTATGGAAAAAAAGGACATGTTGCGCCGACCCCAAATAGATTGGGATAAGGGCAGGAGAATGATGATGAAATATCATATATCATTGTTTCGCTGGTTGCGTCCGGTATGCGTGCGGCGGGCGCGGCTATACCGTAGAATCATAGATGTTTCTACGGAGCCAAATTAAATTTGTTAGCGAAACTCCGGAGACGTGATAAGTATCGATAAATAAAATAAATAAATAAATTCTTTATTTACACTTCAAAGTCGCAAACATCTGTGTAGCCCTTTTTTTTTTTTTTTTTTTTTTTTTTGAGGGTGGGAAAGCATCAAATAACTTCTCCCGCTCTGAGTGGAGCGGAAGGGCGTGTCAGACTTTTACTGACTAAAACCCACCCGTCTTCCTTCAGTTGCCTATGCCAGGGCCGCGGTAACTTCTTCAAACAACCCGCGACCCCAGCGGCGATCTGTGTAGCACTGACTCTTGTACTAGAACATAACAAAAACAAAAAAAAGAAAAACAACAGAACATTCATAAACATGATAAAATGAAAAAGAATATGATGTAATGATTTTGTTTGGGGTCAAAATTTTGGGGTAAATTTATGACTCCGCAGCGGCAACGCTTAGGCACCGCACCGCCGCCGCGACGTATCGTGTGCACAGACTGTCTGCCCTGTTTGCCTGTCGATACCTAAGTCTGGGTCTAGTTAAACTTTTTAAACTTTCGCGATTTGTACACATTATAAAACACCATCGAAAACAGCACCCTAATTGCGTAACACATTATCAATCGGAGTTGGTTTCATTTTGACAGTTCAACAACATTCATTGCATTATTTACGTTAACGAGCAGACAAATTTTTCGAACACATAAAGCAATGGATTAGCAATTTGTTTCAAAATGATTCAAACTCCGATTGATAATTTGTTACGCAATTAGGGTACGGGTCTTATCGCGATGTTCTTTTTAACGAGGTAAACAGGTACCTACTTGTTTCCCGACGTTTCTACCGCCTTGCAGCGATCGTGGTCACGGGAGTACCACGATCGCTCGGTCTAGTTTCAAGGGCGAAAACCTAACAGTAGGTACTTGGAATACTTGAGTGACTATTTGCTAGGGAATCGTAAATTGTAGTTCAAGTAACTCAAATAGTAATGTAGTGTGTCTGACAACGTACTTGATTACCTACACTTAGTTTAGGCTTATCTATTTCGTTATGTTGTGAATGTTTGGTTGTTATAATAAAATAGCTGTTAACATAAAGCTACGATACAGTACTAGTAATTACTCGTATCTTGGTTCTCCTAACTACTCATATTGAAAAAAACCGGTCAAGAGCGAGTCCGACTCGCGCACCGAGGGTTCCGTTCCGATTTCTGAAAAAGTGTGCTATTTAGAGACATCATTTTATTTTTCCTGTAATTTTTACATATATAGACGTAAATATGACTTCTATCACATAAATTTTTTCTGATTTTTCTCTATGCAAAATTTGGAAATAAGGCGGGGAGAACGGTATTTTTTTTTATATTTTTCATCAAAAGTCAAAACTATGCGGCCTGAAAACAAAAAAAAAATAAATTGTGCAAACAGCGCTCTTTCATATGATACCCCACATGCCCTAGTAATACCACTTCAAATTTTTAAGACCCCCTTTCAGTCCCTGTTGCACAAAAAATATTGTAAGTATATTTTTGTTTCTTTCAAAATAGTTATCTAAATAATATTTTTTTCAATTACTTCATCAAACTGTGGGATATGGTATTCATGAAAACTTCTCACAGTATTTTAAGACAAGTAGGTATTTGGGACATACGTTCGTTCACCTCTCAATTTAAGTTTTCACTCGCAAAATTGTCTACAATGACAATTTTGCTGAGAAACTTAGTCTTCTCAATCTCAAACCGCTTTCATTAAAGTAGAACAATTTACTAAAGTTATTATTTATTTATTAGTTTAAAGGTTAAATAACTAACGCTGAGACAGATTCCGCTTTTACTGACATAAAATCGGCTTTAGCGAATAACTATTTCTTACCTGAGCCACGACGACGCGACGGTTTACAACAAATACCTACCTACGTGACGCGCGTCAAAGCGATCTTTGTGAATTCTGCGTTCCCGGTAAACGCCTACGCACACAAGTCTGGTTGGGTATTAAACATGAATATTTTAATTGTCAAAGTCTTCGTGAATACAGTTAATATTAGGTCTTTACCTATGAAATTGTCGTTTTACATAAGTACTCTTACCTTTATAAGAAAGAATCAAACAATTTTTTGAAAAGAAATATTGTCGGTGCACTTTTGGCATTTTAAAGAAAGTTCGTTGATGCCTCTGCAATAGAAATCCTGGGGACGGGAATCGATGAATTCATTAACGGCGTTTTTCACCTTCTCATTGGATTTGAAATTTTTCCCTGGGGCTCATTGTTGAGATCAAAATTTCCAGAACAGAAGCGATCAAATAAAAACGCACCGTGCGTTCACTTACCTACCTTACGGTACCTTGTCCATACACGACGTTAATATTGCGTGCTGTATAGGCTGCGTTGGTGCCACTGCCACGACGGAACTCGTATTCTTTCGATTTTTCCATGGTTACGAAACATCGTTATCAAGAAAAATCGAACGGCGGGAAAACAAATGAACAACTGATTTTTTTTTTAAATATCATATAATTAATTCGAATTTGGAATTCTAAAATATAGAATGAAAGATATTGATCTTCACAATAGCCGGTATCGTAATTGGCAATTTCATAGTTAAAGACCCTTTAAAGACCTATTATTATGTAGGTTAAACATTGAAGGAAGAAATGTTTGTTTGTTATTTTAAGCAAAATTGCCAATCGTTGCCAATCATTGATTTTTTATGAAATTAGCAAGGCGTAAGTATACTGGATGACTTCTTTTACCGTCTCGAAAAAAAATGGGTATATATTAGGTGAACAGAGTAGAAGCCTATGGCATTTTTTTTTTTTAATAGATTAGACAGAAAAAAATATCTAAGTACCAATAAATACTACAAATTCGATGTAAACTTTTCATTTTTGTACCATGAAAACAGAAATTTTGAAAAAAAAAAATCGTTTAATAATATCGAAATTCAAATCATATGCAGCCTGCATATGATTTGAATATTTGATTTTTTTAATAATTTAAACAAAAAAAAAAAAGTTAGGTATGCCATAGGCTTCTACTCCGTTCACCTGATATACCCAATTTTTTTCGAGACGGTAAAAAAGTCATCCGGTATAGCAAATATTCTGTGGAACAAATCATAAAATTAACTCGACAGATAAACATCACGGAGATTTAACTCTAATTTCTATGCATTTTCAATCTAGGCTGATGGATGCCTAATAGGATAAAAATTGGATAGTTCTAATAATAATATACGATGAAATGTATCCTTTTATTTTTGGATTTAAAACGATAATAATTCAATTCAGCTACATCACCATCACCGTGCACCTAGCTTCTGACGTTTCATAAGTGCCCAATGTACGTATAGGTTTATGTGAAATAAAATATTTTGATTTGATTTGACATCCGGTTAGACTGGAAGTCGACCCCAACATAGTTGGGAAAAGGTTAGAAGATGATGACAATGAAATGCTTTCAGCACTGACCACGTTGAAAGGTTTCTTCAAACAGGCGCGACACGCGACGCGAATCGCACGCGACACAAAGCCACTGATCGTCGCGCGACACGCAGTCCCTTTGTCTCGCGTGCGATTCACGTCGTGTTTCAGACCTATTTGTAGGAGCCTTAATTCCGAGGAAAAAGCCATGTTGTTAACATGATCATCATCATTCATCATCATTCTCCTGCCCTTATCCCAATCTATTTGGGGTCGGCGCAACATGTCCTTTTTTTCCATACTTCTCTATTAGTCGTCATCTCGGTACCCCCCCTTTCTAGCCATGTCATCTTTCACTCAGTCCATCCATTGTTTCTTTGGTCTTCCCCTACTCTTATATCCATCGACGTTCATACTAAAAACTTTCCTCACGACATTTTCCTCATTCCTCCGCATGTTGTTTACGTGATATTTTCTTTTAAAAAATCGGGGGTAAACAAGGGTGCGCTATTGAGAAATTTTTCTTTATAGGTAGGAGGGGGAGTAGGGGAGGAGGGGTGGGGGTTTGTTTATAGGTTTTTGCTGTTAAGTATTTTTGCCGAGGAATGAATGAGCGATCCTCCTCCCATCCACGTAGGTCCTAGTAAAGTCCGGAAGAAAGTTAGAGGAAAACCGTGCGGATTATGTGGGTTGAAAGTCCGCCATAACTATTCGCCTTACCCGGACGGAAGATACTCACAGGGAACTCAATACGAAAAAAAAAGTTAAACGTTTGTTTGCACACCGAGGGGGCGCGGTCTTGTTGCTATGTTTAAGTTGTGCAAGAATTTAGACTAAGGGATGTTGACTATATCTAGGGATAAAAATAAAATAAATAAATAAATATCCTTGGACATTTCACACAATGCCATCTAGTCCCAAGCTAAGCAACCTAATGCTTGTGATAGGGTAACGAGATGGCTGATAAACTACTTATATACATTTTTTTTTTTGTAAATAGATACATATTATACAGATAGCGCGCGAGTTGAATGCAGAGCTTAGGAATGCGGTAGTGCTGTGACCTAATTATAATTACAATACACTGCAGGCGCGTGAGGTGGGGCGTGCGGATAGCAGGGCGCTCTTTACCTCAGACCCCGACTACATTCAACTCGCGCGCTATCTGTAGGTAGAAAAACACCCAGACTCGGAAAAAATACTTGCAGGTCGTACAAATATTTGTTCCATGCGGGAATCGAACCCGCGACATGCTGCGCAGCAGTCAATCGCTCAACCACTGCGCCAACCGTGTCGTCACATGACACGGATGTTGACTAAATAGGGATGTTGACTAATTTTTATTTGTCAGTCATTTAGATTATTAAAAAATATTGGATACTTTAACATAGAAAACAGTTTGGTTCGGGGGAAAGATCTAGTTTTATAAATATTGTGTAAAAATGTGCGCAGCCTAGTTCACGGTTGACATACGTCTCTCTAAAAGTCAACGACAAGGTTGCGCGTCGTTTGTTTCGAAGCTTCTAGAACCTTCTAGAAGCTTCGACTCGACCTTGTTGGACGAGCGGATTGTGGCGGGAGCGGTTAGAAAAGGGTTCGCGTTATAATACGTATTTTTTCTTTTTTTACGTAATCAAAAGATTAGGGCGATACATCATCAGCATAGCTTTTTCCCAACTTTGTTGCCAGGTGTAACTGGATACCAGTATTTTACATAAAGCGACTGCCTAATCTGACCTCCACAACCCAGTAACGGGTAATACGATTCCCCTTTCGGGCTTCTGACGACCCGTAACGACTGTCAAAGATCCACGAATGACAGCCGGGATCAACGGCTTAACGTGCTTTCCGAGGCACGGAGGCGGCTCTGTATGACAGATGGTCACCTATTTACGGACCAACTCCGGCAAGCGTAGCTTAACGTGATAGATAGACCTGTGCGGCTGTTATTACTTAGCCATGATGAGCTCCTCGATTCCTCGATCCTCGATCATTACGGCGATACATTGAGTTAAAATGTGGCATGACGTCACTAATTACTAGATTTTATACGTACTTTGTTGTAATTATGACAAACCTCATAATTACTACTACTACGTATAAAATCGTAGTATTTTTTATCACTATCACTATCACTATCACTATCACTACATATTATAAAACAAAGTCGCTCCGCTGTCTGTCTGTCCCTATGTATGCTTAGATCATTAAAACCACGCAACGGATTTTGATGTGGTTTTTTTTAGTACATGGAGTGATTCAAGAGGAAGGTTTATATGTATAATACATGCATAATAAAGTAGAGAAACACTGATAGTCCAGTAAAAATAGTGTTTGAGATTGCATTAAAGACACTTTAGTAAATTGGTTTTGAAATAATAGTATAGTTATTTACGTATGCATTCGTGGCAATTTTGTGCTCATATGGTCGGAGGAACCTCAGAAATACCTAAAGTTGTGTTTTTACTGTTTAACGTTAAACAAAAAACACACTTTAGGTGAAAAGTAAGATTATCGTCTACAGCCAGCCTAAAATTATAGTACATAAGTAATCCCTCGGTTTGGGTACAAAATTCTTAACATTACGAGATTTTTTCTTTCATGGTGTGATAAATGAGACTTAAAAAATCGCACTTTCGGGGATTTTTCTGTTTATACATTCCAAACGTTAGCCTCGAACCTATGTTCAGTTTTCACCTTGGTGACTTCTCAGGAACATAGTTAAAAAGTGTTTTATCATGTTTTGTATATTGTACATAAAAGACACTTGAAATATTTTTTAGGCTGTGCATTAACATTTTCATTCTTCATATGTAAGTGTCATAATCCCCTGATTAAGTGATAAGGATTCTTCGCAAAATGCATAAAACCTAAATTACCTACACAATATAAAATGCCAACCTTGACCGAGCGCCTTGCATCCCCCGCGTCGGTGTGCGAGAGGGACGAAGTTATCGGATGTGAAAAAGATGGAGCTATTGTTTAACTGCTCAAATAATTACTGAAAATTTTCTTCTCATTACGCAATGAGATTGTTTACTGGATTGGATTTTTGGTACTTATTTATTATGTCTTGCGTATTATGCGGAAAGCCCTTAGATGGTGATTCTGTCACCGTTGGCAGTAAAGGTTTTAAAACTCTATGTTTTAGTGAGCTTCGGAAAGACAATTTATTTCATTTCTCGGATAATGTACCAGTGATTTTACATACAAATTGCCGAAAACAGTAGTACACAAATCAAAAATGCGAAAGGTATAATACCATGCCTACTCTGCAATCTACCCACTCGCGCGACAATTGCACGAAACTGTACCGGAACGAAAAGCCAGGATTGGCCGACTACACGAAACTGACGTTGTTGTTGTTACGTCAGCAAAGAGAAAAATCTGAAATTATTCTATTGTTAGGATTTTAATAAACTCAGTACACAGTTATACCTATGGGATATAATAAATGCGCTTTACATCCAAGATAAGCGCATTTTTTCTATCAACTACCGCTTTCTGGTTCGAATCATATAAGGTAAACGCGGGTGAAGTCGACAGTGACCCAGTAGTCGTCTAATTATCTAAAAACATCAATATCTTTTTCTACTAAACACAATGATGTTAATAGTACTAGATCAGTAGTGTACGGCGCCGAAGCGTTACTATATCGTATATGTCCACAGGCATATCCGGGTTCAGTTGTCAGCTTGTCGTCAAGTGAGCAATTGCTTAGCGATAAAAATATCAAAATAGTGAAATGTGCGATTAAAATTTGTATGTCACGGTCTGAAAAGATTACTAAGGCAAGTGGTAATGCATTTCACAAGTAATTTTGCTGAATTTTGTTCAGATTATCTAAAAATTTATCAAACATTGTTTATGCTATCAGTGTTACCAGTAAAAACGATTTTGATTTTGCCCGACTTTTGGGAGTTTAGTGAAGACGAATGTATGTTCCTGTAAGTCTAAATTATTATTGTAGTCTGTTTGGATTAAACATACTGTACAGTACCCAAACACTCACTGAATGGAAAAGTACCCAAACAGTCACTGAATACAAAAGTAACACATGTCACGTGTAAGTATGTCAAAGGTTTTAACCTAATATATCACTACATCGTCCACCAAAATTAATTTTATTAGCAATAAATAATCTTATACGTAATGACTAATGACTATGAGTTTATATTTTTAAATGAAAAATAATAGATTGTTTATGATCACAGTGGTGTGCTGTGCGAAAATAAACTGGTTCATTTCCAATTAAAGTAAACTAGCTGCGCCCTGCGCGTAGACCGGGATAAAAGTAGCCTATGTATTAATCCGGGATATAAGCTATCTACTTACCAAACATCCAAATCGGTCCAGCCGTTTGAGCGTGAAGAAGTAACAAACATACAAACACACACACTTACTAACTTTCGCCTTTATAATATTAGTGTGATGTGATTACTGTGATTAGTAATCGATTATTAAACCGAATTGTTAAACTACGATCAAATACAAGTTAGTTTATAAATCCAAGATACTTTTCAGAATTTTTAAGATTGACAAACTTGTCTAACTCAGTAGTGAAACCCAGAACAATCGTCGTAATTTCTTTTAAATGACGTACTTTTTTAGGGTTCCGTACCTCAAAAGGAAAAACGGAACCCTTATAGTATCACTTCGTTGTCCGTCTGTCTGTCTGACTGTCTGTCAAGACCTTTTTTATCAGGAACGCGTGGAGGTATCAAGTTAAAATGAATATCAAATACGTAAGTCGTCTATGATCTTTTGGAGCTCTAAAAAAATCAAGCTTCTAAGTCTACGCAGTAAAAAAATACGGCCATTTATGCAACATATTTTGATACTCGCAAGTAAATCAAAACCTATAGGGTACTTACCGTTGACCTAGAATCATGAAATTTGGCAAGAAGCAAGGTCTCACAGAAAAAGTCCGAAAACCGTTATTTTGTCATTTTATCGCATAAACATTTCTTGTTTTTCAGCTACAAATGTTAAGTTTGTTTTTGGATACATTCTTTTCAATTACGGAAACCTTCATTTTACGTGGCCCACACGCGCTTGGCCGGTTTTTTTACTATTAAAATGGATCGAAACAGATAAACTATAGTAATTTACGTTATTTAATTTTCATCGCAACGTATGTAAATTCATCATAAACGCGTCAATAGGTGCAGTACTAGACAGAGTGATCTCTTATTTGTTTTCCAGGGTACCTAAAGATCAGAAGCACATGGAAATATTCCATATTACAATCTTTCATTATAATTGATTCAATGAAAACCTTCATTAAATTCTTGGGAAATGATGTTGATCGTTGGCAACTCTGGCCGTTTTTCGGGTAACAATGTCTTGTCTCATTCCAACGTAATTAGTTTGACGGTGGAAGAAGTGAGACAAACATAGATTATTTTGACAGATTGACATATTTATGTATCCGTTTCAAAGCTACAACAAATCGTACAAGTCGGTAAGTCGGTACGTTTTTCTGAATTATTTTGTAGGACGCTGCGCCTCTAGTATTATAATACCTCATTGACTAAACATTAAACTTGCCGATTTTATGGCAACCTATTCTTGGTAACATATTGCAACATCTGAAATATTTTACTTGAAAAGTGTGTCCGACAAAAATTTAATTTTTTTGCAAGTTCAGCTGCTAAATGTGAAGTCGGCACGTAGTTTTGTTTTTCGATTTGTGAAACTTCAGTTGGGTCTACGGTAAGTCTGATTATTTGATGAATTAGTTAAGTTAATTGGCTAACGATATGAATAACTTGAAATTTGGAACACTTTAATCACAAAAGTATTTTTTTTCGGACGTGACATCTATTGGTACCTAAAAATTCCTACTTGACCCAGATCTCGTCATTTTAAGTACTATTGTAACGATTACTGGGACACGCTTAATAGTTGCCTCTAAACCCGCCAAATTCTAGGTATTTTAGTGTTTTATGCCACAAAATGCGAATAGTAACTATTATTGTGACCGCAACATAGTTGTTAACGCTTTTGTATTTGTACACACAACATTAATTAAATTTTTAGAAAATTATATTTTGCAGTAGTAAACTACTTAATATATTTACGGTTTAGTTTAAGTCATAATGAATTTGCTTCCTAAGATAAATTTATGGGTAATAAAGGGTGTGCAAGTGGTAAGAATGATTAGCACCACTGGGCCGAACTGGTCCACTGGATTCGGCGGGTCCTTCACATGCCCTAATCTTGTTGATTCTGGAAAGAAGCCAGTTGATTCCAAAGAGAAAATTATTAAGAACATGTCATGCGTTGAGCCACATTGTTCCAGTGTATATCTTCGGCAAAACCGAAATATAGCAACTAAAATCGTTACCTATGTCGGAGGGCAACCCGGAAGGCACACAGACTGTCGCAAAAGCTTTAGCAAAAACAGAAGCGTCTGGCAAGGAAGCAACTGAATTCTTAACACGTTTTTACGGTGACCAGGTAAAATATTATTATATTATAACAGCAGGTCAAGTTACTACAAACTGTAAAATTTTCTCATTCAATTAATGAACTTAACCTTCAACAATTGCTCAGGTGCTGGTAAAACTGCAGGTATACCAGGCCTGGGCTTCGGCCCGTATACGTGATACGTCAGGGAATGCAATATTTTATCCAATTCTCTGACGTTCCACTTGGCAGCGAGCCTCAGCCCTGGTACAACGCGTCTTGTGCAAAAGCATATTTGCAAACAGAGCAGACATACCAGGTCTGGGCTTCGGCCCGTAATGACAGGTGCGACAGTCAACGTGCTCGCGCAATGTTAAAAGAGCGTTCAATTCTCCCGCCAAGTATTGCGAACGGGTGTTACGGAAGGCGCGTTTTGACCATGTTGGACGAATTGGGGCCAAGTTGGCATCCTATACCTTTCTGATAGCAAGGAGTTCTGATCGCTGTCTAAATCGGTCTAAACAAATTTCTGCCATTTGCTGCCTCTTATGCTTAAGTTTGATGGAACGCTGGCTCATCCCGCGCAAGAGAGTGCAAACTTATTAGCCTTTATCTTTGTCGAAAATTCACGCCTTGATGCGGCCTCTAACATACCCCACTGTAGTTCCACAATGCCGGAGATGGCAATCTGGTCAAATTCAATGCTCTGAAAACAAAGGTGTGTCTTTTCACTGCCAAAAGGAGCCAGTTTCAGTTATCTCCTACTTTCCGAGGAGCATCTGTACTAGTTACCGACCGCCTAGAGCTTTTGGGCATGGAGTTGACGTCTGATCGGCTCAACCATCGAGTCAAAAGCACAGACTTAATTCCGGACAAAAACTGATTCTGTTATTCTGATCGCTCATATTTTTTTGCCAGACGTCTCTTAAAATTTTTAAGTAAAAATATGTTACAATTTAATTAACCTTGCTGTTTTTATCACCTCCTGCTCTGCTACAACCTTTAGTAAATCTTAGCATTCAGTCTTCTACTTACCTTTTGTTTCTTAGACTCTTAACAAACACGTACAGTATGTTCAAGGTCTGAGAGTTCACATTAACACAAAAAATTTAACACGACTGGGTCCTTTTGACGAGTAATAGTACAAATCCGACGACTATTGGTACAAATCGCCTTTTTTTAACTATCTAAAGTACTAAAATTACCTATTAGTCTCTTTTTGCATGGAACATTTATTCCATTCTGTATCTGAGAAGGACGTTGTTAGCTGCGCTACAGTTTATACTTTTGCAGCTATCATCGTTTTACTTGTGTACCTACCTACTTCTTGTGTTATTGTTCCAAAATATTTTTTTTTAAATTTTGCTGATACCTATTAATATTTTGCCTAGAAGTAGGTACACGCGGCTACACATCAAGCTATACATTTCCAGTTTACACTGACCACTCATTGTTAGGAAATCCTATACAATGCGAGATCAGCATATACTGGAAATGTATAGCTTGATCTGTAGCCGTGCGTACTATTTCATTTTAAAACACCACATCTTTGTTTACTCATGTGGTATAATTACACGAATCCAAAATAAAATTTATGTAATAGACGCGGCCGCTTGATGCATCGCGACGCCGCCACCGCCACCCGCCCGCCGCCCGCGCGCACCCTCTCGCGAGTGTTTGATTTTCATTTAATTATTAGAAATGCATTACAGATATTCAGGGGATTCCTTACAATTTGAGTAGACAAAAATTGTTGGTAGTAAGATTCATAAAAATATCCTGGGTGTCTTTAATGTACAAGGGTTAAAAACAAATTTAACTTCACAAAAAAAAAAGTATAATAGTCACCTTGGTGATAATTTACCTAGTTATTTGTAGTAACTATTTAAATACTTTGACAAAATTTCACTCTCTAGGCAATTACTGTTTTGAAGTTATCATTTATTTTATATAAAATAGTCAATATGGTACTTAATATGTTGATTTTGACCGGGGATAATTATTTCCATAATTAAAACTTTTGAAAAGGAGCAGTCATGTACAAAATCACCAGTGGTCCATTTTTTGTTCCCACTTAAATTTAATGTTATTGCTATAATTGCTAATAACTCAATAAATATAAAAAAAATATCGGGGATTATTGTCAATTTATGTATTTCAGCTATTTATATATTTAATTCTGAATTATCACCCAAAGAGCATTTATTGCAATCTACTCCATACAAATCGATCTATTTTTACTGGACTATGATAATTTTAGAGGTTTCTAATGTGATGTCGTAAATAAACACATTTTTTTTGCGCTTACATTTCAAACGCTGGCTGAACCCTATGAGATAGATCAAAATAATGTCCTACAGTATTGTACACCTTAAAAAGGTCTGCAAAAAAATCCGCGACGGTATATGTCCGTCTCTCAAGGATAACCCACAATAACCATTTTTTATCCTTTACTTTTTACGAGAAATAATGGCTTATTTACGAAGCGATTTTAAGCAATACAGCATTAATCCTTATCGAATTAAGTACCTTAAATACATTGTGCATTTACTATATATCAATATGGCCCTTTACAGCATGTATTTTAAATGAATATTTTCGAAGATATTACAGATTTAAAATGCAGGGACATAGCGCGCGGCGGTACATAAATAGCGCGTCGAAGGCCGCGCTTCGCCCTATAGCACTTTATGATGCACGCGTTTATCGGAGCTCTCTAGCAAGGAAAATAACAATCGAAAGTAACTCTGTCTGTCTGTCTGTAACCTTTTCACGCCTAAACCACCGAACAGATTTTGATAAAAGTTGGCAAGGCTTTAGGGTGGTATCTCAGAGAAGGACTTATGCTACTTTTTGTCTAAAAAATAACCCTACAGGGGGTGATATAGGGCATGAAAGTTTGTATAGGAAACCCAGCATTTCTTAAGTTAGGGATATGAAAATTCAAATTTATGCTTTTGGTAGGAAGTAATGAAATAAATGGTTCAGCGTTTTTGGAAAATCATCCCCTAAGGGTGTTATTTTAAAATCTACAAAAATGCACGGATATCGATACAATTTGGCAAGGCTGCAGATGGCATCCTGGGGAAGGACACAGCCTATTTTTTTACCCGACTGCGCCAGAAGGAGGGTTATGTTTTTCGAGAGTATGTATGTATGTATAATTGTTTGGCACGCTCTGTGGCCTGAACGGCTCGATGGATTTTAGCTTGAGAGGTGTCGTTAGATTCGTATTTACTGTGAAAGTGACACTGGGTATATCAAAATAGAAAAAAAAAACAAAATGGTGGATTTTTGCTACCAAATTATGTCTAGCAAAAATTTTTTTTTGTCAAAACCTGTCGAGTGGGGTATCAAAATAAAGGGTTTTAAAAGGTGATTACAAAAATATATGCAACTTATATGGTTAAAAGTAATTCGAAGTGATAAATCGTAAAAAACCGGTCAAGGGCGAGTCGGACTCGCGCACCGAGGGTTCCGTTCCGATTTCTGAAAAAGTGTGCTACTTAGATACATCGTTTTATTTTTCCTGTAATCTTTACATAAACTTCTATCACATAGAATAATTTCAGATTTTTCTCTTTGCAAACTTCGGAGATAAGGGGGGAACGGTATTTTTTTTACATTTTTCATCAAAAGTCGAAAACTATACGGCCAAAAAAAAATTAAAAATAGTTTGAGAATGTGCAAACAGCGCTCTTTCATATGATACCCCCACATGCCCTAGTAGCCCCACTTTAAATTTTTAAGACCCCTTTGAGTCCCTGTTGAAAAAAATATATAAATATTTTTATTTATTTCTTATTTGCAAAATAGTTGGGTAAACCTCATCTAAAACTATTCCAAATTTCAGACAGACAGACAGACAGACATACAGACTGAGTCCCACCATAAGGGTTCCTTTTTTACCATTTTGGTACGGAACCCTAAAAACACGTAAGAAAAGGCTTAGCTATTTGTGCATTTGATCCAAAAAAGCTTTTGAATAACTCTCACGACCAAAACTCCTTGCAAGAACTAAATTGGCTGCGTAATCTTTCACAAAATAGGGGATGATTTTAAAATTCTCAAAACTGCATGGATATCGCAAAAAATTGACAAGACTATAGATGGCATCTGGGGAAGGACATAACCTATTTTTTGTCTTAAAAAATAATCCTACAGGGGGTGAAAGTTTTATGAGAATCCCAGCATTTCTTAAGTTAGGGATATGAAAATTCAAATTTATGGGTTTGATTTTTGAAAAAATCATCCCCTAAGGGTGTAAACTGGGGGTTATTTAGCGCACTGCATTTTCAACGCTCTGCTTAACGCTGGGAGTTAAAAATCCAACAGTGTTTTCGTCGCGCTAGGATGCACTCTGTTGTTGTTAGGTTGGATTCTCGAAGATCGGCTCAAAACCGAGAGTTGAAATTCCAGTGCGCGATAAAATCCCGCCGCGATATTTTTACGTCCGTGCGAACGTCGGCTTACTTGTATTAACACTTAGGGTACTTTTAATACCGGTAGTACGTTCCCGAGGAATATTTTCCGACATCCACGCGGGCGAAGCGGCGGACAAAAGCTAGTTAATATGATAAAACAAAAAATACGTATCTAATATTTTTTTATTATCTGATTGACGGAATAAATGGAATTACTTTTTTTACCCAGGTGTCATCCCTATTAAAAATTTACAAAGAATAGAACCTACCTACTCATTAGTTTCATGATGTTCATATCTTGTAATTAGAATGTAACGTTTTAAACCATTTTATTCATCAGTTAGAAAGTTAAGTGAAACACAATTTTCTAATTGATGAAAACAAATATTTTCAATTTTCTGACACTTTTCTAACTAATCCAAAAACTCGTACTAAATTATTTAGGATTAAAATTCTAACAACGAAAATAAAATTAAAACCTAGTAAAGTTGACTTAGTAACTCTTTTAAAATTACCTGAGGTACCTAGAAGAAATTGCTACCTAAGCCCAGGTACCTAATTTAGTAATTTAGCCTGTTTTATTAAGTTAGTTGGTAGAAGAAAACTTGATTATGCAAAGCTACGTAACGATTTTCCGAGTTCTGAGAAAATAGTTGAAATCTTAGAAATATAATATCTAGAAGGAGCTTTACAATGCGCAGGGTGAACCATTTAAGTACCTTCGGCAGAATTTGTATATATCCGAGTTCTGAGCTCAGCTCTTGTCTGTGTGAAAGCAACTGATGGAAATTTTTACTTCTTTGAATAATTAACATTTTTTACTCTTTAACAAAATTATCATTTTGCCTTATCGTTTGCTTGCACTGAACCAGTTCTTAACTTAAATTTCAGACTGCATAAATGATTTCCATTTGAAAACATTAAAAAAAAACCTACTTCCAAAAAAAATATTACATAGTGAAAAATAATTTAAATAATTTCGGAAGTCGGTGGTCTCCGTTTTTTTGCCACCTACATCAATTAAAAAATAAAGTTATTTTTGACTTGAGAGTTGTTTCTTTTAATAAAAATGTTTATTATTTTTCACTTTTTAGCTGTCGTACCCCCACACAAATTCGTTTTACGACTACTTGCTATGTAAATAATTTCTATCACATGGAATAATTTCAGATTTTTCGCTTTGCAAACTTCGGAGATAAGGGGGGAACGGTATTTTTTTTTACATTTTTCATCAGAAGTCGAAAACTATGCGGCGTAAAAAAAAAGAAAAAAAACGTTTGAGAATATGCAAACAGCGCTCTTTCATATGATACCCCACATGACCTAGTAGCCCCACTTTGATTTTTTAAGACACCCTTTCAGTCCCTGTTGCAAAAAAAATATAAATATTTTTATTTCTTTCTTATTTGCAAAATAGTTGGGTAAACGTCATCTAAAACTATTCTCAATTTCAAGTTGATAGCATTACTAGTTCTTGAGATATCCAGCTGTGACAGACAGACAGACAGACAGACAGACAGACAGACAGACAGACTGACTGAGTGACACCATAAGGGTTCCTTTTTTACCATTTTGGTACGGAACCCTAAAAATGAATTAAATACGTATACGAAAACTTAAAAACTACCAAAGCAAACTTAATCAAATTCATATAATATGAGACCACCGCGCGGGCTTCCTCTACAATGGGCGTTTATCCACTGGCCAGGACATCGCCGGCATGCCGGGCACCGATATCGGCGCCGGCGCGGCGTTGCTGTGGAAGCAAAAATGTATGAAATTATATGGCACGTTTTTCCACTTGCCGGCGCCGGCATCGCTGCGAGTCATCGCCGTGCCGATGTCGGTGCCGGTATGCCGGCGATGTCCCGGCCAGTGGAAAAACGCCCATTAGATGAAAATAGCGATGAACATACTTTTAAAAAAATACAAACAAACGAACACAGTAGGTACCTTCTCCTTTTTTGAAGTCGGTTAAAAAAGCGCACACACGGCTAATATTTATCGGAGACACATTTTGTGATGGTACTTCTAGGTGTTCTTATTCTTTGACTAAAGTTTATATTTTAATTACTGTTCTCGTTGACTTCATTTGAGATTTGGTATTCGATGCTTGTCCTCTTGTTTGCTGTTAATTTGATTGGTTTATCTTGTTTTGGTAATTGAATACTTAAAACATAACGTAGCTCGAATACTGTAATAATAGTCCTCCAGGCCGAATTTCGGCGACCAATCTCAGCGGAGACTCAGCCTTCAGCGTGGGAGATATTTTAGTGCACAAGTGTGTGCACCCTCTCTTCCCTCACTGTCATAGTCCGATGGGACTGGGCAATCCGACACAACCACGGAGATCAGGCGCATTAGATACCGTTGTCGAAGCATGAGGCAACTCCGGACTGATACTAAGAAATTGCTAAAATAATATAATATACACAGTATGTCATCAGGGAATGACAGACTTGAGGATAGTTGCAGCACATCAAATAACAAAAACAAATGAAAATCGTGATGAAAGTCGAGCACAGTTTGGAATCTCTGACCTTTTTATCGTCATTTTTGTTACTATTTTATTTTATTTTATTAATTTTAGGAAAGCTTACAGCTAATATATTTCCATATATATAGTACAATGTGTAAAAGATGGCCAATTACAAGCTTCCACCAACGATTAAAGTGAGTAACATTAACAAATACGAGAAAACAGCGACGTGAGAGATAACTTAAGTCTCACGCTCAAAGAATACAATAAAAAAAAGTTAAAAACAAAAAAAAAATGGTTATATATCGAAAAAACAATTATTCAAACTTTTCCTTACTTCCTTAATGCTACTATTAAATAAATCTAACTCGACATCCTGACACACCACATTAAAAGTACGACAAGCTCTATCCTAACAGAAAGAATTCCACCAAAGGTATTTTCCACAATATCTTTTTCGAGTTCAGTTTTATTTTACAAATACTTGTACGGTAATGTTAAAATTGACAATCTTGTCCGCAAACTCGATCTTGCAGGGTAGCTGGAGTATGTACTCGTATGTGCTTCAGCTTGTAAGGCTCTCGGAGTTCCGATGAACTTGCGGCGAACCCATTTGCAACTATGCATGTTTAACTAAGTTGAAAGTGAACAGTATATGTGTATTCAGATAGATTTATTGTTAGAGAGACGAGTAAGTTTTTGTCTTATTTAGGATCTTAATTTACCGTAAATAGTATAATAAAAATGGTGTCTGTCTGTGTGACCGCGTTGTTCTTCTAAACTTAAGGCGAGTAGAGCTGCTAACTAACGCCACTATTAAGAAAAAAATAATAAGTCTGGAGATATAGAACATTTTGAAATTTCCTATACTCACATTTTTACTTGCAAAAAAAATAAGACTAGCGATTTTTATTCTCATTCCACATGTTTGGTACGATAAAAAAAAACCGGTCAAGAGCGAGTCGAACTCGCGCACCGAGGGTTCCGTTCTGATTTCTGAAAAAATGTGCCATTTAGAGACATCGTTTTATTAGGGTTCCGTACAAATATGGTAAAAAAGGAATCCTTATGGTGTGACTCAGTCTGTCTGTCTGTCTGTCACAGCTGGATATCTCAAGAACTACTAATGCTATCAACTTGAAATTTGGAACAGTTTTAGATGACGTTTACCCAACTATTTTGCAAATAAGAAAGAAGTAAAAATATTTATATATTTTTTTTGTAACAGGGATGAAAGGGGGTCTTAAAAATTCAAAGTGAGGCTACTGGGCATGTGGGGTATTATATAAAAGAACGCTGCTTGCACATTCTTAAACTATTTTTTTTTTAGGCCGCATAGATTTACACTATTGATGAAAAATGTAAAAAAAAAATACCGATTTCCCCCCTTATCTCCGAAGTTTGCAAAGATAAAAATCTGAAATTATTCAATGTGATAGAAGTTTATGTAAAGATTACAGGAAAAATAAAACGATGTCTCTAAATAGCACACTTTTTCAGAAATCGGAACGGAACCCTCGGTGCGCGAGTCCGACTCGCTCTTGACCGGTTTTTTTTCCTCTAATCTTTACATATATAAATTTCCATCACATAGAATAATTTCAAATTTTTTTCTTTGCAAACTTCGGAGATAAGGGGGAGTATACGGTGTGGCGGCATCTACATCGCCACATATGAACTACGCATCAATGACATGACGTCACGCAAACCTGCATCGCGCAATTAGAGTTTACCACGCGATTAGCATTATATACAACGACCCGACATCAACCGTCGGGCAGTGGCCCACCAGACACAACACCCGTCTGGTCGGAGGATCCTCCCTTTTCAATGGAGGATGAGTGAACTTTACACCCTGTTCCTCATGCCTCTAAATTGGTGACCCCGACGTGATCGTCAGCGCAGCCTTCGTGCAACTACATCAGCGTGACGTCATCAGCATCACTTCCTCAAGCTTTCGAGCGGCGAGTCACACAGCCAGCCAGCATCCACGGCTTCAACAGGTATCCTGACCACCAGCATGCAGCGGACGCGCATTCCTGGTCATCACCTTCAGCCTCAACCCAGCGCTGTACACTCCGACTCACTGGAGCATAACGCAGCGCCACCCCGACTCACTGGGGTATTACCGCAGACAGTTCCGACTCACCGTGAACTATGCGGCACCCGGTTCCGACTCACTGGAACCACAACTGGCACTGGCAAGCATCGCAAGATACACGACTCAGCCCACTATCAACCTCCGGTCTCCGGAGGGGAGTGATGTGGCGGCATCTACATCGCCACATATGAACTACGCATCAATGACATGACGTCACGCAAACCTGCATCGCGCAATTAGAGTTTACCACGCGATTAGCATTATATACAACGACCCGACATCAACCGTCGGGCAGTGGCCCACCAGACACAACACCCGTCTGGTCGGAGGATCCTCCCTTTTCAATGGAGGATGAGTGAACTTTACACCCTGTTCCTCATGCCTCTAACTACGGTACGGTATTTTTTTTACATTTTTCATCAAAAGTCGAAAACTATGCGGCTTAAAAAAAATTAAAAATGTTTGAGAATGTGCAAACAGCGCTCTTTCATATGATACCCCACATGCCCTAGTAGCCCTACTTTGAATTTTTAAGATCTCCTTTCAGTCCCTGTAGCAAAGAAAACGTAAACATTTTTATTTCTTTCTTATTTGCAAAATAGTTGGGCAAACGTCATCTAAAACTGTTCCAAATTTAAAGTGGATAGCTTTTTTACCCGACTGCGGCGAAGCCCAAAAGGAGGGTTATGTATTTGACCTGTATGTAAGTATGTATGTATGTATGTATGTCCGTTTCTTTGTTCCCTCGTAACTCCTAAACGAATGAACGGATTTGGATGAATTATACGTCTTTAGGTTTGTCTTGGTAGCGCGAGTGTCACTGGCTACATTAAAATAAAAAACAAAGAGAATGAAGGATTGGGGGTACCATATTGTGGAGTTCAAATTTTTTTTTTCTTCTAATACCATCGAGTGGTATATCAAATTGAAGGGTTTTAATAGGTGATTACAAAAATATATACAACTTATATGATTAAAAGCAATTCGAAGTGACAAATCGTAAAAAACACGAAAAGAAAATCGAAATCAAAATAACCCTAAAAACTCCTTTGCAAGAACTAAATCGTCTGCGAAATTTTTCACATTTGTAAACTAAAAAGCCGGAAATAAAAAAAATATTAAAAAAACTAAAAAACCCGAATGAGGTAAAAGTTAAGTTAAAAAACTGAAAAGCTGAAAACAAGCCCATTTTAAATTAAATTAAATTTGGAAGCAGGCGGATCCATTCCATTTTTTATATTTTCAAACACAAACGGGTCCCGCCTGCTTCCAAATTTAATTTAATTTAAAAAGGGGTCCGAGTGCCCACTTAGTTTTCCAAGACATCGCTAAGCGATTGGTCGACTCTTCACGTGACCAGAGGACTGGCCTATTTTTTGGCCAAAGAATCAGCATTGCCACACAACGTGGCAATGCTGCCAGCCTTTTGGACACTTTTCCTATTGACAGCGATGCGGACGAATTTTTTGATGACCTATGATCCTTTCCCCTCCTTTTTTATACAATGTACATATTATTATTTTAATCTGTGTTAGTTTATATATTATGTACATAAAGAATAAAGTTAAATGGTCTTGTTTTTAGCTTTTCAGTTTTTTAACTTAACTTTTACCGCAGTCGGGTTTTTTAGTTTTTTTAATTACTTTTTTTTACCATTTTGGTACGGAACCCTAAAAACCGGCCAATGCACAATGAAGGGTTCCGTAGTTGAAAAGAATTTATCCCAAAAACAAACTTAACATTGGATCCCAAAAAAAAAATTAAAACCTAAAATTACAAATTCACAATTTTCGGACTTTTTCCTTTACTTGTGCTGAAAGACCTTGCTTCTTGCCAAATTTAATTATTCTAGGTCAACGGGAAATACGCTATAGGTTTTGATTTACTTGATATCTCCACGCGTCCCTGAGAAAAAGGGTCTTGATAGACTGACAGACTTGAAATCAGGGTGTTAATAGAGTAGTAACATTTTTCAATCAATAATGCTGTTAACTTCTTTAAACTCTTCTGCTTCTTCTTCTTCTTCTTAAGTAGACAAAGTATTTAATTCACACAAAGTCTTATCGTTACCTCAATTAGAAACTAATTTATACCAACAGCTGTTACCAATGTATCCCGCGTCGGATAATTTATGTAATCAACTTAGCCTATCGCAGTCCAGTGTAGGAAGAACCCTAATTTATGTAATCCTTATGGTATCTGCATCCTTAACTTGTTTGAGGGAAAGGTACGGGGTCATTAAGACAGTAAAAAAACATTAAATGTACCATCGTAATTACCGTTGGGAATACATGGGCCCTTTACTGCAGTATCTTTTGGCTGCCCATTATGTTCGTGACTTTCGACTTACAGTACGACAAAGTTTAAATGTTCCATCGTTTGTCTTCGGAAAAACCGAACTTTGCCGAATTAAGTGTGACTGGTCCAATAAGGTATTGAATAATTTAGGTGGGAATATAAATCAATTTGTATTGGTCGATAGTGAAATTTTACTCAATACTCAATACATTTATTTGCATTCCACAATGTTAGCATAGGTGGTAGGTACATTATAAAAGATACATCATTTTATATAGATCATTGTGGACCCTGTCGGGTACAGCAAAATAGGATATAGGAGAGGGCTTTATTCGCTATATTTCGGTTTTTCCGAAGATAAACGATTGAATCTTTAAACGTTTTCGTAGGAAATCGATATAATAATAATAATAATAATAATAAATAATAAATATCCTTGGACATTTCACACAACGCCATCTAGTCCCAAGCTAAGCAACCTAATGCTTGTATTATGGTAACGAGATGGCTGATAAACTACATATATACATTTTTTTTTTTTGTAAATACATACATATTATAGATAGAAAAACACCCAGACTCGGAACAAATACTTGTAGGTCGTACAAATATTTGTTCCGTGCGGGAATCGAACCCGCGACATGCTGCGCAGCAGTCAATCGCTCAACCACTGCGCCAACCGTGTCGTCATCGATATCGAATAAACTCGCGCCATTTTCCCAAGGCTGCTACGAACCTTACATACACCTTTTGCCTCGTTTACAGTAATATACGGTCATACAAACACGCTGGTTACGATTACCTACTACGCATCTGACCTTTCTGAAGAACATCACCAATAAGGAGACTCATGAATTCCGTTAAAATGAAAGAATAAAACTGCAGTAACATTTTCAGATTAAGTAACTAAATAAAATTGTAAACATAGAATGAATAAATTCAAATACTTTCTAATACTTTTACCAATTCAGTTGATTATGTAGTGTTGAGTAACAAACAAATAAAATAGCATTTTCAATTTGTAATATTAATATCAAATATATTTTCAAATAAATACATTATAAACAGGTAGGTACGCACGGCTACAGATCAAGCTATATACATTTCCAGTATAAGCTGATCTCGCATTGTATAGGATTTCCTTACAATGAGAGGTCAGTGTAAACTGGTCATGATAACGCTATTTAATAATGTGTGAGCTCACTGTTCTCAGTATGGACACTTTTTCTTGTGACTACGGTGAGGGCAAATCTAGCGATTTAAATCTTTGGACAGTGAGGGTTTGACTTCATGTCAAAAACTGGTAAAATGGCAGATATTCACGACGGCTGTTATAATATGACGGAACCGCTTTCCTAGGAAAACAAAGCTTTATTGTGTGAGCGTTCACTGGTTTCTTTTGGAAAAATGACTGAAAATCGTCATCTTCATTTCTTTTGACAATTTCAACCTTCAAAGTAGGTTTTATTCAATGTTGTTTCCTCGAACGTTTAAACAACGAACGTCTGGGAGTAAAAGCCAAGTTTTTGTTTGCCACACAATAGCTGATGAACAATAGGCTTGGTACAGTCGCCGACACTCCAATTGATAAGAGAATTTATGAGCCTGAGAGAGACGTGATGAAGTCTTGAAGTAAAAGGCGTTGGTTCATTACGACGGGAGTAGAAAGTGCTTCAAAAATGTGAGGTAAAAATGTCGTAATAATTCAAGTTTTTTCATCGCTTTTAACAAAACATTTTACACAATAAAAAAAAAACTAAAAAATAAAATCTTCATAACTTGTTTTTATCTTCGGCGTCTTCTGATATAAAATCCTGTAAATGTATGTAAAGTACTATTTAGTTCCAAAACACGGCAAAGCAAAATGCTCTAACAAAATATAATACGAATAAAAAGATTACTACCCACTTTTCGGATCCTCAAATTAGGCACCCTCAAGGCCAAACCCTCGATGTAAGTAAATAATAACCCCTAATATTACGTAAAAGGGTTTACTACAAAGCTCAATAAGTACTTATTGAGCGTAAACATCTTGAAAATATCGGTAGATATGGGCTTAAGTAAAGCCCTCGAGTGTCGATATAATCACGTAGCTAGTGCTCAGTGTACGCGCCTGTACCATCAGGGCATCCTATTTAATCCTTCTTTGAGGTTTTGACATCTTTACTGTGTAAGCTGTGCGCGATGGTACATTAAAATTTAATTTTAACGGCGGGCGACAGTACAGTTACATGCAAAAATATCAAAATTCAGAGCTTAATAGTGGCAATCAAATTATGGTACCACAATGAGTGTTTTCATGAAAGTTCACGCCATCAGATAGCGCCACTTTGACAAGAGGTCTTCCATTTCGACAGTGAATATAAACTACTAGCCTCTGCCCGCGACTTCGTCTGCGTGAAATTTGTTGTTCCCCAGACCCACCGCGTCGAATCGCATCGCCTGCCCTTGCTATTACTTCGTTTACCACTGTTTTTATTTTTACTCAGCTCTTAAGCGTCATAGCGTGATGTTAAATAGCCTTCCTCAAGAATTGGGCTATCAAAATGCAAAAAGATTTTTTAAATAGGACTGGTAGTTCCAGAGATTATCCCCTACATACAAACTTACAAACAAATACGTCTTTATAATATTAGTACAGATGTGATTACGTTCATCATTCGTTTAATTAATTCGCTCATCATTCAGTCACGACTGAAGAAAATGTAGCTTTGACACTTTTGACAGGTGCCCGGACCTGTCGTCTCAGTGCTGCCATCTTTTGAACGTCATTTCAGAAAACCCTCATTGTACAACACAGCATAATTTGAATAAAAACTTAGGAATAAATTCAGCTAATTAACCCCTCAAGTGTCGCGTGCACCCCATGTGTGCATAAGAAAAACCGTTTTTTTGTTCGGTACATAAGCTTATATCACATATATATAAATGTACAAAAACATCATCCGATGGAAAACCAATCAAATCATTAGTTGTGAACTTATGGAGTTCGCAGCTAACCTCCCCTCCCCCCCCGCGTGTCAAATGCACCCCAAGTGTGCAAAAGGACAAAACTTTACATAATAGGTATATAAGCTTAGATCACGTATATATAAACGTAAAAAAACATCATCCGATGGAAAACATATCATTATCAGTAGTTGTGAACCTATGGGGTTCGCAACTTACCCCCAACCCTCCCCACTCGCGGGGGTTTTGGGTCTAAAATCAGCCAAACTCAGACACTTGAGGGGTTAATAGAAGCAGAATACCTATGCGCACACGTTAAATAAATTGGTATGAAGGAGGGAGGATGATGAAGTCAACGCAAACGATATTTTTTTTTTGTTGCATTTAATTTAGGTGTGAACATATTTTTTCAGGTGACATTACCACGCTTGTGTTTCTAGTGGGTAAATAAAGTATTTTAATTAAGAGCCATTATGGGGAATTGTGTCGTAATAAAGTTTAGTAATTTTATTATGTTCGCGGTTTGGATGTAATCCACGATTAAGGAGGTTCTGCCCTTCCCTCCTAGTCGTAATCTGGCATTTTAATGGCGGCTTTCAGTTGGATTATTTTCTCGTAAGTACTTAACATTCTGGGCGTAAAACAAACTGACAGAATACGAAACACCACGCTGCGTTCCAAAACGGGGAGACCTAGACGTAGGCGACGCGGGTAGTTTAAAAAAGATACCGTGGCCCTGGCATAGGCAACTGAAGGAACACGGGTGGGTTTTAGTCAGTAAAAGTCTGACACGCCCTTCCGCTCCACCCAGAGCGGGAGAAGTTATTTTATGATTTCCCATACACAAAAAAAAGGCGAAAAGGCTGCCAAGCTAAAATGGGATTGGGCGGGTCATGTGTGATCGCGTGGGAATGGTAAATTTCGTCTATTTTCTTAAATAACTTTAAGACAATTTATTTTAAAATTATAAAAAAATATATTTGAGACCCTCATAGTAAGCCCTTTGATTTGATATGTCACACGGTACAGCTTGCAAAACTTTTTTTTTTAAATTTTCTTATTTGTCCCCCAAAAGTGCTCTTGTTGGGATTTGAGAACGCAACCATTTATATTCTATTGTTGGCTAAACCGCTACATAGTTTAGTGCCTTACGTTGGCAACATAATTTTCTTCCCTTTTATGTTCTCTGGTCAATGTGCAAGCTTTGCAATAAATACGTTTATGAGTATCTTTCCGAGTTCTACATTATTTTCATATTAGATTCACCCAAATATCAACATGGTAGCAGAGCGTGGTTGATTAAAGTTGATTAAAGTGAAAATACAGAAAGAACTAACAACCGGCCGGCGTATTTGTTCTGTCACATTTTTTAGGTTACCGCATAACCTAACAGGAGCGGGCGTGGTCAGCCACATAAGTATCACCGAAAAATTGATATTATACGAAGAAGATGTCCAATAATAGTTACAATCCTTTCCACATAGACAGACTTGTCGGAAGAGAAAACTACGCGAGTTGGAAATTCGCAGTGGAAGCTTATTTAAAACTTGAAGAATTATGGAGTTGTATCGAAGGAACTAACACTGACGAAAGAAAGGAAACGAAGGCAAAATCAAAACTTATTCTGCTGCTGGACCCTATCAACTATGTACATGTACAGAGCGCGACTACATGTAAAGAAGTCTGGGACAGTTTGCAACAGGCTTTTGATGACAGCGGGTTATATAGGAGAGTAGCCTTATTGAGAGACCTCATTACAACTACATTGGACAGCTCACGAAACGTAGATGACTATGTGAACAAGATTATGTCTACCGCTCACAAGCTTAGGAACATAAAGTTTGACATTGACGATGAATGGCTCGGGACACTGATGTTAGCTGGCTTACCGGAAACATATAAGCCAATGATAATGGGTTTAGAGAGCTCAGGGATTAAGATCAGTGCAGATTCAATCAAAACAAAACTCCTGCAGGAAGTTCAGTGCTCAGAAAGTACAGCATTCTTCACTAGGAAAGTAGCCATTCACGGGAAACAAAATGCAACTAAGGCCAAAAGTGAAAAAGGGCCCCGATGCTATAACTGTAACAAACATGGACATTTTGCCAAAAATTGTCGTGTTCCGAAGAAAAGGACAACAGAAAAGGAAGAAACAAATAAAAGTTTTGTTGCAGCTTTTTCAGCAAATTCACAGACAATGAATCCGGACCTTTGGTATGTGGACTCAGGTGCCTCAATGCACATGACTAATAGATGTGACTGGATGTATGATGTAACAAGTCCACCGATACCCACCATAACTGTTGCCAGTAAGACACCACTACCTGTGGAAAGTATGGGAAAGGTTAATTTATTGATGAATAGTAATAAACAAATTAAAATTCAGGTAAGAGAAGTTCTGTACATACCTAAACTCGCTGCTAATCTCTTATCAGTAAGTGCAATGGTGAAAAATGGCTGTAAAGTAAACTTCAGAGACAAATGTTGTGATATTTATGATCCAGATAACAAATTCCTGTGTTCAGCCACACTAGTAAACAATTTGTACCAGTTAAATACTCAAAGAGAAGTTTTTTCAAACCTAACATGCTCAAATAACTTAAATGATGTTGTCTTATGGCATAGGCGTATGGGACACTTGAATTTTTCTGATGTTAATAAGTTACCGGAGTGTGTAGAGGGAGTTAATCCATTTCCTGAGAAAAGTGAAAGTCCTATCACATGCACCACCTGTCTACAAGGTAAACAGAGCAGACTGCCTTTTAATAATATTGGTTCAAGAGCTTCTCAACCGCTGCAGCTTATCCACACCGACTTATGTGGACCGATGGAACAAGCGTCACTGGGAGGTATGAATTATTTTATCACCTTTATTGATGATTTCACTAGAAAAGTTCATGTTTATTTATTGAAAAACAAATTAAGTATATTAGAAGTATTTAAAGATTTTAAAAATAAAGTTGAGAATGAACTTAGTGGAAAGATTAAAATTGTTCGGTCAGACAATGGAAAAGAGTACTGTAACAAAGAATTTGATAGTTTCTTGAGTAGGCACGGTATTGAACATCAAACAAGTACCCCGTACTCACCCCAACAGAACGGCCTTGCAGAAAGGATGAACAGGACACTGGTGGAAAGAGCTAAGTGTATGTTGTTTGATGCTCATTTGTCAAAAGAATTTTGGGGAGAGGCGCTAGCAACAGCGGCCTATATAATTAATAGATCACCCACAAGGTCACTCGATGGCAAATCACCTATGGAAATGTGGTCAGGTAGAAAACCGAATTTATCAAATATAAAAATTTTTGGTTCTGAAGTTATGGTTCAAGTACCTAAAGAAAAACGCCAAAAATGGGACTCTAAATCTAATAAATGTATATTTGTTGGTTATTGTGAATCTAGCAAAGGGTATAGACTATTTGATCCAAACACTAATAAAATCATCAAGAGTAGAGATGTAGTATTTCTAGAAAATGTACAAAAATTTGATCATTCTGTGTACTTACCTTGTCTATCTAACAGTGGGTCTGAAATGCAGTTACCTGAAGAACCCCGCAAGGAAGAACTTAGAAATAATTCAGATCAGTCTACAAGCGATGAATATCAGACAGATGACCACGATGATTCATCCTACATACCAGAAGGACCAGTTAAAATGTCGACTCCAGTACGTAATATAAATTTACGTCCACGTAGAGCTGTCCAGTATGCAGAGAGGGATGACCAGGACGTGAGTTATTTTTGTCCAATATTTGATTTGAACGATCCTCAGACTCTTGATGAAGCTCTTTCATCTCCACATACTGACCAGTGGAAGAAGGCCATGCAGGAGGAATATGACTCCTTAGTAAAGAATAAAACTTGGTCACTCGTAGATTTACCAACAGATAAAAGAGCTTTGCCATGTAAATGGGTATTTAAAAGTAAGACTAATGAGGCAGGAAAAATTGTTCGTTTTAAAGCAAGATTGGTAATTAAGGGGTGTGCTCAAAGAAAAGGAAATGATTACGATGAGGTCTACGCTCCTGTGGTAAGATATACCTCAGTTCGATTTTTGCTTGCTCTAGCTGCTAAATATGACCTAGAAATGATTCAGATGGATGCCATAAGTGCATTTCTTCAGGGTGACATAGACACTGAAATTTACATGTCACAGCCAGAATGTTTTGAATAGAATGCTCAGGTTTGTCATCTACATAAATCAATCTATGGGCTCAAGCAAGCTAGCCGTCAGTGGAACCTGAAATTGAATAATGTTCTACTTAAAATTGGATTAGAAAGATCAAAAATTGACCCATGTATTTATTATTTAGTAAATGAAACGAAAATGATACTTATTGCAGTATGGGTGGACGATTTTTTGATTTTTACAAATGATAAGAAAACAGCTACAGATATCAAAGAAAAATTAAAAGCAGAGTTCTGCATGAAAGATCTTGGTGAGTTACAGCAATGTATTGGCATGAATATAAAAAGGAATCGTGATGCAGGTGTTATTATGATAGACCAAGAGAAATATATTAACCTAGTGTTGGAACGCTTTAGCATGTCTGATTGTAAACCAGTACGCACTCCAATAGAGGTAAATATGAAATTTGATAAGAAATCAGAGAATGAAGATAGCAATTTTCCATATAGGGAAGCGGTGGGCTGTCTTATATATCTGACCCAAGTCACACGACCTGATATCACCTATGCGGTGAATAGATTGAGTCAATATTGTAATAATCCGGAAATACAACACTGGCTAGGTGTAAAAAGGGTTATGAGATACTTTCAAGGGACCAAAAACCTAAAGTTATGTTATGTCAAGGAAGACTCAAGAGGAATAACCGGGTATTGTGATGCAGATTGGGCCAGTGACCCATTGAATCGGAGATCATGCACCGGTTACACATTTATTTTTCAAAATGCTTGCATATCTTGGAATTCCTGTAAACAACAGACTGTGGCTCTCTCTACAGCAGAGGCTGAATATATGGCGATGGCGTCGGCGACCCAGGAGGCCTTATGGCTTCGGCAATTGCAAGAAGAACTTGGTCAAGGTCTGGACAGTGCATTAGTCATATACAGTGATAACCAAAGTGCAATCAAATTGGCATCAACAGACTGTTATAAACCTAAGACTAAACATATTGATATAAGATTACATTTTCTCAGAGATAATATTGTTAAATCCAAAGTAAAATTTTTATTTGTAAATGGTTGTAACATGGTTGCTGATAATTTAACCAAAGGGGTAACACTTGAAAAACATTTGTATTGTATTACTAAAATGGGTTTGCGTTCAGGAGGGAGTGTTGGGATTTGAGAACGCAACCATTTATATTCTATTGTTGGCTAAACCGCTACATAGTTTAGTGCCTTATGTTGGCAACATAATTTTCTTCCCTTTTATGTTCTCTGGTCAATGTGCAAGCTTTGCAATAAATACGTTTATGAGTATCTTTCCGAGTTCTACATTATTTTCATATTAGATTCACCCAAATATCAACAGCTCTCATATTCAAAACTCATTTATTTACTTCACCCGTCCGTGTTTGGGTCACATATCAGAAATTCATATGTGTACCAAATTTCAACTTAATCTGTCCATTAAATTCCGAGCAAATTGTCTGTGATAGACGCTAGACGGACAGACAGACACACGAGTGATGCTATAAGGGTTCCGTTTTTTCCTTTTGAGGCAAATAATAACATTGATGGAATTATTATTATTATTTTTATTATTTCCTAGTACATTTTTATTATTTCCTAGTACGTTCGCGGCAACACCAACAGTATTCTCAGTGTGTTCGCATTTCGGTGGGATTCCCCGATGTTGCGTAATATATGGATTATCATTCATCATAGCTCTTTTTTCAATGATCTGTTATGTTTTATTAAATTAATTCCGTTAATAAACTATTCACAAGTGTACTATGTTAACCGTTTCTTATGTAAAATATAGCTAATTTTATCTCAGGGGACCAATAGGCACCTGAATAGGTGCCGAATCTTTAACTTATATTGTATATATATTAGAGGGGACGAATGGGTACCTTAAAAATAATATTTTTTATTAAAATATTAATTGGTCTCCTACCAGGAGACCAATGGGCACCTATATAGGGGCCGAATCTACAACTTTTATGCTGGGGGACGAATTTTAGGGGACGAATGGGCTCTGACCCAGATGCAGCTCCACGGTGAATTTTAATTATAATTGTAGGTATGATAATCTGTATCTGTACCTACTAACACTAGATTTAAGTAAAATTGTTACTAACTCTATGTACTCTGTCTGAAAATAAATGTATTTTCTCACGTACTAGAAAAAAGAAGGACTCCGCGCTATGCGTATTGAAAGTGAAGCACCGTACCGATCAATTTATGAGTGATTTGACAAAGACGCCGTGGTGTCACGTGATGGCGGCCGGTCGGCATACTATGATGTAAATGTGTGCGTGAGGCATGTTTGTACAAACGGTCATACTTACTGTGCTTCACTTTGGATATGCGTGGCGCGAAGTCCTTTTTTTTCTAGTCCTTGTCTATTCTATTCTATTAGGTACGTTGGGCTTCTCCAGTATTATTAAGTTGCTCAAGTTCCCAGCCAATTTACTGTGACAGATGTTCATAAAAAGTCCAGCCGGGAACAGATGATAATGAGAAAATGAAAAATTAATGAAGACATAAAACTCATTTTATGTTAAAAATATCGACCCTCAAGCTGTCAATCAATTTGCCCGAAATGTTTAGCTTCATTCATATTTAAGAGGCCAGAGTTCGCAGACTTCCTAAGTATTAGGCACTTAACTATATTATTATTCCTTTAAAGTTACAGAATCCTAAAATATCTAAACCCGTCCAATAAACCTTCAACTGTTATCTCCTAATGGTTTTCATGATTAGAGGGGCTCGTGGCTAAGTAATAAAAGCCGCACGGGTCGATCGATCAGGTTATGCTATGATTGCCGCGGTCGGTCCGTAGATGGGTGACCATCTTTACATACCGAGACCCCTCCGTGCCTCGGAATGGTCCCGGCTTTGATCTCTGACAGTCGTTTCGGGTCGTCAGAAGCCCGAAAGTCGGACAACCAGTCTTACCGAGGAGTATCATGTTACCCAGTAACTGGGTTATGGAGGTCAGATAGGCAGTCGCTCCATGTAAATTACTGGTATTAGACTGGGTTAGACTGGAAGCCGACCCCAACATAGTTGGGAAAAGGCTAGGCAAATTGATTGGTTTTTATGATTCGGACGTAAAATGTAAATGTCTCCGTTCTTATCTTCGTTTATTGCAACCGAAGTTTTAAGTTCAATAACATTTGATACACAATAAGAGAGTCTTTAGGGCTCATTTACATAAGGAGAGTTTCTAGCTTATCGAGAGGCGAGAATGTCATGTTTTGTAGGCATGACGAAGGCAGTTTCAAAATAAAAATAGGTACTCGTACTATCGAGGAAACTTACACCTGACCAATTTGAAAACAAAATCCCGTTGCACACGGTGACCACATCTGTTAGCAAGCGTTACCGAGCGCTGCAAACAAGAACAGTCCGTACGGTGTATAGATGTATGTTTCCTTGGTAGTACATTCATAACATCACACCTTCTTTCCATGTAGACCAGGGCCAATCCTGTTTGAGAAAAAAAAAATCTTAGCAGTATACGAGTGGTCGGAAAATTTAGCTAATGATGTAAATAACGAAGGAAAAATAGTCCAGACTCGGAAAAAGTTCTGGAAGAGGGGTGGGGGGTGTAATATATACGGTTTTAGGGGTTTGTACTCGTTTTTTCCGATTTGCGGCGAAATTAAGCATACTATCGAAAAAAGTTAAAGGTAAAAGTGGTAGATAATGGTGGTGGTACCCATAACCTCAAAATTATCGAGAAAAACGCTAAAAACCGTTTTTTTTTTGTTTTTAATTTATAACTATAGCAAATATTATTATTTTTTCATGAAAATTGGTGAAAATGTTCTTTTTACGGTTCCGTACCTCAAAAGGAAAAAACGGAACCCTTATAGGATCACTCGTGTGTCTGTCTGTCTGTCTGTCTGACCGTCTGTCCGTCTGTCACAGCCAATTTGCTCCGAATCTAATGGCCCGATTAAGTTGAAACTTGGTACACATATGTATTTCTGTGACCCAAACACGTACAGCTAAAGTAAATATATGAATTTTGAATATGAGAGTCACTTTTAGGGGGAAAATAAGAAAATGTAAAAAAAAAGTTTTGTAAACTGTACCGTGTGACATATCATATGAAAGGGCTTACTATGAGGGTCTCAAATATATTTTTTTTATAATTTTAAAATATATTGTTTTAAAGTTATTTAAGAAAATAGACGAAAATTGACCATTCCCCCCCCTTATCTCCGAAACTACTGAGCCTAAAATTTTGAAAAAAATAAAAAATATAGTTCTATACCAGTAGATTACAGGAAAACCTATAAGAAGTCTGTGGTCTTAAAATAACATGGTAAATCTATACTATATATAAAAAAATCAAAGTCCTGACTGAGTCACTGACTATATCAACGCACAGCTCAAACCAAGAGAAATTTTGCACATAGATACCTTATATAATGTAAACATCCACTAAGGAAGGATTTTTGGAAATTCTATCCCTAAGGGTGTAAAATAGGGCATGAAGGTTTGTATGAAAAATCCTATCCCTTGAGTTAATAGACTTGGAACTTAGCACGAATATTCATCTAAGTAAATTATAAAGTTTATCATTTTGAGTTTTCCTAAACTACCCCCTAAAGAGGGATTGGGCGTGTCAAAGTTTGTATGGAGGAATTTTAACACGCGGTCAGATTAACTCAAAACTCAGTTTTTATACTTGAGACCAAAAATGAAGACTAACGTGTATCAGGGTTTTCCAAAAATCTACCCGTTAGGGGTGAAAAGTTAATTTTATAGCGGAGGATTTTATTGGGGGCTTGATTAACTCTAAAATTGTTAAGTTAAGTTAACACATACATACAAACACACACGTACACACGTACATGTAAATTACTTGAATAACAGAGTATTTCATAAGAAGTAACGCTTTATATGAATTACATTCGATTTTCGAAAAATCGATTTTTGAAAAGTAAGTTTTTTGGTTGTTCGCTTTTTTAACGATATTTTTGTACATAAACAGTAATTATATTTTAATTCCTTATGAAAGCTGAGATTTCAACGAAAAAAATGAGCACTGGTAAAGGTCATTTATCTAAAATTTACTAACCAAATTTTTCGATTGAAAATAAGGTCATTTTTTTGTATTTTCTTCATAAAACATCGACAAATAAATATTTCGCTTTGAAATCGCGAAAAAAAAATCAGCTGTTCAGTACATTTATGTTCGCATAATTCGTCAAAATGTACTGAACAGCTGATTTTTTTTTCGCGATTTCAGGTTTGGTCCCATAGTAAAAGTTGTTTATAATGATGAGTACAATGACCCCTTAAGAGGATAACGGTGATTAAAATTACACCTAGTAGATTAGTAAAATGTATGCATAACTACCCTGTAATAACAAACTATTCATTCACTGCGATTTCATAGATAGAGACGGAGTTATAACGCCAAGTAGATTGATAATTCGTTGAGATATTAACTACCTAACTGGCTTAGTTGGTGCTAGCGGTACCTAATCATTGTATAACCAATGAGTCGATGGTTCAAATCTCGTCCGGGCATTAAAATCACTTTTTGTATTATTCTTAAGAATGTATTGTTTGAATTGCAAAGTTGTAGCAAAGTTACTTTTAATACAACTGGGGCACCCAATTGATGCAGCCCACTGTACCTGACGTTTCTGAAGAAATCACCAATAACATCAATCTGCCTCTATGTTGGGGCCGGCTTCCAGTCTAACCGGATGCAGCTGAATATCAGTATGTAAAATACTGATATGGAGCGACTGCCTATCTGACCTCCACATCCCAGTAACTGGGCAATACGATACCCCTTGGTAAGACTGGTTGTCAGACTTTCGGGCTTCTGACGACCCGTAACGACTATCAAAGATCCAAGAATGACAGCCGGGACCAACTGCTTAACGTGCTTTCCGGGGCACGGAGATGGTCACCCATCCACGGACCAACCACGGCAAGCGTAACGTAACCTGATCGATCGACCTGAGCGGCTGTTATTACTTAGCCATGAGCCCCTCAAATCATCAATAACATCACGTATCATAAATATTTTTTCAATACACTTCCTCGAAAACTGGTTCATAACGCACTACGATTAGGTTCACAATGCAATGTATGTCGCACGAGTGCGATTTTTTATTTTCCCACCCGTGTGCGGGAATAAAAATTGCCACAGATAACTTATACCTAATACTTAGTCCAAATTGGTTCAATGCCTCTATTCACAACTCTCTATTCGGAGGTGAATGTTTTTTTTTAATCTCGGCAAATAGATATGCGTCTATAAGACATTAATATTTTTGGAATATTTAAATAGTTAATGTTTCTATATAGAATATTATCAAAAACCTGATTATTACCATAAAAAACACCTTTATGAACTAATTAACATTTATTTGTGTTCTAAACTCGAAAATATTTGAATTTTCTATTTTTCATATTAGGTTGTTTATCGGCTTTATACCTTTGCTTCTCTTTCAACCTGGCGAGAGCAAAGCGTGGAAAAAAAAAGAAAATTTAAATCAATCATAGTTTCCTATTAATTCTTGACTAAAATATTTTCCGTTACAAAAGTGTATTGAAAAACGTCGTTTGATACACGTGGACATTTGTTATTGCAGTTATCGGCTCAAAAACGACCTCGCCTACGACTCGGCGGTTTTTAATTCCACCTCGAATG
The DNA here is from genome assembly GCA_905163495.3 of Cosmia trapezina. Classification (NCBI taxonomy): domain Eukaryota; kingdom Metazoa; phylum Arthropoda; class Insecta; order Lepidoptera; family Noctuidae; genus Cosmia; species Cosmia trapezina. The sequence goes on along the minus strand of LR991027.1, from coordinate 7,084,834 downwards.
CAATAACAAACGTGCTCCACTTGTATCAAAATGTACTATGTAACAACAGCTAGAGCCTATTAAAATCATACTCAACCAGTTGCCATTTTTTGCTACGTTCTCCTGAGCCCAGCTTGTTACTTTACACATGAGGCATTTAGTGAATCCATGTGACTTAGTATGTCATAATGGGGGCAGGAAACCAGCGCTGAAGAAAGAGTACCATTATTTTTTAAGGCGCTGGATTACCGTGCTCTCCTATGGCCGCTTGAATTGTACTTGTTATCCCAAGAAATCACCACCAATTTTGAAACGGCATTATCTCTTCCTCAAATAAAATCACCTTCCCTTTTCAAATCTAACAGTAACTATTAAACAGGAACCTTTTTTATCACAAGACGTTTTCTAAGAAATATAAATAGCAAACACGGACATTTCCATTTAAATAACGACCCTATCGAGGAAAACAATTGAAGCACAAGCTTTTAACAAATAAAACACCAATAAAACAAAAGACAACACTCAAATGAATAATAAAATGGATGGCGACCTCAATCCCTGAAGACGTTACAATAGTTAAACAGTATGGCATTAAAGAGACTCGATTCGAGGACAATTAAGTTCATTGTAATAGAGAGAAAGGGGTAATTAATACAACACAAATCTAACAATTTAATTAACAATTGTTAGGCAAATAGAGGGCGTTCGTGAGTACCGAGATTTGTTTGATCGCTCTCGTCATTTCGGTATTCAGTGAGCGGAATGATTGGCTTGTTTCGTGGCCCCAACTGAAGGAACTTGTCAAGCAATAAGTTAACAACGTTTAGTATGAGGAAAAATAGAAAAACGACGGCGAAGAACATTCTTCTTCATAAGGTTTAATGTAATGCTATATGTTGGAGAACATTTGCTCCGTTTTAGCTCGCTAAACTGCTTCTGGTGTTGGTATTTTTGTGCTGTAATGGGGCTACTTTATTCTGCTATAAAGCGGATGTTGTGAGCAACAGATGATGAGAACACCAGTCGTCTAGAATTTTCACTAGAAAAGTTTGTATTAAAATAAATATTTTGAATACCCACTTCCCACTGTATTGCAATAATAATATTATTTTAATCTGCCCCGTGCAATACCAAAATGGAATCAATTCATCTGCAGGCCTTTTAACAAATGTCGTTTTCAGAATCACAATTTATTATATCAAACCAAACTATGGTCTGGTATATTTATTTGAATTTAAAATATTTCGAGTACCTACCTACCTACTCTTTGATAAGGTGAAACCACAATAATGAATAAATTATTGCGTCGATTATGAAACGAAATACATAGAGCTGTTTGTTTGTGGAATTATGAATTATTAATGTGCAATTTTATGGCACCAATTATTTGATAATTATAATATTTCAGAGAGCTCGGTGCTACCGATATTTTAATTACAATCCCACGCAATTCTCGATAATTGTGAGCTTACCAATTATTGAAATAATTTACCGAATTGTTTATCTTGAAATTGTTGAGCTCCTGTGAATATTTTATATTACCTAGAAATTAATGAAATTGCCATGATAAAATCGAACCACTGGTAGTCTAGTAACCAATTTTGGAATTCTCCGAAATCGAAATGCATACTATGTTGCTTTCAATCCAATGGGATGAATTCAATATTTGATTGATTGATGTGTTTAACAGCTACTAATCATTTGCTTAGCAACCTCTTAGCGCTAACTAACATTTATAAATAAGAATTTTGCTAATCAGTTGCTTAGCAATTGATTAAAAATTAACCAACGTTTATAAATAAGACTGACAATAATCAGCAGATTCAAATAAAATTCGCCATCTTGCCTCTAAGCAAGCTTTAAACAGTGTAGGTACTGGTGATGTTTAATTTTGACAGCTACTAATCAATTGCCTAGCAACCTCTTAGCGCTAACTAACGTTTATGAATAAGAACTTTGCTAATCAGTTCCTTAGCAATTGATTAAAATTTAACCAAAGTTTATAAATAAGACTGTTAAACTTTACGCACAGGTAGAAGTTGTAAAAAAACGTAGCAGACAAAAATTGGCAGCTCCAAAACCTACTCAAAAATCAAAACCAAAAAGTCATTTAGTCAAACTAGGCTGAGCATCAGCATTTTTCAAACATCAAAATTACATGAAGACAATCCCTCAAAACGCCCGCCCTTCACCATTAATTCTATTATGTAGGTAACACGGGAAATAAGGCATAGCATGATTCCAAAAGCTTGAGTTAACTGTCCCACGATTGCTTCGACATCGACAGTCAAAGGGGTTTGTCCTAAAGAGGGTTACCAATTCAATTTAATTAAATAAATCCGGAATTCATTGGAGTCGTTGAAAAATTCCCCTCGATTGGGACTGAATTATAAATTAAGTAATTTATTTGACAAAAAAGAGCTGACAATCTGCCTAGCCTTTTCCCAACTATGTTGGGATTTGCTTCCCGTCTAACCGGATCGACAAAAAAAAAACAACCGACTTCCAAAAAAAAACACTACAAACTGAAAAACAACTTTAATTTCGGAAGTCAGTTTATTTGGATCTGTATTTTAGTTTTTTTGCCACCGACATCCGAAATTCACGTTCATAGTAACCGACAGACGTCTAAAATCTGAAGGCCAATTCTCGTACATAAAAACGTTCAAATTTAAGTCGCAATCTCATGCCAGCGACAACCAAATGTCAAAAATGTAGATAAACGCTATACAATTTTTGACAGATTAAGACTGAGATGAGATCGCGAAAGTTAAAAATATGGGAATTGCCTCTCAGGTCGTGACACTAGTGACACGTGACTACACAGGGCATAGTTTCGACGCGCGGACTAAAGACAAAACATCAAATCAAATCAAATCGTTTATTTGTGATGCATGGGTTACATACAGGTGTTCATTACATAATTATATACTTAATAATGTTCATGCCATGATCAGCCACTGGGGCATACAAATTATTAAATTAATGATAAATGAGAATATGATCAAAACACAATTATGACAAAACGTCACAATTGGGGCATTTTCTAGTCCTCACGACGCGCGTGCTAGAAACATATCTGCCGCTTTTTAGGGTTCCGTACCTCAAAAGGAAAAATGGAACCCTATAGGATCACTTCGTTGTTCGTCCGTCTTTCTGTCAGTCTGTCAAGACCTATTTTCTCAGGAACGCGTGGAGGTATCAAGTTGAAATTAATTTCAAATACGTAGGTGTATGATCACTTGGAGCTATAAAAAAACAAGCTTCTACGCAATAAAAAAAATACGGCCATTTATGCGACATTTTTTGATACTCGCAAGTAAATCAAAACCTATAGGGTAGGTTGACCTAGAATCTTGAAATTTGGCAAGAAGCAAGGTCTCACAGCACAAGTAAAGGAAACAGTCGGACTGTTTCCTTTTCTAAAATATATTTTTAATTTGTAATTTTACCACCTAAAAATTTTTTTTGGGACTACAATAGCATAATCAGCCTAAAACGTTCTCACTGCTGGGACAGGCCTCCTCTCTGTGAGAGGGAGTTTATCCCAAAAACACACCTAACTGGGATTACAATGTTGGGTGTGTTTTTGGGATAAATCATTTCCAATTACGGAACCCTTCATTGTGCGTGGTCATACACGCACTTGGCCGGTTTTTATTCGGGGCTATTACTTGGCTAAGTCTTTTATATAACCTTATCAAAAACCAATAACACAATTTCCTGGTACCGATCTCGCATCAATCCACGGGTTCCTTTTGTATTTCCTAAAATAACTAAGTATCTGTTTGTCGAACGTTCATTTATCGGAAAACCCATATCACACATTGACAATCCGTTGCTTTCGGCAAACCCTCAATCCATCTTAATTTGCGTTGACGTTATCTGAATATACATAAGGCCTCTTTGTATTACTCCCAAGTACATTAACAGTTTGTACATAATAGAGGACATGAAATGTAGTAGAATCGATTACTTTCCATACATAACTAAACTAAACTTTAAAACAAAACAAAACATCATGTCTGTATTCCGCGAAGGGTTAGGCAGAGGGTACCTATTAGTACACCCACATTTTGCCCATTAGTCGGATTTTGGAAAAATATTTTTGCCCTAGCTTTTGCCGGCAGTTTCGCCCGCGTGGATGTCAGAAATTATCCCACGGGAACCTACTAACATGATAAAAAGTATTACATCTGTTAACCCAGGTTATATACTATCTGTGTGTCAAATTTCATCCAAATCCGTTCAGCCGTTTTTGCGTGATTGAGTAACAAACATCCAAGCATACAAACTTTCACATTTATAATATTAGTAGGATTTGATAGCCCAATTCTTGAGGAAGGCTATTCAACATCACGCTAGGACCCTTAGAAGCCGAGCAAAAACAAATAAAAGTTAGAAAGAACACTAAGCGAAAACGAAGCAATAGCGCTATATTGCTTCGTTTTCGAAGCAATAGCGCAGGCAGGCAATGCGATACGATGGGGTGGGTCGGTGGTCGTGTGCGTACCTGTAGGTAGCGCGCTCCCGAGCTTACGCACACAAAGACAATGTGCGTGTAACATTTACACATACAAGTATGGCTCGCCCGCTTTCGTGAGATAAAACAACTATATCTTTTCTTACTCTATTTTCCCTGAAACGTGTAAAGTGCATGCACTTTAATAATTTTTCATGTCACAATGCGAGCTGAGAAAAATAGAGGAAAATACTTACTTGTCATCTCTCATAAGTTGTTCCAGGTACCGAGGTCTATGTGTGCTACACTTGCCAGTAAACATGTCTTTTATTCCGATTTATTTTTCATTATTAACCGACTTCTGAAAAAAGGAGGAAGTCATCAATTTGGATGTTTCAATTTTTTTTTATGTATGTTCGGGCATAACTTCGTCATATATAGACGGATTTGCAACATTCTTTTTTTTGTTTGAAAGGGCATACTCTCGAAGTGGTCCCATTGTCACCAAGTCAGAATCTGATGAGGGGATCCCATGGAACTCGAGGGAAACCCTCAAATTTTATAGGCACACCTATAGCGATTTTTTATAGTAACTCGTGCATTTGCTCCCGGAAAGCACCATTTGGTGAAGTGGAACTCATGGTGAAGACCACAGATGGTTGCGATTCGATTACTTTGATATGGTTGCTAAGTAATTTATGCTGGTGATGATGACTTCACCATGGAGCTCCAGTTCTCCTGGTTCTTACTAGGAGAACTCCTTAACAATTAACGTCCCTGCATCGGGAAAAGCAATAATTTGTAAAAGGTGATGAGCAGTTAACATTGGGCTATTGTAACTTAGATAAATTACAAACTGACCCGCTAAAAAGAACACAACCCTTATATTATATCTTTCACTGGGTTTAAAGTATAGAACCCATTCAATGGGTTATCCATATTGAAGGGATAACCTAACCCTTTTACTGAGTTTCAAGCCTAAAACCTATTCAAGGAGTTACACATGATAAAGGTAACCTCCTTGATAAAGGATTACCCCTTCGAAAGACTTAACGCTAAGCGGGGGTTGTATGATCCCTGGCTATATCAACAACCACGTTTGATATTTTTCCATACATTTCCTACCTCTTACTGCAACCGCTTTTAGCATTCCTCGCTCAGCGAAATCTATCTCATTACTCGCTAAGCTTTCAGCCAAGTTCCCAGCAGAGTGCACGTCGAAAGGAATCTACGACTATGTTTATCGAGAAACATTTGAAGTGTTTAATAATTTTCTAGTACGCTGCATCGTTCTATTGCATCAGTAAGTCACTATAATCGCTTATTTAACACGGATTAGCTAAGATTACAGGGAATCGGCTGACAATTGGGCGGATACTATTGTTTGGAGAACGATTATAAATAGACATCGGATACTGGGTTGCAGAGGGTAAGATAAACTTGTTTATTCTTTTATTAAGGTGATTCCTTCTGCTGCAAATCGTTATTTATTTTACGAGTAACTAGTCTTAATTGTATCCTAATCCTAACTAATATTATAAATACGAAAGTGAATTTGTTTGTTTGTTACACTTTCACGCTAAAACGGCTGAATGGATTTTTATGAAATTTTGGCACATGGGTAGACGATGACCTGGATAAGGATATAGGCTACTTTTCATCCTGGATTGCAGACGAAGTCGCGGGCAACAGATAGTCAAAAATAATTTCGAGAGGTACACTATACATTTACACAGATATTTTAATAAATATTTATCATTATCATAATTGCCAGTACGGAATCAACATATAACATAAATAGCGGTCCATTTTGCAAAAAACGTAAGAAATTTTGAATTTCACATGCTACCTTAAGGGATCCCTCTTAAGAAAGAAATAGGAGGTTAAGTTGATTCCATGTGTTTTTGGGCGCACATCCTTAGATGTCGTATAACCAAGTTTGGAAGTATGTTTCAATTCTCAAGTTTTGTTTCATCTCATTCTTGTTAAACATTAATCTCGCTTCATGAGATTCAGCCCGCTGACAGACAAACGAATGGACGGACGGACAGCTGAGGCTTAGTAATAGGGTTGCGTTTGGCACCCTTCTGGTACGGAACCCTAAAAAGCATACATTTCTCATGAGATAATAGGCCAGTTCTTGCAAAGTATGTAATGCAAGACAGTTCCAGTAATGCGAAATAGAACCACTTGGGTGAAATTACTTAGCAATATGTTATGCTTTTTCAATCATCTCAAGCAATTTGTGCGCCTGGCGGGTTTGTGTTATTTCATTATTTATTTTATTCAACACAATCTCCTGGGGCAAGCGCGCAGTCTGACTTTTATAGATGAATTTTAAAATAGCGAACCAGGCGTTTGTACGTTTCTTTTATTTTAAAAATGTGACGCTTTATGTGAGTAATATTTTAAAACAAAAATGCTGAACTATGTCGATACACATTTTTAGTACCTAACTGATTTTGTTTTCAAAATCAATTCAAATCAAATCATTTTTATTTCAGGAATACACTTTACAAAATTTAATTGCGAAAAAATAATCAGCCGTCCCATACACTTGCGTCGAGTAGGTATTCAGGTTTTCTAGGGACTTATTATAGACTTATTTCTTATTTTTAGGGTTCCGTACAAAAATGGTAAAAAGGATCCCTTATGGTGTCACTCAGTCTGTCTGTCTGTCACAGCAGAATTATGATTTGAGTTTGAAAGACAAAGACAAAATACAATTTCAACTAAAATAGGTTTGTAGAGCGTTTTAGTGTTTTATGAATAAGGGGGTAACTAGTTCTTTTTTAGACGTAATATTTGGAGGTGTATGGTGGTTTTATGTGGTGTGGTATGGTAGTTGGTAGTTATCAGGTTAAACATAATAAAAGTAAAAGTTAAAGTTGATGCGCAAAAACTCATCGTTCGCTATTACACCAGTGCGCTCTGTTCTACAACATAATTATGATAAGGTACCAAAACCGTATCAGCAACATTGAATACAATATTAACAGTAATGTAAATACGCCTTTACCGTTCAGTTTGTGAAAGCAAAATAAACATCATTCGCGTCCGGTAAAGGCTGTTTATTTACAGTAAACATGTTCATATTTTTCTTTGCCGTTTATGTTTATTTAACAAGGATATTTATCAAGTAAATATTTTGCTTCAAATGATTATTTTTCATGTAATAAATCGAAGTTCAATATATTTGGTTGACAGGTAGGTATAAAAACAAGAGTATCAAGATTTGGTCATGTTAAGAGATCTTCAGGTTATACCAAACTGTAAAATTTCCCCAAATGATTTTAAACCTTAAAATGTTGATGGTTATGTTCAAAATTGAATGTGAAAATTTGACAGTTTGTAGTAAATTGACCTGCTGCTATTTTTATCAACAAATACTAAAAACGCCGATTCATAAGGTATTTTGTTTAAATATGGGCAATTTTCTGAAACCGCAGAAAATAATCTTGTAATTCAGAGTATCTTTATGAAATACAAAGTTATCTTTGCGATTGTTATTCACAAACGGTACGGAACCCTTCGTGTGCGAGTCCGACTCGCACTTGGCCGGTTTTTTTCGGTCTAATAACTATAACAACTTCTTTAAATACATTTACATTTCTATTATTACAGTTTACTTTAATGTTATAAGTACCTACTTTGTGAACCACTTTCTCAGAATCGTGTTCTCTATAAACGCGCGTTATCAAAACTCGACTTTACATCTGAACATAGTCTAAGTTTAAATTTCTATCTCCACTTACCCTTTACAGTTTTTACCTTGAGCCTTTGGCAGTTACCCGTTTGCCTTTGAATCCAATACGACTGCAAAGAGCTTTATTGGAAACTTGAGATTGTTTATGCTCTAAGGACCTAGCATGAACATGCGACGTAGACACGTGAATTCGAATGTCTTTTATAATCGAAAATACAAGTATTGTATAGATTGGGGGCTTGTGGCTAAGTAATAACGGCTCGCTCGGGACGATCGATACGCTGGCCATGGTTGGTCCGTGGATGAGTGACCATCTTTACATACCAAGACCAGGTGGACTACTCCCTAAGCACGAAGCCCGTAGTTACGGCCTTCGTTACGGGCGTTTCGTACTCCGTATCAGCTACGGATGGATGATTGGTTCCGCGCCCGTACGAAGTATGAATGACAACATGATTTGCCAGTTGTCCCTACTCCCGATGTGTTTTTGCTTGTCCGAAAAAATGAACTTTTACACTTGTTTTGATGGATCGTAATGTCAGACGGACGGATGAACGTACGGACGGAAAGACGGACGGACTTAGGGAGTAGGCCCCCTGGACCTGACGTGCCTCGGAAAGCACACGATACGTTGGTCCAGCTGTCACTTGTGGATCTTTGACAGCCGTTACGGGTCGTCAGAAGCACGAGTCTGACAACCAGTCGTACCAAGGGGTAACGTATTACCCAGTAACTGGGTTGTGGAGTTCAGATAGGCAGTCACTCCATGTAAAATACTGATATTCAGCTGCATCTGGTCACACTGGAAGCCGACCCCAACATACTTAGGAAAAGGCTAAGCAGATGATGACAACTATTCTATAGCATTTCGGTTTAGTTTCTGCAACAAATACAATAAGCATGGATTTGTTCCGAGTCTGGGTGTTTTTCTATCTATAATATGTATGTATTTACAAAAAAAAAATGTATATAAGTAGTTTATCAGCCATCTCGTTACCATAACACAAGCATTAGGTTGCTTAGATTGGGACTAGATGGCGTTGTGTGAAATATCCAAGGATATTTATTATTATTATTATTATTTTAAAAATGTATTAAAAAACTAAGTGAATATTGTGTGTGAATCGAGTATTTTAAAATACAATGTTGTATTATTGTTTTGTTGACATCTTTGTTTATTTGAATTGCATTGACATTTTATTTTATTTTATTCTCTGACCCTTTTCAATTTGTATTCGTTCATTCTATAATTTATTCCAATGTATTATGGGGCAGTATTGTGAAATTTTATTTTATCATGTAACACTTATGGGTTTTTGTCTGAATTAAATGAATTTTATTTTTTATTTTAAAAGTAAAATCGTTCGATTTCACGTTATGTTTATTCCGCGTGTTCGTGGAAGGCTCAGTTTTCTGAAGGACTAATTATGTTTAAGTTTTAAGTTTGCTTTGCTCGCTTTGGTATATGCTCGACTCTTTGCTGTGTGTGGAAATTCAATTAAAATGTAGTGAGAAACTTCTCAATAGAGCCACAGCCCACAAACTGTTTTTAATTGGTTTAAGTAAAGTCTTGTGCTAGTAGTGTGTGTCCTGCAATTAACATTCGGAATTAAATAGGTACAGTACGACACAACTTAGATGTAGCATACATTAGAAAATTTGCATTCATTCATCTCAATTTTACGAATGTATTTTAGTTTTAAGACTTCACAAGTTATAACGTTTGTGTAAAGATTTTCGCCTGAAGCAGTATTAAACATTGGTGATTTTGTAGGTGCCCCTCGTTTCGGATGATTTTACAAATTTTGTCGATGTTACATAAGTTTTGTCATATTGCTGCTTGTGTTTCCTACGAAAACGGTCATCGGGGTTCGACTTTATGGTGTCAAAAAAAAACCGGTCAAGAGCGAGTTGACTCGCGCACCGAGGGTTCCGTGCCATCATTTATATGTAATTTTTGTTTATGATTTCTGAAAAAACTGTGCTAGTTAGAGACATTGTTTTATTTTTACTTTAATTTATACATAAACTTCTATCATATCTATAGAATAATTTCTGATTTTTTTCTATTCAAACTTCGGATATAAGGGAGGGGAACGGTATTTTTTTAAACATTTTTCATCAAAAGTCGAAAACTATGCTGCCCAAAAAAAAAGAAAAAAATGTTTGAGTATGTGCAAACTTTCATATGATACCCCACATGCTCTAGTAGCCCCACTTCGATTTTTTAAGACCCCCTTTCAGTGCATGTTGCAAAATAATCATATATATTTTTATTTCTTTCTTATTTGCAAAATAGTTGGGCAAGCGTAATCTAAAACTGTTCCAAATTTCAAGTTGAGCATTAGTACTTCTTGAGATATCCAGCTGTAACAGACAGACAGATAGACTGAGTCACACTATAAGGGTTCCTTTTTACCATTTTGGTACGGAACTCTAAAATCAATTTAGTTCAATAACTCATTTTGCCTTTGTTAACTTTCTCAAACTAACATTACATTATGTTGAACTATTTAGTTCACAGGACCCTTATTCCCTAAACTTTTAACGACATTACATAACTTATGGACTATGAACACCATGCAGGCCCCATTTTCATAATTAATTTCTGGGGGTGTTAAGTCATGCCACTTAGGGCTGATGAAATGCAGCACACTATTAAATATTAACTTAGATAGCTATGAAAATAAAAACAAGTAATTTGAGTAATAGGTACCTACTAGAGAGAATTTAAGGGGTAAATCTCGGAAAAAAATATTTTAAATGTGTCGTTTTATTTATTTATTTAAAAACAACCATCTTACAGTTACTTTTTATGACCATACCATACCGCCGAGCCGAAGTCATCAACCTCACTAGCAGCCTTTGGGTTGACGTCAAGTGTTGCCGGATTTGGAAAAATGTGGTTATCAGCTAAGAAAGGAGACTAATAGATAACTGTCAGTTCCAATATTAGTCTCATTTAAAAGCATCACCTTTGTACGTATTTTTCAGTTTTTAGGCTTCCGTACCAAAATGGCAAAAAAGGAACCCTTATGGTGTGACTGACTAAGTCTGTCTGTCTGTCTGTCTGTCACAGCTGGATATCTCAAGAACTACTAATTCTATCAACTTGAAATTTGGAACAGTTTTAGATGACGTTTACCCAACTAATTTGCAAATAAGAAAGAAATAAAAATATTTATATTTTTTTTGCAACAGTGACTGAAAGGGGGTTTTAAAAATTAAAAGTGGGGCTACTAGGGTATGTGGGGTATCATATGAAAGAACGCTGTTTGCACATTCTCCAACATTTTTTTTTCTTTTTTTTAGGCCGCATAGTTTTCGACTTTTGATGAAAAATGTAAAAAAAATACCGTTCCCCCCCCCCCCCCCCCCCCCTATCTCCGAAGTTTGCAAAGAGAAAAATCTCAAATTATTCTATGTGATAGAAGTTTATGTAAAGATTACAGGAAAAATAAAACGATGTCTCTAAATAGCACACTTTTTCAGAAATCGGAACGGAACCCTCGGTGCGCGAGTCCGACTCGCTCTTGACCGGTTTTTTTCTTATTGTCTGCTTATACAGGGTGTAAGTGTAAACACTGGCAATATTTTAAGGGGTCATTGTACTCATCATTATGAACACCTTTTACTATGGGACCAAACCTGAAATCGCGAAAATAAAATCTATTGTTCAGTACATTTATGTTCGCATAATTCGTCAAAATATAGGGAACAGCTGATTTTTTTTCGTGATTTCAGGTTACACACAAATACATACAAATTATGTGTGTACATATTTCGTTAAGTAAATAAATAAACAAAAGCATGAATTTTTCATTTATCAGAAAATGTTATTTTATTTATTTATTTACTTTACCAATCGAAAAATAACATAGACGTACATAACATACATAGAAAATATTTGGGCGCTCTCACACGCCTGTTCACATCCCTCGTACCTATAAATAATTTTCAGCAAAAATCTACTAGCTTCACAAATAATATGCGTATAAAAATATTATACGGCGTTCTAGCATGAATATATAGTAGTTTATGTAAAGGAACCAGTTGAAGGTAAATGGGAAAAGTTTTACAGACACCGTAAGACACAAAATTGATAAGTACAGAAGGTTGGCTCTATACACAGAAAATATAAAAGAGGTTAGAAAGGAAATAGTTTCTGATTTGTATTAGAACGCGTGTCACCGCTTGTCCCCCACTATTTATCTCCACTACAAGCAAGAGACCAATACGTACACACGGCTACACATCAAGCTATACATGTCCAGTTTACACTGACCTCTTATTGTAAGGAAATCCTATACAATGCGAGATCAGTTTATACTGGAAATGTATAGCTTGTTCTGTAGCCGTGCGTACGCACATTACGCACACAAATAAACCACACGCACTTAGATCGCGAGTTTGCTATTGGTTCTCACACTAACGCCAACACTGCGCTTGACGTACACTCACACATGATCAAAAGCAATTTAGTTCTCATACATGTTACGGTGACCGAAAGGTCTATTACTTACATCGATATAATATAAGTAATAATAATAGTAATTTTGTATAGTAGTATTGTGTTTTGTGTAGTAGTGTTTGTTTTGTGTAGTAGTAGTTTGTTTGTATAGTAGTCATTTTGTTACTAGAAATTTTGCAATATTTCACTTTAATTTCGGGAGGGGGACGGGGTACGAATAGTATGGACTTCCTATATACATATCCTAATAATATTATAAATGCGAAAGTTTGTGAGGATGGATGTTTGTTACTCTAAACGCCGGGTCTACTAAATGCCGGTCGCCAGTGCACTTGCATTCGGCAAGTTTACTGGCGACGGTCATTTGTGTGAGATCGCCGCGCGCGCCGTACGTACGCTTCTATGTGTGCACATGTTTTCGCTCGTTGTATTCAGCCGACCTTCTGTATCTATTTATTCTGTGCTCAGTAGGTGTTTCCAATGTATTCATGACACCTGATATAGCTGATCAACGGTAGTTATTGGCTCCAGAACTTTGATTACTTGTTCTCTGGAAGTTGATGCCTAGTTTTAACTACTTAAACTGCCTTGCGAGCTGAAGGAACCTCTGGGGAGAGGTGAGTTGTGGTTAATGAGTCGTTTGTAAGTTTATGTACATATAGACAATGATATATATATTACCTTTAATGGCAAAGTAAATGGAAGGTAATTGCCCGACTTGAAATTAGTCGGGCACTATCCAGTGTCGCGGCGACACGTCACAGTCACTCGCACTTTCCAGCAATTATTTGTGAAGAAAATGCCTTCCTGAGTTTAAGACAATGTAAAAATTATACTACTACTGTGAGAGAAAAGAAAAACGTCACAATTCGTGCGAAAATACTGTATTTTTTATATTATAACATCTAAAATGTTTTTTGTTTTGTACTTGTACCGCCTTTTTTCTGCGAACTGCTGTGAACCACGCGCGCGCGCGCCAATGAACATGCAGCAGCTAGTGACGTAACTAAATGTGTATGTTCATCTTTTTCTAACAACAGGTATCGATGAGTCTTTCTTTTCTTCGTGCACAGTATGATTGTATGTACTGGTATGTAGCTACTTTATGCCTTACGCTGTTTTTGAGTAAACTAATGTTCGTGTGTGATGCGTCTTTCTTTATACTACGTCACTGCATAAAGAGTACCTAGACATATACGGTGTACGGACATTGATATTGCCATATAGGTACGCATGCACTCATGCAGTGTGAACTTCCGCCAAAAAAAGAACCGACACTTAGCAAATCTCTAAAGCAAAATCTTTTCTCCTTTTTATTAAAGTTCCGTACGTCCGTATGTAAAAACGGAACCGTTATAGCATCACTCATGTGTCTGTCTGTCAGTCTGTCACAGCCAATTTGCACCGACTCTAATGGACCGGTTAAGTTAAATTTTGGTACACATATGAATTTCTGTGACACAAACACGAAACGTGTAACGAAAATAAATTAATTTTCAATGAGGGTCGCCTTTGGGAGGCAAATGTAAGAAAATTAAAAAAAGAGTTTCGCAAACTGTACCGTGTGACTTGTGACATATCAAATGAAAGAGCTTACTGTGAGGGTCTCTCATATTTTTTGTATAAAATTTTAAAGTTATTTAAAGCAACCGATTTTTTTTCCCATCACTACATAAAGTATTTTGATAGCTGTCAAAACGGATTTCTTAGATGGCGTTGACGCGTTGATCGCAACAATCGCGAGAAGCCCTAAAGTGTGAATGAAGGGAATGAAGGGTTGACGGCAAACTGACAGCGAGGATAAAGCATCCCACTTAAAACAATATAAAGGAGGTTAAACTAAGTGTATGAGTGGCGACCTCTTATGTGGAACTACAAGTGTACAACACTGGTCTCAAGAACGAGGCTAGAGTACATTCAATTGTTACTAAAATAGAATGTGATAATATTATAAACCGAGATTGTTTTTGGAAAGGGCTGTGTTGATGACTGATTAAGGATATTGTGTGTCTGGAAAATGGTCCTTATCTGGTCTGCTGCGTAAAAGAGATATATTACTATCTTCCTGCATCATCTGGTCCTTATCTGGTCAAGTGTTCCTGCATCGGAGGCGTCTGAAAGATTTAATCAGAATATCTGAATTGTTAAGTTCAGAAAAATAGCGCCGTACTTTAAAAAAAAATTGACATTAAACACTGTTGAAGCAGAATAAATAGTTCTTTACTAAGTTAACTGACTAATTAAGTAATTATCGGAAAAGGAAGACCTTTTTTTCACCACTAAATCTGCCTGGCCTTTTCCCAATTATGTTGGGGTCGACTTCCAGTCTGACTGGATGCAGTTGAATACCAGTATTTTACATGGAGCGACTGCCTATCTGATCACCACAATCAACTTACTGGGTAACAGGATACCTCTTGGTAAGACTGGTTGTCAAACTTTCGGGCTTCTGATGACCCATAACGACAGTCAAAGATCCACGAATGATATTAAAGTAGATAAGTCCCGTCACCCTAGGTATATGTATAAAGGTTCTGCTATCACCTTGCTCACTGCCAAATATCACGGGATAAACTGTATTCAACCAACCCTATTTCCTTTCCATCTAATTAATTCCCTTAAGTGGTGAACAAATTTCCTTTTGCGGTGAAGTGACTTCCTTCTAACATTTCACGCTCATCTAGATTACGTTTCAGTTAATCCTGGGTAAATAAAGGTTTATTTTAAAGGTCTATCCACTCATGTGTGAACGATGTCGTACAAAACGTAGACACCGATATATTTTTGAGCCCCCTTGACGTGGTCGGACATGCTCCATCAGCACGTCGGTCCACGTCCCGGACGCATCGGGACCCGCGCGGGGCCTTTTCCGTGTTCAGTAGGCGCCAAAGCATTGCTCATTTGAAAGCCAATAACACACGGTTTTGAAGCACAAAATACAGTTATTGATGTAGACAAAACTGAAGAATTGAAACCAATAAACTATCGGTATTATTTGCGTTACATTATAAACTGTTAAAAAATTAGAAACTGGGTGAAATGAGTTAGGTTAGGTTAGGCTAGAACTGTGACCAACCGCGTGCGGTTTGAGCGACCGAAGCGAGTGGTGTGGTGTACTTCCAAAGTGCTCGCAGCTAGTACAGGGCTGAGCTCCGCCAGACCCTAGTGGTGGCATGGGATCAGCGACTTGCTCAACCCAACGCAGGGCACGCTACTATAGCGGCGGTAAGACCCGTTGCGAGGGAGTGGCTGGAGAGACGGCATGGCGCCCTTACTTTCCGGCTGACACAGGTACTGTCCGGACATGGATGCTTCGGAAAGTACCTGTGCCGCATAGGTTGGGAACCGACACCCGGCGCAGCACACCATTGAGGAATGCCCTGCTTGGGCAGTGCAACCCCATGACCTCGTCGAGGCGGTTGGTGCTGCGGATACTCTCTCGCTTCCGGACATGGTCCAGTCCATGGTCAGAAGTGAGAGCGCGTGGGACGCCGTCGCCTCCTTCTGCGAGGAAGTGATGGTCGCCAAGGAGGTGGCGGAAATGGAGAGGGATGATACAACCTCCCTTCCAATCCGTAGCAGACGCACCGGGCGCCGGAGGGCGCGGAATGATCTCCGGCCGCCTTAGGGTGAGGCCTGCAGGCAACAGACTTGGGGAGTTTGTTGCCTGAACAGTGAAAGGCCTGTGACGGCGGCGCGGCGTGTTCCGCGTGCGCCTCCCTAGAGGAATTGACGGGGTCCGCATGAATTCATGCGGGCCGACACCTGGCCGGGGGAGCGTGATGAAATGCGCAAGCACTCCAGCAACCCCGCTAAAGGTAGCAGCAGAACACCCTGTGGTTTTAGTCAGTGAAAGTCTGACAGACCCCTCCGCTCACCCCAGGTGGAGGACTTCCATGAGGATTTCCACACGTTAAAAAAAAAAAGGTGCTCGCTAGGTAGGCTATTTAGTATTAGCGCAAGGTGCGTTACGTCGCAAGCAAGATTCCACCGGCCGTGTGATTCTGTAAGACCTCATTATAAACTTCGAATCTGAATCCGCTGTGAGTTTCTTGATTGGCTTCTAAATTCAAAGTTTCAAATAAAAAACAAGTGAGAAGAAGTGATGCGAAGTGAGAGTGAATAGCGATGTGAGATGCGAGTTGTTGTTTGAATTTTACAGAATCGACGTACAGTTCATTTGGCTCGAAATTGTCACAAATGAGGATATTTAATATCATTCCAAAACCATACGTTATTGGCGTTCAAATAAACACTGCTTTGGTGGAATTTTAAAGCCTACATACCCGTCCGGGTTTCAGGACGGCACTGTCGCCTACTGAACACGAAAAAGGAATTAATACGGGTCCTGGGCGCGGCCCTGATATGTGTATAGATAGACATTAGTTACGAATTGCGAGTTTTCATAATAATTCGTTTTAATTACGACTGCTGAAATTAACTATATAAGATTTAGTTCTGAAATCAATCATTGAGCTACAGGAGGCGTTGAAATTCTCAGTAGATTTTTGGGTATATCGGGACCAGGAAAAAGACCGCCTTAAGACCAAGAGCCACCTTAGACAAACAGATATGACGTGATTATACTGATCATTTGTATGCAATTAGCTTGCATTTATTTGTTAGACTAGCTTCTGCCCGCGACTTCGTTCGCGTGGAAGCAATAAAATACAGCCCATGTTACTCACTGATAATGTAGCTAAGAATTTAAAATCGGTTAAGGATTTTTTGAGTTTACTTACGGAAAAAAGTTGCCACTGTTTTCCATATAAAGCTAATACATATTTGTAATAATAATAACCTTATAAAGTATAAGATATGATATAAAGTAGCCTGTGTATTAATTCAGGGTGTCAGCTACTTCCACACAAATTTCATCAAAATCGGTGGAGCCATTTGAGTCTTGTGGAGTACAACTATTCCGGCTTATTTTCTGAATTTTCATTCTAAAATAAAAAAATAACCAAACAGACGATGAGGATGACGATCACTGCGTGCTCGGTAGCCTCTTAAAGCATTTGACATAGGTATGGATAGTTTTTGTAACGTAGAGGGCTTCATAATTATTCCGAAATCACTATAGGCAAAACCTTGTAGATTGTACATTCGATGTGAACCCAATCACCATGAAAATAACCAACCATTTTCACATAAGATTTATTTAGAAAATTACAATGAAATCCCAATAGGAACGCACAATTATCATCGCGAGGTTTCCCGCTAAACTTGAATAGGTAAAGGAAAGAAAATTATCATACAAAGTGAAAATCCGCCGAGCACATGTAATCTGGAGGCTCTACGCATAATATAATCGGGACGGCGTAAATACCGGCTAAATATTGGATTTGTGAGAGCTATGATCCTATTTCTGTATTATATTAAAACATCGATGAACAGATTATTCGTAAGTATATTAAAAATATATATGTCGCAGACTCCGTGCCACGCATGTCGAAAGTGAAGCACAGTAAGTATAGACCGTTTGTACAATCACGCCTTACGCACACATTTACATCATAATATGCCGACCGGCCGCCATTACGTGACCCGAACGATGTCGTCTTTGCAGATACTCAAATCACGCACACATAGATCGGTACGGTGCTTCACTTTCGATATGCGTGGCCCGGAGTCCTCCTTTTTTATACGTCTATGGTCGCAGCCAACTGCGGGGCAATTGCGTAACACACTATCAATCGGAATCGGTTTCATTTTGACAGTTCAAAAACAATAATTGTTTTATTTACGTTGTTGAGCAGACAAATTTTTCGAACATATGAAGCAATGGATTACAAATTTGCTGCAAAATGATTCAAATTCCGATTGATAGTGTTACGCAATTAAGGAGCTGGTTGCAACAACCAAATTAGCCGTTTGGTCAACCGCCTAGACATTTTACTAAACACCGCCATTTAATCAACGCAACAGCCTAAATGATAATCAGCCATTCAATCAAACGGCTAGCCAAATTACTGTGTAATTTTCAAATTTGTTTGGTTCACATTTTGCCAAAGTTTAACCATTAGTATATTATTGGTTGGTTTGGTTGGATGGTGGTGGGATTTATTGTTAAATTTAAGAAGATGCCTCTGACTGCATGAGATTTTTTGGAGACAAAAACAGGTCATCTTGTTATCACCTTTTTGTCGGGTTTGTGATTTTTTAAATTTACTTTTTAGGGTTCCGTACCAAAATGGTAAAAAAGGAACCCTTATAGGTGTGACTCAGTCTGTCTGTCTGTCTGTCTGTCTGTCTGTCTGTCACAGCTGGATATCTCAGTAACTACTGATCCTATCAACTTGAAATTTGAAACAGTTTTAGATGAGGTTTACCCAACTATTTTGCAAATAAGAAATAAATAAAAATATTTATATTTTTTTTTGCAACAAGGACTCAAAGGGGGTCTTAAAAATTTAAAGTGGGGCTACTAGGGCATGTGGGGTATCATATGAAAAAACGCTGTTTGCACATTCTCAAACTATTTTTAAATTTTTTTTTGACCGCATATAGTTTGCGACTTTTGATGAAAAATGTAAAAAAAAAATACCGTTCCCCCCTTATCTCCGAAGTTTGCAAAGAGAAAAACCTGAAATTATTCTATGTGATAGAAATTTATGTAAAGATTACAGGAAAAATAAAACGATGTATCTAAGTAGCACACTTTTTCAGAAATCGGAACGGAACCCTCGGTGCGCGAGTCCGACTCGCCCGGTTCAGTTAACTACGGATCAAGAATCCGGCCATAAATTTACCAACAGCGCTACCCTGTCACTGTCATTGGAACGCCAAAAGATACTTGTAGAAGTGTAGTACTATCCCAGCAGATGTGCCCAGTATAGTCCGGCCATCGAGAGAATGCGTTTTTTGACAGCTGTCAGTTTCATACTAACGAATATGTGTTTTACGAATTTGATCCTTATTACTACTAGAAATTGTCCAACTGACAGGTGTCAGAGGCGCATTCTTTCGATGGCTGGACTATAGTAATAGACACTACACGACCAAAGCATCACCACTTGGATTTCCGAGTTAGAAAAAAAAAGTGTGATTGGTGTTTCTGTGAGAAAAACCAATCGCGATCTGTGATTGGAAACTTGGAACAATGCCCGGTGAAGCTTTGAAACCGAGCCTAATACGATTTGAGCTGGCTACGGTGGTATTGTTCCAGTGTATTTTTTTTCATCTGTGATGTTTGCAACGTAGATACCCGGTAGGCCTGCACAATAGTGGGTCGGGGAGATAGCTGAACGGAACTTAATCACTTCAATTAAGTAAGTTTAATTAAGTACTTATATCAGTTTAAGCAGCTAGACGTTTGACAGCAGTTTGGCACAGTAGCTGACCGTTTTGATGGTGCGTTTTCCCACACTGAACCAAATATTTCTATGTATAACCTACATACAGGGTCAAATTAAATTACCTAGCAAAACTCCGCAGATACGATGAGTATCGATATCTAAACATGATAAAACAAAAAATCTATTAATTTGATGATGTTTTTTTTTGGGGTCATCAACCACCGGTAATTTAGTCACTTTAAATATCAGTTTAAAAATCTGTTTTTCTTGTGTAATTTTCACAGAAGTGATGAGTATCGATATCTGAACACGATAAATCAGATTTTATCAACTCACACTTACAACACTACCAGAAATCATTGACCCTAAAAAAAAACATCAATTTTTTTTTATTTTGTCGTGTTTAGTAACGTCTGCGAAGTTTCGCTACCTAATTTAATTCGACCCTGTATAAAAAAATGTTAATTGTTTGAATTTGTAATACGTTAGAATGAAAGTTCAAAGCTAAGTATACTGTGTTGATTTTTTGTTTAGCACAGTCGTAAATAGTGATGCCGTTAGCCACACTTTGTATTTAAACGAGTATAAGGTCCCATTAAAATAGATGGACAAATTTTAACACAGCGTTCAAGTACGTCTAACCAAGGATATCCAAGCAAAAAAAAAACACTGATTAAAGTGATTTTATTTGACCTAAAACAATAAAAAAACGCGGCGGCCGCGAGCGGTGACGTGGTCACGTGCGCCTGCACATTTGCAGTATCAGAACTATGAGATAACAAAGACATGGATGAACATTTTAGTGTACTGTCGCTACCTGATTTATTTTTCTTGAAAGTATCTAATGCGTTTTTCTTATTTCTTTTTACCATTATCCTTATTTTGGTGGTCTAAATTATTTCTAAAAGTTTCTCCATCTATTACGTTATGTAAGTAACTGAGGCAAAAACAAAGACTATAAAATCAAGCCGACCGACCCACTAAGTTAAAACATAGTATCTAGAATCAGCGTTTAACAAGGTAAATGTTCTACAAACGGTTGCTATCAGTAAATATACTTTAACAGCCTATTTACATAGTTATCCCAGACGGTGTGTTTGCGGCTTTACGGATAGATGCGGTAAAACTAAACGATATTCGATAAAATCTTATATTAACTGTTTATAGAAGATATAACTCCCCTAACCCTGATTTATTTAAAAGACCAACGTAACTTTTTTGTTACTGATGCGTTAGGAGTGACATAAAATTAGAAAAAGACCGACAAATTAAAAATCCGGAGTCACACGTCATGTTACGGCATAAATCGAGCAGATTACGTGTGACTCCAGATTTTTAATTTGACTAAAAAATGACATAACAAACATAACATGACTGAAATGTCAAAATTACAAAAAAAAGGTCGATCGCAAGTGTCATTTTGGTCTAGCAAATTAACAATCAGAGTTTACGTCTAAATAGAAACAGTACTAAACCTGACAAATTGATGGAAATTAAAACGTACAGAGCTCAGGGCTGTCAGTCGTCTTGGCACTAAAACTGGACATTAGTTCTGCTCTAAGGAACTCTTACTGCTGGAGTAAATCACTTAGTTCTTACACTTGGTAATGGGGACGTACGTATTTGTTCTAAGCACTGAACTGCGGAATGCATTTTGTCAACTTTAAGCAGTAGATATTTTTTGATGTATTTTTAGTAACAATAATTTTGTGAATTTCTGTAGAGATTTTAGCCTCTCTGATTTTAGACTTTATGTAAGTTAATTACAAAACGTGAAGTTAATACTATTTCATTTTTAGAAAAATAAAAGATTGGAGTATCAGGCCTGACGGCTGAAAGCGGTGTATTTGTGCTCGATTTTGAATTATTTATTAGGTTTTTTCCTTACATGTAGTTCTTATCTACTGTTACGTGTTGTGTATTTATTTGTTAGTTTTGTACTTAATTAAGGTTAACATTGTTAGCTGTAAGGTTTGGAGGAGGTTTTCACCGCAAAAGGCAGGCTAGGTGAAAACCTCCTCCAAAACATTTCAGAGGGCCTAGCTAGGCAAATGGCATTCGCTTCGGAGTGATTCTATTTCTACAATCGCTACAGCTTCAAAGTGAAATTGACTTGATCAAATGCCATTTTGATAGCTTATGTCAACCCTATACATTTTTGGATTTTCTTCTAGCGTCATCGCTAATTGAATGTTACGTTGTCTAGGCACTCAGGCGGTTATTTTTTAACGTATTGTCCTAATTTACTCAGATTTTTATTTTCTTGGCTAGTTTTGTTTTTCTTGTTTTTACTATGTGTTTTTCGTTCTTAGGAGTTTCTATTTCTTCTGTTATAATTTCTTTTTTCAGTTAGTGCACGCTGAAATTAGTGCACGCTGTCGTTTTTCTTCAGTTTTATGACCTTTTCTATTCGATAGTGTCCCAATTAATTTGCGTATTCCAATTCAACTACTCTTGCTTCATTTGCTAATGATCTGAGATTCAATGTAGATGTTTTTTTTTTTACGTTTTAAGGGTAGTCGTGGACAAAACGTTTGTGCTCGATACTAAATAATAACCTTATAACGTATTATCATACTTTGATTGTAGTAACTGTAGCTTAGAGCACGGAGATCCCATAGTAGGTACTAGGTACTTTTGGTAATTTGGTAATTTGGTAATCAGGACTTTTGGTAAAAAAATTGAGTAAGTTATTTGACTTTATAGAAACAATAGGTTATGCTGTAGGTGTCGGTTTCCTGACAAACACTAATTACAAAGCTATTATTAGATTATTATTGTTCCACACAAAGAAGAGTCCTTTTCATGTACACACGCCAGCAGGTCAAGCCATCCGAAACTGACAAATTTTCCCAATCAACTTTGAACCTGATGCTTTAGCGATAAAGATGAAATTCTATTAAAGAAATTTGACAGATTGTAGTAGCTTGATGTGCTGGCGTCTTTACATTTATTTGATCTGTAATTCAGTATTTATCATTTTCTTTTAAAGCTCCATAGTTCAATATGATTGGAACAAAAACACTTAATTTATTTTTTTACCAAACAGAATTAATTATGTGAAAGTGAAATACACAACAGCATTTACAGGTGAAGTTCGACAGCAATTAGCAATTCTCAATCCCAAATAGCGTCAACACTTCCAAACGCCAACACCGTCATTACCGCAAAATGTCGTGCAATCGACAACTGGAAGCGTCTGCCCTCGAATATCCAACATCCGAATACATAATTCACCAACCCTATTGCTTGTTTGTCCTAAATTGTGTGCTAGACTCAAAGGATGCCAGCATTTCATTTCAAAATTCGAAACCCGTTGAATTACTAGTACTTAGTACCATCGAGTTTATATCAAAAGGCAGGCACTGACATTTTCTAGACATTCCTCTAACGAACGATGCTGTAATCTCAGAACAATAACAAAGCATAGAAGTAGTCCTAAAATAGCAACTGAACTCAATATATTTGTTTCATTTTGACTTATGGAGCCGCTATGATGTTAAAGAAGGACACGTATACAGAAGACGTTTCGAAATTTTGTAGGTTGTCATTCATTTTATTCTGACTAGTGATGTACCCACTAAATTTCAACGTCGATAGAATTTACAATGACATTCTTTCTTACACTGCCAAGAATAATAACCGTAGGTACACACGGCTACACATCAAACTATACATTTCCAGTTTACACTGACCGCTCATTGTAAGGAAATCCTATACAATGCGAGATCAGCTTATACTGGAAATGTATAGCTTGATCTGTAGCCGTGCGTACCAAAAATTTTGAAGTAACTAAGCATACTTATGATACCAATACTTAATATATTCGTTCAAAATGAAACAATACTTTAAGTATGAACTAAATAGTTCGTCATCATCATCACCAAAGTCTTCCTTGGTTCCCGACAGCTCTTCATGTATTAAATCTGACCCGGCTAAACCAGAATGTATTTAGTTGCCATAATAACTGATGAGTTTATTGAAAAGAAGTGGGAGACATTCGGTTTTGCAAATGTTTTTAGCAACTTACTTTCTCATATTTATTTGAATTTTAGATTACATCATAGACTACTCAACAAAGTCTAGGGAAAAAGGGTATTCAAAGTACCTAATAATTTTTATTTTAATACTTTTTATGTAACATATATTATTGTAAATCAGTAGAAGCGTAATTTAATAGAGATTTGAATTATTTGATTAAATAAAATGGTTGTTAGTGAAAAAATAAAATTTATTATGAAAATTTAAAATGGTACCAAAGCGACAAAAACTTTTCGTACATAAAAAAATAAATAACGACCAGATAATATTTTAAATAAAAAATAAAATGCCTAGCCACTTTAATAATCTGTTAGTCGAATTCCAGCCCACACCATAATCATTCCGCCCTGGTACGGATGAACTTCCTGAGGATTCTGGAGTCGGCTCTGGCGACCAGGAACTCGCCAAAAGCGCAGTCTTCTTGAATCGGGATGGAATCCAATTATTTCTGAATTTGTTATTGTCATCTGTGTCAAGGATTCCTAAAACAAACAGTTCTCAATAAAATTTATGTAAGATTTTTTATCAACATTTTTATTTAGGTAAATAGTTTTATTTGTATGTCTTACCTGACTGATGTGAGATGATTTCACGAGATGTCAAGATCAGTTGCGATTCATTAATTTGTACCGATGTACTAGGTCCTGTTTCAACTTCCATTGCTACGGGATCCTACAATTACGTATTTTGTATTAAAAATAAATAAATAAATTTGCACTCGATTATATTTCCGACTGGGATAATTAGAAGAATGATATCGCATCAATGATATTTTTAATATAATATCATTGTATCGCCTGTCTTCATGTTAGATTACTGTTGATGGTGAGCGGTTTTTTTAATTTGCAGTATTGCGCTATGTCCTTCTTCGCAGACTTCCATAAGTATTTCCTGTAATGTAATAAATCAAGTTTTAATTTGAACGGGATACTATTTATTGCCAATAAAATACCTAAATTATATCATAATATATCAAGACCATTTCATCTGTTCTATCCATAACAAATAATGTAGGAACAGCATGTTCTCTAAGTGACGACTTAAAGAACATGCTACATCCATTTCATAGGTTCATTACCAAATGAATACAAAGTAAAATGTTTGGAGCATATTATGTGGCTGTGCTGTTTGGAGTCCAATTTCGTCTACCAATACAATTTATCCATTTTTTTTTTCACATCGTCTAGGAAATCTGTAAAAGAAAAGTATCGACAACATTATTTACGTCACTATGGCTGATCAAGATAACCCCAAAACAATTTCCGAATATTCGCTAATAACTTCTATTGGAATAAATATTACGACTGGTTTCAGCTATATAGTGACACAGCAATATTTGTTATGTATTTATATTCGTTTATTAGATCTTAGGCAACAAGAAATTGAGCAAAAACTTACCGATGGAAGGTCAATATTTGTTGTTCATTTTATTTTCGCTATGAATGGGACTTGCAGCCCCCAACCACACAAGAAATTGCTCCACAGCGTCCACACACTCACTATTTGTAGTTAAACAAAGAATTCATGCAATCTAACAGTAGAAATATTATTAAAACATCGCAAAACCATGGAATATTACGACAGACACGTAAACAATGAACACGCGAATAAGTCAGCTAGTTCAATGAACGAACTGTCAGACATTGAAACAAAGTACTATCAAATTTGGCCGCGTCATACTATAACTTTTTTAACCAAATGACAATTGATCTTGTGACCATGCCAAGAAAGTAAAACAAAGAGTAAAACATTTATCTCTTTCCCACATCCTTTATCGTACCTAATAATAGAACGGGAATAAAGGTAGTTACAGAATTCTGTTTTTAGCCTTCCTTCTATGCTTTGTTATTGTTCTGAGGCTGTAATTTCAGGTTTGAAATCGGAACGTAAATTATTCATGAGTTCGCTGTACAAAGGTGGAAATTATCTGCGATATCGAGGGCATGCATTATGATCTGAAGAGGCTTAATATAATAAAAAATTAGAAATACTCAAAGGAAGAATAGTTCGTTTAGCTCAAAGAATTTTCTTTTAAGAATTTTGGTACTTAATTACTTGAAAAAATTATTATGTAGGTACCGACGCATTTGTATTGTACCTATAGACTGAAATTCCATAAATAAACCACTTTTATTTCCATTCATTCAAATTCAAATTCATTTATTAATTTTGTGAACATAGAGTAAAATTCAGATGTTATATAAAAAAAAAAAGTTTTGTCTATACTATGTCCCGCCAGAAGGCATACAAAATAGCTTGAGTAGGTATGTCGAATGTTACATTAAAAAAAAAAAGAAACAATAAAATGAACTCAATTTCATGCAAACACTAATATATAATAATAATTTGATAATAATGGGTCAATAAAATAAGAGGGCACATAAACAAATAGGTAGTACTCAGTCATAATTTACAAAGTTTTAATTATACAGACAGATATAAAATTATGAAAATATTATTGTAATTTGTCATTAAGATATTCTTTTTTTTGTAGGTATAGAAAAACAAAAAAAAATTACGTATTTTACATATTATAGTCATTCTAAATTCATTACAAAATACAAAACAAATAAATAATAACTGATGTCAAAATATTATAGTTTAGGTACTTATATTATTGTCTAAATAAATTAAATTATGTCCAGAATATTCATTCCCCCCTAATTAATTCCTCAGTGCGTAATACTCCCATAATTTTTCAATAAAGGTAATTAAAATCACTAGTTCTTTCCATCGCCTTTCTCCCCCGCCCGAGGCTTTATAAGTAACAGGTCTATAAAAGTCTTACATCAAAGTTATATAAAGAATGTTCCAGCAATTTATTTAGCATCTAATTAAAGCCTGCTTCAAAGAATCTTGCTTTTATGGTTCCGTACCAAAATGGTAAAAAAGGAACCCTTATGGTGTGACTCAGTCTATCTGTCTGTCTGTCTGTCTGTCTGTCACAGCTGGATATCTCAAGAACTATTAATGCTATCAACTTGAAATTTGGAATAGTTTTAGATGACGTTTACCCAACTATTTTGGAAATAAGAAATTAATAAAAATAGTTATATTTTATTTGCAACAGGGACTGAAAGGGGTCTTAAAAATTCAAAGTAAAGCTACTAGGGCATGTGGGGTACCATATAAAAGAACGCTGTTTGCACATTCTCAAACATTTTTTTCTTTTTTTTAGGCCGCATAGTTTTCGAGTTTTAATGAAAAATGTAAAAAAAATACCGTTCCCCCACCCCCCTTACCTCCGAAGTTTGCAAAGAGAAAAATCTGAAAATATTCTATGTGATAGAAGTTTATGTAAAGATTACAGGAAAATTATAACGATGTCTTTAAATAGCACACTTTTTCAGAAATCGGAACGGAACCCTCGGTGCGCGAGTCCGACTCGCTCTTGACCGGTTTTTTTAACTATTTATAGTACCAACTAGCTAGCCTGGAACGCGATAGAAATAGCATCAATCGATGTTGGAACTGTACGGAATATTTATTAACAGGTTTGACGTAATATATGGTATCGGGTGGAAATGATATCTTGAGCCTTAGGTATTCTAGAACGTGGTTTGAGCATGCATCTTGATTTAAAAATAGATTTAAGTAGATTGGTTTGAATTCTGATAGTTTTGAATCGGGTTTCTTGTGTAATCATTTTAATCGTACAGGAAAGTTAGCGCGAAATAAGGATAACGGGTATTCTTGTGAAGAACTTTTTGTTATTAAATAGATCTCATAAACCTATTGAGCTATATAATAACTAATATTTAACTCGATAATTCTTTCATAGGCTCAGACTAAATAAAAAAAACCGGTCAAGAGCGAGTCGGACTCGCGCACCGAGGGTTCCGTTCCGATTTCTGAAAAAGTGTGCTTCTTAGAGACATCGTTTTACTTTTCCTGTAATCTTTACATAAACTTCTATCACATAGAATTATTTCAGATTTTTCTCATTGCAGACTTCGGAGATAAGGGTATTTTTTTTACATTTTTCATCAAAAGTCGAAAACTATGCAGCCTAAAAAAAAAAAAAAAGTTTGAGAATGTGCAAACAACGCTCTTTCATATGATACCCCACATGCCCCAGTAGCCCCACTGTAAATTTTTAAGACCCCCTTTCAGTCCCTGTTGCAAAAAAAATATAAATATTTTTATGTCTTTCTTATTTGCAAAATAGTTGGGTAAACATCATCCAAAACTATTCCAAATTTCAAGTTTATAGCATCAGTAGTTCTTGAGATATCCAGCTGTGACAGACAGACAGACAGACAGACAGACTGAGTCACACCATAAGGGTTCCTTTTTTACCATTTTGGTACGGAACCCTAAAAACCAAGACATAGCGCTGCAAACAATACAGTGAAGCATGCGCAATACTACACCTCGCTCTGTGCATACACGCTCATACGAACACCTTTACACCAAACTACAACTAAACTACACCTCACTAAGTGCACACATGTTTATGAAACCAGCCTCACGTCACTGTTGACAGCGCTATGTCTTGTTTTTAGGATTCCGTACCAAAATGGTAAAAAAGGAACCCTTATGGTGTGACTCAGTCTGTCTGTCTGTCTGTCTGTCACAGCTGGATATCTCAAGAACTACTAATGCTATCAACTTGGAATTTGGAACAGTTTTAGATGACGTTTACTCAACTATTTTGCAAATAATAAAAAAGTAAAAATATTTATATTTTTTTTGTAACTGGGACTGAAAGGGGGTCTTAAAAATTCAAAGTGAGGCTACTAGGGCATGTGGGGTATCATATGAAAGAACGCTGCTTGCACATTCTTAAACTATTTTTTATTTATTTTTAGGCCGCATAGTTTTCGACTTTTGATGAAAAATGTAAAAAAAAATACCGTTAGGGGGGGGGGGGGGTTATCTCCGAAGTTTGCAAAGATAAAAATCTGAGATTATTCTATGTGATAGAAGTTTATGTAAAGATTACAGGAAAAATAAAACGATGTCTCTAAACAGCACACTTTTTCAGAAATCGGAACGGAACCCTCGGTGTGCGAGTCCGACTCGCTCTTGACCGTGTGAACTCAGCCGAAATAAAAAATTTCGGCTGAGTTCACAGGAGGTATTAATTTTTCTATTTTATTGACGAAGAATTTTTTTTCTGGTAAAGGTTGCTCATTACTTTAAGGATGGCAAAATCGTACGTAATCGTAAAACAATGAACTTAACTTTCAAATACCGACTTTACCAGCCCATCCTAAGTAATCACACTTTGTACCAAAAAAAACCGGCCAATTGCGTGTCGGACTCGCACATGAAGGGTTCCGTACCACCGTACAATAATATAGCAATGTTTTCTAAAAACACCGAAAAAAGACACGTTTCTTGTATTTTATATTTAATATTTGTTTTTATAGCGGCCTTAGTCACTCTGTGAAAATTTCAAGTGCCTAACCTAGTATGATTTAAAAGATACAGCCCTGGGATAGATGGACGGACGGATGGACAGCGGAGCCTTGGCACCCTTTGGGTACGGAACCCTAAAAACAAAACAACGAACGGACATAATCACTTATTCAATCAACATTACTTTTGCTTAAAATCAATTTAATATTGAGGAGTCACGACTTTATAAAGGCTTCGCTTTGATTCCACAACCATTTAAAGGTTAAAAGTGTTATACTTGGTACCGAAATAACTCAGATCTTTTGTTCAGCGAATACCTTTTATGGATTACAAATATTTACATTGATAAAGGTGGAGTGGTCCACGGTATGGGTTCGTTTTGCTGAGGCACTTTCTATTTATTGTTGTTTTTGTTTTAAGATTAATTTGTTCTAAGAATAGAATAATAAAAATAGTAAAAATTTGTTGCTATGGATAAATCCCTGTGTTGTACCAATTTTGTTTTGTTTGATGTTGTACCAATTATTTTGAAACGTAGGT
Organism: Cosmia trapezina; assembly: GCA_905163495.3. Classification (NCBI taxonomy): domain Eukaryota; kingdom Metazoa; phylum Arthropoda; class Insecta; order Lepidoptera; family Noctuidae; genus Cosmia; species Cosmia trapezina. The sequence continues at coordinate 7,054,973 of LR991027.1, read as the reverse complement.
GACTTTATTTAAATGTAATATAAACATAACCTAAAAATAACAAAATTGTATCCTAACATAATACGTAGGTTTCTTCTCGCTCACGTAGGTATGATTTAAAGCAAAAACAAAAATTTTGCAGCCGCCAAATGCAAATGCCATCTTGGATTTACATTTTGACCTCACTATCGACTTAAGCACCCTCGAAAACCATGAAAACGATACCCATTGCTGAAAAATTTTAAAATTTTCGTAGCTGCCATCTTGGATTTATATTTATTTATTTATCGTCACTACCGCCTTTAAAACCCTCGAATACCATGAAAACGACACTGATGATAAAACATTTTAAAATACAGCCGCCATTTTGGATTAACGTTTTTACAACACTATAGGCTCTAACAGAGAAAACCATTAAAACAACAACCATGTTGAAACAGCCGCCATCTTGCATTTTAATTTTGATCAAAATTCACACAAAAATCAGCTGTTTTCAAAATTTCGAGTTAACGGAACATAAATGTAGGGAGGGAACAGCTGATTTTTTTTTTCAATTTCAGGTTTGATCCCATAATATACTATGTAAAAGTTGTTCATAATGATGAGTAGAAAGACCCCTTAAGAAGTCGTTGGTATTTTACCAATAACCCTGTATAATATAAAGAGATAGGGATAGAGAGAGAGAAATTCGAATAGAACCCACTCCACTCCATGCGAATTTCTCTCTCTCTGTCTCTTTCTAGGAATTGGCATAATGCTTTTTAGTTACGTGATAATGTCTACCACTCAACTCCTACCACAAGCCGCGTTAAAGAAAAAAAAAATCTCCTGACACACTCACTGACAGACAACGTAGAATCTAAATCGTTGGGTATGGCAGCATGAAATGCACGAGATTTCCATATTAGAATGAAGTTGAGCTCGATGGAAAGATTTTAGAAAATTCATTCGCTAAAAGAGAGTAAACACGTCAGACGCCTATTTATCTATATATATAAAATTCAAAGTCCTGACTGACTGACTGATTGATTGACCTAGAGACTTGAAATTTTGCACATAGATACCTTATACAGTGTAAGCATCCAATAAGGAAGGATTTTAGGAAATTCCATCCCTAAGGGGGACAAATAGGGGATCAAAGTTTGTATGAAAAATCCTATTCCTTGAGTTAGTAGACTTGAAACTTGGCATGAATATTTATCTAAGTAAATTATAAAGTTTTCATTTTTAGTTTTCATAAACTACCCCTCAGGAGGGATTGGGGGGTGTCAAAGTTTGTATGGAGGAATTTTAACGCGCGTTCCGGTTAACTCGAAACTCAGTATTTATACTTCAGACTAAAAGTGAAGAATAACGTGTATCAGGGTTTTTCGAAAATCTACCCCTAAAGGCGTTAAAAGGGATAGTCAATTTTACAGGGCAGGTTTTACTGCGGGGCTTGATTAACTCAAAAATTGGTGTAAATAATCTTTCAGTCAAGTTACGGAAATACCCCAAACGATTTTTAAAAATTCCATCCCTGTGTGGGTGTAAACAGGGAATATAGTTTATATGAAAAATCTTATTCATTTGGTTAAATAACTTGAAACTTGGAGATGGGGGTTAGAGTGAGAGGAGGAGAGGTAAGAGGTAGAGGGGGGAGCGGGTGAGTGCCTTTACACCTTAATGTTGCTATTTGTATAGTACTGATTTATTACAGAAACCCAGACCGACAGAAATGACCGAAAAATAGAAAGTCGGAAACTCGAAACGGCACAAAAACAGGAGTAAACTCCAGTCGTGCGTCGGAGCTGACACACACTTTTTTTTGTTTGTTTGAACGCCCTAATCTCAGTCGGACTTAATAATTATTTTTGCATTTGATAAGCCCAATTGTTAAGGAAGACTATATAAGCATATTTAACATCACTCTAGGACCCTTAGGTGCCGAGCAAAAAGAAAAAAAGTCAGAAAGAACGCTAAGCGAAAACGAAGTAATAGCGCGGGCAGGCAATGCGATACGAGTTTGTTCCCGTGGGACATTTTCCGACATCCACACGGCAGAAGCTGCGGGCAAAAGCTAGTATGCTTATGAATCTCATAGGTTATTTTTTTTTTTTTAATTTTTATTGATTTAATTGGGGTTTTTATACTAATGGATACGCCAACCCCATCATGCCTTATACAGACCACTACGCTAAAATGCTTTAATTTTAAATTAAATTAAAAGGAGAATGTTAATCAATATCGCTAAATCTTTTCGCCACATCTGACTTCGGCTGTGCTAAAATTAATTGTATTAGACCTACCTGTGATATATTTAAATTAAACTCATTGATTAAATTTCTCCTTTCCTCTTGGTTCTTGACGCAATCCTGATGTACATCCTCAAGTACATTACATGTGTTTACATTGCATTGCTCGAATGTCAACTGAACCCCATAGGTTCACAACTACTGTAAGCCCGTGGTCGCCATCAGATGATGGTATTTTACGTTTACGTTAACGTTTTAAGGTTGGTTCTATACACAGAAAATATAAAAGAGGTTAGAATGGAAATAGTTCCTGATTTGTATTAGAACGCGTGTCGCCGCTTGTCTCCCACTATTTATCTCCACTACAAGCAAGAGACCAATACGTACACACGGCTACACATCAAGCTATACTTGTCCAGTTTACACTGACCTCTCACTGTAAGAAAATCCTATACAATGCGAGATCAGCCTATACTGGAAATGTATAGCTTGTTCTGTAGCCGTGCGTACGCGCATTACGCACACAAATAAACCACACGCGCTTAGATCGCGAGTTTGCTATTGGTTCTCACACTAACGCCAACTCTGCGCTCGACGTACACTCACACATGCCCAAAAGCAATTTATTTCTCATACATGTTACGGTGACCGAAAGGTCTATTACTTACATCGATATACATGTATGATATACGTTTACATACATATTATTAAAGTTTTCTCCTTACGTACACTTGGTGTTCGTCCGACGTTTGAGAAGTAGGGGATGAAAGTTTGAATAGAAGTCGGTAATTTTTTCCGATGGGAATTACATAAACCCGTGTGTATGTATTAGCTTTCAGTCGCTTTTTACGACATCAATCAGTAAAGATTGAGGTAGCTGCGGTAGATTGTTACTTTGTTTCCCACATAAAAAGTATTTGGGAAACAAAGTAACAAACTAAAACACACACTCGCGGATATAAGGACCAGATTCTATTACCAGCAGTTTTTATATTATGGCCATACATAGCTTAATGTGAAGGGAAACATCGTAAGGAAATCTGGACTTAATTGTCTTGAAATCGCCAGGATGTATGCAGCCAGCTGGATGACCAATGTTCATTCGTTCGTTGTTTGTTCCTAATAGTTCACATTTTATACCAAAATTAGTGCTACTTTTCAACGCTTTTTGGTACTTAATAACATCACATTCAGATGAGTCCAATTTATATTAATTAGTAAGTATGCTTCAAATAGATGCATATATCTAATTAAGACCAGACACTTTGATGCGGTCTAGCTTTGGCATTTAAATTATTAGTTCATAATTTTAATACTAATTAGAATAATTATTGAATGCAACTATTAATAAATTGGCGTGCAGTGCGCTGTCAGGTTTAGTAATTTGGGGCTAATTGAGAAATATGTGGTTCTGCTACAGAAAATGACAACATAATTATATTTGTTTTTATAATGCTTAATTGCACACTGCGTAGGTATTGTCGAAAACAAACAGAAAATAGAAAAAAACTTGATAAAAAATTAATGAAAATGTATAAACTACGAAATGTCCAATAGGACATTCTCTTGAATGTAGTGTTGGAACAATTTATATTGAACACAGACTCTCATACTAATTTACAATGCGGCCAACATGGCTCGCATTGGAAAGCCACGAGAGAGCTACGACGTAGCCGTTACGTAGCATCTTGGTGCTACGGCGTAGCAGCTTGCTTCTGTATACTGGTACAAGCTTGGGATTGTTTAGGTCTTGAGTTGTTTGACTAAACTTTATTATGTAAATAGACTATCTAAAACTGTCTGTACACAGCCTTACCTATTATTTGATAAATGTGACAAAATAAGGATATAATAAATAACGATATAATTTCGTTGAGTTTACGAAATCAATATGTATACAGCTGAGCTGGCTCGCCCGCGATTTAATTAGACATGTTTTCCAGAAGCTCGTTTCATATTGAAAACATATTTTATAGACAAAAGAAAAGCCTTCAAAATTCTACATAATTATTTTTCATATTCCGGGGAATTGCGGGGATTCCTTTTCAAACGAAAACTCTAACGAGATAAAAAGGAAATTCCTCTTATTTCTTTGCAAAACACTTGAAGGTATTACATTTTATTCAGCCAAGAATTTTAACAAATCGTAGGTACTCATTTATGAAGGGCCATCGACGTAATTGTTTGAAGGTTTCGTAATTAAAAGGAAAGTCGTGAGTTATTTGAACATTTGATATATTTTCATAGAAAATAGGCATAGAAGAACGTCAATACTGTGTAATGAGCGCCTTCGAATCGTAATCATAAATTATTGCTATAATGTTTTTACAATCGGTTGTTAACAGGGCTGTCGCATTTGGTCACCTCTCTCGCTCACACGGGACCAAATTTTCAAAAATGTTAAATGAAAAGATGCTTTTTATTTGAAAATTGTAATCAATTAGCGTACTAGTAATTGATAAATGATAAATGATAAATGATTTATTTTCTGTAAGTAGGTTTGTACAAACACTTTTACACGTCAAACATATTTTTTTTTAAACTAGATGAGTTCGACGTTTCCTATCTGACTACTCTGAGAAGAAATGCCGAAACAAACTCAGAGGTCACAGTCTCTTTTAAAGTCCAGACATAATCTTGGTCAGATCATGTGAAGACCATGTAGATTGCAGTCTGAAATGGTCTTTTGATGAAAGAACCACACAAATTGAGTGGACCTGTCCAGTCAGTGCACGCATTTGTCAGTAATCGTGCAGCTCAACTCAAAACTTAAGGAGCTTAACGATTCGACGAACAATACCAAAGAAAAGACATTTGGGTAGGCCGCATAAATTACTCAAACTGTCAGACTATAACTAAAACTGAGAAAAGGATAAAATAAATAAAAAACAATGATCCACGTAGTCTTCACATTCACAATAATTAAAAATAGTATAAGTAATACTTTACAAAGTAAATATTCATGTCATTGTATAGAATATGTAAAAAGGTATTTAAATCAACATTAATAGTGTAAATTTATTGGAGCAGCTCAATCCCAAGCCTTTTTGTCCTCAATATAGTCTTTGACAGTATAAAAGGCTTTCTGACAAAGTTTCCGCTTTATACAATTTTTGAATTTATTAAGGCTTAGTTCGTAGTGGCTAGGTAGTTTATTATAAAAACGTATACATTGGCAACTAAACGAACCACTTATTTTCTTAAGCCTGGTTGGTTTAATTAATATTAATTTAATAGGTAATTATTGAAAACACATTTTTATTATGTCAGTTTTACAGGGTGTAAGTGTAAATAGTGGCAATGTTTTAAGGGGTAATTATTGTGCTCATCGTTACGAACAACTTTTACTATGGGACCAAACCTGAAATCGCGAAAAAAAAAGTCAGCTGTTCAGTACATTTATGTTCACATAATTCGTCAAAATGTAGGGAACAGCTGATTTTTTTTTCGCAATTTCAGGTTTGGTCCCATAGTAAAAGTTGTTCATAATGATGAGTACAATGACCCCTTAAAATATTGCCACTGTTTACACTCAAAATCAAAATCAAAATCAAAAGTCCTTTATTCAAATTAGGCTGAGAATCAGCACTTTTTGAACGTCAAAATTACAGTAAGACAGTCCCCACAAAACGCCCGCCCTTCACCACTTCCTAGTGCTTTAGCTGGGAAGAAGAAGTAGCGGAACAAACTCCCCAGCAGCACAGCTGTCTGTTCAGTTAGAAGAACTAGATTCTATACAATAGTACCTATGCAAAATAATTTACGCAACACAATACATTAAATTATATTTTTGTCAAATTACACCCTGTATAATTAATTGTTGTTTGGGGTAAATGTATGTGTGTGAGCGTGCATATGTATGCACAGAGCGAGGTGTAGTTTGCGCATGCTTCATTGTATTGGTCGCAGAGCTATGTCTGGGTTTTTTATTTCGTCTGAGAGCTACATATAAATCACGCCCACGTTTTATAGATTCGATATATTTACTTCGAAAATAAAATCCGTAATATTTTCGATCCGATTACATACTGAGTAGGATTAATGTACCAAAGACCTGTCAGTTTTAATCCATGAGATGATTTACAATATGAGTATCTTCTTGTAACGTAAGTAACGTCTCGAAACACGTAAATAACCCTCAGCGTCAAACACTAGGCACTTCTACCTTCAGTTCAAATAGGGTTGGCGGTTTATAGAAGGTTTTGGTGAAAGATTAATTAATTAATGTGAACTCGTGGCTAAGTAATAACAGCCGCACTGGTCTTTCCATCAGGTTAAGCTACACTTGCCGGGGTTGGTCCGTGGATGGGTGACCATCTTTACATACCGAGACTACTCCGTGCTTCGGAAAGCACGTTAAGCCGTTAGCCCCGGCTGTCATTCGTGGATCTTTGACAGCCGTTACGGGTCGTCAGAAGCCCGAAAGTCTGGCAACCAGTCTTATCAACAGGTATCTTATTACTCATTTACTGGGTTGTGGAGGTCATATAGGTAGTCGCCCCATGTAAAATACTGGTATTCAGCTGCATCCGGTTAGACTGGAAGCCGACCCCAATATAGTTCACCGTTTTGAGAGCAGCGTTAATGATATAATTTACACATACTAAAGCGCCTCCCAGGGTTCGAACTTACGACCTACAACTCGTAAGTCCCGGCCGTTACTACTGGGCCACCACTGCACTCGTTCCCATAAAGAAACTTGAATATATTACTTAAGTCGGTACGTATAGCGTCGAAGTTGCGTTCTCGAGGAAACAGGTGGTTTCACCTGTTATAATCCTTCTTCTTTCTTTGATCTAAAATCCGGATTTAAGTAAACATTTTTCTTTTTGGTTAATTAGAATTTTAATATTATGAAAGGGGCTTTTTATGGGGGCTCGTGGCTACGTAATAACAGCCGCACGGGTGCGGGGCCTTTGGATGGATTATGGGGAGAAGGAGAGAATACTGTAGGTAGAGTGTGGTGTACCATATATACATACATATATACAGATATATAAATATATATATAATATATCCTACTTGAAAATAGCAAGGAACTACACACGTAATGACGATGTTTGAAGAGAGAGGAAATCTTTTTTCACCAAAATTTTAAAATTGGACAAAGATTGTGCACGCCTTATCGACACGGGCAAGTCATTCCACAATCGTACTGCTTGAACAGTGAATGACCTGTCATAAAAACTGGTGGAATGTACCGGAACTCTAGCCTCAAGTTTTCCGATGACCTCAGATATCTATTATGTGTGTCATGAAGGAACTTGAAACGCTCTTTAAGATAAGAAGGTATTCAGCTGCATCAGGTGAGACTGGAGAACGACCCCAACATAGTTGGGAAAAGGCTAGGAAAATGATGAACTATGTTAGTAAATATGCTAGTTGACGAATAATGGACGAGCGAGCAATCAAATTTCTCCGCAATGCCATTCAGGAGATTCTTCATTTATGTTGGTTCTCCTGATGAATAATCATGTACTGTCAAAGATCCACGAATGACAGCCGGGCACGGCTTAACGAGCTTTCCGCTCGGGGAGGGCTGGACCGCCCCAACGCTTATGTATATGTACATCAGCGGTGGGACGACCCAGTCTGCCAGGCACTTCTTCTCCTGCAACCGAGCGGGTGGGCAGGTTGCGGATAGCCCAACTCCGGCGGCGGGATCGACCGAGAGGTCGATCCCGCGGCCGAAGCATCTCGTCAGAGATCCCGGACAAGAGAAGTTCCCGAAGGTCAAATCCCAGGCTTAGGGTAACCTATAACCCCTTTTCCATGTTCCATGTACACGCGTCTGCATATCGGGCTGCGCACTCCCGTTGCGGTCTGATCTCACATGGTACAGATATCTGTATAGTGGGGGGTCGGTCCGTTTGGGGGTGCGTGGCCCGGTGTATAGTCGTGTGTACTCATAATCCAAATCAGTCCATTCCTTCCTGTCCTTATTTTCCCATCGATCCTAAATCCCAGGTCAACTCCCAGGCCTGGGTAACCTATAATCCTATAATCCCCCTTTTCCTTGTTCCACGTACACGCGGGTGCATATCGGGCTGCGCTTCCGTTATGGGCTGATCTCACATGGTACAGATCTCTGTATAGTGGGGGGTCGGTCCGTTTTGGGGGTGCGTGGCTCGGTGTATAGCCGTGTGTACTCATAATCCAAATCAGTCCATTCCTTCCTGTCCTTATTTCCCATCGATCCTAAATCCCAGGTCAACTCCCAGGCCTGGGTAACCTATAATCCCATAACGCCCTTTTTTTCCTTGTTCCACGTGCACGCGGCTGCATACCGAGCTGCGCTTTCCGTTATGGGCTGATCTCACATGGTACAGTTTGTCTGTACAGTGGGGGGTCGGTCTGTTCGGGGGAGTGTGGCTTGGTGGGTAGCCGTGGGTACACACAATCCAAATAAGTCCATCCCATCCTATCCTTTGTTATCCCATCGATCCTAAATCCCAGGTCAACTCCCAGGCCTGGGTAACCCTTATAACCCTTAACCCTTATCCTTAAAATGTCCTTCCCTCCCTTTCCTTATATCCCGTCGGTCCCAGAGGAGGGGTAACCTCTTTCCCAAAAGCCCAAACCCACCACCATGAAGCAGCAGGACAAGACCACTACCCAAGTGGGTCCCGGCCAAGCCGGGGAATCCCACACCGCCACGGCGGTCAGCCCCCATCGTAGTCTGGGGGGGGCACCCCACTGCAAATTGGTGCCGTGCTATTCAGCGCGGCCGGCTGCTGAACAAGCGCCAACAACTCAGGCTGCTGAACAAGCGCCTACAACTCAGGCTGCGACATACGCGCCAACAACACTGACCACGGCTGCGACCAACGCGCCAGAAAACCCTATTCCAGTTGCGACTCACGCACCTACGCCGTCCACGAGCCTCTGGCAACAGAGCATCGTGAGAAAGAGCGTTACTTACAACCCCGACAACGACCAAGACAAAGCACCTATCACGAGCCTAGACAGCGAACTTCGCACGTTGGCACTCCAACGTGAGATCGAAGTCAGGCTAGACGACCTGACACACACACAGACAGGGACGGGGAAGGAGGACGAGCCTGGCAGCTCTACCACTCTCCCGGTTGACGAAGTACGCCGGCTGCGACAAAAGCGCGGAAAAATCATGGCCCGGGAGAAGGAGTTAGGCGACCGAAAGCGCAAAATCCGCGTAGGCACTAGCCGGCGCGAAGCGCAATCGGACGCCGAAGGGGAGGTACGCGACCAGCCGCAAGTACGCGAGGGGGAAACCCAGCGCGAAAAGCGGCTGGACGCGGAACCAAGTGGGCGGGGACGAGTCCGCGTAGGGGAAACCCGGCGCGAAAAGTCCCCGCACACGGAGACAAGTGGGCAGGGGCTAGTACGCGTAGGGGAAACCCGGCGCGAAAAGTCCCCAAACACGATGGAGTCTGCCAGGGCCGCCAGCCGACCCGAGCTTACTAACCAGACCCACGACCAAACTCGACCCAGACACAGGAGGAAAAGGCGGGCTGGAGCCTCACACAGGAGGATGTTGGCAGCTAACACCTTGCCAAGCACTTCCGAGCCGCAGCCTGGACCAAGCGGTTCAGGGCCGGCAAAGAGGGAGCGCCCCGACGACACGGTTTCTCCGCGTACGATCCAAGGGGACACCAAACGTGTGAGGGTCCACTCCGCCCAGGGGGAACGGAAAACCTACGCGCGGGCCACGAGGGACATTCCCTCGCGGCTGGCCGTAGCTATCTGCTTCCCTCCGCCCTCTAGAGACCTGACGAAAGACGAAGCTGAGCACATAAAGAGAAGCCTTGAGGACATGATGATGGACGCGGACTCGACAGCACCACTCCCGTCCTTCCGCGGATACCCACGGGTAGCGGAGGGCACGGTACGGATGTGGTGTGAGGACGAATACGCCCTAACTTGGCTGACTCAGAATGTTCCAGAAATTAGACTACCGGACACAGATAACTCACTGACCGTGATGAGACAATCGGACGTACCCACCCGTACCCGAGCCGCGCTCTTCGTCCCTCGTTATACAGGTGACGTAGCGCGGCTCCAAGGTATTCTGATTCGTCAGAATTCCTGGTACGACATCGCCAGATGGTCCCTATACAGGGCAACAACCGTCGGTGGAGACAACTATGGGACATTTTTGACCCTGGGTGTGCCACCGGAGGATGTTGAAAGGGTCTGGGCCAGGGAGCGACGGGTATCATACCTACTCGGGTCGATATACGTACGCTTCTGGCCCAAGGCCCCGCCGTCTGGCGACCAGACCGACAAACCGGACGCAGGACCAACACCTACAACGACACAGACTGACGACGCTGACATGGCTCAGTTGGAGGAGGTCATGGCTCGTGCGGCAATGGCCGATGAGGAGCCCGATCCACCTGCATCACCCGGATGGAGCGAACAGCTTTTAGCTTCGTCGCCGGGTGACCCACACGAGGACCAGAACAGGGGGGGGTAGGGGGTGGATTATCCGATGGATCCATCTCCAACTAGCTCCACCCTGCCACCGCCAACAACCCTCAATATCATCCAGACCAACCTCCAGCACAGCCAAACTGCCACGGCTAGCTTACGCAGGGCGCTGGAGGTTAACCCGCAAACCATAGCACTGATCCAAGAGCCGTGGATTAGGAATAACAGAATATGCGGCCTCGGTAACATCGGAGGTAAGCTAATTCTCAACACACATGGCTCAGACAAACCAAGAACCTGCGCTTACATACCCAAAGATATCCCCATCACACCACTTACGCAATTCTGTTCCAGAGACCTGACGGCTCAACACTGTAAGCGACTACCCAGATGTTGTACTGGCCTCAGTTTACATGCCGGGGGAGGACATGGACTGTCCTCCGAAGGAGATGGCTGATCTGGTGCAGCACTGCGAGCACACAAAACTGGACCTCATTATCTGCACAGACTCGAATGCCCACCACCCGCTCTGGGGCAGCGACTCATCGAACCCTAGAGGAGAGGTACTATCCACTTATTTATTCTCTACTAACCTTAACATTGTCAACCGCGGCTCAGAACCCACTTGGGTCACGGTCCGAGGTCAGACAATCATAGACTTAACACTCGCTACAGAAAACGCGGCTAATTTTATTGCAAACTGGCACGTGTCAGACGAGCCTTCTTGCTCAGATCATAGAAGGATCCGCTTCACACTAACAACCAACACACCGAAACCCTCACCGAGGCGTAACCCTCGGCGCACGGATGTTCCCAGATTCAGACAGCTGTTAGCCTCATCGCTAGCCAGGCACCTATCACAGGTAACCGTTAGGGACCAAGCACAATTGGAATACACCGTGACTAAATTATCAGAATACTTAACCGAAGCATACCATGCATGCTGCAAACTAAGAGCGCCACAAACCAAGGGTGAGAGAAACCCCTGGTGGAATGCTGAACTTAGTAAACTCAGAGATGCACTACGTAAACAATTCAACAGAGCTAAAAACACTAGACTCCCGGACGACTGGGAGATATACAAAGAGACCCAATACATATACAAAAAACAAATCAGAGCTGCCAGAAGAACCGCATGGCGGAAATTCTGTGAATCGATTGAGTCAAACAATGAAGCCGCAAGGGTAAGGAAGATCCTATCAACCGATCAGGACCGAACTCTTGGCGCGCTGAAAAGACCTGACAACTCATACACAATGACTGACCAGGAAACCAGTAAGGTCCTTCTTGAGACTCACTTCCCAGACTGTAGACTCCTAGAGGACAGGACGTGGGAAGCTGAACCAGAATGGACCCCAACGGATCAAGACTGGTCTAGAGCACATAAGATAGTAACAAAAGACCGGATAAAATGGGCTATTGACTCCTTTCAGCCATATAAGTCCGCAGGACTGGATGGCATCTTCCCAGCCCTGCTACAATGGGGAGGGGAGCTTTTGATACCGTGGCTGTTGGAGATCTATCGAGCCTGCATAGCACTAAGATACACACCCCTTGCATGGCGGGAAGTCAAAGTCATTTTCATACCCAAACCTGGAAAACCTGATTATACACAACCAAAAGCTTATAGACCTATAAGCCTCACATCATTTTTACTGAAAACTCTCGAGAGACTCTGTGATAGATATATCCGTGACGGACCTCTTCGAGCAAAACCACTACATAAGCAACAGCATGCATACTCCACTGGCAGATCAACTGAATCTGCACTGCACAGTGTAGTTTCCAAAATTGAATGCGCGGTGGACTACAAATGCTCATCACTGGCGGCCTTCATTGATATAGAGGGCGCCTTTGACAAAACCATGTTCGACAGGATCAACATGGCCCTCGACAGACATAATATAGACTCGACTCTGAGAGGTTGGATCACCAACATGCTCAAATTAAGAGCTGTGCAGGTGACAGTGAACGATAACACAAGGGCCATAGTGGCAAAGGGCTGCCCGCAAGGGGGAGTCCTTTCTCCGCTATTATGGAACCTGGTCGTAGACAGCCTCATTAGAACCCTCAATGACAAAGGATATTACACCGTAGGCTACGCTGATGATTTAACTATAATAATTAACGGCACCCACGAAAATACTTTATGTAACCTCATGCGCCAAGCTTTGAAAATAGTAGAGGACTGGTGCAGTAAACACCAACTATCAGTAAACCCCACAAAAACTGAGCTGATCCTCTTTACAAAAAAGAGGAAGCTGACAACACTACAACTACCACGATTCTTTGGTACTACCCTAAGCCTATCAACTGAAACCAAATATCTGGGCATTTTCTTGGACAAACAGCTGAACTGGGCAAAACATACTAACTACGTCACCACAAAGGCCAGTATATCCCTGTGGCAATGCAAGCGATTGCTTGGCAGGAACTGGGAGATTAGCCCTAGGGTTACCTACTGGCTTTACACCACAGTTATCAGACCAATCATCACATACGGCTCACTAGTCTGGTGGCCCAGGACAGACTTGAGCACAGCCCGAAGAGATCTCGAAAAACTGCAGCGGTTCGCATGTGTAGCAATCACTAGTTCCATGACTGCGCCTACGGCCGCTCTACAGGCAATGCTTGGGCTGCCGCCACTACACCTTATTGTGCGAGAGGAGGCGGCCCTGGCTGCCTTTAGGCTTAATATAGCAGGAACCCTGAGCAAAGACTCTAGAATCAAGCACACACGCATAATGGAGGATGCGATTAAACGACAACCTTTGATGGCATCACCATGCGATAGATCACCCAAACAACACTTCTTCCAAAAACATTATGACATAATACTCACAGAAGAACGGTGTGACTACTCAGGCCCGCAAGAGTTGAGAGTATACACCGACGGATCAAAAACCGACTCCGGAACCGGTGTTTTCTCATGTGACCTCAACATAAACATATCCAGCCCGCTGGGAATGTTCAACACTGTCTACCAGGCAGAATGTGTGGGCATCATACAAGCGGCTTACGCCATAGAAGCCAGGAGAGTCACGGATACCCGAATACGTATACTCTCAGATAGCGCCTCCGTACTCCAATCCCTACAGAGAAAATATATTTCCTCGAGATTAACACTAGAATGTCACATTGCACTAGAACGTATAACGGTATCTAACCGCAATACAGTGACACTACAATGGATAAAAGGACTGTTGTGTATGTGTGCGTGGCTGCGACCATGTTTTAAGTGTTCACCTTACTGCGAATAAATCAGTGTGTCTTTTGCAAGCATTCGTTTCACTTGTCTCTGTCATTCTCAAATATAACATTGGCGACGAGGACCTACCCACGAACAAAGAAAAAAAAAACTAAAATGTCGGTTCAACAGTTTGGAATTTTATCAACATTTGATCATACTGTGCACTCTTGGAAAACTTATAAGAGTCGATTGGCACAGTGGTTTATAGCGAACGACATTACTGCAGTAAAGGACGTGACAGGAACCAAAAGACGAGCGATACTGCTGAGCGCACTCACGGATGGCACCTATAAACTCACTTCGGATCTTGCTTTACCGAAGGAGCTGCAAGAAGTGCCATATGAAGACATATTAAAATTATTAGACGATCATTTTACGCCGAAACGCTGCGGGTTTGGAGAGCGATGTAATTTTTATGCAGCATCACAACAAACAGGTGAAACACCGACACAATTGGCAGCGAGACTACGTGGGCTAACCGCTCACTGTGGGTTCAGCAATGTGGAAGAAGCGCTGAGGGACCGATTCGTAATGGCGATGTTGCCGGGACGAGAGAGGGACAAACTTTTTTCTCAAGACTTGACAGAACTGACGCTGGCCAAAGCGATCGAGTTAGCGGAGACGTTACGAAGCGCAAGCGCCGGGGCTGCAGCCACCGCGCATCTCGCGGGGCAGCCAGAGCAACAGCTGTACAAGATTGGCCAGGCAACAACGAAAAATGCGGAATCGAAAGAAAAGTGTTCGGTGTGCGGTCGTTCAAATCATACGTCGTCTAAGTGTCGTTTCGCGAAATACAAGTGCAAAAAATGTAACGTTACGGGTCATCTACAAAGAATGTGTAAAAAAGTAAATTACATAGCCACAAGTGACGTGAGTGAAGATGATGACGGTAAGCTTTTTAAAATTAGTTGCAAAAATGGTGAACCAATGGTTGAGACTGTGACAATCCTGGGGGTAGATTTGGAATTTGAAATAGATAGCGGGTCAGCGGTTACTGTTATATCGGAAACTACCTACAGTAACTGTTTCTCAGGTAGGCCATTGTCACCGACTACAAAGCAATTATATACCTATGTAGGTAATAAAATAAATTGAATCGGTTTAACACGGTTACCTGTCACATACAGTGATCAGACACATGAACTCAATGTTTACGTAGTAAGTAGTGGCACGGGCCCTCCGTTATTAGGCCGAGATTTTATTTCAAAGTTTAAATTAGAGTTGTTACCGTGCAAATACTTAAACAAGACAGACAATATGTTTGAACAATTGAGGTCACAGTTCCCAGATGTTTTTTCAGACAAATTAGGAGCGTTTAATAAGTATAAAGTAAAATTACAAATCAAACCCGGCTCACAACCAACATTTTTTAAAGCGCGTCCTATCGCTTTCGCTTTAAAAGATAGAATTAATAATGAGATCGACCGTCTAGTTACGCTAGGTGTATTGCAACCGGTGGAACATGCGGAGTATGCATCACCAATTGTACCTGTGCTAAAGAACAACGGGACGGTTAGGCTATGTGTAGATTACTCGGTTAGTATAAATAAACAGCTGATTGTGGAGCAATATCCGTTGCCCACGGTTCACGAACTGTTCAGTAGATTACATGGGGGACAACAATTTTCAAAAATTGATTTGTCAATGGCTTATAACCAATTTTTATTAGATGAAGACTCCCAAAAATATACGTGCATTAATACACATCGTGGGCTGTATAAATATACCCGTATGGTGTTTGGGTTGTCTAGTGCACCATCAATTTTTCAAAGGGCGATGGAAGGTGTCCTTTCGAATATGGATGGAGTCCTCTGTCTACTCGATGATGTTCTTATAACAGGTCCAACCGTGGACATACATTTACAAAGGCTTAAAGCAGTGCTGGGGAGAATACAAGATGCTGGATTAGTATTACAAAAAGAAAAATGTGAGTTTTTTAAAGATGAGATAGACTACTTGGGGTATAAAATTGATAAGCAAGGTCTCAAAAAGTCGCCTGAGAAAGTCAAGGCAATCATTCAAGCACCAGTGCCCACAAATGTAAATAAATTGCAATCATTTCTGGGTTTAGTAAACTATTACCGAAACTTTGTAAAAAGTGCTTCTAGTATTTTAAGTCCTCTGTATGAACTACTCAAAAAAGGTATAAAATGGAATTGGAACGAGTTACATAACCAATCTTTTATCAAAATAAAAGAGTTGTTAGCATCCGACCAAGTACTAACACATTTTAATCATAAGGCCAAACTAATACTTACTGTTGATGCGTCTCCAACTGGGTTGGGGGCCGTGTTATCACAAATAGAAACAGACGGTTCAGAACGTCCTATATCGTTTGCTTCCCGTACTCTTAATGCGGCAGAAAAAAATTATGCTCAAATACAGAAGGAAGCCACTGCTATTATTTTCGGAGTAAGACGGTTCCATCAATATTTATACGCAAGGTCTGATCCATTCGTTTTAAGGACAGACCATAAACCATTGATTTCAATTTTTGGGCCGTATAAAGGAATTCCAGAAGTATCAGCGAACAGGCTTCAGAGGTACGCTTTATTCCTCAGTGGATATAACTATACAATAGAGTACGTACGTAGTAATAACAATTGCGCGGATTTCTTATCACGGGCCAGTCTGCCGGAGTCTCAGCTGAGCCGTAGTACGAAGGGGGCGGGGCCATCTACCAGTGCTGGCGGCGAGCGTGTCGCATCGTGGGGGAATGACTCATTCGAGTTACCGCCGTCCTTCGAGCGCGCTGCTTATATTAATTTTGTAGTAGATGGGAGCTTACCAGTGACACTTACGGAATTGCGTGATGAAACGAGTAAAGACGCCGTTTTAACAACCGTAATTAAATATGTAATAAACGGATGGCCTAAAAAAGTTACAGATTTAAGACTGAAACCATACTTTGCTTGTAAATCACAGCTTTCGTACGAAAACGGGTGTCTTATGAGGGGACACAAGGTAATACTGCCGGAAAGATTAAGGGACAGAGTTACGTCAGAGTTACATAGTTCACATCTAGGCATCGTAAAAACAAAAGCAGCAGCGAGGGCGCGGGTTTGGTTTCCGGGCATAGACAGTGAGTTAGAAAAAATGATAGGCTCATGCCTTGTGTGTACACAATTACGACCGTCCCCACCCCGCGCGCCGCTTTCCCCGTGGGATTACCCTCCCAGTCCGTTTTTTAGAATACATATAGACTTCCTGGGACCAATTCAGGGGCACACGTTTCTAGTAATTGTAGACGCCCACTCTAAATGGGTGGAGGTTTATGATATGATAAACACATCAACGTCGTTAGCCGTGATTGACAAGTTGTATGATTTTATGTCTAGATTCGGAGTACCGCAAACTATAGTTAGTGACAATGGAACTGCTTTTGTGTCTCAAGAGTTTAATAAATTTTGTAAATCTAACGGCATATCGCACGTTACATCACCAAGCTATCACCCGGCTAGTAACGGACAAGCCGAGAGCTACGTTAAAATTGTAAAAAAGGGAATTAAGTCGTGCATTTTAACAAATAGCAATGTACGCCAAAACAAATTAAATTTGTTAAAGTACCTTTTCGATTACAGAAACTCAGTTCATAGTACTACGGGATTGTCACCGGCTCAAATAGTGTACGGTAAAAATCTTAGATCACGTCTAGACCTAATCAGCCCAAAGCTGGTTGCGTCATCATCATCACAAAACGTACCTAATGTGGTGAACAAAAAACAGTGTTTACAGGTTGAGTCATATGGTGGTAAAAACAAACAAACATTCTCTGTGGGGGACAGTGTCTTATATAAGCACTATGTAATGAACAAATATAAATGGAACAGGGGTACTATTGTAAAACAATTAGGAAATGTAATGTATCTAGTTAAGGACAATAACACATTGTTACCCGTTAGGAAACATAAAAACCAAATAGTATTATATAAGGGTACAGCAGTAAGTGATGAAACCTATTGGGATTGCGAAAGCCAAATGCAGGAATTACCACAACAGGAGAGCAATGCGTCACCACAATCAAAGCGACCCGATGCAGTGATGGCGGAAGATGACAGGGTATCCGAAGCTGAACAAACAACAAGAACAACACAGAACGTAGAAAGCCCAACGACGGCAGAACAATCTACACCGCCCGATCAGAGCGATAACATGGATGAGTACCATGAGGCTTCGTCAGAAAGTAGCAATAACCCAGCGCCAGATGATGGGCAAGATGTACAAAGAGGTAACGCACTAACCCGAAGGTTGTTACGCAAAATCCCAAGAATGAATTACAAAGATTACTTTTAATAACTTGGAAATTGTTAATAGCGTTACTTGTAATAAGGGGAGGAGATGTTGTGTATGTGTGCGTGGCTGCGACCATGTTTTAAGTGTTCACCTTACTGCGAATAAATCAGTGTGTCTTTTGCAAGCATTCGTTTCACTTGTCTCTGTCATTCTCAAATATAACAAGGACATAGCGAATCACTGGGTAACGACGCAGCTGACGAACTAGCTAGGAAAGCATCCAGCACGTCAGCTTGCGGACCTGAACCTATCGTACCGATCCCCTTCAACCAATTACGCAGGTGGCTACAGGAGGCCACTCATACACAAGCGGAGATGTGGTGGTCCTCGACACCGGGATGCAGGCAGGCCAGGGAGGCTATGCCATCTCTTGATGGTAGGTTAACCAGACGTCTGCTACGCCTGGACAGGAATGGCCTGCGCCTAGTGACGGGGACTATCACAGGGCACTTCATTAAATAAACATTTCCATACAATAGGAATAACGGACAGTCCTCTGTGCAGGGCTTGCCTGGAGGCTGAGGAAACCGTTAAGCACGTGCTCTTTCAATGCACAGGCGTCGCACAGATTAGGACAAAAGCTGGTATACCCGGATCCTTCACAGATGTTCTGAACAGATTAGGAAACTTGATTGACTTCTGGAGTGAGGTGGGCTGGTTGGAATAAGCCCCGACGGCCGATATGGCCCACGCACAATGGTCCAAATAAAGGACTAAGTGCGGAAACCATACCCTCTAACATAGAACATAGAACATAGAACGAGCTTTCCGAGACGCGGAGGAACTGGGTATATAGGGTGTAAGGGACAGCCCTCCGCAAACTGATAGGGTGAATTCAGTATGTCACACTAAGATGACCTTTACATTAAATTTTTTCAGGAATGTTAAGGGAATCCAATAAACCTGATTTTTTTGTGTTTTTGTGCACAAATCGGAGCGTCTATTACTGGTTGGGAGGGGAAGGTAATAGGTATACGGTGAGTTCGATGAACTCTGTAGCTAGACAGAAAGTGAACAGCTGATTTCACGCGTCGTTGGTTAGAGTATTTCAACATCCATTGCTGGTTTTTTTTTTTGCTGTTTTTTCAGTTTTTTTTACATAAATGGAGTGCTGCGAACACACAATGCAATTTTACGTTGAAATAATGAAAACAAACTGAAAAATTTTTTGAAAAAATGAAAATTTTCCTGAGATAATTTCTGGTGGAATATGATTCAAAATAAGGAGCTGAATGCACCCTGTTAGTTTGCGGAGGGCTGTCCCTTACCCCCTGTATAAATAAAGATGGTCATCCATCCACGAACAAACCGCGGCAAGCGTAGCTTAGCCTGATTGATCGATCCATGCAGATGTTATTACTTAGCCACAAGCCCCTCGTTTACTAAAATAGTTAATAAGGTTAATGTTTACTAACAAATTATGGGTGTTCTTCTGGAATAAAATGATTATTAACTGCATTCTCCCTTACACAACATACAATATTTGTAACCAATTAAATGTGAGCTAAAACGATATAGTAGCAACCTTGTTAGTAGAAGGCAGGCAATAAATACATGTCTTTAGCAACGTAAACGTCACATGTTGTTGGTTAGGCGGTAAATTAATGAGCATTATAATGTTACTGGTATTCAGCTGCATCCGGTTAGACTGGAAGCCGACCCCAACATAGTTGGGAAAAGGCTAGGCAGATTGATTGATAATGTTACTACGGGTTTGACAAGTCTTGTTAAGGTAATTTTGGTGATATAGTCGTGAAAGTGAACGGAAAAGACCGGGTTTACGTGTCTTTTGACATATTTAGTAGTGGATTTTGATAGACTAAGCTAATGAGGGCTTATTTTTAATTAGATTAATGTTTTGAATATTTTGCAATACCTGAGATTAATTAAGACGAATATGAGCTTTAAAAGCGGAGCTAAGAAAAAGAGCAAAATTAAGCGGGTTGAAAGAACAGCTAATTCAGAGCTTATTTTTTTTACTGTTTACAAACACATTTTTAGGGTTCCGTACCAAAATGGTAAAAAAGGAACCCTTGTGGTGTGACTCAGTCTGTCTGTCTGTCTGTTACAGCTGGATATCTCAAGAACTACTAATGCTATCAATTTGAAACTTGGAACAGTTTTAGATGACGTTTAACCAACTATTTTGAAAATAAGAAAGAAGTAAAAATATTTATATTTTTTTTGTAACAGGGACTGAAAGGGGGTCTTAAAAAATCAAAGTGTGGCTACTAGGGCATGTGGGGTATCATATGAAAGAGCGCTACTTGCACATTCTTAAAAAAAATATTTTTTTAGGCCGCATATTTTTTGACTTTTGATGAAAAATGTAAAAAAAATACCGTCCCCCAGTATCTCCGAAGTTTCCAAAGATAAAAGTTTGAAATTATTCTATGTGATAGAAGTTTATGTAAAGATTACAGGAAAAATAAAACGATGTCTCTAAATAGCACACTTTTTCAGAAATCGGAACGGAACCGGTTTTTTTTCAAAAGTATGCTTATTTCCTTAGTTTACAGCCATATTTTTTGGTATACTTTAGGACCTTACTCTTCAGTGACGCCAACTGGTGAGCAAAAAATTGTTGCCCTCATTGGCATTGAAACTAATGGGAGATATTTAAAAAACAAGGTTGATATTTTACGTTTCTCTGATTGTGATTAACAGAACTTTTTTCGATAAGGTATCGAATCATCATCATCATCATCTTCGTCCCCTTGTCTCATGTTACGTGGGGTCGGCGCAAGACGTTTTTTCTTTCAATTCTCCCCTGTTAACAGGGGAGAATTGACAGAAAAAACGCGTCACGCTATAATTCACTCCTTCTCTTCCATATCATTCCTCACACAATCCCTCCATCTTTTCTTTGGCCTTTCTCTGCCTCTCCACCCATTAACATTTATATTCATCACTCTTTTAGTCACATGCGTTTCCTCCCTCCTCATCACATGCCCATACCAAGCCAAACGATTTGCTTTCAACTTTTGTGTCACTGGCGCCACTTTCAAACTTCCCTTGATACTAATTTCTTACTTTATCCATTTTCCTCACCACATGTATCCATCTCAACATTCTCATTTCTGCTGCATGCAATCTTTTTTCATCCGTCTTCTTCACTGCCCAGCATTTTAATCCATACGGTACGACAGGCCTTTTTACGGACTTGTTAATTTTCCCTTTTAACTTGAGGGGCATCCGTGGGTCACAAGTTGTTCCTGTGACCTGTCGCCATTTCATCCACCCTGAGTTGATCTGGTGCGTTACGTCTCGTTCTACTTCGCCATCTCCTTGGTCAAGCGATTCGAGCTATGAAAGTCGGAGCTGATCGGTAAGGGTGTTTCGACGAGAGATATTGGGCACAGGACTGAAGAGATCGCCAAAATCACAAAACAAATACTTCGTTTTGGTCAGATTTACTCTCAGGCTCTCCAGTCTCTCCCACCACACCTCCAATCTGCTCAGACCTCTAAGCAGCTCTAGGCAACCAGCACAATGTCATCGACGTGTACTCTGTTTTGATCCGACTTAATCTAAGGCCATAAAGAAATAAGAATTCACACTTATTGCATTAGCTAAATTTTAACATAAAAGTAAATAGATTCAAATGTAACTTACATAGATTTTAGGAATCACAAACATTTATGAAATCACCGTAGATACCTACTACATGCTACATCCAACAACCTCAACGATAAAAGCAACAATTCAGTCTAGCAGTTAATTGCAATTACGAGTCCTAACTTTACCACAATATTCAGTAGAATTTGCGCCTCGCTTGCGCGCTACTTCGCTGTCACTTTTATGTGGTCCAAGCGAAGTATTTTAGAATTTGACAAGCTTTTAAACTTCCCAGTTCTGCCAAGGTAAATATTTAAACAATCATAGCATTCCATGGCTAAAGCAAACATTGTCCAGCACTTGTAGACATTTCACGCTGAAACCCGCAAGTGACGAAACTTGCGGGTCTTGAGTGGACAATTGTCCGTAACCGCAGGGTTCCGGGCAGCAAGCGCTTCGGTGGTAGGTCAAATAACAAGCAAGACTCGAGCCGAAAACCGCAACCAAGTAAAGTTTAGTTTGCAAGTTACAAACTCTGCATTAAGGTATTAATAAAATGTGACAGTAGTGTGATTTTATGACTTACGTCAGAGTGCTCCAAGGAAATTTTGGCGCCATGACATTGGCAGGGGATATACAGCTTAGATCTATCCAGCATATATTTGAAAATTTGCGTTCATTCATTTCAATTTTACGAATGTATTTGGTTATATGACTTTACAAGTTATTGCGTATGCGTAAAGATCATTTCCGCTTATAGCAATAATAAACCTTGGTGATGTTGAAGGCGCACTCAGTTCGGATCGTGATCGGTTTTACGAATTTTGCCGATCTAAGTTTTGTCGTACATTTGTAAAATTGTGTCCCAAAATTGTATTTACAAAACAAGATCGCGACCTTATTCAAATTCAAATTGATTTATTTGCAAGAATGTAGGTACAAATTAAGAAATGAATGCCCGTTTACACCAAACCCTAAATGACGTGAAACTCGAAGAATGGAACTAATCAAAATTCAATATAAATTATTAAGATTCAGTAACATACATTAATTTAAGTCAAAATGTCCATATTCAATAATATAATATCACGATTATTTAATGAAGGTCCTAGATATTAAACATTAAAATTATTATAAGGTGTGTGCTACCAATATTGTTTAGCTTGACCTTCTGCACGATATGACAAAATTCATAGCATAAAAAAAACATTGTCAACTTTTTTTTTAACATAGTCAAAGGTAAACTTTTAAAGGCGTCTGGTAATTTATTATACACCTATAAAGCCGTTATATAAGAGTTCCTTTTGTACAATTCCCTTGGATTGTACCCCTCCCCCCCCTTGGACTGTACCTTTACAGATATAGATACAGATTAAATGTTCATGATTACTTTTATTCCTAGAACTCTACATTTCTTTTAATTACATCTTTATTTATTTATTATTTATCTTTGTAGTTTGTAAAATATTCCGGATTTTTTTGTACAAATAGGCATAAATATTTAATATTACATGTTTAATGACCTTACAGCTATCGGTATACCAGGGTTCCACAGATTGATAGATTGCACGCACACATTTTTTTTGTACTCTAAATGCCTAATGATATCCACCTAATTGCCCCACATTAAAAGACCATAATGCGAGTACTGACGATACATATCCGTGTTAGTTCCGATTTTGGCCGAACGCCACAGTAACATTGTAGCGTTGTATATCAAAATTAAGACGAAGGGTAGAAAAGAGTTGATATTCAGCTACGCGCGGTTAAACCCCAGCAGAGATGGGAAAAGGCTAGGCAGATGATAAATCAAATCAAATCATTTATTAATTTGCGAATATGGGTACACAAGAAAATGGCCTTAAATAAACAATAGTATCCATTAGCCATAATAAGTCGTGCTACAAAATACACAGTTATCTATGAAACTAGAATTTAACAGTAAAAAATAAAAATTATAAACAGAAAAAAAAAAAATAACGAATCTGCAAAATGCACACAGGAAACGTTTTGATGATCTTTTTTCCATGCATTGAAACATTTGATACGATATATGACAATAGCATGAACAAATATGTATTCTCGATAATGACTCGATGATAAAAGTTGCCAATTAGTGGTTGAAGGCGGTGATCACTCTGTTGCACAACAAAATACTGAAATTGAAACCACCCAAAGAATACACACACTTTTCGAAGTCAGGTCACGTGAACAGCATTATTCTTCCCAAGGCGTATCGTTAAGGCGAAATTCTTAAATGTGACGCACAAATGAGTTCTTTTAGAAGCACGTGACTGTTTATCATGCAAAGTAATAATGTACTGAATATGGTTTTAGTGTCGAATATTCTCGCGAAAAATTCTTTTCAGTATTTTTAATAAAAATAGTTTTATCATATATTCTCGTCTGGGAGAAATTAAATTAGACTTCGTTTACTCAATGATGAATTTCTGAAAAATGTGAAGGGAAAATTAGGTTTGCTTGTGTGTATTGCGATACAATTTGTTAACGTAAATCTTGTTTAATCGCATATATTGGTGCACTTTTTGAAGTGAAATTTTTAGGCGGCGGCGACGATTCGATAATTGGACGAAAATTGAGAGTAAAATTTCAAGAACGCGTCACGTTTAGGCACGTTACATGAGAGAGAAGAAATATATAACTCTCTCGGTCTCTCACACTAAATCTCATATTCTTTAATTTCATCACCATCTTTAGTAACTTCAGAAAGCTATTTGTGCTTCATACATTGTAAAACTCTCTTTCGATTATCTTTCAGGAACTTTTAACATTATTCCACTTTCTTACAATTAAACAAAGAATACCAGTCAAATACCAATTGTATTTGTTTCGGGTGTCTAAACAGCGCGAATATCTCCGTGCAAGGGGACGAGCACGTCTTTTAAATTCCTTTATTAGATTCCGAGCGGCGTTCCCTATGTCGTCGCGTCCGATCTCTTTTACATGTTTTGAATGTACTAGTGTGGATGTGAATGTTTGGTTTTCTGGGGGAATATAATAATCTGACTGTATTTGGAAGAAATATATAAGTATTTTATTTTTATCCTTGAAAACCAACTTGATTAAAAATTACTGAATTAATGGAACATAGAAATTAGTTTATAAGAATTTCACAATATAAATAATAAAATAAGTAGTAAATAAATGCATTGTATTAACAAAGAACAATAATAATAATATATTTATACTGTACGAAAACTTAATAAAATTTTGCACGCTTGCTTGCAGGTAGCAACACAGTTGCCATTTATGTTATAACATCTCACCTTTAAGAAACCTATGTATTTCTAGCAAATAAATTTTTCGTTTTGATTTGATTTGAAAATGTAATTCTGGCGCCACTTTCAAACTTCCCCATATATCTACTCATTTTTTACTTTACTGCATGCAATCTTTTTTCATCCGTCTTCATCACGGCTCAGCATTCGGATCCTAGTATCTTATTATTTGCTGCGACGACTTCTTACGTAGGTAATAAAGCTGTGACCCCACTAAGCCCATTCAAAGTACTTATTTATTTATTTTTATTCAATAACACATACATTTTTGTTTTAACAGGTAATACCCAAGTTAACAAAAGTAGTCATAAAATTATTGCTAATTGTGCAATCCCAAGTAACGGGTCTGGGTAGAAGCACAAGTTACGCAGTGGACAACATACTAAGTGTCACCCTCTGGAATAATATAAGTATATAACTTTAATAAGTTAGGTTGAAAGCAGACTTAGAAATAGAAAATGAGTGAAACACGCCGTGGCTAAAAAATAATAACTTTTAGTTGTTTTTAGGGTTCCGTACCTCGAAAGGAAAAAAACGGAACCCTTATAGGATCACTTCGTTGTCCGTCTGTCTGTCTGTCTGTCTGTCAAGACCCTTTTTCTCAGGAACGCGTGGAGGTATCAAGTTGAAATTAATATAAAATACGCAAGTCTATAGTCCCTTGGAGTTGTAAAAAAATCAAGCTTCATAGCCAACGCAATGAAAAAATACGGCCATTTATGCAACATTTTGATACTCGCAAGTAAATCAAAACCTATAGGGTACTTCCCGTTAACCTAGAATCATGAAATTTGGCAAGAAGCAAGGTCTTAGAGCACAAATAATGGAAAAAGTCCGAAAATTATTAATTTATAATTTTATCACATAAAAGAATATTTTCAATTATGTCATCTGTCAAGGCCCTTTTTCTCAGGAACGCGTAAAGGTATCAAGTTGAAATTAAAATCAAATACGTAAGTCTGTGGTCTCTTGGAGTTGTAAAAAAATCAAGCTTCTAAGTCAACACAATGAAAAAATACGGCCATTTATGCGACATATTTTGATACTCGCAAGGAAATCAAAACCTATAGGGTACTTAACGTTGACCTAGAATCATGAAATTTGGCAAGAAGCAAGGTCTTACAGCACAAGTTATGGAAAAAGTACGAAAATTGTTAATTTATAATTTTATCTCTTAAAAAAATATTTTCAAGTATGTCATCTGTCAAGGCCCTTTTTCTCAGGAACGCGTGGAGGTATCAAGTTGAAATTAATACCAAATACGTAAGTCTATGGTCCCTTAGAGCTCTAAAAAAATCAAGCTTCTAAATCAACGCAATAAAAAATACGGCCATTTATGCGACACATTTTGATACTCGCAAGTAAATCAAAACCCCATTTATGCGACACATTTTGATACTCGCAAGTAAATCAAAACCTATAGGGTACTTCCCGTTGACATAGAATCATGAAATTTGGTAAGAAGCAAGGTCTCACAGTAAAAGTAAAGAAAAAAGTCCGAAAATTGATTATTTGTAGTTTTATCACATAAAAAAAATAGTTTTTAATTTTTTTTCTGTCAAAATGTGGGTATATAGGTTCACCTCTGCCCAAACCTTCGAGGAAACAAGGCGTGATGTTATGTTTAGGAATAGTTTTTTGCGAATACAAAATTAAATATGCAGTTGGAGAATTGTCCGTGACGTATATATAAAAACATGTTCTCCCATACATAGGTATGGGAGAACATGTTTTTCAACACAATGTTAAGCTTCTCTTTGGGATAAATTCTTTTCAACTACGGAACCCTATTGTGCGTGGTCCGTCACGCACTTGACCGGTTTTTAAGCAATAAAACAGCGTAAAACAGTAACTCGCCATTCATTTTTCGTAGTCAGTTATTAAAATTGTTTTCCGAACAGCATTTTATAACTTTCTGTTGGTTTTGTTGCACCTGGTTTTTTAAAAACATTCACTCAGAAAGTTCTAGCAATTATTAAATTGCCGTTAAAATGTCCGGCTATTTCGTAGACGAAATCGCTTAGTTTTTAATTGGTTAAAAGTATGGTCATGTTTACAGGTAATGTGTTTTTCTTGAGATTCCCTAAGGCAGGTTAATAACCGAGGTGACAACTTGACGAATGATTTTAAATTACTTACCGATGTGTTGCCGACCTTACAGACAGATTTGATGTATCTCATGTGCATGTGTGTCTGTGTAACTTTGTGTGTGTAATTTTAAAATCAACTTTAAAGCAGAATAAACAATTGCTGCCTGTCTACAAAAATAGGAATTAAATAAAACCGGTCAAGAGCGAGTCGGACTCGCACACCGAGGGTTCCGTTCCGGTTTCTCAAAACGTGTGCTATTTAGAGACCTCGTTTTATTTTTCCTGTAATCTTTACATAATCTTCTATCACATAGAATAATTTCAGATTTTTCTCTTTGCAAACTTCGGGTTTGGGGGGGGGGGGGGGACAACGGTATTTTTTTTTACATTTTCAATCAAAAGTCGAAAATAATGTGGCCTAAAAAAAATAAAAAATTGTTTGAGAATGTGCAAACAACGTTCTTTCATATGATACCCCACATGCCCTAGTTGCTCCACTTTTAATGTTTAAGACCCCCTTTCAGTCCCTGTTGCAAAAAAAACATAAATATTTTTATTTCTTTCTTATTTGCAAAATAGTTGGATAAACGTCGTCTAAAACTGTTCTAAATTTCAAGTTGATAGCATTAGTAATTCTTGAGATATCCAGCTGTGACAGACAGACAGACAGACAGACTGAGTCACACCATAAGGGTTCCTTTTTTAACATTTTGGTACGGAGCCCTAAAAAGTAGTATTTCCCATTAAATTTTTTTACTAAGTAGTTACTTTCTTAGATTTTTTTACTTATAACCAAAGTATTAACTACCAAATAAAATAGCAATGAAAGCCCTTACATGCCATAGGAAGGATACATAGTTTTTATTTTAAAAAAAATTGATGTCTTTTATCGATTTTTTTTTAAATTTCTGTTTTTAATAAAACAATTTTTATGAGAAGTTTACTTATATTATTAAAATTATTAGAACTACGTACAGTACAACTATTTTCTTAATGTCCCTAGGCAAACTTCGTGTTTCGTCAGTCGTCGGTCATTCTACAAAATATGTAGATAGGCAAACTGCTATATTTACATAAAATAGCTTGGCAACTGATAGAAATAAGACGACTGACGAAACACGAAGTTTGCCGAGGGACATCAAGAAAATTGTTGTACTGTAAATTACAGTCACACTTTCACTGTACAGTCAAAATAAAATGGACGAAGTAAGTACTACGCTAGTAGACCTACGTATGCGTGCGTAGATTTTTAATGTGACCACAACTTTTTTCCACAATCACAACTAATTTAATTAATAAATTATGTTTTATACATAGTAGTAACTAAAACTGGTATTCAGTTGCAACCGGTTAGACTGGAAGCCGACCCCAACATAGTTGGGAAAAGGCTAGGCAGATTGACATAGTAGTAAAAATTCAGTGTTTGTATTATGATTATGACATAATATTCTAATTGGGGTGTTTGGTGGTGTGAGTTAATTCCGAGTCATGTTATATAAAATCTGATATTCCCAAGACATAAAACCTGATGACTGTTAAAGCGACGCGGAAATAACCCTCTTTACATAATACGATGATAATGTTTTGTGTTGAACAAGGAGTTCTGGCGAAATCCCTCGTCAAAACTCTGATAATGTGTCAGCAAACCATTCTCTTTGCTTTAAGGAACTATAGAACTTCCTTGATGATATTGGAAAGTAAACTTTGTCACATTCAAATTATGGTTGATTTTCGTTTTTTGAATTGTTGGCGGTATGTTATTGGTTTCTTGTCTTGTAAGGTGTTGTCAGGGAGCGAATAATAAGTTAACGAAGACAATACAGTAACTTAGATGTAGCATAGATTTGAAAATTTGCATTCATTCATTTCAATTTTACGAATGTATTTGGTTATGTGATTTACAAACTATTGCGTATGCGTAAAGATCATTTTCGCCTAAAGCAATAATAAAGCTTGGTGATATTGAAGGCTCACTCAGTTCGAATCGTGATCGGTTTTACGAATTTTGCCGATGCTACATCTAAGTTGTGTCGTACTGTACCTTTGGTTTGTCTTGTTTTTGACGCGACACGTGTATAGAGAAAGACAACACTAAAGTTACGTAGTTTTGTTGGGTTGGGTTGTAACTAACGCCATCAGATCAATGCAAGTAGGTCTTGAGGATTGTCTTATTGTGATCAGATGGCGTTATTATAAAAAAAAAGTGTCAGTTCTAAGCTGTCATCGAAGCATAGAAAAAAAAAACACTAGGCGAAACCTCAGAAGAACGACTAAAGCATAGAAGTAGTGCTAAAATAGCAAATAAACTCAATATATTTGTTTCATTTTGACTTATGGAGCCGCTATGATGTTAAAGAAGGACACGTATATAGAAGACGTTTCGAAATTTTGTAGGTTGTCATTCATTTTATTTCGACTAGTGATGTACCCACTAAATTTCAACGTCGATAGAATTTACAATAACATTATTTCTTATACTGCCAAGAATAATAACCGTAGGTACACACGGCTACACATCACGCTATAGATTTCCAGTTTACACTGATTGCTCATTGTAAGGAAATCCTATACAATGCGAGATCAGCTTATACTGGAAATGTATAGCTTGATCTGTAGCCGTGTGTACCAAAAATTTTGAAGTAACTAAGGATAACTATGGTCCCAATACTTAATATACAGGGTGGCCGGAACATTGACGTCCAAAAATAAAATTTCGGTCTCTCGTATCGTGGGGTATTCGAATCACCCCCATGTATGTTCCGCGACTTTTCATAGTTTTCGAGTTATGAATTTTTTTCTGAATGTTTGAAAATTTTCGACCTGACCAACCTAAAAAAATTCTAAAAAAAAAAGTAGAGGGTTTTATCGAGTTTCTTTTTTTGCAACTGAATTTTCATAAGTAGTACTTTTATGCATAAAATAATCAGCTTCGTAACTGTGATGAAAGTTATGAAAATGTTGATCTAAAGTGAAAAATTTACGTTCGGTAAATTATGACTCAAATTTTCAACTTTAAATTAAAAATCTTAACAGGTGACTTCATAATTCCTAAGTAGGCTTCAAGAATGCGCCAGATTCTCAGCTTTCATAATCATAAAAAAAATGAAGTACTTAATAGGGCTACTTTGTTTAAAATCGGCCTTCAAAGACAGCAAGGTGGAAAAATTCTTAAAATTACCCATCTGAGTAATTATTTTTTTTTGGCTATTTTCTCGTTCCTAAGGTTAATTAATGATAAGAATACTGGAAACTAACCAACAAATAGTTTCAGAGTTGGGTAAGAAAAGTTTTACGTAAAAAGTGGTTTTGAATAAAACACAGATGATAATGTGAAAAAAGTACTTAATTTATTTTTAACATTTACAAAAGGTTTTCAAAGTGGCCACCACCAGCAGCAATACACATTCTACACCTACGTAAGAAATTGTCTGGCAATCGTCTAAAAGCGTCTCTGTTCTCTCTCACAACACGTTCAGCTTCTGCAATCAACTGCCTCAGCTCTTGTTCACTTGAACAGTCTCGGGCGTATGCTATTTCCTTGTAATAGCCCCAAATAAAGAAATCGATGGGGTTGAGATCAGGTGAGCGTGGAGGCCACCTAATTGGTCCGCTGCGTCCGATCCATCTGTTGGGGTATGTTTCATCTAAGTAATTTCGGACCTGGGTTGCATAGTGACACGGGGCGCCGTCATTTTGCAACACCATGGTTCGTCTGAGTTCGAGATTCACATCTGCCAGCAACAATGGAAGTTCATTTTCCAAAAAGTTTATGTATGTTTCTCCATCAAGTCTGGACGGCAGTTCAAACGGACCAATTAGTTCGCCATTGAGGATACCAGACCACAAGTTAACGCTGAAGCGATGTTGAAATGTCGAAGCTCTCACTTCGAGTGGATTTTCATTCGCCCACGTGTGGTAATTATGAATATTGAATATTCCGGATCGCTCAAATCGTGACTCATCTGACTATAAAACTTTATTGAAAAATCCAGGATCCTCTTGCTCTTTTCGTAACATGGTTTGGCAAAAATCAACGCGCAATTGGTGATCTGTAGGCAGTAAAGCTTGGACTCGTCGGATGTGGAACGCGTGGTATTCTTCATCGTGAAGAATGTCTTGGATAGAAGTCCTTGGGATGTTCAGAGCACGAGCCATACTTCTCGTACTCGTAGACGGATTTCGCTGAACTTCTTCCAGCACCATTTCTCTGCGATCCGGGTTAGCTCTAGGGATTCCTTCATGACTGCCGCGTCGACCAGGAATGCGGCCTGCCATCAAAGTGTTGTGCGTGTTAATGAAAACACGATGGTCGGGATATCGCTCAGGTTGCGGCCCACCACGACGTTGAAGTTGTTCGCGATACAGTCGCGCTGCTTCATGGCCGTTTCCTTGTGCAACTCCATAAAAATAATGCATTTCTGCATATTCACTTAACGTGTAACTCATTTTTTACACTTCCACGTAAAAAAAGTCCAAATCAGAATGCAAAACACAGTCCAATAAACGAGCAAAGTAGTCAAACAAGTAGGCAGCGGAGTCCGTGGGCAAAGCGAGTGTGGTAAAGACAAAATGGCGACACGCGTATAGCAGTAAACACAATGTGAGTACGACTGAGGTACTTGTTTTGCGTTGGCTTCGGTTGCGCGCCTTGCGTGAGAGAGATAGCAATAATTCGGTCTCTTTTCCTCTCGGTCCATTGTTATTGCAGGTAAAAGAGTTGCACCCTCGTTTACAACCCATAGTCCACGAGAACGGATCGCGCAAAATTCATTAAACTAACATTTAAAAAAATCTCCGTGTTTAAATCTTAGCTTTCCTGCAGTCATTTTTGGTTAGCAAACTAAATAACCTTAGGAGCGAGAAAATGGAAAAAAAAAATTATTAATCAGATAGCTAATTTTAAGAATTTTCCACCTCGCAGTCTTTGAAGGCCGATTAAGGCCAAAGTAAGCCCCATTAAGTCCTACGTTTTTTAATGATTATGAAAGCTGAGAATCTGGCGCATTCTTGAAGCCTACTTGAGAACCATGAAATCACCTGTTTAGATTTTTAATTTGAAGTTGAAAATTTAAGTCATAATTTACCGAACGTAAATTTTTCACTTTAGATCAACATTTTCATAACTTTCATCACAGTTACGAAGCTGATTATTTTATGCATAAAAGTACTACTTATGAGAATTCAGTTGCAAAAAAAGAAACTCGATAAAACCCTCTACTTTTTTTTTTAGAATTTTTTTAGGTTGGTCAGGTCGAAAATTTTCAAACATTCAGAAAAAAATTCATAACTCGAAAACTATGAAAAGTCGCGGAACATACATGGGGGTGATTCGAATACCCCACGATACGAGGGACCGAAATTTTATTTTTGGACGTCAATGTTCCGGCCACCCTGTATTCGTTCAAAATGAAACAATACTTTAAGTATGAACTAAATAGTTCGTCATCATCATCACCAAAGTCTTCCTTGGTTCCCATAACTTTTGTTTTTATTTGATTAAATAAAATGGTTGTTAGTGAAAAAATAAAATTTATTATGAAAATTCAAAATGGTACCAAAGCGACAAAAACTTTTCGTACATAAAAAAATAAATAACGACCAGATAATATTTTAAATAAAAAAATAAAATGCCTAGCAACTTTAATAATCTGTTACGCGAATTCCAGCCCACACCATAATACGGATGAACTTCCTGAGGATTCTGGAGTCGGCTCTGGCGACCAGGAACTCGCCAAAAGCGCAGTCTTCTTGAATCGGGATGGAATCCAATTATTTCTGAATTTGTTATTGTCATCTTTGCCAAGGATTCCTAAAACGAACAGTTCTCAATAAAATTTATGTAAGATTTTTTATCATCATTTTTATTTAGGTAAATAGTTTTATTTGTATGTCTTACCTGACTGATGTGAGATGATTTCACGAGATGTCAATATCAGTGGCGATTCATTAAGCTGTACCGATGTACTAGGTCCTGTTTCAACTTCCATTGCTACGGGATCCTACAATTACGTATTTTTTATTAAAAATAAATAAATAAATTTGTACACGATTATATTTCCGACTGGGATAATTAGAAGAATAATATCGCATCAATGATATTTTTAATATAATATCATTGTATCGCATATATCAAGTGAACATATTTCTGAAATGTTATACCTGTCTTCATGTTAGATTGCTGTTGATGGTGAGCGGTTCTTTTAATTTGTAGTACTGCGCTATGTCCTTCTTCGCAGACTTCCATAAGTATTTCCTGTAATGTAATAAATCAAGTTTTAATTTCAACGGGATACTATTTATTGCCAATAAAATACCTTAATTATATCATAATACTGGATGAATTTTTTATCATGCACCAAATCGAAATGGGAGATTGTACTCATCATTATGAACAACTTTTACTATGGGAACAAACCTGAAATCTCGAAAAAAAAATCAGCTGTTCAGTACATTTATCTACATCAAACTCGTCAAAATGTACTGAACAGCTGATTTTTTTTTTGCGATTTCAGGTTTGGTCCCATAGTAAAAGTTGTTCATAATGATGAGTAAAATCTCCCATTTCAATTTGGTGCATGATAAAAAATTCATCCTGTATATCAGACCATTTCATCTGTTCTATCCATAACAAATAATGTAGGAACAGCATGTTCTCTAAGTGACGACTTAAAGAACATGCTACATCCATTTCATAGGTTCATTACTAAATGAATACAAAGTAAAATGCTTGGAGCATATTATGTGGCTGAGTCCAATTTCGTCTACCAATACAATTTATCCATTTTTTTTTCACATCGTCTAGGAAATCTGTAAAAGAAAAGTATCGACAACATTATTTACGTCACTATGGCTGATCAAGATAACCCCAAAACAATTTCCGAATATTCGCTAATAACTTCTATTGGAATAAATATTACGACTAGTTTCAGCTATGTAGTGACACAGCAATATTTGTTATGTATTTATATTCGTTTAAGAAATTGAGCAAAAACTTACCGATGGAAGGTCAATATTTATTGTTCATTTTATTTTCGCTATGAATGGGACTGGCAGCCCCCAACCACACAAGAAATTGCTCTACAGCCTCCACACACTCACTGTTTGTTGTTAAACAACGAATTCATGCAATCTAACAGTAGAAATATTATTAAAACATCGCAAAACCATGGAAGATTACGACCAACACGTAAACAATGAACACGCGAATAAGTCAGGTAGTTCAATGAACGAACTGTCAGACATTGAAACAAAGTACTATCAAATTTGGCCGCGTCATACTATAACTTTTTTAACCAAATGACTATTGATCTTGTGACCATGCCAAGAAAGTAAAACAAAGAGTAAAACATTCATCTCTTTCCCACATCCTTTATCGTACCTTTATCGTACCTAATAATAGAACGGGAATAAAGGTAGTTACAGAATTCTGTTTTTAGCCTTCCTTCTATGCTTTAGTCGTTCTTCTGAGGGCAAAACGCTTTTCACTATGGTCGGACTTTTAATTAGCTGCATTAAAATGACACTTCTACTACAACTATAATGTCACTATGTAACTATAATTCTTCTATTTCAACTGTAATTTCGCTATCAAATGGGATTTTTTTTTAACAAAATGACAGTTAAGAAGTGTCATTTTACTGCAGCTAATTAAAAGTACGAGCCTGTACGAGCATAGTATTTTTTTCGAAATAAAGAAGTCAAAAATAACACAAATTCAAAGTGAAAAGAGAGTAGGTAAGTAAAGTAACTAGTTACTTTTTTCATCAAGTCTTCAAACAGTCCTTGCATTCTAGCAAATAATCCCTTATATTAAAAGCTAAAACAGTTTAACTCAGTAAATACGTATAAAGAGTCTCCATTCCACATTGCACTCTTCTATATTTATTTAGTAGTCAAGAGAAGTGTGCATTTGAATGCATAAACGGTGGCGCGCTCTTGCTTCGGTACATAGATATTAGCTCTTCAGTTGTAAAGTGCATCTGTGCGTGTGTGTGCGTGTGTGCGTGTGTTTCTTACTGGCTGGCATTTACATTGGGTTTTAAACTTTTAAGCTGGAATCCTGCATCTTTTGTTAAAGATTCATAACATCTATAGAGCTCCGTTTACACGGTACAAGATTCTGGAACTTTCAAGAGCAATAATCGCATGCCATAAAGTAATTTCAATTTTATTGCCATACAAGATTTGCATGCAAGTGAAAAATGACTTTAATTTTGGAAGTCGGCGGCAAAAAACTAAATAAAACACAGATTCAAAGACACTGACTCACTGACTTCCGAAATTAAAGTTATTTTTCACTTGGTAGTGTTTTTTTTTGGAAGTCGGTTGTTTATTTTGTAAAAAAGTTTTTTTATTATTTACTGAAACAGTAATGTAATCACAATGAAAGCAAATGAAATCTTTCTAGTGAAGACTCTCAATATTCTGGTGCAAAAACAATGGAACGTCAACGAGGCGAATGGGGGAATGTTTGGAAAAATAATGAAGTTTGTAGTTTGCGCGTCGGTACGCGAAGGAACAATTTGTATGAAATGAGCAACCCCTTTTTGTATTGTAGTGACAATGTTGGTTGGTAACAAAAGAAGATGAGTATTCAGACAACTACAACTACTTATTTTATGGTTCCGTACGTCCGAATGAAAAAACGGAACCCATAAAGGATCACTCGTATGTCTGTCTGTCCGTCAGTCACAGCCAATTTGCTGCGAATGTAATGAACCGATTAAGTTGAAATTTGGTACACATATGTATTTCTGTGACCCAAACACGTATGGCTAAATGAAATAAATGAATTTTCAATATATAAGTCACTTTTAGGGGGCAAATAAGAAAATTTAAAAAAAAAGTTTTGCAAACTGTACCGTGTGATATATCAATTGAAAGGTCTTAACTATGAGGGTCTCAAATATATTTTATTAATAATCTTAAAATAAATCGTTTTAAAGTTATTTAAGAATGTAGACGAAAATTGACCATTCCCCCCCTTATCTCCGAAACTACTTAGCCTAAAATTTTGAAAAAAATACAGAAAATAGTTCTTTACCCGTAGATTATAGGAAAACCTATAAATAAGTTTGTGGCCTTAAAATAACATGGTAAATCTCTCAATATTGTGAGTACCTACATACTTACATTTACTGTTGGAATGTATGGGAGAACATGTTTTTCAACTATAATGTGAAGTTTGTTGTTGGGATAATTTCATACCAACTACGGAACCCTTCATTGTGCGTAGTACGACACGCACTTGTCCAGTTTTTTATGGTTCCGTACATCCGAATTAAAAAAACAGAACCATTATAGGCATCACTCGTGTGTCTGTCTGTCACAGCCGATTTGCTCCAAATCTACTTGACCGATAAGACTGGTTGTCAGACTTTTGGGGCCGTGACGACTGTGAACTTAGATCTTCGAATGACAGCCGGGAGCAACGGCTTAACGTGCTTTTCGAGGCACCGAGGGGTTTTGATTTGTAATGTATGTCACCCATCTACGAATCGACCGCGGAAAGCGCAGCTTAACCTACGATCAACCCGCGTGACTGTTATGAATTAGCCACCAGCCTCTCGTTTCTAAGGTCCTCATTTTTGTAAATAAAAACAAACTTTCCTTTGTGCAAGCAAGAATAAATTAAACAAACTTACTAACTAACCCTTTGTCGGTGCAGTTCAAAACTTTGACCAGCAACAAGTTAGACTTTGAACGGTAATGTTCTGTTGATGACACAAACTTATTAGCTAACTATTTCTATTTAAATCTAACAGCAAAGAAAGGGTTAAGTCTATTTAAATCTAACAGCAAAGAAAGGGTTAAGAGGAGTTAGAACATTGCCGGCCGATGGTCCGCATGTATTTGACCAGTACAGCATTTTCGATTTATCTCGAAGAAGGTTGTTAAAATAATTTATAATATAAAAACCGGTCAAGAGCGAGTCGGACTCGCGCACCGAGGGTTCCGTTCCGATTCCTGAAAAAGTGTGCTATATAGAGATATCGTTTTATTTTTCCTGTAATTTTACATAAACTTCTATCACATAGAATTATTTCAGATTTTTATCTTTGCAAACTTCGGAGATAGGGGGGGGGGGGGGGACGGTATTTTTTTTTACATTTTTCATCAAAAGTCGAAAACTATGCGCCTAAAAAAAAATAAAAAAATGTTTGAGAATGTGCAAGCAGCGCTCTTTCTTATGATACCCCACATGCCCTAGTAGCCCCACTTTGAATTTTTAAGACCCCCTTTCGGTCCCTGTTACAAAAAAAATATAAATATTTTTACTTCTTTTTTTTTTGAAAAATAGTTGAATAGTTAGTTGATAGCATTAGTAGTTCTTGAGATATCCAGCTGTGACAGACAGACAGACAGACAGACAGACTGAGTCACACCATAAGGGTTCCTTTTTTACCATTTTGGTACGGAACCCTAAAAACAATTGCTGTTCGTTTGTCTGGCTAAAACTCGAGATCGGCTGGGCCGATTTAGATGATTTTGGTTTTAAAGTGTTTGTCGTAGTCCAGGGAACGTTTAAATTGTGAGAAAATATGGAAAAATTGCGAGGAAGATAGTAAAAACAACAATTTAATTATTCCATATAAACAGTTCTAGCCTACTCTCCTGTCAAACATTTGACGTTCGTCCCTTCGGTACGGTAGAATCGGATCCAATCGAATTGTGTGTGTATTTCAATGGATTCCTGGATGGTTTGAAAACAAAATTGGACCCGGTAGGTGGCGCTGCAGTCGGGTTATACGATCGTTCAGTCAGGACAACGTCTGTCGGGTCCGCTAGCTGACCCGAATTAAACGGTGAGAAAAATTGGAAAAGTTGCAGGGAAAATTGGAAAAATCGGAAAAACTGAAAGTGGATTTTCTATGGGAATTTTGAATGATTGAAATTGAGACAGGACAACGTCTGTCGGGTCAGCTAGTATTTGATAAAAAAATATTCATTTGAATAGTGCGTACTGCCTTCAGGCTTTTAACTCGATGTCAAAGGGATATAAAATGAAATTGAAAATGTGAACATTTTTCATTTGTTTTGTGCATGGTCGAAACAATTGCGAATGCAATGTGTATCGATATATTGCCTCCAAATGATTTTGAAAGCATTGTTATGGAAACACATGAGTTTCGAATAATTTCAGTGGAAGCCACTCACAGTATTGAATTTTTTGTTCAATTTTAATCAAACAGATTCACCGTTACTTTAAAAATGTTTTGCCAATAGTATTAATCCTGATTTCAACGAAATACATACCGTTCCAATATTATCTTTACTAACTTTTTTAAGATTCCATAAAATATTACATTAACGATATATTTCGTATAAGATGAGATCTTTTACGAAATATAACGTTTCTTAATATTTGGTAATATATAGCATCGAAGGGAACTTGTCTAAACGACCTTTATCATTTTTATGAGCTCCTGAACTTTGTACTTTGAGGGTAAGCCGTCAATAAATCTGTAACGACAAATTGATATTAACTTGAAGTGTCTAATGGCGGAAGTTGTAATCCAAAGTCAACTATATTTTTGTAAGCAATTTCCGAAGAAAAAAACTGTGTGATGATGTCATAATTATTAAGTACTTTTTTTATCGTCAATATTTATTTTATTTTGACAAATCTTAAATTCAATATGCAACCTAAAGTGTCGTTTTGCATTCTCGTCTTTCAGGGTGTGATACAGAACATCAAACCGAACAACTTTCTCCATGGAACCAACATCGTAATCGCAAAAAAATTTCAACTGTCCCATAGAAAACTTCATTCTACTCGACGCAACGCAAATGTATGGGACGGCTGATTATTTTTACGTGATTACGATGTTGGTGCCATGGAAAAAGTTGTTCGGTCTATAGGTACCACACCCTTAAATTTGACGAGGATGCAAAACGACACGTTGTATATTATGTACAAGTAGGTATATAAAGGAAAAAAAGGGAAGAGCTCATTGGGCATCAAAAAATTCCTCCGCATCGCTGTTGGTGGGAAAAGTGCCCAAAAGGCTGGCAGCTTTGCCACGTTGGATGGCAGTGCTGATTACTTCAATCATATTATACTGATTGTTTGCTTTTGTCTCAGACAATAAACGACAGTAGACCACCAGATGATACATTGGTCTGACTAAACATATGCTTTGAGTATAAGGGTAGTTCTTCGAGGTCCCTCAAAAGGCGGTCACACGGTCTTAATTCCTAACCTATGAAATATTCAGTCTTAGGACCAAATACTGATTACTCTTTGTTTATTTATGTGTACAATTTCAACAATAAACATCTAAAATTATTTATAATATTTATTTAAAAAAATATCTAGTGTCCAAAACGGGAGCAAAATCGGTGTTCTTCGCGCGTCACACTCTGTTCGCGCTCACGGAAAACTTTAATAACTTTTGTATTCTATTCATAAGCATATAATGTAATATATCAAATTGATCGTATTTAATTAGGCATCATAATGATCAAAGAATATTAATTGTATCTCTTCTTAATGTACAATAGTTAATAGGCATTATGTCTCTGTCACACGATTTTCCTACTTTCGCGAGGGCGCAACAAAACTGCACCTATCTTCCAAGAGGGGCAACTTGTCGCTACACTTTTTAGTTGCGCGGACGCTCAGTAGTGTCCCGGCATCAGTGGGGGAGACAAATACATTAATTGCTTATAAACAAAAAAAATATGAGATAAGTTAACCTTTGAATATTTTCAAGTAGCCATGGTCAAGAAACTTTCATGCGCAAATTTTGAAGGATAATGTTTACAATTTTCCAGCTCATTTTGAATGAAGGAATAAGATAGATCTTCGAGATTATTCCCAAGTACTTTGTTCGTTAATTTACCTGTAACTTTAATAGTAATTCTCAAAAATGTGAAATTTTCGTAACTATCGTGGCACAACTTTCGTGGTTATTTGGCCACGAAAGTCAGCTAGCGCACCATGAAAGTTTTATATCTCCATTAAATAATGACTTCAGATGTTTTGTGACGCCGCTGATGCATTTACTCGATTGTCGCGAATCTCAAAATAAAGGTGTTATGTATTTGTATAAGTATTTATGCGTGTACGAGTATGTGCTTCAATTTTTTTCTTGTAACGACTCGTAGTATGTGTGTTTCTGTTTGTATGTTTTCTCGTAGCCAAATTAATAGCTTACTTCACCTCAACCTGTGCTGTTTAGCCAATGGGCTAATTGACAGTAAGAAAATACCTTATGAATTTTATTATGTAGAGTGCTTGTCAGACAAAAGTATAAAAAAAAACCCGTTCTTAAGGCCCTCCAGAAGCTGTTTGATTCCGTCATACTCGAGGGCAAAACGCCGCAGGCATGGTACAGAGCTGTGGTGGTATTATTCTTTAAGAAGGGCGATAATGTTCTTCTTAAGAATTACAGACCCGTCTCACTTCTGAGCCATGTCTACAAGCTGCTTTCA
The DNA here is from genome assembly GCA_905163495.3 of Cosmia trapezina. Classification (NCBI taxonomy): domain Eukaryota; kingdom Metazoa; phylum Arthropoda; class Insecta; order Lepidoptera; family Noctuidae; genus Cosmia; species Cosmia trapezina. The sequence goes on along the minus strand of LR991027.1, from coordinate 7,014,424 downwards.
AGAGTCATCACGATCTGTTTCGCACGCAGGTTTGATGACTTCCAGCCTCCCGAACAAACCGGATTCCGTAAAGGCTATAGCACCATAGACTACATACGTATACGCTGCGACATGTTATACAGAAGACTGAAGCCTCCGATTCGATTAAAGCATGGGCTGAACTGCAGTCTTGACTATCGGTATATTGAGGTGCTGAAGTGCCTGTACGAAAACGCCACTATGTCAGTCCGACTCCAGGAACGGACCTCGAAACCTATCCTTCTGGCGAGGGGGAGACAGAGAGAGGTTATCTCTCCGAAACTGTTCACCGCTGCACTGGAGGATGTCTTCAAGGTTCTGGACTGGAAGGGATCAATGGCGAGTCACTCACTTTCGGTTTGCAGACGATATAGTAGTCATGGCTGAGACTATGGAGGGGCTCAGTACAACAGAAACTTATGAAAAAATAAGGATTTAAAACTGTATTTTGCTTACAGAAAATACGTTTGTAACTTTTGTGGCGTCTTTCGTAACTTTCGTGGGAACCGAAATTTCAAAATAGAATATCTCTGTACTTTATGCACCGATTTACATATAATCAAAATGTCACTTATTATTTTTAGAGCATCTTAAATGTGTGTCCATTTATTTGAAGATTACTCTAAAAAAAAAATTCGCCACGAAAGCTACGCGGAGAATACTTTTTGAAGAACTACTCATAACATAGGCTTTTGTACTACTTTAATGATTCGATTAACGGTGAACGAGTAAGCACTCTAACAGAAAATTATTTGTGTAGTTTTTAGGGTTCCGTACCAAAATGGTAAAAAAGGAACCCTTATGGTGTGACTCAGTCTGTCTGTCGGTCTGTCTGTCTGTCTGTCTGTCTGTCTGTCTGTCTGTCTGTCACAGCTGTATATCTCAAGAACTACTAATGCTATCAACTTGAAATTTGGAACAGTTTTAGATGACGTTTACCCAACTATTTTGCAAATAAGAAAGACATAAAAGTATTTATGTTTTTTTTGCAACAGGGACTGAAAGGGGGTCTTAAAAATTCAAAGTGGGGCTACTAGAGCATGTGGGGTATCATATGAAAGAGCGTTGTTTGCACATTCTCAAAAATTTTTTTTCTTTTTTTTAGGCCACATGGTTTTCGACTTTTGATGAAAAATGTAAAAAAAAATACCGTTCACCCCCCTTATCTCCGAAGTTTGCAAAGCGAAAAATCTGAAATTATTCTATGTGGTAGAAGTTTATGTAAAGATTACAGGAAAAATAAAACAATGTCTCTAAATAGCACACTTTTTCAGAAACCGGAACGGAACCCTCAGTGCGCGAGTCCGACTCGCTCTTGACCGGTTTTTTTTTGTCGCCTTTCACTTTGATCATTGGTTTCGTAGTTGGTTCTATGTCGTAGGCGTTTTGAATAACTATAATATAGTGTGGTATATCAAAGAAACAATAGCCTGTGCCATAGCTCCTCATTGAAGTCACCCATGCAATTGCAGTTTAACTTAAAAGCCATACAAATGTTTGTTTCAGTGATGGAAATTCAAGCCGCTTCTATTTAAGCCCAGCAAATAGATGCTTCGTCACTATTTGTAAGTTGTCCTATCATTGCAGCATTCTATTGAATTGAAATAGTACATTTTGATACAAGTGGAGAACGTTTGTTACTGCATTCGAAGAGGAATTAACACCCGAGCCGTAGCCGAGGTTGTTTTTGAGCCGAGAACTGCAATAACAAATGTCCACGTGAATCAAACGACGTTTTTCAGTACACTTTTGAAGAAATAAAATAAAATAACGGAAAATATTTTTGTTCATGAATTATTAGGAAACTATGATTTATATTTTCTTTTTTTTTCCGCGCTTTGCTTTCGCCAGGTTGAAGGAGAAGCAAAGGTATAAAGCCGATAAACAGCCTAATATGAAACTTAAAAAATTCAAATATTTTTGAGTTTAGAAATATTTGAATTTATATTTATATATTTAATTTTTCATATTTATATTTCATATTAACCTTTATTTGTATAAAGGTTAATATGTTCATAAACGTTTTTTTTATTGTAATAATCATAGTTTTTGATGATATTCTATTCATAAAAAATATTTAAATATTCAAAAAATATTAACGCCGTAGTCTTTACGGCGTTAATATTTATATATACGCATACCTCTTTGCCGAGATTAAAAAAAAACATTCACTTCTGAATAGAGAGTTGTGAATAGAGGCATTGAACCAATTTGGACTAAGTATAGGTATAAGTTATCTGTGGAAATTTCTACTCCCGCACACGTGTTGGAAAATGAAAACTCGCACGTGTGTGAAATAAATTGCATTGTTAACCTAATCGTAGTGCGATATAAACCAGTTTTCGAGGAAGTGTATTGAAAAACTATTTCCTGATCTTATATAACGTCAACTACTGTAACATAATTTGACTCTTAAATTCTAGTATACAGGGTTATTGGTAAAACACCAGAAACCTCTTAAAGGGTCATTGTACTGATTATTATGAACAACTTTGACTATCGGACCTAACCTGACATCAAAAAAATCTGCTGTTCAGTACATTTATCTACATCAAACTCGTCAAAATTTAGGGACCAGCAGATTTTGTTTTTGCGATTTTAGGTTTGGTCTCTATAATAAAAGTTATTCATAATGATGAGTACAATGATCCCTTCAGAGTTTTCTGGTGTTTTACCAGTAACCCTGTATATTGCTAACATTTAGAGCTTAGCTATTTTTAAGGTTCCGTACCTCAAAAGGAAAAAACGGGACCCTTATAGTATCACTCGTGTGTCTGTCTGTCTGTCCGTCTGTCACAGCCAATTTGCTCCGAATTTAATGGACCGATTAAGTTGAAATTTGGTATACATATGGATTTCTGTGACCCAAACATGTACGGCTAAAGTAAATAAATGAATTTTGAATATGGGGGTCACCTTTAGGGGGCAAATAAGAAAATTAAAAAAAAAAGTTTTGCAAACTGTACCGTGTGACATATCAAATGCAAGGGTACTATGAGGGTCTTAAATATATTTTTTTTATAATTTTAAAATAAATGGTTTTAAAGTTATTTAAGAAAATAGACGAAAATTTACCGTTATCTCCGAAACTACTGAGCCTAAAATTTTGAAAAAAAATACAGAAAATATTTCTATACCGATGTAGATTACAGGATAACTTATAAGAAGTTTGTGGTCTTAAAATAACATGGTAAATCTGTCAATAGTGTGAGTACAAACTTACATTTACTGTTGCAACGTATGGGAGGACATGTTTTTCAACTATAATGTTAAGTTTGGTCTTGGGATAATTAATTTAATCCCAACTACGGAACCCTTCATTGTGCGTAGTCCGACACGCTCTTGGCCGGTTTTTAGGGTTCCGTACCTCAAAAGGAAAAAACGGAACCCTTATAGGATCACTCATGTCTGACTGTCTGTCTGTCTGTCCGACCGTCACAGCCAATTTGCTCCGAATCTAATGGACCGATTAAGTTGAAATTTGGTACACATATGGGTTTTTGTGACCCAAACACGGACGTGTAACGTAAATAAATGAATTTTGAATATGGGGATCACTTTTGGGGGGCAAATAAGAAATTTAAAAAAAAATAAGTTTTGCAAACTGTATCATGTGGCATATCAAATAAAAGGGCTTAATAAGAGGGTCTCAAATTTTTTTTTTTTATAATTTTAAAATAAATTGTTTTAAAGTTATTTAAGAAAATAGACGAAAATTGACCATTCCCCCCCCCCCTTATCTCCGAAACTAATGAGTTTAAAATTTAAAAAAAAATTTTAGAAAATAGTTCTTTACCTGTAGATTACAGGAAAACCTATAAGAAGTCTGTGATCTCAAAATAACATGGTAAATCTCTCAAAATTGTGAGTACAAACTTACATTTACAGTTGGCATGTATGGGAGACCATGTATTTCAACTACAATGTTAAGTTTGTTCTTGGGATAAATTCATCCCAACTACGGAACCCTTCCTGTGAGCGATCCGACACGCACTTGGCCGGTTTTTTTTTCAGCGCCACCTCTTTCATCTACTTATCCAGCATCACATCATCACTTAGATTCCAAGACTAGTCATTACGGATGCCAAACGATCCCGATGTGTAAAAACCTCTCCAGTTGAAATATCGAAATACTTTCTACACATAAGGATAATTTACGCAAGGAGAGTTTCTCGCCTCAATGAGACTTTTACTGCAGGAGGATAAAAAAAATAAAAAATAGCTTCTTGTAAAACTGGAGCTGTCCTTTTTATTTATTTATTATTTACTTACTAGTTTTTTCCCGCTGCTTCGCCCGCGTGGAGGGCGGGAATTATCCCACAGGAACGTACTACCGGAATAAAAAGTATTATATGTCATAATCCAGTTCAAAGTCTACTTATGTGACAAATTTCATTCAAATCCGTTAAGCCGTTTTAGCGTGAAAGCGTCACAAACAAACAAACTAACTATCCTCGTGTCAATAAGCCTTTTTACAGCTACGGTCGAGAGACGGATAGTTAATCGGTTTTTCCAAATACCTGCGGGTATTTTCTGGGTACTTTTAACCTAGTGGCTTTTGTGTAAGGCTTAAGGATAGAGCTTGAAACGGCTCGGTAAAAAGGTTTTTCTTGAATTAAGGTACACTTTCAATTTTGCTTTGCTATTTCGAAAAATGTAAGTAAGTATTCGCTTTTATCCCGTCTGGATTTGTAACCTGAGCGTTTAGAATTTACTACTAAGGGATCCCAACAATCTGTGAATTTAGATCAATATAAAAAAAACCGGCCAAGTCGTGTCGGACCAAGCACAATGAAGGGTTCCGTAGTTGAAAAGAATTTAGACCAAAAACAAACTTAACATTGGATACCAAAAAATTTTTTTTTAGTCAAAAATTACAAATTCACAATTTTCGGACTTTTTCTTTTACTTGTGCTGAGAGACCTTGCTTCTTGCCAAATTTCATTATCCTAGGTCAACGGGAAGTAGCCTATAGGTTTTGATTTACTTGCGACAGTTGCGAGTATCAAAAAGTGTCGCAAAATGGCCGTATTTTTTTATTGCGTCGGTTTAGAAGCTTGATTTTTTTAGAACTTTAAGGGACCATAGACTTACGTATTTGATAATAATTTCAACTTGATATCTCTACGCATCCTTGAGAAAAAGGGTCTTGACAGACTGACAGACTTGAACATTTTTATTATGTGATGTCTGGAGTATTGTGAGAACAGCGTATGACTGTCGTGTTGTTGTATACTTTTCTTATTGTACTTAAATAATGTGTTTGTGTCTTAACTAATGTAACTGGCCTTGGCCGTTTTATGTTAAAATAAATAAATAAATAAATAAGTGATAGAATTACAAATTAACCTTTTTCGGACTGTTTCCTTTATTTGTGATGTATGCCGTTGCTTCTTACTAAATTTCATGATTCTAGAACAACGGGAGTATCAAAATATGTCACATAAATGGCCGTATGTTTGTATTGCATTGACTTAGAAGCTTGAGTTTTTTAGAACTTCAAGAGACCACAGACTTACGTATTTTATATTAATTTCAACTTGATACCTCAACGCGTTCCTGAGAAAAACGGTCTTGACAGACTGACAGACAGACAGACAGACAGACGGACAAACAAGTGATCCTATAAGGGTTCCGTTTTTTCCTCTTGAGGTACGGAACCCTAAAAATAGGCGGTCGCAATGAAAATTTCCAATGATTTATATTTTTATTCGTAAATTTTATGTGAGGCTTTTATCCACAATGGCATGTTAGTCTTATCGTAACTTAAACTATTCTAAACTAAATCTAGAAAATAATACAATATAAATGATTAAATTATTATGTCTAAACAAATCTGTAAGTTATTGTTATCTCAACATACATTTTACATATGGACCAATATCATACTAACTTTTACCGTTCTCAACAGAGTCTCTCTTTCCTTCTTTGTCTTAGTACACTCCATAAGTAGATGTTGAACATCTTCAACCGTTCCGCACGTCTCACAATTGGGAGACTTAACTTTATTCATCAAATAACCAAATTTGCGGGATGGGTAGTGACCAGAGCGTAAGCTATGAAGCATAACAATATCATACCTACTCATTTCCTTGATAGCAAACCAAGGTATTAGAGAAGGCTGATATTGTATAGTTTTATACCAGATATCCTTTTCCCTACTTCGTTCGTCAATACTTTGAACTCTTTAAACTTATTATAGCAAACTGTTTTGCATAAACATAATTGTTCGAAATAATTAGGTAGCTACTAGGTATATCAAATTCTTGACCTTGAAAAACAGCTAATTTTGTCTATAAGCCTCTTCATTACCCCTCAAACCTTCATGAGATGCAACCCATTGCAATCTTAGCACTACGCCATTGTTTGTATGATTTATAACCTTACTTAATATGGAGTAAGCTACCGAAATATCTCCCAAAGATGATCGTAATGCTGGTTTCTAGGCTATTCATATACATAATGTATGCATCTCCATAACCTAATGTTTGCCTAGAATAAAAGAAAATGTAGTTTAAACTTTAAAGGATATATAGCTTACTAGCTTTTGTCCGCGACTTCGCCCGCGTGGATGTCGAAAAATATCTCATGACGTATCATTGCGAAACTTTCCGGTGAACCCCTTTTCAACCTTATGTAGCCTATGTGTTAATTCAGGGTGTCAGCTATGGGCACGCCACAATTGCGGCGATAAGTCGGGGTCTTTGAGGAGTGGTTAGAAAGGCGCCACGGCGTCCTCACCTTCCGCCTGACGCAGGTCCTCACCGGACACGGTTGTTTCGGGAGGTTCCTGTTCCGCATAAGGTGGGAGGAAACGCCCGGGTGTCATCATTGTGTGGATCGCCCGGAGGACACGGTGGAGCATACAGTGGAGGTCTGTGCTCTCACGGAGACGATCGGCGGCGGCGGTCTCTCGCGTCCGAACCTGGTCTAGGCCATGGTGCGGAGCGAGAGTGCATGGGAGGCCGTCACTTCCTTCTGCGAAGCAGTAGTGCTCGCGAAGAAGGAGGCGGAATGCGTGAGGGAGAGACAACCTCACGCCCTCAGTCGCCGTAGGAGACGCCCTGGGCGGCGGGAATCGGAGCCGATTCCCGGCCACCGTAGGCGCGGGCTTGCGGACGGCGAGTAGCGGTTAGCTCGCCGTCCGGTAACGACCAGTCCCGGGTCGACGGTGCGTTGTGTTCCATGCGCGCCTTAAAGAGATGTCAGCAAAAGATGGCGTCCGATAGGTCCGATGCCGCCGGGGTCGCGGGTTGTTCGAAAGAGATACCGTGGCCCTGGCATAGGCAACTGAAGGAAAACGGGTGGGTTTTAGTCAGTAGAAGTCTGCCACGCCCTTCCGCTCCACTCCGAGCTGGAGAAGTCATTTCATGATATCGCATCCTCTAAAAAAAAAAAAAGGTGTCAGCTACCTCCATACTGAATTTTATCAAAATTAGTCCGCGTCAAGAAGTAACAAACATACAAACACAAACACTCACAAACTTTCGCATTTATAACATTAGTGTGATACTTTTCTTGGGTTTATGTTACTGTATTTTATTGATTTAGTAAAAATAAATAAAATTAATATTCTCTATTGTTTCAATAGCCATTACCAAGTTGAAAGTTGAGCTGTTCGTACTAAAGTTGTATTGAAAACTAGGACATGCCCACAATCCTAACTTTGCTGTTATTTGTTTAGTTTTATTGTTACACGTTGTTCGTATTTTATACTGTTTAACATCGGGGCATAAAAAAGATCAGTGAGAAATATATAGGGTGACTGGTAATTAGTGACCGATATTTAAACATATGATTGAACTCATGATAATAAACAACTTTTACTATGGGACCAAAAATGAATCGCAATAAAAAAAAAACCGGTTGTTCCCTACATTTATGTTCGCATAAAGGCTCTTACAGACAGAGGCGATACCGCTACGCGACACGTCGCGACGCGATATCGCCTCTGTCTGTAAGAGCCTTGACTCGTCAAAATGTGGGAGCTGATTTTTTTTTGCGATTTTATGTCTGGTCCCATACTAAAAGTTGTTTGTTATCATGAGTACAATCATTTGTGTCTAATAACCAGTCATCCTATATAGCTCTTTTAACAGGAGCCTGTATACAGGCTGAGAGTTGCACAGAGAGCCATGGAGCTCCATGCTTGGTATAGGCAATAGACCGAGTTCCAGACGTCGAGATCCGAAGACAAACGAAGGTCTTCGAGGTTCTTCGGGCAACCGAGTGCCCGGCAACGCGCAGTGATAACAGGTGCAGTAAGGCTATGACAGAATGGCGTCCAAGGACTGGAAGACGAGATGTCGGTCGTCTGACGGCGAGACGGGCGGACGACATAGTTGCCATCGCGGGTAAAACCTGGATGAGGCTGGCACAGGAGCGTGGGGATCGGCTCAAGAAAAGAGAGGGCAATAGCCACCAGTGGGTGAAGTTGGGCTGCGGATGATGATAACGATGTTGTATATGTGTTATGGTGTGTTAAACCCCTTATGTATTGTTTAATTTATACTTCAATCGTTCTGAAACGTTTTTAGATTTATGTGTATTATTATTTTTTAAATATAAAATAATTTCTTGTTTCTTCGAATTAGCTATACGACACTTAGTGTTTAATGATGAATTGTTTAACCGTAAAAAAAAAACATTTGTTGACATGAATTTCTGTTAGTTTTCATCCCTACAAAAAATATATTTCGTCAAATCAGTTAATGTCTTCAGTAGCTGTCGTAGTAACTACGACGTAGTAAGGATAACTACGCCGTAGCTATCGTAATAAGTGCTACGATGACAACGCCGTAGCCGTCGTAGTAAGTGCTACGAGCCTCTTAGCTACGGCGTAGCAACCGCGAGTTTATTATTAATGCTTCAGTTTACAAAAAACAGGGTATTAGTGTTCAGTCAAGATACATTTTTTTTATCTACTTAGACTGACATCATAATTCAAAATACATAAATACATACATAATCAGTCTATAATGTTCTCACTGCTGGAACACAGGCCTCCTCTCGGTGAGAGGGACTGGGCCGTAATCTACCACGCGGGCCCAGTACTTGTTGGTACATGTCACATGTCTTCGAATTTTTGATTCTAGGACAGGGCACGCCACAATAGCGGCGATAAGTCCCCTCTTTGAGGAGTGGTTAGAGAGGCGCCACGGCGTCCTCACCTTCCGCCTGACGCAGGTCCTCACCGGACACGGTTGTTTCGGGAGGTTCCTGTTTCGCATAAGGCGGGAGGAAACGCCCGGGTGTTACCATTGTGTGGATCGCCCGGAGGACACGGTGGAGCATACAGTGGAGGTCTGCCCGGCTTGGGCAGAGCACCGCCGTGTTCTCACGGAGGCGATCGGCGGCGGCGATCTCTCGCGTCCGAGCCTGGTCCAGGCCATGGTGCGGAGCGAGAGTGCATGGGAGGCCGTCACCTCCTTTTGCGAAGCAGTGATGCTCGCGAAGGAGGAGGCGGAACGCGTGAGGGAGAGGCAGCCTCACGCCCTCAGTCGCCGCAGGAGACGCCCTGGGCGGCGGGGATCGCGGGGCGATTTCCGGCCACCGTAGGCGCGGGCCTGCGGACGGTGAGCAGCGGGTAGCTCGCCGTCGCGTCGTGTTCCACGCGCGCCTCAAAGAGATGTCAGCAAGTGACGGGGCCCAATAGGGCCGACGCCGCTGGGGTCGCGGGTTGTCTGAAAGGGTTACCGCGGCCCTGGCATAGGCAACTGAAGGTACACGGGTGGGTTTTAGTCAGTAAAAGTCTGACACGCCCTCCCGCTCCACCCAGAGCGGGAGAAGTTATTTGATGATTTCCCACCCTAAAAAAAAAAAAAAAAAACACGATGTTTTCCTTCACCGTTTTGAGAGCAGTGATGATGAAATAATTTACACAAAGTAAAGCGCATGTCGGTGTTCGAACCTACGACTTCCCACTCGCCAGTCGTAACCGTTACCACTGGGCCACCACTGCTTTCTAAATAACATTTCTTATTAAAAAACGTATTGTGTATAAATGTTTCGTTACATGGCACCGAGTGGCATTTCAGGCACAACACGCCCACACAAAATCCACGAGTTCAAAAGTGAAAAGGTCATTCAAACAATACGACGACGGAAAATTCGAACATTTTCATAACACGTCAAAAAGCCCAAGAGGTTCTGTTGAAGATACACATTGTGTTTATTTCTATATTCTTTAAGTGATTGGGGAGACAGGCCGATTTCTCATTATAGAACTGTGACATAATATAAATTGAAAGTTGACTATTCGACGATTGCTTGCCAGAATTAATACATTAAGATGTTAGCGTGGTATGTTTTTTTTGGTGGCGTTCATCCGACGCGGTCTGGAAACGTCGCATTTCTAGAGGTTTTATAATTATTTTATTAAATTAATTTAAATCAAAGTACAATTTTCTTTCAGTCAAGTATCTAGATCGTTTGGTATTTGGTAAGTGTGTATGCAATTTTTAGGGTTCCGTACCAAAATGGTAAAAAAGGAACCCTTATGGTGTCACTCAGTCTGTCTGTCTGTCTGTCTGTCTGTCTGTCTGTCTGTCACAGCTGGATATCTCAAGAACTACTAATGCTATCAACTTGAAATTTGAAACAGTTTTAGATAGCGTATATCCAACTATTTTGCAAATAAGAAAGAATTAAAAATATTTTTTTTTTTTTGCAGCAGGGACTGAAAGGGAGTTTTAAAAATTTAAAGTGGGGCTACTAATGTGGGGTATCATATGAAAGAACGTTGTTCGCACATTCTTAAACAGTTTTTTTTTTAGGGTGCATAGTTTTTGACTTTTGATGAAAAATTTAAAAAAAAATACCGTTCCCCCCCCCCTTATCTCCGAAGTTTGCATACAGAAAAATCTGAAATTATTCTATGTGATAGATGTTTATGTAAAGATTACAGGAAAAATAAAACGATGTCTCTAAATAGCACACTTGTTCAGAAATCGGTGCGCGAGTCCGACTCGCTCTTGGCCGGTTTTTGACAGTTATTTTGGTATTTACTCATAAAAATTTACATTATTGTCAACTATTTTCTATTTGCAATATTGCGGACGAGAAGGAGGAATGACACGAGGAGCTCTTGGGTAAGTATTATCAGCCGCACGGGTCGATCTATCAGAATAAGCTACGCTTGCCGGAGTTGGTCAGTGGATGGGTGACCATCTTTACATACCGAGACTCCTCAGTGCCTAGGAAAGCACGTTAAGCCGTTGGTCCCGGCTGTCATTCGTGGATCTTTGACAGTCGTTACGAGTTGTCTGTTGTTGAGAGTATCGTATTACCCAGTTACTGTATTGTGGAGGTCAGACAGGCAGTCGCTCCATGTAAAATACTGTACTGTACTGTACATGTATTCAGCTGCATCCGCTTACACTGATGGAAGTCTTTTATAGAGTAAATGTTAAAAATAATTATAAAATACAACGATCTAGTTATTTCACAATTTAATGAAATAATCACAAAAATCTCTAGAAATGCGACGTTGCCAGCCCGCGCGCGATGAACGCTCAGAGTAGACGACTCTTACGCAGTCATGATAATGTTGCAGGCTTTCTTTTTGACAAGGAAATGGAAATTTGACAATGGAATATTGAGGGCCCTCGTATATGAGGTATTTTAAACTGTTTCTTCGTATATAGCAATTATTATTCCAGCAACAATATTGTCAATCTATTGTTTTGTTGTAACGTATTGATGTTATTTTTTAATAACCTATATAAATAAAAATTAAATGCTGGCCATTGGTAAATGCATCAGTTGAGATGAATTGCTGGACCGGTTTAAAATAAATGTTTGAAATCCGAATAAGGTTTGAAAGTTGGAAAATTCGGGAAAAACTGAGTGTTTTTAGGGTTCCGTACCTCAAAAGGAAAAAACGGAACCCTTATAGAATCACTTCATTGTCCGTCTGTCTGTCTGTCAGTCTGTCAAGACCCTTTTTCTCAGAAACGCGTGGAGGTATCAAGTTGAAATTAATATCAATTACGCAAGTCTATGGTCTCTTGAAGTCCTAAAAAACTCAAGCTTCTAAGTCAATGCAATAAAAACATACGGTGTTACGTACCGTTCTCTTTGCAGTTGGTATTACGTACCTACTGAATTAATTCTTAGAGATTTTAGAATAGTGTTTTCTTCACCCCACAGCTGGTAATCAGGCTTTTTTGTGTAATTGCCGAGGGTGTTGATTTGAATAAGCTTCCGGTGTTTGCTCATCGCCCATTCGTGGAGCCTTCTGATTGGTTGCGGATGAGCACACTAGCGCCGCGCTCCTGCGTGTGTTTTTTCACTGTACTACGTACCATACGGGTTGTCCGCGCATACACGCCACGCGCGATATATACTTTTCTACAAAAATAAGGTCCTTCGGTGAAAACGTGCTACAATCCCCGCAAGATACCAGATATACCCTGAACCAGCGCCTGTGGAAAAATATGTGTAGTGGAGTTGATGCAGGATTCAGAACTATCGAACGCGCCTTATAAGCCCATCGGTGTGCGAAGCGGCGGGACGGCAGCGACCGGTAAGTTTGATTCGAATCTTCCCTCTTTACGCCACATAATTGTTTGATCTCTTCGAGCCTGGATTTATATCTAGGTACTTATTGTGGGGTTATTTTCCTAGTTTCCTAGTGTTCTTAGTTCAAAGTCCATTTGCGGCGTTACGCGTCCAAAATGGCGGAACTTATTCAACAAGACATTTTTGAACGTGAGATCATTATCGATGATCTCAAGCGTATTTTAGAGTTCATAGATTCAGACGAACAACAGTTTAGGTCACGCTCAAAAGAATTAACTTTGCAACAAAGAAAGTTCTTCAAACTTCAGGCAAAAATAGAAAAATTCTTAATAAAATCCAATACTTTCGACAAAGACGAACAACTGAAGATTCGTAACAATTTTAATGATTGTTATTTCGCAATTAGTGTTCACTTAGATAAACTTAAGGAAGAGGATAATGAGCGTAAACGAAGAATGTCCTCTAGTACGTCATTTAATAATAACTCAGTGGTACATGTTCCATCTACTCATACGAGTAATAGTTGTGCAAGTAGATTACCTATTCTTCCAATGCCTACTTTCTCAGGGGAAACCACGGATTGGCCCCCATTTCACGATTTGTTTCGTTCATTAGTACATGACAAAAATACCTACACGGAGACAGAGAAGTTTCGTTACCTGTTACTGTCATTAAAAGATGAACCCTATAATCTTATTAAATCGATACCAATTACAGACGAAAACTATAGTGTTGCGTGGGATATTTTAGTTTCTCGGTATGATAATAAACGGGCTATCGCCACGAAACATCTCGAAAAAATATTATACATTGAACCTAGTACCGAGAAAATGACTCAAAGTCTAAGAAACTTACTCAATGTTTATCAAGAAAACATCAAGGCATTGCAGGCTATGCAATTTCCGATAGATCAGTGGAGTTTCATAATAGTGACGATTTTACTACGTAAGATTCCGTCTAGTGTTCGAAAACGTTTCGAATTATCACTATCGAGGCCATCGGATGTACCTGACATAAGTACATTGATAACTTTCTTAGAACGCGAGTTAGCTGCAAGCGAATTCTCTTCTCACCCACAAAATAAAAATAATCTTGAAAAGGTAGGTACTCCCCGCACATCGCGCGGTAACGAAGGCTCGCGACGCGCGCTCGCAGCCAATGTCGCTTCATCGAGTTCGAATACAACAGACTTACAGTCTACCAAACAGAATAATTTAAAAAATAATTGTTTATGTTGTGATGCTCAACATACGTTGACAAAATGTTCGAAATTCCTTAATTTATCTCCCCGTGATAGGTATTCTTTTATTCAAAACAAGAACGTTTGTTTCAATTGTTTACATGTCGGTCATGATTTAAAACAATGCAAATCTAACTTTGTTTGTCGCTCATGTCATAAACGACATAATTCATTAATTCATTTCGAAAAGTCTAACAGTTTATCAGTTATTAGTGGTAGTAGTGATAATGCGGTCTCACTTTCTGTGAACGAAACGACAGAGACAGCGGTTCCCAGTACCTCGCACGCTGCGATGACTGCGGCGGTGAACGATCGCAAAAACGATTCGCGTTCTATTGCTCCGTCGGTTAGCGCGAGTACGGTGCTCCTATGTACGGCACTCATCAATGTGCATGTTGGCCCACAAAAACACACAGTTCGATGTATTATTGATACAGGCAGTCAGGCGACTTTTATTACCGAGTCTTGTGTTCAGCGGTTAGGGTTACATCGCAGCCAAGCGAACGTTCCGGTGTTCGGTGTTGGAGGGACCGAGGTTGGAGCTGTTTACCCAAAGGGTGTAGTATCCTGTCATATCACTCCTACACACGGGGATCAACCTTCAATTTCAGTTAACGCATTAATTTTATCTAATCTTATTTCACGTATGCCATGTGTGACATTGCCTTTTAAGGGATGGCCACACATGCAAAACTTAACTTTAGCTGATCCTAAGTTTTATCTTCCACAATCAGTGGAAATGCTTTTAGGTGCGGATATACTATCCCAAGTTTTATTAGGTCACGTGATCACGGGTCCACCCGGTTCACCGATGGCTATGAACAGTATCTTTGGTTATTTATTGATGGGTGATGTTTCATACAACCAAAATACATCTACTTCACTTCAAGTTTGTCTCAGTAGTTTAAGCTCATCCTACGATGACGACATCAACCTGAGACGGTTCTGGGAATTGGAATCTCTTCCGGAAAAAAGAATTCTAAGTCCCGACGAAGCGTTGTGTGAATCTATATTCGTAAATTCACATACTCGTGATGAAACTGGGCGATATGTTGTTCCACTCCCTTTCAAACCTGATGCACCCACCCTCGGCGCATCACGAGATACGGCGGTCTCCAGGTTTAAGAAATTAGAGTATAGGTTGGAACACAATCCTCAACTTAAGGTAGACTATCATGCGTGCCTCCAGGAGTACTTGGAACTCGGTCACATGGAGCCCGTTGATTTACCTGTTTCGTTAGCTAACAGCTATTACATTCCGCACCACTGCGTGGTCAAAGAGTCCAGTGAGACTACTCGTACTCGTGTCGTCTTTGACGCGGGTTGTAAAACTTCGAATGGAATATCACTTAATGATGTTCTACTGACTGGTCCGAAGCTGCACCAGGATATAGTAGACGTTTTATTGGGTTTTCGTATCCATGCTATTGCTGTCACTGCCGACATAAAGCAGATGTACAGAAACATAAAATTACAACAATCCGATTGGGATTTTCAACGCATTGTGTGGCGTAAATCACCCACTGAACCGTTGCGTGATTATCGATTGCGCACCGTCACCTTTGGTGTCAGCTCATCACCATACTTAGCCCTTCGTACTATTCAACAGTTGGCTCATGATGAAGCTGCTAACTTCTCGTTAGGTTCTAAGGTTCTCCAGAACCAGGTTTTTGTTGATGACATCGTCACCGGAGCAGGCGACGTAAAGCAGGCCCTGGTTTTACAACGTGAGTTAGTAGGTATTTGTTCGTCAGCTGGTTTCGAGCTACGTAAGTGGCAGAGCAATTCGCCAGCGTTACTCGCTGCTTTACAAACGTCAGTCGTTCAGGGCGAGCGGTCTGATAACGTTTCTTTCGCTCTGATGGAGAATGACAAACAAATAAAGGTTTTAGGACTTCAGTGGAATCCTGAATCTGATACTTTCATTTTTAGCGTTCAGTCAACTAATGATAAAATTACAAAGCGATCCATACTATCACAAATAGCGAAAATTTATGACCCTATGGGATGGTTATCTTCTGTAACTATTTATGCGAAACATCTCATTCAGTTGTTATGGATTTCAGCGGTCGACTGGGATGAGTCACCTCCTTTAGATATTATAAACGCTTGGTCTAGTTTTCTTAACGAGTTACCATTATTATCAAAGTTTCAAATTCCACGTTTCGTTTTTGCAAACGTGAATGCAATTCAAATTCACGGGTTTTCCGACGCTTCCGAGCGGGCTTATGCCGCGTGTGTTTACGCCCGTATATCCGATAATAATGATAACGTTAAAACATTTCTTCTTCTCGCTAAAACGCGTGTAGCACCTATAAAACCGGTTCTTACTATTCCGCGCCTAGAGTTGTGCGCAGCTGTTTTGTTATCAAAGTTGATTGATAAAGTGAGAAGTGTGTATGATAACCGCTTAAACTGTGAACATGTTTGTGCGTGGACTGATTCATCCATCGTGTTAGCGTGGCTTCGGTCTCCACCACACGAGTGGAAAACATTCGTTTCTAATCGCACTAGTGAAATCTTATCCAGGCTTCCGGCCAAAACTTGGGGACATGTCCCGTCACCTGACAATCCAGCTGACGCACCTTCTCGAGGAATGCTTCCTACAAGTTTTGTCCAAAATGAGATGTGGCTCCATGGGCCCTGGTGGCTCGCGCGTGATTCTAGTTCTTGGCCAAGTCCCAAGAAAATACTAGAAGTCACTGAAGACAAACGCAATCTACCTATGTCTATGGTGTCAAACTCTTCCACCTCAGCACTACCTGATGTGGTCGAGTATATTACTAGATTTTCTACTCTAGGTAAACTTGTTAGGATAACAGCACTGTTATTTCGATTCTATAATAAATGTAAGAAAGTTCAAAATTCCTATCCAAAATACATAACTGTATCCGAGTTTAATTGTTGTTTAAATCAACTTATCCATTTAGTTCAACATTCTTGTTTTTCCGAAGACATTAATAATATTTCACATGGAAAGTATCCATCAATTAAATTACGTCGACTCAACCCGTTCATGGATAACAAAAATAATCTTCGGGTAGGTGGGCGAATTCATAAATCACTTTTACCGTTTGTTTCCAAACATCAATTGATTTTGCCTAAGAAACATCATCTTACAGATATAATCATTGACCATGCACATATCACGCATCTACATGCTGGTCCGCAATCCGTGCAATACATTTTATTCCAAAAATATTGGATAATGTCTAGTCGTGACGCTATACGTACACGCATACATCGCTGTGTTCGTTGTTTTCGTGCGCGCCCCGTGAATCCGCAGCCATGCATGGGTCCGTTACCGGCCGTCAGAGTGCGCCCCGAGCGGCCATTTCTTAAAACATCTGTTGATTTCGCGGGTCCGTTTTACGTTCGAGCAAATAAAGTTCGAAATGCGAAAATTATTAAATGTTATGTATCTGTTTTTGTGTGTATGTCTGTCAAGGCCATACACCTCGAACTCGTATCCGAGTTGTCAACTGATGCATTTTTGGCAACATTGCGACGCTTCACGTCCCGTAGAGGTTTATGCACCGACATTTACTCTGATTGTGGAAGGAACTTTGTTGGTTGTAATAATTATCTACAAGACTTGTATAATTTTTTACGTAATGATTCTGTTCAAGCCACTCTTAATAGTAAAATTTTAGAACAAGGCATTACTTGGCATTTTCAGCCTCCTTACGCCTCTCATTTTGGTGGCCTTTTTGAATCCGGTGTTAAAAGTTTTAAACATCATTTACATCGAGTCCTCGGTACGCAAACTCAAACTTATGATGAGATGCATACCCTTCTTTGTCAAATTGAAGCGGTACTTAATTCACGTCCACTTTGTGTATTAAGTGCTGACCCATTAGATCCGTTACCTTTGACACCAGCTCATTTTTTAATAGGAGGTCCGTTGACGTCCTTACCAGGCATTTCATTAACCGATAATATTTCAAATCGACTCACTAGATGGCGTAGAATACAACAATGTGTGCAACACTTTTGGAAACGTTGGAGTCGTGAATATTTACACGAAATTCAACAACGTAACAAGTGGTTTCGAGATCGCGGCTCACAACTCCGTGAAGGTATTATTGTCATTGTACGAGATGATAGTTTGCCACCATTACAATGGAGACTGGCTCGTGTCCATACTCTCCACCCAGGTTCCGATAATATTACTCGTGTCGTAACTTTACAGATGGGCAAAACTTTCGTGAAACGCTCAGTAGTCAAAATATGTCCTTTGCCCTTAGAATAATCATTCTGTAAGTTTAGTTAATATTGTTGCGAATCTTAGTTAAGTAATCTTAAGTTAGAATAACTTTAGTTTAAAAAATTTAAGGCTTCATGCTTTCGTAGCATTTTTCATTCTTTTTTTTTCGAATGTTACATTCTTTTTTTGTCTTTTAATTTAAAGTTAAAAGAAATTCATTCTTTTAAGGCGAGCGGCATGTTACGTACCGTTCTCTTTGCAGTTGGTATTACGTACCTACTGAATTAATTCTTAGAGATTTTAGAATAGTGTTTTCTTCACCCCACAGCTGGTAATCAGGCTTTTTTGTGTAATTGCCGAGGGTGTTGATTTGAATAAGCTTCCGGTGTTTGCTCATCGCCCATTCGTGGAGCCTTCTGATTGGTTGCGGATGAGCACACTAGCGCCGCGCTCCTGCGTGTGTTTTTTCACTGTACTACGTACCATACGGGTTGTCCGCGCATACACGCCACGCGCGATATATACTTTTCTACAAAAATAAGGTCCTTCGGTGAAAACGTGCTACAATCCCCGCAAGATACCAGATATACCCTGAACCAGCGCCTGTGGAAAAATATGTGTAGTGGAGTTGATGCAGGATTCAGAACTATCGAACGCGCCTTATAAGCCCATCGGTGTGCGAAGCGGCGGGACGGCAGCGACCGGTAAGTTTGATTCGAATCTTCCCTCTTTACGCCACATACGGCCATTTATGTGACATATTTTGATACTCGCAAGTAAATCAAAACCTATAGGGTACTTCCCGTTGACCTAGAATAATGAAATTTGGCAAGAAGCAAGGTCTCTCAGCACATGTAAAGGAAAAAGTCCGAAAATTGTGAATTTGTAATTATAAGATATAAAAAAAAAAATTGGTATCCAATGTTGTTTAGTTTTTGGGACAAATTCTTTTCAACTATGGAACCCTTCATTGTGCGTGGTCCGACACGCACTTGGCCGGTTTGTTTCTATGGGATTTTATATTTATTAGGACAGGAAAACGTCTGTCGGGTCAGCTAGTTATAATTAATTTATAATTTGTAATCTGGTGTAAAATTTTATATGGGGTGCATAAAATCTATATAAATAAAAAAAGAGAAGTTCTGACTGATTGACTGACTGACTGAATCATAACGCCCAGTCCAAACTCTTAAACCTAGAAAGCTAAAATTTTGCACAGAGGTTCCCTTTAGAATGTAAAAAGGACTGAGGAAGGATTTCCCCGTAGAACGTTCCCGTGGGATATTTCCCGACATCAACGCGTGCGAAGCCGCCGGCAAAAGCTAGTTTTGAAATAAAAATTATTTATTTACTATTTTATCTTATTTATTTAAAAAAAAATTGTAGTTACCAAGCCTTTACTTGTAATTGCAAAAAATAACACAGAACTTTTATTTATTTATTTATTTAACGGTAAACGATAACCAGTCTTATAATTCACCTATGTTACTAAAAATAAATAAAAACAACCTCATATTACGTTTACGAGATACTAAACTAAGTTATAACTCGGCTCAATTTAACGCAAACCGCGTAAGGTTGCAATAAACCCACATTTTATAATGTAGCTTCTATAATCCAGCTTTTTTAAAGTTTGAAATTATACATAAACATCACGCCTTGTTTTCCCGAAGGGTTGGGCATAGGTATACCTGTATAATCAGCCTATAATCTTCCCACTGCTGGGACATAGGCCTCCTTTCAGTGAGAGAGAGTGCGCCGTAATCCACGCGGACCTGCAGTGCGATTCTGTAACCATCTCACCGTGAAAACTTAGGTGAAGTGAGCGTGGAGTGAGCTGTCAATAGTGTCAATTCCTAGCAAAAACAAACTCACTTCACCTAAGTTTTCACGGTGAGATTTTTACTGAATCGACCGGCTGGTGCGGGTTGGTGGATGTCACGTCTTTGAATTGTTGGTACTAGGACATTCTCATCATAGGTTTCCTCACGATGTTTTCCTTCACCGTTTTGAGAGCAGTGGTGATGATAATAAGTAGACAGTTGAAATTAACAGTGATTGTGTATATCTATTGTCGCTATAACAGCAAATAAGAAACATACAATAAAGTTAAAAATTAAAGGGCCCCCATGCAAGAAACGTGTTTTTAGGATTCCGTATCTCAAAAGTTAAAAAGGAACCTTTATAGAATCACTTCATTGTCCGTCTGTCTGTCAGTCTATCAAGACCTATTTTCTCAGGAATGCCTATAGGTATCAAGTTGAAATTAATATCAAATACTTAGGTATATGGTCACTTGGAGCTTTAAATAAGTCAAGTTTCTAAGTCAACGTAATAAAAAAATTTGGCCATTTATGCGACATAATATATATATATATACTCGCAAGTAAATTAAAACCTATAATACGGTACTTCCCGCTGAACTAGAGTCATGAAATTTGGCAAAAAGCAAGGTCGCTCACAGCACAAGTAAAGGAAAAAGTCTGAAAATCGTTAATTTGAAGTTTTTTCACATAAAGAAATCGTTTTTTGCTATTACAAAAAACATGAGGGAGAACATGTTTTTCAACTACTATGTTAAGTTTGTGTTTGTAACGCTTTATTCAGAATTAAAATAATGTTTTTTATAAATAATAACTTATACCTAATTAATTAATAAAAATAACAAAATTATATCCTAACACTAAAATTATTCACAAACTAAATTAGCCTCTAGCCAAGGTAAAAGTTTGTTTTTGGGATAAATTCTTTTAACTACGGAACCCTTCATTGTGCGTGTGTTTTTTTTTTAAATTAAAGTATTTATACAAAATATATAGTGTTTAATATAGTATGGTGGTACGGAACCATTCGTATGCGAGCCCGACTCACGCTTGGCCGGTTTTCTGTTTACCAACAATAATTCACTTAAACGTTGTTGCACTCAGTTCAATCTTGCTCGTTGCTTGCAAGTTATCTTATAGTTTTCCGCTCAGCCACTCGAGAATTTTTCCAGTTACGCGGTCTCCGCAGATGACGACTAATAACATTTTGTTGACAACCCGCCACCGTGCGACAGGGATGGCACTCTGCAGTATATGTATAGAGAGGATAACACCGGGATATTTTTTCTTTTTCATTGCTACGTTGATGGGATCGTGTGTTGATAAGTAATGCGTGAATGATTAGTTTTTATCTTCTATTCAGGTTTTTTGCTTTAGGGAGATAGCGGCCATCTGCAATTTACAACAGTTTGATATCCAGGTTTTTTGTTTATGACTGTAAGTAATACTAACAGTGCCCATCTGGCCTTTTCATATCTTCAGTTGGCCTCAAACATTTTATAGCCCGGATTAGTCAAAACTTATGTTAACTATGGTGATAAAAAGACTGTTTAAAAATAATTATTATGCAGAAATTGGATATTTTTGCAATATTATCCTGTTAACCTATCCAAAAAAATAAGGTCCAAGCATGCTATTTTCAGTTTCAGCTGCCAGGATATCCGAGAAACTGCTGTATCAGTTTCTTTTCTTTAACTGACAAAAAAGAAAATAAAGAAAATGCAATAACAGCTCTATATAGTGCCGCCCACCGCCATCACGTTTGGGGTTGAGAGCGTCGGTATAAGGGCTCGCGCGGCGCCCCAACACTCATTCGCGTCCCGAACCGCGACCCGACTAGACGGGCGCTGTCCGATCTACGACCAATACTGCGACCGCGCGCGTATGTATCTTCAAAGTTCCTTATTTCAAAATCATCATCAATATTCCATCTTCCAAGTTTAATTGCCAAAGTTTAACTATTTTTTTTAAATTTAATCGAATATATTCATCGGCCGTTCCAAGTTTAAATTGTATTTTTTTTTTATCTCCGCGGAGGTGCGTAAGTGTTCGTGTGTTGTGTGTGGCGAATTCGGTGAGTCGAAGTTTGAGTTTCGAATTGGTGGACGTCGGCTATTGGTGGAAACTGGGTTTGTTTCAATTTCGGCTTTTACTGGACGCTCAATTGCTATTTGTACTTTGAAATGTGAGTTTTTATTAATTTTCATGCCAATTCGTTCAATTACAAAGTGTTTATTTTTACGGTTATTGGGTTGAGCCGATATTGATATTTTAACGACATTGTCAAACAAAATCAGCCAAATAACCGTTACTTCAATATTGTCCTTCCATAATCGAATTTCAGGCAATGTTTGGCAGAATTTCTTTTAATTTGCATCGCCAGGCGTGATATGCAAACAGCCAAAAAATTCAAATTGAGCATTCAGATACGAATTCATGCATTTTGATGAGTTTTTGTCGTTTTTTGGGCTTCAACAGGGTCGTTAATTGTTCTTTAGGTTTATTTACATTGGTTTCGTAAGCTGTTTCGATAAAACGTATATATGTTAATTATTTTGTGACCTAATTAAGAAAATGGACTAACGTTTTATAGTCTGGACGTTTTTATTTCTCCGTCTATCCTTCGTCGGAACAAATCGATTACTATGCTCTGTTTGTAACATTTTACGAGGGACTATGTATTTACACGTTGTCGGATCAAAAATAAAGTAAAAGGAGACTGGAAGCGACCATGTCTTGGCACGAGATCTGTATCACCTTTTTGGCATTGACGAAGTAGGTAATTTAACGTATTTGGCAACAGTTTTGTTTTGCCAACAATATACGAGTTTGTTCAGTTTGGCCGCGATTCCATTTTCAAATTGATTGATCAGAAAACAATTGTAAATGGGCCGTTAAGCCACAGTAAATTACAGGGACTGTTGGTAGCAGTAAGTACGAAATAAATTAGCGATTTAATTACTTGTTAAATGGGACCAGTTGTTTGTTACGACTCTTTGTAAAGTGAGACTACGAAACGTCAAAAATGTTTATCAGTATAAACATTGTAATTTTAGACGTTTTGAAGTCTCAAGGAGTCGAACAACGCAGTCGCTTAGAGACAAATACAGCTGTTCTTTCTTTCATCTAGAGATATAAAAATTTGCAAGTAACACAAGATTTTTTAAGCAATTTACCTACTGTCTTCACACACAAGTTCATTGGTAATTTTATTTGTATGAGGCTGTGATACTTACGTAATTTAACAACCTAAATTATATAACTTATGTAACTACTCATAACAAAACATCACGCTGATTCCCCGAAGAGTTAAGCAGAGGTGTACCTATTAGTACACCCACAATGTAACAAGGGGCTAGCCTATTGTATAACTTCTTTACATTAAATCAAAAATATGCATTAACCACCTCACTGAGTTTAAATTGAGAGAACTATGTATTTAGTATAGTACAACAGTAGACAAAAAACAAAACACCATAGCAAAAACAAATGAACTAGGTACGCATCTTATTCTCGATAAATCCCATACAATCCTATTGATGCCCTTCAACCAATATCACAGATTTAAACTAATGCTATTAAACGCACAAGGCGTATGCCGTCACCCATTTCGGCACGACGATCTATTGAATTACAGGATTTAAACCCATTCGTAGACTATCATTCACTGTTGAGTACAGGCTTCTGTCACACATAATTATTATGTTGAGTTAATCCCTTATACTCCATGGATTTCTCATAATTGGAAGTGATGGGAGAATGGAATGGTTTCTAGGTTTACCGTCGTGCCTAAAGAGTGACAATGGTATCCTATTATATAGGTACTATGCTTTCCAATGTTCGGTGTCTAACTTTTAAACGATTTACCTCAGTAGAAATAGTTGAAAGCACTGATGGTGTTTTGTTTTTGCATGAATAAAATGGGAAAGATATCTTCTCTCAATGTCCGATAATGACTTTTGGGTTTTGTATATTTTTACGTAAGGTACCTGCTTTTAAATTGGGGGTACATAAATGGAAACCGATTATTCTAATCTTAAACTCACACGACAATAAAATTAAATTTTGTATCCTCGTTTTACGTTCCGCTTTGTGACGTAATGGCAAATCAAGATTATCATACCTGACCCAAGAGGCAAGGGTTGGTTTTTTTTTTTTCAATTAATGATGATGATGATGGCTTATATAATTATGGCTAGTAAGTGAAATGTGGTACGCCGTAAGGACATTGGAGACTTTAATATCTATATTTCTTTCGCAAAGCTTTTTACAAATGTTTTGCGTAAATGTATTACCTGATATACAAGTACGGCTTCCAGGATTTCAAGATTAACCTGGAACATTGGAATTCAGGCTCAATACAAGATTTATCGTAGACGTTCCATTTGAGCTAAGTACGGCGTAACGTAATTTATGTACTCCGAGGAATAGACACATTTAATTCAGGTACAACCAATGATATTAAAGGAAAAATACGCTACGTTCATACTGAGCGGCGCGTTTAGATATCGTTGCGTTGTTATTATTCGCTCGCTGCTATTAGCCGACTAAATCCAATTACAACAATTGTCTGAATTTTTATATATCTATATAAATAAAAAGAGAAGTCCTGACTAATTTAATTAAAATTAAAATTAATTTTAAATCTTTTTATTTCAAAGAAACTGACTGACTGATTGACTGACTCATCAACGCCCAGTCCAAACCCTTGGACCTAGAAAGCTGAAATTTCGAAAAGCCGCGGGCATAAGCTAGTTTGAAATAAATGCTTTCAGTTTTAGTTTAAAGATTTGAATTTACCAAAGCCTTTCAGAAACTAGAGATCACTTTCATGTTTAAATATGACACTTTTCGCGACATTTAAAACGTTGTAAAGTTACGTTTTCTCAAGCACTTCCGATGTTCAGCCAATAATGTTGAAATGCATCGTGTCGCTAAATACGAGTTAATCCATTTAGTTCCCGTGTCGGGTTTATTGGCCCGAACGACCCCTCTGGTCAAGCGACGAACTTTCATTTAACTTCCACACCTCTCTATCTATAGCTATTAATAAGTTTGGACGAGGTGGTAGTTACATAGTAAAAATATAACCTAGCATCAAGCCTTTTTTCCCCGAAGGGTTAGGCAGGGGTGTAAAAGTAATGAAATGAAATTTTAATTGCAAGAATTGTAGTACATTACAGATGGTCGGGTTTTTAAAAGTTTCTAAAACAATTCGCTATAAGTAGCATGCAAACTAATTGAATACATTGGTTAAATAAATGAAGCTAAAAAATTTAAACATAGTTATTAACTTTATTAAATTAAGAATAAGAATGTCAATCATTATTATTAACACAAACGGGATATTTATTACCGTTTGTGTTAATAATAAGTGTTAGTAACCATGACAGTTAAAAAACTTATGTCAATCTTTTTTTTTTTTTTTGGCAATTGAGCCGATGTCGACTATTCTGCCAGTGTCACGTTTAGACAGCAGCGCAGAGAAGCGAGCCGTCGACTTTGTACTTTGTGGTAGATCTACAGACTATGTTAGTCGCTAAAAGAAAAACGAGGACAAAGGTTACATATGGACAACACGAATAATCTAAATTACAATAATAGGTATATACAATAGGATAAAACAAAAAACAAAACAATACATTTTTACGCACCAGGAGGCCAATTCCGGTGGCATGGAAATTATCTCCATGGTCGAAATATCAGTCGAGAAAATGCTTATCTCCGTCGAAAACGAAAAAATGCTATTCTAACGATCTCCATTCATAAATTTTTCGATCGCAAACCAGCGAGATATCACGTTTGGTCCTAAGGTTATATGACATCTCCGTTGGAACATCTGTCAAAAGTTATAGTCCGGGCGGCGGCTGCATGATCACTTACGTCATAGAGTTACTGGAAAATACCACATTCCACGAAAAGTAGACTTAAAATAGGTAGGAAAAAATTTGGTCTGCCGGGGCTCAGCTTGGAGGATCCGTGGCAGTGAGGAGTTATGCTATCCACTTTGGACCATCATTTTACCTCATGTGGTTACTGAACGAAACCTTTTCGTTGGTTTTAGTGTCTATTAGTAGAGTCTAAAAAACTTTGTCGGCCGAGCGTGGTGTTGGAGGGTTTCGGAGTCCAACCATTTTTATGGCCACATCAGGTGGTCTATTTTACCTCATCGAGTTACAGGGTGAAACCAAGTTCTCCTAGTAGCTAAAATGATGCCCTTTAAAAATTCATTGGTCTGCCAGTTCGCAACCTGGCAGTTTTTGCAGTCCAACCAAATTTATACAGGGTGGAATTTTTAACCACACTTGAATGGAAAGTACTCTAAATACTGGAGATAGCAAATTTTACCCAAAGGAAACATTCCTTTATTTTTAAAAAGAAACAAATCCGCATTCAAAGATTTTCGAAAATTCGCTTGCCACACTCAGGAATTGAACCGACTAAAATCCAAAAAAATAACACCCTGTACTTTTATAGCGTCAATCGATAGGGTCAATCATAAGGATCAAATCTCTCTAACAAACATGATAAATTAAATGAAAGGAAAACCATGAAATCGAAACTTTATATTCAATGGGACAAGATAAAGCACTTTTACGCAAAGGTCCATCAGATTACTTGTGTTAACACCTAATCAACTAACAATTAACAATTATCTGTGACATCAGTTATATAAAATGACGACCACTGCCTATATTAATAACCATTTCAATACCTGGATTGGTACAAATGGCACAATCAGAGGGGTAATTCTCGTATTTTTAACAACTTTCACAATGTCATCGCAGTCTCAATCTGTCAAAAATTGTATAGCGTTTTCCTACATTTTTGACATTTGATTGACGCTGGCATGAGATTGTGAACGTTATTAGGTACGAGAATTGGCCATCTGATGGCCTGCAAGATCAGCCGACCTCACCTTTTTAGATTTTTATGGGGATATGTTTTAAATCTAATTTACCAAAAATCCGTCCTAAATAGGTAATTGCGAAGTTGCCATCCTTCAAGTACGCGTGTACAGAGTGTTTCTTTTACGTATCAATTTAACATTTTTAGTGAATATTTTAATATTAAAAAAAAATAAAAACCATTTTGTTTTCGAATGGTAATATTTTTTAAAGCATGTATGGATGCTATACTATTGCAGGTTAACGGGAACGCCCTCTGTTAGTTAACATACTGTATATAAAACAAAGTCGTGTTAGTTACACCACTTATAAGTCAAGAACAGCTGGACCAATTTTTATGATTTTTGTGTCTTTGGATTTGTCTTCGTTCGGAATAGCATAATAAGTATTAAAACATAGAAAAATTCACAAAAAAAATATGAAGAAAATTCATTTTCTCATACATAAAATTTAGACAGGGTAACAACGTCTGTCAAGTCAGCTAGTACGATATAAAACGACAAATTCCAAAAAAATATATCATAAAAAAACCGGTCAATAGCGAGTCGGACTCGCGCACCGAGGGTTCCGTTCCGATTTCTGAAAAAGTGTGCTATATGGAGACATAGTTTTATTTTTCATGTAATCTTTACATAAACTTCTATCACATAGAATAATTTCATATTTTTCGCTTTGCAAACTTCGGAGATAAGGGGGGGAGAACGGTATTTTTTTTTACATTTTTCATCAGAAGTCGAAAAATATGCGGACTAAAAAAAAGAAAAAAAAATGTTTGAGAATGTGCAAACAGCGCTCTTTCATAATGATACCCCACATGCCCTAGTAGCCATTGCGGTTGGTTTTTAAGAGACAATAAATTGCAGCCTAAATGGTTCGAAGGCGATCCTACACCACTGCGTGTAGAGGATATAGTTCTTGACGATAGTTCTTCAGACGACAATATAGATAGCTCCTCTGATGAAGATTAGATTAATGGTAACCTGTTTCGCTATTTTTTATGTGATATCTTTTTTTGGAATTTGTCTTTTTATATCGTACTAGCTGACTTGACAGACGTTGTTACCCTGTCTTAATTTCATGTATGAGAAAATGAATTTTCTTCATATTTTTTTTGTGAATTTTTCTATATTTTAATACTTATTATGCTATTCCGGACAAAGACAAATCCAAAGACCCAAAAATCATAAAAATTAGTCCAGCTGTTCTTGACTTATAAGTGGTGTAACTAACACGACTTTGTTTTATATACAGTATGTTAACTAACAGAGGGCGTTCCCGTTAACCTGCAATAGTATAGCATGCATACATGCTAAAAAAAATATTACCATTCGAAAACAAAATGTTTTGTTTTTTTTTTTATATTAAAATATTCACTAAAAATGTTAAATTGATACGTAAAAGAAACACTCTGTACACGCGTACTTGAAGGACTGCAACTTCGCAATTACCTATTTATGAATGACGGGCCGCGCGTGCGGCGATCTGATGTGCCTAGCCCCGCCCCCCGCCCCCGGATGTCCACCTAATTTTAGTCGGAACTAATATCACGCGCTGACCGGACGTGCATTATTTTTGCATTGCAACATCTTGCGTCATTCTTGTGTGAAAAATGCCGCGTTATCAGTTCAGTGCTCAGGAGTATGCGAACATGGTGGTCATTTATGCTGAGTGTAATTATGATGGTGCACGTGCTCTGAGGATGTATGCTGAGAGGTGCTCCAATGCACAAATCAACCGCGGAATTCTCGTGTTATTGTGAGTGCCCTGGTTTTTTTATTTACCTACTATGTTTGCGAATAGGTCCTTCCAAGTCCAAGGTGCCTCAGTGACGCATTCCTTTGTCAGCCGGGCATTTCAGCCGGGTTGTTAAATGTTATTGCTAAAACTACACATACTTACATAAATGTTTAATTTTACTCATAACAACCCGACGACGACGACGTGTCTTTCTAATTCATTATCCGCTAACTAAAGTGCCCTTGGGAACTCTAGTTCCCAGACGTTTTATGCCGCCATTATAAAAGTCGCCGCTCGCCATTCCGCGCGGCGCGCGGCGGCCGGTTCGCTCGGCTTCGTGAGTATTCGTGAGACGCTCGGCATCGTGCGTATTGCAACGTTGCCGGTTTGGGCAATGCTACTACGCTAGGTACTATTCCGCGCTACTATTTTGATTTTAAACAGGATGTTTCGAATTTATTGTCAATTAATTATTTTTTTGAATTCGGATTATTTTATGCTTATTTTTCTATGCTGATATTTTTATTTTAATCTATTATTGATATAGATTAACGAGTTTAGGGGAACGCCCTCTGTTATTTAACATACTGTATAGACTTTTTGTTTTATTCAAAATAGGTAATTTTAGTTTAATTATTTTGTATAGTTTAATAAAAAAATGTGTTGTGGGAATCATTTGTATTAAAAAAAAACTATTTTATATTTCAGTTTGCAAATAAAAAAACATAAATCCAGCAATGAAATAAAAATAAAATTTGGTCTATAGACGGAAAATTTAACTAAGTCACATAATATTTTACATAGGATTTTTGGTAAATTAGATTTAAAACGGCTGATCTTGCAGGCCATCTGATTGTGCCATTTGTACCAATCCAGGTATTGAAATGGTTATTAATATAGGCAGTGGTCGTCATTTTATATAACTGATGTCACAGATAATTGTTAATTGTTAGTTGATTAGGTGTTAACACAAGTAATCTGATGGACCTTTGCGTAAAAGTGCTTTATCTTGTCCCATTGAATATAAAGTTTCGATTTCATGGTTTTCCTTTCATTTAATTTATCATGTTTGTTAGAGAGATTTGATCCTTATGATTGACCCTATCGATTGACGCTATAAAAGTACAGGGTGTTATTTTTTCGGATTTTAGTCGGTTCGATTCCTGAGTGTGGCAAGCGAATTTTCGAAAATCTTTGAATGCGGATTTGTTTCTTTTTAAAAATAAAGGAATGTTTCCTTTGAGTAAAATTTGCTATCTCCAGTATTTAGAGTACTTTCCATTCAAGTGTGGTTAAAAATTCCACCCTGTATAAATTTGGTTGGACTGCAAAAACTGCCAGGTTGCGAACTGGCAGACCAATGAATTTTTAAAGGGCATCATTTTAGCTACTAGGAGAACTTGGTTTCACCCTGTAACTCGATGAGGTAAAATAGACCACCTGATGTGGCCATAAAAATGGTTGAACTCCGAAACCCTCCAACACCACGCTCGGCCGACAAAGTTTTTTAGACTCTACTAATAGACACTAAAACCAACGAAAAGGTTTCGTTCAGTAACCACATGAGGTAAAATGATGGTCCAAAGTGGGTAGCATAACTTCTCACTGCCACGAATCCTCCAAGCTGAGCCCCGGCAGACCAAATTTTTTCCTTACTATTTTAAGTCTACTTTTCGTGGAATGTGGTATTTTCCAGTAACTTTATGACGTAAGTGATCATGCAGCCGCCGCGCCGCCCAGACTATTACATTCGTAGGTTTATATTCGTATTTTTTTTTTGGTACCTACATGTAGAGGCTTAGGGGTTTATGGGTTTCATAAAGGGGGGCCAAATTTTCATTATTTTTGCGATAGGACACACCGTTTTCGAGATATAAGCAAAAGAAAAAAAAATACAGTACTGTTTTTGCACTTGAAGTCAAGGTGTTGGTGTGAATTTTAGTTCATGACAACTAATTTTATTCCACACCTTTTTAATCACGATTAAAAATAGTCTTATTTAATATGAAAATTAAAACCTACCTACGTCAGAAAATGGACACAAATCAAGCGAAATGCGTTTCTGATCACGCTACTTTGCAATTACTATTTTCAGTAAGTAATTTAAAAAAAAAAACACAGGTAAAGAAACACAATATACTAAAATTATCTTTTATAATGTGCTTGCTTGGATTTAATAAATTAAACACGTCATTAATACTAAAAAAAGAAAAACGTAGCATAATCGATTACAATCAAAGTGAGTCGATAAAAATGGAACGTCTTTTATACGAGATTATTTTCTCCGTTGTAAATATTTCTCCATGGTCTACCAGAATACGGTTTTTTGATAGTATCGAGATTTGGACCGGACATTGATGCGGAGATTTGAAACAGAGATTTATCTCCATGGTCGTGATATCTAGCTCGAGCCCGGAATCGGGTCCCAGAGCTACAATTTAATATTATTTTAGTTTGAGAAGTGGGATAAAAAACAATGGAAGTTAGTTGGGAGAGGAATATGACATTTGGAAATTTTTCGATAGATATCGAAGGATTTGGTATTCAAGGAGCAGGAGAAAAATATATGATCCAAAGAACCTTCCGCAAGACCACATTCGCACAGGGAGCTGTCCCTAACATGAATCTTATTCAGAAACACTGGGCTACAACAATGTCCGAGTCTTAGTCTGCAAAGTGTCGAAACAGTTCTTTTGGACAATTTCGGATATTTAAAAAACCAAGGTTTCCGCTGGATGTCATGCTGTATAGCTGCATAGATCTCCTTGGCTTTTGAGGTCTTATTCCACATTTTTGTCCACGAGTCGAACAATTTGGGCTTGGCATCATTTTGCAAATCGTAGTCAATCATTTAATAATTATAATAGTAAAATGTCAGTGTCACTCTTTAAAGTTTAGGTACTCATTCACAGAATAGAATGATTGTTCTATAAGCCATTTGAATAACGCTGTTTTATAGCGAATCTCCATAAGCAGTTCCCTATACTATACGATTTTTTAATTATATATACTTATAACATGTTAAAAAATATCCTTAAAACCACTGGATAGCAACTTCTGTGACTGTGATAAAATTGGCTTTTCATTAGAGGATGTATATTGATTGGATTGTATTACACTTTTAGTACACCCACATTTGGCCTCTCTATTTTCACCCGAGCAGAGCACGGTCGTCCCGGTACTAATATATTTAAGTCTCATGCAATATGAGGTGAGCCTATTGCCATCAACCGGGCAGAAATTTAGACTCTGGGCTGCTAAAAGAGAGACTGAGAAATTTCAGATAGAAAAACTCAATAACACATTGTAAAAACTAAGTATAAAACATAATTATGAAGTACAAAATATTAAATGCAACAGGTTGGTAAAAAAATACGCGTCGACTACAGAATCTTCTCCTGACATGAAAGTAAACAGGTAGTGGTCTTTGAAATGCTGGATTAAAGCAAGACCAACTTTCTTTCACAAAAATAACTGGGAAATAAGTTGAGGATAGCCGATGTCTGATTTTGGTCGACAGAAGTTTTAGGCCGTTTGTCCACCGCCACATCAACGGGACGTCAACGGGAACGAGATGACTTCGCTAAAGTAGCGATAATAAAGCCGCGTATTAACCGCCTTGTTCGTCATCCAAGCACCGGGATGCCGACCCCCGAATTTTCCAGTAGTTCGGAACTCGAACGGATCTAGAACTCGGCCCGAGATTGTGACGGGCCGTTGTGCCGGCAATACAACACACAAACACTTTTGATCTTGTCCACACACTGCCGTCACACCGGGGCGCCATTCGCCCGGCTTTTGTTTTGACTATCATAACTTTAACATAATAAACCGGCGAGTTCGGTCGCGGTCACCGGGACGTCACGTTCGTTCAAATAATCTCGTTTCTCGTTGACGTCCCTTTGACGTGGCGGTGGACAAACGGCCTTAACTGCTGTACACTTGTTAGGATCGGCTCATTCGAATCGGCAGTATTTGTTGAAAAACAAAGCCGACTTTCATTCGGGTCGAACCGATCGGCAAACTCCGTTTAGCATCTACCCTTGTTGAGTTATGTTCGGGTCCGCTCGGCACAGTTCGAGCTAAGTCGAGCGGCAAACAAGTGTGTCCCCTTAAAGGTATCCAGAAGAGTTTTCACACCGATAAAAAACCTAACCTAACTTAATGTAAAAGAAATTTCCTCTAGCACTTGACATATTTTATTCACTAACGCGCTCCAATTGTCAACGGGAGGCGTCTGAATTCTACTCAACGAAAGCGAAACCTTGACATCCCAAATAAAATGTACGTTAAGGTTTAGAGCCGCGGAGAAAGTACACTGTTACTTTTTATTTCGAGTCTAACACAATCATTTCTTTTCAAGTTTTCTAAGTAAACATTGAACATAGCTTAACGTACACAAGTAGATAGCACAAAGATAACTGTAAACAACCTTATAGCTGAAATCGATATTTGTTTATCAAAACGGTCTCTGAGAGCGAGGAGTATTCGAACAAGTACACTTATCAAGTGCGTAACAAATTATGTAACTTAATTCACTTGTGTTAAAGTTCAAATTCGTGGAACAGCATCACAACTTGCTAGCTCATCGGGGAAGCCTGGAGAATAACAATAAGAGTAATCCATTTTCCTATGTTGACTTTTAGGGGGGTTTGTAAACCGGAAAGAAAGGCCGCCGCCACCGGTGGCATTAGCCGGTTTCTGGAGCCGACGGTTTTTGAGTTGTGTTGCTATGCAAGATCTCGAGCCTTGAATCGTGATATCCTGCCTGAACTTTGGCTTGACTTAGTCTGAAATATTAATGTGTCTCCTCGATAGTAACACAAACATTATGCCTGTTCCCCCGAAGGGCTAGGCAGAGATGTATCTGTAGTACAGAACTCGCCGTTTGGTTAAGTACATTTTGATACACATATATAGAACAGATAATAGTAAGTTTGAAGTGGATAATGTGTGAATGTGTAACGTGTATCAAACCACATTTTTCAAAACACTTTTGAAGAAATAAAATAAAATAACGAAAAATATTTTTGTTAACTTGTTGAAATATGAAACTATGATTTAAATTTTCTTTTTTTCTGCGCTTTGCTTTCGCCAGGTTGAAGGAGAAGCAAAGGTATAAAGTCGATAAACAGCCTAATACTCGTATGAAAAATAGAAAATTCAAATATTTTCTATTTTTTGACTTTAGAACACAAATAAATGTTAATTTGTTCTTCGTTTTTTTTACTGTAATAATCATGGTTTTTGATGATATTCTATAATTAATTATAAACATTATTTAAATATTCAAAAAATATTTACGCCGTAAAGACGCATAATCTCTTTGCCGAGATTTAAAAAAAACATTCACCTCCGAATAGAGAGTACCGTCTCGCGCCAGTTTCATTTTGGCACCTCCGTGCCATTGCAAAATGAAACTGGCGCGAGACGGTTGTGAATAGAGGCATTGAACCAATTTAGACTAAGTATAGGCATAAGTTATCTGTGGCAATTTTTATTACCGCACACGTGTTGGAAAATGAAAAAAACTTTTTTACAAAAAAAAAAGCCGACTTCCAAAAAAAATGCTACAAAGTGAAAAATAACATTAATTTTGGAAGTCGGTTTGGCTCTGTATTTTAGGTTTTTGCCACCGACTTCCGAAATTAAAGTTATTTTTCACTTTGTAGCATTTTTTTTGGAAGTCGGTTTTTTTTTTGTAAAAAAGTTTTTTTTTTTCACTTTTTAGTGAGTCAGTTTGTAATTTATCTAAGTTATAATAGCCTAAAGTCAGCTGCTCATCACCTTTTACAATATATTGTTTTTCCCGATACAAGGACGTTAATTGTTGAGGAGTTCTCCTAGTAAGGAACCAGGAGAACTGGAACTGATGGTGAAGTCACCATCAACTCCACTTCGCGAGCATAAATTGCTTACCAAACATATTAAAGTAATCGAATTGCAACCCAAGTGAAATACGTATTATTGAGTAGTTCCGATGGCCATCTGTGGTCTGCCTCATCAGTTCCACTTCACCAAATGGTACTTTCCTGGAGCAAATGCACGAGTTACTATAAAAAATACCCAAATCACTGTAGGTGTGCCTATAAAATTTGAGGGTTTCCCTCGATTTCCATGAGATCCCCTCATCAGATTCTGACTTGGTGACAATGGGACCACCTCGAGAGCACACCCTTTCAAACAAAAAAAGAATTTTTAAAATCGGTCCACAATTGACGAAGAAATCGGTGGACATACATAAAAAAAAAAAATACGCGACGAATTGATAACCTCCTCCTTTTTGTTTTTGAAAAGTCGGTTAAAAATCGTAATCGTATCGTATTAATCGTAGTGCGATAAGAACCAGTTTTCGAAGAAGTGTATTGAAAAAGCTGTTCTTTGTAATAAAGGGCAACCCTATACCAAATATTTTGAAACTACGGGCTGCTACTGAGAAATTCCTGTTGGAAAAACCCAATAACGCTTGGCACGGCCTCGGAATCGAACCTAGGACCTCATGCCTAGCAATGACGTTTGCGGCCACTATAGTCAATCTATTCTATTTTACCAAGTCCCCCCCAAACCTGTCAGGTTTGTCCATTACCATACCATTTCGCTACCGGGAGCTCAAAACCAGTTACTGACTGCCCCAGCCAGCATACCAAAACTCGTTGCTAAGTCGACGGAGTAGTCCGGACTTCCCACATGGTATGTAAAGCCAACCGATACCCCGAATGATAGACAGGCACATTTTTAGGGTCCCGTACCCAAAGGGTGCCAAACGAAACTATTGCTAAGCCTCCACTGTCCGTCCGTCCGTCTGTCTGTCAGAGGGCTGTATAATCATAAACCGACAGGTAGAAATGTTCACATATTGTATTCTACATCTATAACTACAAATGACATTGACAATGAGGTTACATGAGTTAAGTACTAAAATCGTTTATTTTATTTGACAAAAATATAATTTAATGTATTGTGTTGCGTAAATTATTTTGCATAGGTACTATTGTATAGAATCTAGTTCTTCTAACTGAACAGACAGCTGTGCTGCTGGGGAGTTTGTTCCGCTACTTCTTCTTCCCAGCTAAAGCACTAGGAAGTGGTGAAGGGCGGGTGTTTTGTGGGGACTGTCTTACTGTAATTTCGACGTTCAAAAAGTGCTGATTCTCAGCCTAATTCGAATAAAGGACTTTTGATTTTGATTTTGAAATACAAGAAACGTGTTTTTTTTTTAAATTGCAGCATTTTTTAAAATATAATTATGTAGTGTTATGTATTGTACATAGCATCTTAACATAATCAGCCCATGTTCCCACTGCTGGGAAACAGGCCTCCTCTCGGTGAGAGGGTGAGGTCTGTAATCCACCACGCGGGCCCAATACGGGTTGGTAGATGTCACATGTCTTCGAATTTTTGGTTCTAGGACATGCCGGTTTCTTCACGATGTTTTCCTTCACCGTTTTGAGAGCAGTAGTGATGAAATAATTTACACAGAGGAAAGCGCCTGCTTTGGTTCGAACCTGCGACGTAAAACTCGTAAGTCGCGGCCGTTACTACTGGGCCACCTGGCGCAGTGGTACGGAACAATCCGTGTGTGAGTCCGATTCGCACTTGGCCTGTTTTTAGGGTTCCGTACCAAAATAGTAAAAAAGGAACCCTTATGGTGTGACTAAGTCTGTCTGTCTGTCTGTCTGTCTGTCTGTCACAGCTGGATATCTCAAGAACTACTAATGCTATCTACTTGAAATTTGGAATAGTTTTAGATGACATTTACTCAACTATTTTGCAAATAAGAAAGAAATAAAAATATTTATATTTTTTTTGCAAAAGGGACTGAAAGGGGGTCTTAAAAATTAAAAGTGGAGCTACTAGGGCATGTGGGGTATCATATGAAAGAGCGCTGTTTGCACATTCTCAAACATTTTTTTTTTTGTTTTTTTAGGCCATATTGTTTTCGACTTTTGATGGAAAATGTAAAAAAAAATACCGATAAGGGGGGGGCCCCTTATCTCCGAAGTTTGCAAAGAGAAAAATCTGAAATTATTCTATGTGATAGAAGTTTATTTAAAGATTACAGGAAAAATAAAACGATGTCTCTAAATAGCACGCTTTTTCAGAAATTGGAACGGAATCCTCGGTGCGCGAGTCCGACTCGCTCTTGACCGGTTTTTTTTATCCCGACATGAAAATACGGTGGCAATCGAAACTTTTATCGCGGAACCTTTTATCGCATCAATGTTTGCAAACATTTCGTTCGACGGATTTAGATTCGAATGGTTTCATTGCGAGGTTTTTGTGCCTCTTCAATCGTAAGACGCGCTAACGCAAAGAGTTTAAAGATTTGAAGAGTTACATCAGCTTCTCGTTGATAAGATCGCAATTTAAAAAGCTTTCATTTGTATTTACATTTTAGAGAGTTGCCAGCAAATAACAGTGGAAGTGGTCTTAAAAGTGTTGACGATAACGAAACAGACAATCAGTTTGAAATAATAAGAAAAAAGTTTGTGATTAATTCATCCTTCCTGACTAATTTTATATTAGATTTCATATCCCAGCGGATCAACCGAAGCCTGGGGCCAAATAAGCCAGTTTTATATAATTAAATCATGCCGAACTCATGAGCCAATAAACAAGATGAAACTACCACAAAACCAATATTTGTCAATATTTAGACGATCATAATTGAGTTTAGATATACTCCTAAATGAGATTATATTGCCAATCGTATCCGGGGGGATACGCCAAAATACATAAACGTATATGCGGTTTTGTAAAGGAAAGGCTAATAATTCTATACTATTAAATGAACAATATCTGTATATCACACTTCACATTAGATATCTCACTAATGTTATGAAGGTGAAAGTTTGTGATTGTGTGTGTGTGTTTGTTTGTTTGTTTGTTACTTCTTCACGCTCAAACGGCTGGACTGATTTGGATGAAATTTAGTATGTAGATAGCGTATTCCCTGGATTAACACAGCCTACTTTTTATCCCGTCTCTACGCGGGTGAAACCGCGGGGCGCAGCTAGTATCAGATAAACAGACAAACGGACAACAATATATATTTCTGATCACGTTCTCGAAAATAGCTCTAACGCTTTCGATGATAGTTACAATATGGTTTACTGGGGCGAAAAATCGATCTAGCTTGGTCCCATATCTGGGAAAATACGTTTTCTCTATTTTTCCCGACCAGAGCTCGGTCGCCCAGTAGGTACTAATATTATTATATGTGCTCGAAATATTACGAGCGTAAGCTTTAACAACTTTTAGAAACCACGAATATATTGATAATTCCCAATACAAACATAAAACCAATATCCAGCCAGCATGTTGGACAAAGTTTGTTCCAACTTTTGTTCAAACTTTTGCGAGAAACATCGGGGCCAGCTAATTAACATGAAAATGAGCTGGCTTTGTCTGTAACTCGTTAGAATAACAGAAGACGTTCAACGATGTTTTACTAAAGACAAGTTTATTTCTAACAGTTTCTAATTGTCAAATAATTGGTATTTGACGTTGATTTTACAATGCATTATGGATGAGACACCGCTATTGAATTCAGAGAGAGAATTTAGAGGTCAACCATTATTATAAAACTTGTACTAATATAATATGGTTTGGCTGCAGACTATAAATGAAATAGTAGAGAGAATACGAACTCTGAAATGAAAATGGGCAGAGCAAATCGAAAATGAAAGATGGACAAACAAAATCATAGACTGGGTACCTAGAGATGGAAAAAGAAAACGAAATGCTGGGAAGATCTATTTAAAGAAAGATGTGAACCAGAGAGGAGAGAAAGAGATAAGGAAAAATGGAGAAAGTTGGGGTAGGCCTACGCCGCAGAGGCGACTTGCATGAATATAATTTCACGTGCTAATATTAATAGCTAGCTTTTACACGCTCATGTTAATTTAGAATTTGGCAATCAATTCAATTCGGGTTGTACTCTGCTTGTAATAATACAATCAATCAATCTGCCTAGCCTTTTCCCAACTATCTTGGGGTCGGCTTCCAGTCTAACCGGATGCAGCTGAATACCAGTATTTTACATGGAGCGACTGCCTATCTGACCTCCACCACCCAGTTACTGGGTAATACGATACCCCTTGGTAAGACTGGTTGTTAGACTTTTGGGCTTCTGACGACCCGTAACGACTGTCAAAGATCCACGAATAACAGCCGGGACCAACGGCTTAACGTGCTTTCTGAGGCACGGAGGAATCTCGGTATCTAAAGATGGTCACCCATCCACTGACCAACCCCGGCAAGCGTAGCTTAACCTGACGGATCGACCCGTGCGGCTGTTATTACTTAGCCACGAGCTCCTCTAATAATAATACAATTGAATAATTATTCGAAAGACACGTGGCTCGGGAACAGTACTTTTTTCTGGATGAATGAAAGGTACACTATGTCCGTTTCTATACCTACACCTGACAACGTATATGCACAATTTCAGGATGATCGGCTCAGTAGTTTAGGCGTAAAAAGGTAACAAACAACTTACTTTCGCATTTATAATATTAACTATGATGATATTTTTTTTTTTTTTTTTTTTAAATAAAAAATTTTGATCCTTACACATATATTTATTCGTTATATTATTTATTCGTTATCGGTATGGTCGGGGACAACAAACTCGAGACAAGAAGGGACTTAGCTATCACCACATATTTATTTAAACTGTTACGTGGTAAGCTCTATAATTCCGGTGTTTTGAAGGAGATTTGTCTGAGTGTGCCTGACAATTACGTGTCGCGGCGCCGGAAGCCACGGTTACTAGCAGTGCCACATGCACGAACCAACTTGCTCAGCAAAGCGCCTCTGACGCGCGCCTTGCACGCACTGAATGACACGGCTCAGGGTTGATTTGTTTTCATGTTCTGTGAATGAATTCACAAAAGTCATGTTGTATGTGTTATGTTATTTAAGATAGTTATATAAGATAGTTTAATTAAGGACCACGCTACCGCATTAGAAATTTCCTGTAATGGTAGCAGTGTTTGTGATAAATAAATAAATAAATAAATATGTGTATAATATACAGGGTGTTTTGCAGAACGTTGAACATACGAAAATGGTGGATAGGTGGGGTCATATGCTACTTACTCAGCTCTAATTTATTTGGCCCTGGCCCCCGGGATATTTTTTTTAATGCAAGTTGAAATTAAGATTTAAGTAGTATTTAGTTAATTACTGTACTATTTTATGGTAACTACAAGAAAGCAAAACAATTTTTTTTTAATATCCAAGGGGCCAGGGCAAAATAAATTAAGGCTGAGTAAGTAGTAGATGACCCCACCTATCCACCATTTTCGTATGTTCAACGTTCTGCCAAACACGCCGTATATTTTAAACTATATTTTGCTTACAAGCACATAATAATACTATAATTATAAATATGAATTTAACTCAAATAATAAATAATAACATTAATGATTCCTTTAGACAATCACGATATACCTAACCCTGCAATTCAGCAGTTATTTTTAGCAGACCGGATAAAGACGCACCCACAAACATTACACAAATTCAATAACCATACAAATGGGACCTTTGTTTTTGCCAATGTAGTTCTATTAATACAGCCAACATTACTTGGACATCACACATTATGTAAATATCATCGTAATGTCAGTGGGGGAAACTCGTCGCTTTGATAACCCAGACGAGGGTTCGTAGAAAGTTCGGGAATGACGTCTCAAGTGACGTCTACATGTATAGAGAATTATCTGGTTTGACGCTGTTTTAGTTCGGTTAGCTGTTAGTCAAGACTAAGTTTAGGGTTCTTAGATTTTCGGCGTCAGTTTGACTTTGTATTACTTAAACTATTATAATATGTTTGCATTCTTTGAAGGGGTAGGCAGAGGTATACCATACATATCTTATAATATAGATAATACTTGCATGGCGAAAATCACCCTTCCTGCCACGATGTTACGGCGCAGTCAATGTCAAATTGTTACCACTGTTATGCGGTTGACTATACACCTACAAACTCAAGTTTTAAGAGCCAACCAATTACCACTAACCGGGCAGTTCTAAAAACCGAATAAGATTTGCCATTTTTTATCAATAAGAACTGTCGTTTGAAATGTTTTAAATAATGGATGCGATTTTTTGCGTGCCGTGCCTCAGAAAGCACGTTAAGCCGTTGGTCCCAGCTGTCATTCGTGGATCTTTGACAGTCGTTACGGGTCGTCAGAAGCCCGAAAGTCTGACAATCAGTCTTACCAAGGGGTGTCGTATTACTCAGTAAGTAACTGGGTTGTGGAGGTCAGATAGGCAGTCGCTCCATATAAAATACTGGTATTCAGCTGCATCCGGTTAGACTGAAAGCTGACCCCAACTATGTTGGGAAAAGGATAGGCAAATGAATGCGATTTTTTCTACTATAAAATTCATGCAATCTTACTAAAATCACAATATCTTCCATTTAAATGCAGATAAAACCCACCACTAGAACTATAACAACTCTGTAACAAATTAAGACCGTATTCAAGCATAAGAGGTTAAGAGGTAATAAATTATTTAAGCCATGTTAAGTACAGTAATATAATATAATATCATAGAGTGCATGGAATTACTGAGAAACCGCAGCTTCCCAAGTTCTATCTTAAACTACTCACAGACGAGGAACGAGCGAACGTCTTGAATATTCATCTGTGTTTACTTTGTTCAGCTATTTACAGATGAAAATATAATTAGGTCAAATCTAATGAAATTATTTTTGTTTTATTAATAAGTAAAATATATACGTAACAATTTATCTACCTGTACCTAAAACTATTTTTATTGTTGAGCACAATTTTTTCATCTCAATAAACGCGTTCAAATATTACGCGCTCCACCATCGAATTGATTGAAGAACGAATGCAAAACGTAATTAAAATGCTGTTTCATAAAAAAAAACGGATAGCATTCGAAATACAAAAGTCAATCAAACGTGCGCAAATAGAATTTCATGAATTCATCAAACTTCAAATTCTAGGCCGCATAGAAAAATCGAACTGTATATTTTTGCAACGAAACTTTTTTGTGTAGTCTCGATGGTCAATTAATTCAAGCATGAACCACACTCGTGATCATCACAGTTGACCTGGCTCGTCTATGCTGATTCTATCCAAGCTATCTGCCCCATTTTACATCATAGCCCGGGACTTGATAAATGGTGTTTTGTGCAGTTTATTGCGGCGGACATGAGTGATGGCCCATCTGACCTATTCCAAGTTTGCACCCTTATAATAAATAGTCATATTCTCCTAACGACAACATTTTAAAGAAGCCAGCCGCATTATTTACATTTCTGACTTCGAATTTATTATTAAAACCTCATCTATTTCATTTCCTTACAAAAGAGTCTTCGTTCCATTTATTTAGTATGTTTGAAATTAATTTATCTTTAGTATAATCGGTACCAAAAATCTCCTATCTTTTGCCCCTTCCGGATTTTCGTCTTAATTGGTGACAGAGGGTTTAATATGAAACATTAAACACCATATTTAATTAGTTATTACTTTGCAAGTGCTCAAAATTGTAGGGATTTAACTCCGTCGTGCGTTCCCTTATGAGTTGTAGGAAGTTTGTCGTTAAATTTCATTTTATGGGGGTGTAATGAACGTCTCCGAGATAATGTTTTGTTGCTGGCAATTTCATTAAAAACAGCTTTGGTTTTGAATTTTCTATCATCTGTTCAAAGTTTTGTAATCTAAACTTTGTAGTTAACAGAGTAACAGTAGGTATATAATAGTTACCTGTTGATTAATTAAAAATACTTGACATAACAGCAGTCATTTTGTACCTACTTGTAAATAGGAAAACATTTTCAAAATTATTTGATATTAAATCTTTATTTACATTCAGGATAAAATGTACAGGCGGTCAACCATTTTCACTTTTTAGGGTTCCGTACCTCAAAAGGAAAAAACGGAACCCTTATAGGATCACTCGTGTGTCTGTCTGTCTGTCCGTCTGTCCGTCTGTCACAGCTAATTTGCTCCGAATCTAATGCACCGATTAAGTTGAAATTTGGTACACATATAGATTTCTGTGACCCAAACACGTACGGCTAAAGTAAATAAATGAATTTTGAATACAGGAGTCACTTTTAGGGGGCAAATAAGAAGATTTAAAAAAAAAGTTTTGCAAACTGTACCGTGTGACATATCAAATGAAAGGGCTTACCATGAGGGTTTCAAATGTATTTTTTTTTATAATTTTGAAATAAATCGTTTTAAAGTTATTTAAGCGAATAGACGAAAGTTTTAGGCTCAGTATTTTCGGAGATGAGAGGGGGCTCTTATCTCCGAAAATACTGAGCCTAAAATTTTGAAAAAAAATACAGAAAATAGATCTATACCTGTAGATTACAGGAAAACCTATAAGAAGTTTGTGGTCTTAAAGTAACATGGTAAATCTTTCAATATTGTGGGTACAAACTTACTGTTGGAATGTATGGGAGTAACATTATAGTTGAAAAACATGTCGTTTTTCAACTATAATGTTAAGTTTGTTTTTGGGATAATTTCATACCAACTACGGAACCCTTCATTGTGCGTTGTCCGACACGCACTTGGCCAGTTTTTTTTTTAATACACAGTCACAGTCCTTTTTAAAGTCCAGACATAATCTTGGTCAGATCATGTGGTACTCGTATCGGATTGCCGTCCCATCGGATTATGAGAGTAAAATAACAGAGATTGCACCTGTGTTTGCGCATACACAACATACATAATATCTCGTACTTGCTAATCTCCGTCGAGATTGGCCAACGTGGCTAAAATTCGGTCTGGAGGATTTATTTAATTTAAACATTTTTCTTCTAACAATAACATTCAAATAAAAAAATCCACTCATTTCAAAATATCGCAAAAGAATTCCCTTTTATAAACTGTAACAAAAGAATGCGAGAAATCTCTCTTACAAAAATTCTTCTATTGTGCTTTCATTTAAAGCCGCCATATTTTTACGATGTCCCTTTATTAAGTACCGACAGCTACATAAAGTTCCGCTTACACGCGCAAATTTTCCAGCAATTATTTTCCGGCAACAGTTTCCGGAGGTAGTGGAGGAATTAATTTAAAAAACAAACAAAATAAAGAAAAAAGTAAGTGCAGTTTTAGGCAAGAACCACAATAAACCATAATATCCATACTGAAAGTATGTATATTATGGTTTATTATGCACCTGCTTGTTATGCAGAATATCATAGAGGAGCTCGTGGCTAAGTAATAACAGCCGCACGGATCGATCCATCAGGTTAAGCTACGCTTGCCGGGGTTGGTCCGTAGTGACCATCTTTCCATACCGCGACTCCTCCGTGCATCTCAAAGCACTTTAAGACGTTGGTACCGGCTGTCAGTCGTTTCGGGTTGTCAGAAGCCCGAAAATCTGACAACCAGTCTTACCAACGGGTACCCAGTTACTGGGTTGTGGAGGTCAGATAGGCAGTTGCCCCATGTTAAGTACTAATATTAAGCTGCATCCGGTTAGACTGGAAGCCGACCCCTACATAGTTGAGAAAAGGCTACACAGATTGAAAAAAATTTACTACGCAGATTATCCATATATTTTCTTTACAGCTCAGGAATATAATATATTGCCTTTAGTTAGATAAGTTGCTCCTTTACCTATATTAACAATAATGGTGTGGCAGTGTCTCTAGCAACAATTGCTACAATTGGTCTCACAGTAAATTGCTTGATGTTGTCGTGAAATGATAATTGACCAGTATTATTGCCCAGAATTAAGCAATTTAAGTTGAGATAGGCAGTCCTTCATGTGTAAAATACTGGTATTCAGCTGCATCTAATTGGATTTGAAGCCGACCCCAACATGTTAGTAAAAGGCT
Organism: Cosmia trapezina; assembly: GCA_905163495.3. Taxonomy (NCBI): domain Eukaryota; kingdom Metazoa; phylum Arthropoda; class Insecta; order Lepidoptera; family Noctuidae; genus Cosmia; species Cosmia trapezina. Next base: position 6,970,125 of record LR991027.1, on the reverse strand, counting down.
AGGCAATCATGATGAATTGAGCAAGTTAAGTTGCCCGTGTGAGCACACCTTTACAGGGAATTCATCTAACGAATATTAACTATAACTCGGCGGCTTTACGACTCCTTTTGGTAATTATGGGACCGATAATGCCTTTATCCGGTTTTCCGGTTATACTCATTGCTTTTATAGACTCGACCCTGTTAGAGGGTTTAATTAGTGATCCTTAATTACTTTCGGTAAATTAATGTTTATGGATTTAAGTAATTTTATAGAATTACCAACATCACTAATGCAAAAGACGGCTAACAGTGACTTTAATTATTAATTCCAAAAATCCAATAACAACAACAACCAACAACAACAACACTCCAACATCGGGTATGACACCTCCGCCGCAAAACCATAGCAGCGAAACCGCAGCAGTTCCGCCATGACTTGTCCATTGTACGACTAGCGAAACAGAAGCGAAATTGCCTGTTCTAACGTACAGATCTGCACGCGAAGTACGAGTATGACGGCGTTTTTTCGACGGAAGAATATAGACAAAACTACACATTGCTATGCTTAGATGCGTAGAATGCGTACAAATATTAGGCGCACAAAACCCGTTTCGCGTGCTGATTATGAATCTATCTCTTTCCCGCATGATTTCGCTGATCTGCTCGGAAGCCAGTTAGTCATCAGCACGCCATTTTGTTGCGTGCCGCGTTTGTTTCGCAAGTACAAGTTTATTAAGCGAAACTTATTTTTTTTTGTAAAATGGATGTTGATTTTTACGGAAAAACGAATCCAAGAGTTCCGAAGTAGACCTATACTGTATTTTGCGAGAATATTTTGCTTCGATTGCTACAATTCAACAGACTGACATGATGTTCCGCTACTCAAATCGCGACATAATGTAGTACCTAATGTTTCTTAGCGGAATTCATTAAACGGATTCCCATCATTATTTTCGCGTCGGTGTGCTAACGCTAATAGTCTACACTAGATGAACGCTAACGCACACATTTTGTAGTTGATTATAATATGCATAGCTAATTTCAGATGTCCCGTACCTCGCAATGCAGATCTTTTGATCTTTATAAAGTTCATCCATTGTATACGTATATGGTATCGTAAGTAAAAAAACCGGTCAAGAGCGAGTCGGACTCGCGCACCGAGGGTTTCGTTCCGATTTCTGAAAAAGTGTGCTATTTAGAGACATCGTTTTATTTTTCCTGTAATCTTTACATAAACTTCTATCACATAGAATAATTTCAGATTTTTATCTTTGCAAACTTCGGAGATAAGGGGGGGAACGGTATTTTTTTTTATATTTTTCATCAAAAGTCGAAAACTGTGCGGCCTAAAAAAAATAAAAAAAATGTTTGAGAATGTGCAAACAGCGCTCTTTCATATGATACCCCACATGCCCGTAGTAGCCGATTTTTAAGACCCCCTTTCAGTCACTGTTGCAAAAAAAAACATATATTTATTTATTTCTTTCTTATTTCCAAAATAGTTGGTTAAACGTCATCTACAACTGTTCTAAATTTCAAGTTGATAGCTTAGTGTTCTTGAAATATCCAGCTGTGACAGACAGACAGACAGACAGACTGAGTCACACCATAAGGGTTCCTTTTTACCATTTGGGTACGGAACACTATAAATACTAATATAAATTTCCAAGTTTTAATTTATTTAAGACTTAATATAAAACAAACATTGTATTAGCAATTAATTCTGTTTCAAAAACATACCTCAATTTACGTCACTATCAAAAATATTACATTGTAAGTTACAAAATATAAGTTTCATAAACAATATTGCTAAAAGCGCCATAAAATAAAGAAGTGTCGTTTAAAGTTCCTAATGGCGCAAAAGTATAATGTTACTGACAAAACGGTTACCAACGCACGACAATTTATTTCACTTACAAGTTACTACAACTTATAATTTACAGCAAGTTAAACGACCAACACTAACGTCAGCAGTTAAGTAATTGCTAAAGTAAGTTTACCTGTATTTTGAACTTTAAGGTACTAGGTTTATGTACAGTCAGCAAAAAAAGTTGATTAACACTTGTGTTTTCTAAATCTTAATTATGGAGAAAATACTTCATTAAAACCTGAACGAATGTTTTTATAGAAAACGAATAAATGAAATGCTAAAAAGCAGATTATCATCTAATTTTGTGTAAATTTATGATGTTAAAAAGTAGCAGTGTTAACCGACTTCTGTTTCTGAATGGGTACAGAGATAGATTACAGTCTGGAATAGCACATCAGCTACTTTTTATCCCGGAAAAACTTACGGTTCTCTCTCGGTCTAATATTATTATTGTATAATCATAAACTGAAATATTTCAAAGTATATACGTATATATATAATAACGCAAAATAATACCTTTGTTATCCTACCTAGGATCTATCATCACCATAATAAAATGCCCGAAACTAAGCGGTAACTTCACCGCTGAATTTCGGACATTTTTTGGCAAGTACCTATATGTATGTGGATAATTTTAATGGTATGCACAATTGCACATACGTACGTACGATAGCATCTACTGACACGTGACAGACATATGATACAATTACGTCAATCCAAACAATGCATACTTCACGAGGAATCCAATTAATTTGACGGCAAATACATAGCGCGAATGACGACAAGTATTCAGAATTTCAGACCTTTATAAACATTTTTAACATTGTTAATTTCTATTCGTAGCGATGATGTTTGATGATGTTAGGAATCCTAAACTTCTAAAAATTGTCATGAAAGATACATAGAATATGTTTTTTCTGTAGAAATCGTAACACAGCTCACATGGTTACCTACATATGATTTAAAACATTGTCATCATTCGGTTTAATGAAATTATACTTCAGTGTTGCATCCTCAAGATTTAACGTACATTGTAGTCCGTTTCTCGTTGTACTACATTGCCACACTGTTCAAAGACTAGAAAAAAAAAAAATATTAATTTGATAGTCTATGTCATCTGTCAGGTGTCACCTCATTCGTTCTTCGTGTGTTGCATTGCTACGCTGTTAATTTTTCAATTTAATTTTAAATCCATAAAAATCTTTCTAGTTTCATAGTGAAAAGTGTTATTTAAGCGAGAATTAGACATGAGAAAAGGAAAAACAAAAGTAATGAAGAATATTTTTAGACGCAAGATCAAACGTTACGGAAATAAATTAAGAGAAAATCGCAAAGAACGTGAGTAAGACGCCATACTTATGGCACCCTTATTTTAAAAGTTAAGACTATTATGTTTTTTAAATATTGTAATGAGATAACACCTGATGTCATCCTGTTTACAAAATGGTATTTCTTGACGAGGTAACACGCGATGTTATCCAGAAATACAGTACTTTCTTGATGAGGTAGTACATGATACTATCCTGAAAGTAACTTTGCTTTTTTTTTTGTTTCGACTTTCAAAAAAGTTTATCATTGCGATCTATACCTATGCTTATTGCCATATGATGCATACCAAAGTTCTGTAACACCTGATGTTATCCTGTTAACAAAATGGTATTTCTTAGCGAGGTAACACGCGATGTTATCCAGAAATACAGTACTTTCTTGATGAGGTAGTACGTGATACTATCCTGAAAGTAACTTTGCTTGTTTTGTTTCAACTTTCAAAAAAGTTCATCATTGCGATCTATACCTATGCTTATTGCCATATGATACATACCAAAGTTTTGTAACACCTGATGTTATATTGTTAACAAAATGGTATTTCTTAGCGAGGTAACACGCGATGTTATCCAGAAATACAATAAGTTCTTTCTTAATGAGGTAGTACGTGATACTATTCTGAAAGTAACTTTGCTTTTTTTGTTTCGACTTTCAAAAAAGCTCATCATTGCGATCTATAAGCTTATCGCCATATGATGCATACCAAAGTTCTGTTGAAACTTTTACTGCGGATGTGTCTACAGAAATTCTTGACTTACTTGGTCAAGCAAGTGGATCCTTCTCTCGGGGAAAAAATACCCAATGAAGTTGCTGAACGATGGGGAAATATACTGCTTGATGGATAAGACAAAGGCCACAAACTTGGTACTTGGAATCTCCGGCCTCGTCAACCTAACAAAAGACCTCATACGGGCCCAATCTGTAGACACATTAGATATTCTGAAAAGTATATCAGAAATCAGTCAATTGCTTCTTGATTGACATGAACTGACATTTAATAGACGAAAACTTGTCATACCTTTATTAGAACGGGCCTACAAATTAAAAAACCGACTCCAGTTAATACTGCAGGCAACCGACGAACCGGTTTTCAGGCGTGAAATGTGCGGGGTCCTCTTCGACGAGCAAACAATGCGACTGCAGCGCCATCCACAGCCCACGCCTGACACCAACTTCTTCGGCGAGGAGGACCAACAACTCAATGCAGTCGGCAAATGGGACTATTAGAGGTACCTCACGCGCCGGTAGAAATAGATATTTTATAAAAATTAGATGCTGTTAACTGATGATCCTATCATATTAAGTTATGTTAGTGGTTATAAAATTTCGTTTATTGGGAAAGTGGTTCAAAACACTGAACCAAAAAACCCACCATCTCCTCTTGTAGAAATGGATCGTGCAATTTCCTAACTTATTGACTTAAGGGCGATTTCTAAATGTTCTGATCTACCACAACAGTTTATTTCGTCGGTATTCTTAACGCCTAAGAGTACAGGTGGTTATAGATTTATCTTAAACTGGCTGTGACCCGCGGTTTCGCCCGCGTGGATGAGATAAAAGATGGCCTGTGTAGGCTGGTGTGTGCTGGCTAGGGTGTGGGCTGTCTGCGTGCCAGATTTCATCCGTGACGGTCCGGCCGCGGCCGTTTGAGCGTGAGAAGGTGGCAGGCGTGCGGGCACGCGCACACACGCTCACAAACTTTCACCTTTGTAATTTTGGTGTGATTTGAAGAACCTTATTAAGTTATTCAATACTCAATATCTTTATTGCTTTACCATAATGTATACTTAGGTGGTAACGTTCTAACCAACCCGAAATTTTAAAATGGATAATACCTATACGTTCCGTATCCAAATTAATAATACATAATGCATTCATGGCAACAATAGATCTTATTTTTTCTAATGCCTATACATATCTCACATAAAAAATATTTGGGTTTCTATTATTATAAAATTTTCAATGAATTCAATAGCTCAAGAATTCAATAGAGGCCATATGGCCTCAGCCTGGCGCACTAGTATTTACAAAATTACTCAAACCTCTGTAAAATTAGCTTTAGTTGTCTATTTAGGAAGAAGTTCTCTTATACCAAATCAGATTTGCAAATTCTTAGGATTTCTCATCAACTCGCAGTCTATGTGTCTACAGTTAAAACTATCGTTGCGTTATCAGCAGCGTGTTCAGCCATAACGTATGGTTGGGTATACACACCAAACAACTAGAGTGGGAGAAATATTTAGCACTTTTGAAGTCAAATGACAATGCAAACATGACTGTTAGTCCTCTCTACAAGAAGACTTCACTTGGTGGAGTCAAATATCGCACCGAAACATGAACAAACTTTATTTTTTACTCCTTCCGATTGGAAATATTCACTGACTCTTCACTCTCAGGATGGAGGGCAGCCTGTGAGGGAGAAATTACTAGAGGTATTTGGTCAATGAAGGAAAGAAAACACCACATTAACTTTCTTACAGCGTTTATGGGCCTAAAAATTTTCTGTAAAAATAAAACCAATGTAGATGTTATATTTAGAATAGATATACCACTTCCACTGCCACTGCATATGTCAACAAAAGGGGTGGCACACAATTCCCCCGCATTTAAATCGTATCACTCGGCAAATGTGGCAGCAAATATTTATTTACTCTTTGTTTATTAAGCCCAGAGAAAACACTGATGCGGACCAAGCTTCTAGGTATACTAACATATGATCTGTGTATACTAATGTTGATACCAAATGGGAATTAGATTCACAACTATTTGAATCTATTACGAAAAAGTTCGGTAAACCTTTTATTCATTTGTTTGCATCACACCTTAACAAAAAATGCACTAAATATTTATCCTGGAAACGTGACCCAGACACCTATGATATAGACGCGTATACAATACCTTGGAACAATTACCTCTTCTATGCCTTTCCACCATTATTTTGGTCTTATAAATCATAAACGACAAAGTAATTGGCATAATTATAGTTCTATAATGGCCTAGCTAACCATGGTTCCCGTTATTCAGTAAACTAGTTGATTCTGAAATATTGTCAAGGAATCGTACATAAGGAGAAAACTTCAAATTGAAGCAATATTAATAATTATGATTAATTATTTTTCTAATAATATCATTGGACAAATAATTAATCATTATTAGAGCCAGTATAATGTTGCTCTTAAACATTGGTATTCCTTTTGTAAAACTAATAATATTGATTACTTCAACAGCTCAATAATATATATCCTAAAACTTTTAACTGAGGAATTTAACAAAGATGCATTATGGGACGATAAATTCATTTCGCTCTGCATTAAAATTATTTTGACCAAAAAGACAAATAGAAAATCATTATATTCAAGATGTTTTAAAGGTCTTTTTAAAATTAAGCCTACTTTTCTTAAGTATTATATATGTGCTACTTGGTATCCTAATCTGGTCCTAGACCATATATCCGATTAAGTCTATCCCTTAAAGAAATTTCTAAAAAACTTGTAACTTTGCTTGCATTGTCCATTGGACAACGGATGCAAACGTTATCTTTGATCCAAATTAACGATATTCATGTAACTGAAACATTACTAAAACTTCGATTTTGCCTGATCTTACCTTTCTATAATAATAAACAATCTCTATGTCGAACTTCTTACATGGGGAAATTTTGTGATAAATCAATACAAACTTGTACCTCCTAGTCCATCAGCCGCTAGATAAAAAAACGCATAATGATAGTGACGTGGATGTGAATAAGTTCACTGCCTACAGCACTAGGCATGCACTGATGTCAGTGGCTTTCAGATCACAATGGAAATAATAAAAAAGACTTCTGGCTGGACTGGACGGTAACTCAATACATTTTGCAAAATTTTGCAACCAACAACCAACCAACCAACGTGTGATTGATTCTGAAAAAGACAAGGTTTTTGCTGATGGCATATTCAATTAAATTGGCATATTCAATCTTAAGTCTGTAAGAATAATCTTCTATTCAAAATCCGCTTTGTTATGTGTTTGTTACCAAGTATTAGCTTTTTAATATAAAACTGATTGTGATTACTGACCGGATTTGTTTTGTTTTAAGAACAAATGCCAAAACTAAGTACTCCATAGACATAATGTTAGTGTATACTAAATTTACGAAGTACTCACATGTGAACATGAACATTATAGGTTTTCCATTCCACAATAAACATGCTCTGAACATCTACAATGTACGTTAAATCTTGAGGATGCAACACTGAAGTATAATTTATGGTTAATTGAACTTACCTTAAGTGAACTTCAACCAAAATTATACGAAGTGTTGCATCCGAAGAGATTTAACACCCTACCCACCCATGTAACCATTACCCCCTTATTATTGTGGAATGGAATAGGCAGTGAGCTCTAAAACGAATGAGGTGACACCTGACAGATGACATAGACTATCAAATTAATATTTTTTTTTTTTCTAGTCTTTGAACAGTGTGGCAATGTAGTACAACGAGAAACGGACTACAATGTACGTTAAATCTCTTCGGATGCAACACTTCGTATAATTTTGGTTGAAGTTCACTTAAGGTAAGTTCAATTAACCATAAATTATATTTCTCAATATATATTTTTTTATTTTTTTATCTACCTGTATGTATTACCTACCTATGTTTAACAAATAAATTATTCTATTCTATTCTATTCTATTCAAAAATTACCATACATATTTCACTTAAAATATGAGAAACTAAACAAAAAATATCTTAGGTTATTTAACATAATTGTCATTCGATCTATCGAGTACTTATAATTATAATGATTAATTATTGTTGGTTAGCCAAATACAACTTGAACCTATTCTTAAAAATATCCTAACTGAAGGTATGCTATGCTATCCCCATTCCTAGTGTAATGGTGATGAGTTTTGTCTGAAGGTGATTTGTGAGTGTATTTTGTAAAAATTTTCTTTATTAGTATGCATGTGTGGTAAATATGTAATTATTGATGATCTTTTGTCTATAGAAGTCCACTGCTAGACATAGCGTCGCCTTAGAGTGAAAACATCGGGAATGCATTTTTGCTCAAATTTATTTTATTGCGTTTCTAGGAAGAAAACCTCGCCACGTACATCCTGATCTGACTAATTTGTTTATTCGATACTCGTAGCGCCATCTATGACAGTACCTAGTCTTTGCATGCTTTAGGTCGAGTTTTTTTGTACGAATACTTCGTAAGTAGCATTTTATGCATTTCAGACAATCCTAAAGAATCGAACAGTTCTTGCTATAAAAACAGGTTAAATTTCCATATTAATTAATAAAAAAACATAAAAGACGCCGTACAATTTTTTTACAGCATGCAGTTTTTTCTTCCTTCTGAAAAGTTACTTCTTTTACACTAACGAAGTTTTCACTATAAGGCGTCGATAGACTTTGTCTTAATAATTTGCAAACACGTTTAGAGTGACCAAAGACTGCTCTTTATATAAGAGGCCTTTGTCCTAATTTTCTTACATTAGGACAATTCCTGGCAAGTAATATTCTTTTCAATACACTTCCTCGAAAACTGGTTCATATCGCACTACGATTAGGTTCACAATGCAATGTATGTCGCACGCGTGCGAATTTTCATTTTCCACGCACGTGTGCGGGAATGCCACAGATAACTTATACCTATACTTAGTCCAAATTGGTTCAATGCCTCTATTCACAACTCTCTATTCGGAGGTGAATGTTTTTTTTTAATCTCGGCAAAGAGATAATTATGCGTCTTTAAGGCGTTAATATTTTTTGAATGTTTAAATAATGTTTCTATATAGAATATTATCAAAAACCATGATTATTACAATAAAAAAAAACGTTTATGAACAAATTAACATTTATTTGTGTTCTAAACTCAAAAATATTTGAATTTTCTATTTTTCATATTAGGCTGTTTATCGGCTTTATACCTTTGCTTCTCTTTCAACCTGGCGAAAGCAAAGCGCTTATTGCAGTTCTCGGCTCAAAACAACCTCGCCTACGGCTTGGGTGTTTTAATTCCACCTCGCCTACGGCTCGGGTGTTTTAATTCCACCTCGAACGCAATAACAAACGTTCTCCACTTGTATCAAAATGCACTATTCCGTATATTCTCCTTTAAAAATAAATCCCGACCACACATTCTCCAATTTTTGGCGTGTTCCTAAAAAACAAATCCTCGTAGACCTTTAGGGGTTTATTGTTCGACTCTGTCTGTTTTACAAATTATATCAACCAATAGCTTCGGGCGAGGTATACAAAACACAGGCATTGTAAGACCCTAAGATCAACATAAAAGTTATGGAACAAAATATATATCCTTCGCAATCGCTCGGGGTCCGAAGAACAAAAGATTTGCTCAACCATAAACGATAAAAGTTTCAGGAGTATATTATGTAGGCGTAATTTCTGAAGTAGCTTTTATTGCTAAATACCTTATTTGGGGCAAAAAACAGATGACAAAATGGACCATTTGGTACATTATTTTGAAATAAAGTAAGGGTCTAAAACTCATTGTTTTGAGATGAGCGTTTTTGTACACTGAGACGTTTTTACGTCAGTTTAAGGACTTTTGAGGATTATGGAAAGCTAAGTAACCCGCGTAGTACTTGAAATGTGAATTCATTAATGTAGTCTCTTTTTATACAAAAGAGCTTTTCATTTAATTTCTTTCTATTTTTAAAAAGAAATTGTGTAATTAAAGCGGTCTCCTGCGCGTGTCTTTTCGAAACTTTACACAAAAAACCTTACACATATTCATTTGTTTTATTTGACAAGCTGTATTCTGCGAATTCAAATATATTTAAGCCACGCCTCTTTGTTTCGATGTTTTTGTGTAAAATTTCGAAAAGACACACGCAGGAGACCCGGCTTTACATTTATATTTGAATACGCAGAAGACAGCTTGTCTAAGAAAACAAATGAATATGTGTAAGGTTTTTTGTGTAAAGCTAGACACCGGATTGAGGAGCATTTCTAACGATGCCACTTACACCAGAGCCGCGCGTGATTTTTGCTCCCTTTCTAACACTTAGTTATGGTGTAAAGCTGTCTCTTTTCTTCGATATTTCGAGACATAATTAGACGGCTATCTTTAAATAACTAACCCACCTGACCTGAAATTCTACTAACTATCTCACACAAGTTCTTTACTTTTGACAGAGTGCTTCGTTGGTATTGAGCAGGAGGTCCTGGGTACCTTACCCAGGTCGGACAAAGTGTTACTGGGTTTTTCTTTTCCAACAGGAATTTCTCAGTACAACCAGGAGTCTGGATTTCTGCCCGGTTAATGGCAAGATGCTCGCCCCATATTACATGGGACTTAAACAGAACTGGCGAAATGTATGTACAGTCGGCTGCATTAAATGAGTACCCCCCAAAAACATTGTATTATACTTAATGTATTGTTTTAGTAAATAAATAAGTTTATGTTAGTATTTAATTTTTTAAGTCTGTTTTTATTACTGTCTTTTTCAATAAAACGTAAATACTTTTATTATTGCGTATAACTACAATCAATAATAGGGTTGACATGTACGAAGAGTTGTTCAACGTCTAAATAGAGCAGAGGTTTCAAGACCGCTTGCCGTGCATAATGATTGGAGGTTCAAATCTTAGGCACGAATTGTGTTTTTTGTGATGCATTATATATATTTTTATTATACACATAGATTAGTAAAATGTTAGAGGGTAGTCCTCTAATAACAAACTATTCATTCTCTACGATTTCGTAGACAGAGACAGAGTTATAACGCCCAGTAAATTGATAATTCATTGAGTTATTAACTACCTAACTGGGTTGGTTGGTAAGAGCTTGCGGTAATCATTGGATAACCAATGATTCGATGGTTCGAATCTCGTCCGGGCATATGAAACACTTTTTGTATTATTCTTAAGGTGTATTGTTTGAATTGCAAGTTTGAAAGTGGCACCGGTGACTGAAAAGTTGTGCGGAAATCGGTTGTCATGGTATGGGCATGTGATGCGGAGGAATGAGGAAAATGTGGTGAGGAAAGTTTTGAGTATGAATGTCGATGGCTATAAGAGTAGGGGAAGACCAAAGAAACGATGGATGGACTGTGTGAAAGATGACATGGCTAGAAAGGGTGTGATTAACGAGATGACGACTAATAGAGAAGTATGGAAAAAACGGACATGTTGCGCCGACCCCAAATAAATTGGGATAAGGGCAGGAGAATGATGATTGTTTGAATTGCAAAGTTATAGCAAAGTTAATTTTAATACAACTGGGGTACCCAATTTATGCAGCCCACTGTACCATAGGTACACCTCTGCCTCCCTTGGGGGATTACAGACGTGATTTTATGTTCTTTATTTTTCCAAGCCAACCACAAATTCCCTCGACTTACAGTACGAAAGACGAACTGCCTTGCAATCAAAGTACCTCAATAAACTAGGCAAGTGCTACACTAGCAGTTTTAGAGTACCACTACAGTGTAGAGCTAGAACGGATCACTTGCAGCTGTGCATTTGCTATGCGTAGAGGCTTAGGATTTGTGTATCTAAGCAAATATTCCCGTACATTCGCGAGCGGCAAGACGTGTCGTGTGACGTGACGTGTGTTTAGCTTTTCGTATCTTCCAAAAAGGAGGAGGTTCTCAATTCGACTGTTTTTAGGGTTCCTTACCAAAAAAATAAAAAAGGAACCCTTATGGTGTCACTCAGTCTGTCTGTCTGTCTGTCACAGCTGGATATCCCAAGAACTACTAATGATATCAACTTGAAATTTAGAATAGTTTTAGATGACGTTTACCCAACTATTTTGCAAATAAGAAAGAAATTAAAATATTTATATTTTTTTTGCAACAGGGACTGAAAGGGGGTCTTAAGAAATCAAAGTGGGGCTACTAGGCATGTGGGGTATCATATGAAAGAACCCTGTTGGCACATTCTCAAACATTTTTTTTCTTTTTTTTAAGCCGCATAGTTTTTGACTTCTGATGAAAAATGTAAAAAAAATACCGTTCCCCCCTTATCTCCGAAGTTTGCAAAGAGAAAAATCAGAAATTATTCAATAAAGATAAAAGTTGATAGAAGATAGAAGTTTATGTAAAGATTACAGGAAAAATAAAACGATGTCTCTAAATAGCACACTTTTTCAGAAATCAGAACGGTTCCTGTTTCCGATGCCTCTGAAAAGTGAAAATTTCCTTTCAAATCATATCCTTTAAATTACATAAATTATAATAATTTTAAATGCAAAGGATTTGTGTAATTATAGAATAATATTATTTACAGATTTTTTTAAAATAAATCTTCGCATTTATGGGGCCATTTCATCATTCTGTAAGTACGTAAATAATTAAAATACCTACTTTTATTTATTACAACGCTTTAATTTGCATCCGATAAAAAGTTTGCAAAAAAACCTACAAAAATAAAATAAAGGTTTAGTAGTTTGTTTTATTACTGTACCGTAATAAAACGGGTGTTAGAAATCGTAAAAAAACCATACAAATATATTGCGAAGAAATGGCCTGTGAACATTAATATTAAACGAATCCTAATCCTACACCCCAGAAGCAGGATAGAATTTTGAAACCCAGAAGTTGAATAATTTTGAATTATAGTTGCTGAATGTTGTTGTTGTTGAATGCTGCCAGCCTTTTGGGCACTTTTGGGCCAATGAAAGTGATGCGAACAAATTTTTTGATACCTAATGATCTCTTCCTTTTTTTCATAATATATTGTACCTATATATGTACCTACTTATGTATAATATATTATATCGACACAAGAAAGCAATCTTGTAGTATCTCGAAAACTTGATCTTTACACCAGAGCCAAAAAACTATTTCAAAAATTCATACTTAACTCGTAAACTAGCTGAATCCGAGATGTTATTTTTTGAATACGTATTTCATAAAACGATGCCACTAATGATAGCATTCTAAAGTTACTTTAAAATGCGTTTTATAATAGTTACAGTAAGTCGGCGTTCCCACGAGCGTAATAAAATCGCGGCGGGATTTTATCGCGCACTGGATTTTCAACTCTCGCTGTTGAGCCGAGCGTTGAGAATCCAACCTAACAAAAACAGAGTGCATCTCAGCGCAGCGAAAAACACACTGTTGGATTTTCAACTCCCCGCGCTAAGCAGAGAGTTGAAAATCCAGTGCGCGATAAAATCCCGCCGCGATTTTATTACGCTCGTGCGAACGCCGACTAATTGGTATTTCAATTTCAAGCAGCAATATTGCTGTATCTTGGTAGTTCTAACATGGCACAACGAAATAGCTTTAAGCTGCGTAGTTACAACAAAATCTGTAACAGCAAACAACATCTAACAAATCAACATCATAATCTCATATGTATCTATATAACATAAAATAGTTGGTTTTATGGTATTTACAGCATTATGAAGTATGTTTTTTTTTAAAGTTTAGAAAAGACAACGCGTATCGGTAAGCGTAGTGTGGGACGCCCCCCAGCTAGGTGGACCGACGACCTGAAGAAAGTGGCTGGGACAGACTAGATGCGGAAGGCGGAGGACAGGGTGTTGTGGTGCAGACTGGGAGAGGCCTATATCCAGCATAATGCAAATCTTATTTTTCGTGTTAGACAAAATCGCTATCCAGGGTCGAAATATACATAATTATTACATGTTTGTATTTATTTTTATTTACTGTTAGCTTGTTTAGTGTATTTAAGATTTGTCAAACTAAATTTCAATTATTTTTTCTTAAAAATATCTTTTAGGTACTCGAAATATTTTTCTTCGGAGATCCTATACCGTCCATAACGGTATTTTGAAGACAGGGCCTTAAAAACGATAGTGAAGTTTGATATTTTTTATACTTTACAAAAGATTGAAACAAGTCCTATGCGAATCTAAGATTTATTTAAGACAAAGCCTGAAAAATCAAAGGTTTGTTTGAAAGAAGAAAAAATGGAGATAAAATCACTTTTCTAAATCGTTTCACATTTTTTGTTCTTTTCCTTCCCAAGAGCCAAACGTGCCACATTGAACCTTGTACAAATGTCAGAGCATTTCCTGGTCACTGATAACTTACAAAGATCTGAATAAATTACGAAGAAGTTAATACTTACCCTTCGGGTACAAATTGCACGATAAGCGAAATCCGAAGGACCGATGGATGATTCTTTCAGGGTCCCGTAACTTCGACGCTTCAACGCCCAAACTTTGGACCCTCAGCGAAATTATGTATGAAAGTTTTATACGGAACCAGAGAGGCGTATTTTAAAGCGGGTCTTTATGACCCTTGACATGGAAACCGGGTAGCGTTGATTTGATTTGTTCAAAATAAATTAGGGTTTCAATGATTTAATTAAGGTCTTTTTGAGTGGAAAAAATTAGTTATTGGATCGTGATTAAAATGAATAAGATAGCAAACAAGACATGGCATTATGATTTCGTTGACTTAAGATAAAAATTTGATTATTTAGTCAGAGAATACTGATAATAGCTTAAATTAATTTTAAATATTTTGGAAACAATTTTCTTCACTGTCACGTTATTTTCTTCTTTTCTGATCTGATTATTTCTATTAATTTATGAGATCCACCTCAGAGAGTCATCAGAAATCTCCAGTTGAAAACCCACTGGATCTTCTTCTCCAGAAGGATATGTATTACATAATGTTTTGCATTCGTAATAAAAATAATATTTCATGAATACATTGAAGAGACCAAACAATGGTATATGTAGAAAAAAAAAACAAGTGAAATAAGACAGAAACTTGACATCAACTCAAACTCATGCTAACCTACAGTTATAGCAAACTACGCTAAAGAGTTTCACGCCTTGAATTTGCAAATAAATTCTCAATCACAACGTATTTGAATATCGTACTACGACTACTCCTCTATTTTGAAGGATATATTCCCAGATCACAGATCAGCAAGCTAAAAGCGGTATCATTCGCGAATTCTAGAACAATCCATCTTAAGTTGTTGACTTTTCAACACATGCAACTGACACTTGTTGTTATTTTATGTCTTCTTTCTTTTTCCCTAAAGGACAAAACGCGCCGCTGTTTTCCCCTGAGTTGAATAATGGTATTAGGTTCCTTGTTATCAGGATTGGAGGTTAAACATACTATTTGCACATTTATAACATCTATCTGAAAACTAAAGCTGCACCGTCTTGTTGCAACGTGTTGCATTGCAAGTGGTTCACGCTCACTTCGTATAACGCAATATACAGGCTGTTTCTTTTAAGGTGTCAAGCCAGTGCGAGCTGATACCTATCGATTTAACACCATGTATGTTCTACATTTTTTGTAGTTTTCGAGTTATAATTTTTTTTCTATATTTTTCTTAATTCAACGAGATGATGGCTTTAAAAAATTATATCTTTTTTTTTTGGGTCCACTTTGAACAAGAATGTACTAAATAGGGCATTATTTGCTGAAATTGGTCGTTGAAAGTGGTGTATCTGAAATCTTGTGATTTTCATATTTTATAATTTATTATTAACTTTGCATTAAGCTTTGCATATTTTTGTCAATACTGATATTTACTATTCCTCTACGTTTAAGCAGAGCTCAGATGATAATAAAAACATAAATTTTATACCTACTACTATCCTTAAGCACCACTACAAAATACAACTCGAAAACTACAAAAATCGTAGAACATACATGGGGGTTAAATCGATAGGTATGGTACTCTCCTATCAGCTCGCACTGGCTTGACACCTTAAAAGAAACACCCTGTATGTTTTTATCATAATGTGACACATTAATATATGAAGTAGCAGAATTTATGATATTCTTTATGACAGTGTACTTGGCACACTTCCGAGTTTGGTTTTTTCCAGCTCCTTACCTTAATGATATAGTAGTGATTATGGGACGTAAGAATTTTGACTTATCTTGTGCATAATTGGTTTTTTCCAGCTCCTTACCTTAATGATATAGTAGTGATTATGGGACGTAAGAATTTTGACTTATCTTGTGCATAATATCGTTTTAAGGGGATCGCCTTCCTGTCTCAGTATTTTATGTCGCTCATAGTAATTTTTGCAAGTCAAAAATACTCCAAGATTATAAGCTAATCGCCAACGCCATTACAACCTCCATCTAACTTCAACAACGCCACTTTAATTTACATTGACACAGTTTTTCAAGCTATTCTTGAGTTGACGTTTGAATTACGTGGGGATGCCTTTGTAAGGGGAGGATAGGATGGGAGGATGGGACGGATGCTCCAGTTTCCACGTGTCGTGGCGGAGTCGGGAACCGGTCTGTTGTTCTATAGACGATTAAGCGTGGTTTAAATGAGTACTTATTGTTGGAATTGCTTGCTGTATGTGTGTTTAAATGAGGGTTTGCTTTTTCTTCTGAGTTCGTTTTTTATTTTTTTTTATTTATTTTACCAACATACATTAAATTTTTAATTAAAAACAATTTTACTCGCCAAACTTTTAAGTTTGATGGCGAGAAGCGCTTGTTAACTACACATACTTATTTATAAAATTATAGCAAAACTAAAACTAACACCAGTCATGCACTATTCCACTCATGGATCAGCCACACCGGCACGGACAGACTGCGGAGGAGCCACAATCAGCGTGTGTCGTGTCCGCAGCCCGCCCGCGTCGGCCCGACCACCCCCTGTAGTGAATCACAGAATACACAATAATAATACAGTCATCGGTTCAGGCAATCAAATAAAGGCATACAAACGGTGTCTGGCCGGTCGACCAAACGCAACACCCACCACTCCAGCCGCCACGCCACGACACTGACGACACAGCTGCAGTCCTCAATCCAGCAACTTCACAAATCGTTATATAACGTTGCTAAACTGAAGAGCATAACCGCGGCGCAGCACGACAATCGAAGCGACAGGCACTACGTTCAGTCGGCCAGCCAGACACGCGTGTGTGACACACGTAGTGTGTATGTGTTACATCATTCCTTGTAAACGCAAAAGTTGTTATAAGTAATACATTAGTATTGTTATATTTGGTCTCTGTCTTTGTAAAATTAATCAGCGACAGCGATGACATGTGTCAAATGTCAGTGTCATAAAAGTAATATTTAAGTAAAAGTTCAATGGTCCCGTTCTCTTTGCCTTCCACGACGAAGTGTAATGCTTGTTTATTTCCGTATTAGAAAAGTAAATCTGTTTTATGCACGGTTTCTCAATGGCTATTGATTCGACAAAATTATCTGTTTAAGCGAATTCTTTCCATAATCTCTCGTTTTTGAGGTCCACAGATAATCCCTCGATAGTAATTCACTCGACTTTTAAGCTAAATTCTTCCTTAGCATATAGTTCAGAAACTCGATATCGGAGCACTAATCAGCAATAATCACTATTGAATGGATAAACTTCGTTTATACAACGTGTAACGTTAAATGCGCAAAACCTCTTAAGGGGTCATTGTACTCATTATTATGAACAACTTTTACTATGGGACCAAACCTGAAATCGCGAAAAAAAAATCAGCTGTTCAGTACATTTTGACGAATTAAGCGAACATAAATGTACTGAACAGCTGATTTTTTTTTCGCGATTTCAGGTTTGGTCCCATAGTAAAAGTTGTTCATAATGATGAGTACAATGACCCCTTAAGAGGTTTTGCGCATTTAACGTTACACGTTGTATACCTCAGGATATCGCGCAATTAGTTTGATTTATTGCCCAATAACTAACAGTACTTGTTTATCTGTGGACCTGTTTGTGGTAGTAGATGTTTATTAAACGATTTCAAAGCCACTAAACTTTAACGATCATTGAAAAGACCGATAATTATGTTTAGTACCTACAGATGGACTTTTTAAATGTCTGCGTCATCAGTATCACTTTACCGCCTAATTTTCCTAAGTAAAACAACATTAAATTAATTACCATCAATAATAACTTTGATTAAGATGTACCGTTACCGTCTGTGCTACCAAAAATATTTGTTTGGCGCCATGCAGCCGCGTCACGACTCACGAAGCGCCACGTACAACTACGAAGCGCCACTTATCTCGAATATTGCTGAGTCATTCTGTTTATTATTGCTAACGGCTGCTCGGTCTACCATGTGATTCACATTGATAGAACTATTTGCTGCTGTAAAGTCTATTTATTTATTTATACATACATACCTACTTTACTAGCGACCCGCTCATCGCTGTTTGGCATGGTTTTTACCACTTAACGAAACGTCAAGATTTCTTTGTTTTATGCAAGTTTGATACTAATGTATTATACATATAAACCATCCGTAATCTTTTTTTAAAATGATAGTGAAAACCGCATCAAAATCTGATGCGTATTTTAGAAGAACAACGCGGCCACACGACATGAAAAGCGACTTTATTGTAAACCAGAAAACACAGCAAAATAATAAATTGAACACTACAAAACATACAGTGGGTAGCTTTATCGCTTTCTGCGATCTCTGTTAGCAGGATTACTATTTGATTTATTGATAACGATGGGATGAAAGTGACAAAAAATGTTTTTAGGGTTCCGTACCTCAAAAGGAAAAAACGGAACCCTTATAGGATCACTTCGTTGTCCGTCTGTCTGTCTGTCTGTCTGTCTGTCTGTCTGTCTGTCTGTCCGTCTGTCTGTCTGTCTGTCAAGACCCTTTTTCTCAGGAACGCGTGAAGGTATCAAGTTGAAATTAATATCAAATACGTCGGTCTGTGGTCCCTTGAAGTTCTAAAAAAATCAAGCTTCTAAGTTAACGCAATAAAAAAATACGGCCATTTATGCGACATATTTTGATACTCGCAAGTAAATCAAAACCTATAGGGTACTTCCCGTTGACCTAGAATCATGAAATTTGGCAAGAAGCAAGGTCTTACAGCACAAGTAATGGAAAAAGTCCGAAAATTGGTAATTTATAATTTTATCACATACAAAACATATTTTTAAGTATGTCATCTGTCAAGGCCCTTTTTCTCAGGAACGCGTGGAGGCATGAAGTTGAAGTTAATATCAAATACGTAAGTCTATGGTCCTTTAGATTTCTAAAAAAATCAAGCTTCTAAGTCAACGCAATAAAAAAATACGGCCATACAACATATTTTGATACTCGCAAGTAAATCAAAACCTATGGGGTACTTCCCGTTGACCTAGACTCATGAAATTTGGTAAGAAGCAAGGTATCATAGCACAAGTAAAGGAAAAAGTCTGAAAATTGATTATTTGTAGTTTTATCACATAAAAAAAATAGTTTTTAGTTTTCTTTTTCTGGCCTCTGCCCAACCCTTCGAGGAAACAAGGCGTGATGTTATGTTTAAGAATAGCATTTTGCGAATACAAACTTAAATATGCAGTTGGAAAATTGTGACGTATATCAATGTATGGGAGAACATGTTTTTCAACTCAATGTTAAGTTTTTCATTGAGATAAATTCTTTTCAACTACGGAACCCTTCATTGTGCGTGGTCCGACACGCACTTGGCCGGTTTTTTTTTATGTGATAAAACTACAAATTAACGATTTTCGGACTTCTTCCTTTACTTGTGCTGTGAGACCTTGCTTCTTACCAAATTTCATGATTCTAGGTCAACGGAACGGTTTTGATTTACTAGTGAGTATCAAAATTCGAATAAATGCCCGTATTTTTATTGCGTTGACTTAGAAGCTTGATTTTTTTTAGAACTCAAATATACCTACTTAATTGATATTAATTTGAACTTGAGACCTCCACGCGTTCCTTAGCAAAAGGGTCTTTACAGACTGAGACTCAGATGGACAACTAAGTGATCCTATAAGGGTTTAAGGGTTCCGTTTTATTCCTCTGAGGTACGGAACCCTAAAAAATATAAATCATCAAAGTATTCATGGAGATTTTAATTTGAAAAATATTTATTCTACAATTTGTTCTTGCAATTCTTAAACAGCAAAACAATTAAATCTCATTAAATGCACCCAGAGCTCTTTGTAGCCATACAAAAGCTATTCTGTTGTATCCTAAATGTATACAGTTATCGTTTAGCCTATCCTCCTTCCGTATTATTAATACGCTAGCATACTTAAAACATGTTTCATGACATGATACATAAACTAACTGCTTTTACACAGATACTCTGCAACCACCTTCATTGCCCAGACAACTAATCTACTCCCTTAATTGCCTCCCACGGTACCCTTGGGATGAATTGAAACAAGTCAAGAGCCATAACTTCACTTCAAATAACATCAAAACATAATACTGGTTTTGGTCCAATCTTTCCCAAAAGAACATAACTTTGGTCATTACATTTTGGTTCAAATCTACTTTGAACAGCCACGGTAAATACATAATATATAAACTTATGACTTAGACCCTTGGGACAGGCAGAAATTATAGATTCCAAGTACCTATTACAATTCTAACATATTCCTTATACATCGTCCAGGTTCATACCTTGACGACAACTATCATCATAGCTCATTTAACAATAGACATAGGTTTTAAGGGTTTTTTTGCCAAGATTGGCTACATTAGCTACAAAAGAGCACACGCCATAGCCGTCAAAAACAGAAATATTCACCGTAGCCGAATCGGCATGGGAATATACACTGTGTAAGTGTAAACAGTGGCAATCTTTTAAGGGGTCATTGTACTCATCATTATGAACAACTTTTACTATGGGACCAAATCTGAAATCGCAAAAAAATCTGCTGTTCTGTAGATTTTATGTTCTCATAATTCGTCAAAATGTAGAGAACAGCTGATTATTTTTTCGCGATTTCAGGTTTGGTCCCATAGTAAAAGTTGTTCATAATGACGCCTTAAAATATTGCCACTGTTTACACTTACATCCTGTATACATTTTATATAAATATGTCGCAGTCATTTAGCTTAATTAGGCGTTTTGTTAACAGCCTAGCTTTTGGAATCATTTGGCTCGCTCGCGATTGGTCACAGTTCTAACCTAACCTAATCCATTTGGTCGGGGTGCCCCGGCTTAGTTATTGCGACCAATTCAGCTCGCGCGTGGCTGGTCATAGTTGCAACCTAATCTATTTATAATTGAATATCATTCAGGCCTCTAGTTTAACGGCACCGTTTGGTTAAAAGGTTAGCCTTTCACTGCTACATATACATTAAGAAAAGTCGGATACTAAGGCCTGAAACTGAGTTGGACGGACGCCCGCGCGGTGCCATACAAAAGTGCACCGTCGCGGGGCCCCGCTCGGGTGTACGTTGCGGGGAGGCGGGCCGTCGCGGCATTTTATTTACGCAGTGTCGCTAGTTCAATTTTAACGGTGTGCATATACATTATACAGTCGTGTCGATGGAGAACTTAATATATTACTAAGTAGCAAAACGACGACAAGCAGAGCCAACCAGGGTATCCACGGTTAACCGTCGCGGGCGCCCGCTTAACGCAGTTTCAGGCCTAAGTCCATATTCAAAACGAGTTCTCAATTTGTCAAAATTAATATGAATTACGTTGCAAAACTTGATAAAAGTTCACTACTCGACGCGGCGGCGCGGCATCACGGCGCCAAAGGGCGCGTCTTCACTATGTTGTGACGATAGATTATCGTGTCGTTTAAAGCGTCTTGACTTGTGTATTTAAGTGAAGGTATTCACATAGAGGACGACACGATTAACTGTCGTCCACAACTTTTTGATGTTAAATTAGAATAGTTGAGACACTGCGCGATGTAGAACGAAGGGTGGGGTGCGAACCCCTCTCCGCCGACTCTTAGATACTTAAAACTCACAATTCATCGATTTTGATATTTTCGCGCTGTCGCAATCTAAATTTAAAAGACTGGTTTCACAATCTCTTGCAAGTCGCCAATAAGACGGATGCTTATGTGATCCGCTTCCTTCGATTCGTCGGTTTATAGTGTTTTTCTTTTAAAATATGTACTTTTTTTTTTTTTTTCTTCTCATTTAGCATGCGTGATACTCCGATGTTATTTCGTGGACAATAGTGAGGGTTATACGTTTTCTCGACTGTTAAATTACTACTTTGTAAATGGTGTACTGTATAACTGTTTTTGTCCCAAATAAATAAAATAAAATAAATTATTTTTGACAACGATAAATTAATGGTCACGAGATAGTGGGAACGCGCGTGTTATTTCTACGATAAATCTAAAATTATTTTGATAAACAAAAACTTGCATGGAAGTAATGGGCCATAATTGTTCGTTCCGATAGATTAAATAACAGGTCAAACGTAAACCTTTTACGAACGAAGTAAACCGTGCCAGCTACCCGTAAATTGTTGCCATTTTTCTCTGGAGCTGCTAAATCAATTTAAGTGTAGCTCTTTCGTTTTCGTATCGTAACCGTACTTCAACATTCAAAGCAAAATTACGAGCTGAATTTTTCTACTTTTAAATTGCGTAAAAACGGTACTTTTTTACATTAATCAGCAGCCGATTAAATTTTAGCACCTGCAGATTTTTATTTCAGATAGTTTTTAGGGTACCGTATCTTAAAAGGAAAAAGGAACCATTACTGAAAGAAAGAAAGAAAGAATAATACGGCCATTTAAGCGACATATTTTGATACAAATACTTCCTATTGACAAAAAATCATGAAATAAATCATGTTTGGTAAGAAGTAAGGTCAAGGCACAAGTAAAGGAAAAGATAAAAGATAAAATTCCGAAAAACGTTAATTTGTAGTTTATCCAGGGACCAATTTCGTTACCCTTACTAATAAATACTTTTTCTTTCTTTCTTTCTTTACCCCTTGAAAGGGTTTTCGATAGGTATTTTCTAAGCAGTTAATCAAAAACCCATATGATGCAGGTAACCCTTTTGAATGGCTTTAAAGGACCATTTTGGTTATCCGTTGAAAGGGTTTTCGATAGGGTTTTACTAACTAAGCAGTTAACTGCTAAAACAAAGACCCATACGATGTGGGTAACCGTTTTGAACGGCTTATATTAAGCTGTTCAAAAGGGTTACACTGCAACTCTCTTATAAACGATAACAACGTAACATTTCGACTCGGAGCAATGTAATATGATCTCCCGATGATGGGCATACGTTGCAAATAGCTAATATGGTAACCCGAACAAAACCCTTATAATATAAGGGTTTTGTTCGGGTAATATAATATTATTATATAGGTAATCTTATTGAAGGGGACCCTTTCACTGGGTTTCAAGTACAGAAACCAATCAATGAACATTTTTTCAACTACAAAGTTAAGTTTCTTCTTGGGATAAACTCATCCCAACTACGGAACCCTTCATTGTGCGTGGTCCGACACGCACTTGACTGGTTTTTTCACACATTTTCAGTTTTCAGTTAATTAATATCGCTTAATAAAAATGTCCAATTCATACCGACAATTGGATGGTGGTATGTTGCGGAAGGCGGAGGACAGGGTGTTGTGGCGCAGACTGGGAGAGGCCTATGTCCAGTAGTGGACTGCGACAGGCTGAGCTGATTGATTTTTTGATTGATGTTGATTAATGAAGTCTGAATATTACGGCTTTTAAGCTTGTAATTCGGTCTGTCTGGGCCTTAATTAGATTTTAACTTCGTCCTGATTACCGCGGCTACCTGTCCGCAAACGAATTATTTTTTAAATTTGATACTAGAAAAATTGGTTTTGGATGAAAGGGTTACGGGATTAAGATTTTGTTTATTTCGATATTTGTTATTTTGATATTTATGAATTACTATAATTGGGACTTGTGGCTAAGTAATAACAGCCGCACGGGTCGATCAATCAGGTTAAGCTACGCTTGCCGTGGAAGAATCTTTACCTATCAAGATCCCTCCATGCCTCGGAAAGCACGTCAAGCTCTTGGTCCCGGCTGTCATTAGTGGATCTTTGACAGTCCTCCGAAGCCCAACCAACAACCACAACCAGTCTTACCAAGGGGTATCGCATTACCCAGTAACTGGATTGTGGAGGTCAGACAAGCAGTCGCTTCATGTAAAATACTGGTTTTCAGCTGCATCATCATGCGGTTGGACTGGAAGCCGACTTCAACATAGTTGGGAAAAGGCTACACAGATGGTGATGTAATACTTTGTAAAGTAGTAGGTATTGAGTCTAATATCTTGGAAACGACTGGTTTATTCACCAAACATTGACAGTTATGTAGTCTATGACATTAAGGCACATCAGACGGTCTGCTGCGGGGCCATTTCCCCGTTAGATGGCGCTGAAGTCAACATTTTTTAGTTTATTTCGTTAGTAAACGTTTGTTAGTAAAGTAAACTTTACACGAAAACATCGAAACAAAGAGGCGTGGCTATATGCAGAAGACAGTTTGTCTAAGAAAACAAATGAATTATGTGTAAAGTTTTTTGTGTCAAAGTTTCGAAAAGACATGCGCAGGAGACGCAGCTTTAGAGACACATTTCATGTTTTTATAAAAAAAAAAAGTCCTAAGTTTTTTACTGGCTATTATAATGTTATTTCACTGCTAAAGTTATCCGATTTCTATTCCATGTTGGATTACAAGCATGCGAGAATCTGCATTGAATTAAAAATGTTTCATAATATAAATACAACATGATGGCGCTAGTTGTCATGTAAACATCGTGCTCCCGTTATAAAATTCTTTAAAATTGTTATTTGAACAGTATCTAATTAAATACGTCATAAAAACCAAGAAAATAGTATAATACGTGTGTGAAAGTGTTATCCTAACAAATTATACACTGTGAAATATGTAAACAAAACTTATAAATGTGGACAACATTTTGTGTTAAAAACAGTTTCTTGTGTGGTATTTATGACTGTTCTAAAACATATGCCGCCAAATACTTAATTAACAAACGCGTGACATACAAAATATAAGCAATAACAACGAAAAAAGTGATTCAACAAAAAGTGACACAGTGAAAAAATATTTCAAATCGTTCAAATTACAACCGACATCTTTGACGAATTTATTTATTTGCAAGAGCCTACAACAGTCACAGTGGCGTGGTGGTCATACGACCTACATGATACTCGACGATCCTGTGTCTCGAGTTCGATTCCAGCAAATTGTTTCACTTTTTGGAATGTTTGCAAATTAGTTAGAATCAGACAAAGAGGACAAGCAACTTTACACGTTCCGCTGTTACAAAATATATTACCTACATAACCAAAAATGAATAGTTTCCTCGAAAATATTACGTTCCGTCGTACAAGAACTAGATCTGACTCCAACACAAATATTATTGAAGTATTGAACGAGACCCTAGATGATACGACCAATAGTTTGCCCGATACTTCTGTTGACAGCAATAATGAAGAAGTATTAAGGTTAAGAGAGCGGATAAATAAACTTGAGCTCGAACTAAATATAGCACATCAAGAAATTGAGTCACTTTCTTCAGAGAATAAAAACCTTAAAAAACTAAACAAAGACTTGTTAAAGAAAAATGATCCTTGCGAAAAAATCACCTGCAGTCCTAATTCCCCTAAAAAAACCAAAGATCATTCGCCGTTAAAAAAAGGGCAAGGCAAGAAAAAAAACAAACAAATAGAGAGCTCGTCTTTACAATCAACTGTAGGATCACGTAGTGATGATGTTAACAAGCACATAACCGAGAATGCAAAACATACCAGCCGTCTTGAGAGAATAAAGAGCCCAAAAAAGCGAAAATTACGAATAATCAGCAACTCCAACTACTTAAATGCACTAGAAAATATAGAAAACACCTTCAGTGACCAGTTTGAGTATTGCCATTATGTCTCACCAGGTAGCGGAATAAGAGAATTATTGACAAATATCACTGACAAAGTCCAAAATCTTTCTATAGACGACTACTGCATGATTATGATCGGAGAAAGAGATTTTAAAAGCGCAGAAGACTATATTGAACTAGTCAAACAAATTAGGGAATCGCTAAAACAAATATCTCACACAAATATAATAGTATGTTGTCCCACGTACGTGAGAGGAGCTCTAATTCAGAACTATCGTACAGAAATATTCAACAATTTACTTTACATGGACATTCAGAACAATAATTATGCATATTTCTTTGACACAAACCGTGACCTGCCTTTGGAAATGTTTTCACATCATACAGGCAAAGTAAACAAACTGGGAACAAAACAGATTTTTGAGAATATTTACGATCGCCTGGTCATTGACATAAAAATTATCCTATTGACACTGCTCATCTAGACACGTCAGACAACAGTGATTTTTTTCGTCTATAATAATATAAAGATTCTTCATCAGAACATTGCTGGGCTATTAAGTAAATCTGACATACTTACTGTTCACCTGCAAGAATTATCTCAACAGAAAAGAGACATAGATATAATTTGTATTACAGAACATTTCGTAATAGCCGGACATGAGAAATTATTGAATATAACGAACTACAAGTTAGGAGCAATTTATTCAAGACCATCTCAGAAACGAGGAGGAGCATGTATTTTTGTAAAAAGTTGTATTGAATACAGAGAGCTTTTGGATGTCTCTCGTCATTCCATACCTAATGTTATTGAATGTTGCGGCATAGAACTTACGAACCAAGGTGTAATTATTATTTGTGTTTATAGGCCACCAAAGTTGAATAACTTAAATGTTTTTTATGAAAAGTTAGAGATTATTTTGAAGAAGCTATGTACCAAATCTGATAAAAAAATAGTCATGTGTGGGGACTTCAATATAGATACGCTTAAAAGAAATAACTTGACACTGGACTTTGAATACTTTCTTTTGGGCTACAATCTTAAATTAGAACTACGACAGCCCACCAGGCTGTCCAGTAATACTTGTTTGGATAATTTTGCATCTCTAAATTAAAATGTAAATCCGAAGTATTGGACTTTGCATTGTCTGATCACACTGCTCAGATACTCGAAGTTAAGGTTATTAAATCATATAGAATAAATTCATGGCGGATTAAAAAACGCGACTTTTCTAGTGAAAATATGACTAGATTCAAAAACTATCTAAAATGCTTTTCTTTCTCCGAAATCTACCAAACCGAAAATGCTAATGAAGCATACGATTATTTCCTAGAGCATTTTCGCATGCTGTATGATCTTTGCTTTCCTTATAAATTAATAACAGTTAAGTCAAATAAGAATATTAAATGGGTTTCAAATGGTATCCGAGTGTGTAGTAGAAAACAAAGACATTTACTATGGAAATACAGACGCGAACCATCAAATTATAATAAAAACTACTTCAGAAATTACTCGCGCAGGTTTCGGAAAATTATTAAATTAACGCAAAGAGCACAAAATAATTATTTCATTAACACCTCAAGCAATAAATCGAAAGCATCATGGCAGGTTATAGATAACAAAACCCGAATCACTGAGCCTATTTCCCAGATTACAGTTCAAAATACTACCATTACTAATCCGACAGACATTGCAAATTCTTTTAACAACTTTTTTATTGACCAGACACAAAATAACATGACGAAACCACCGGACACTACGAACTTGACCAGTAACCCCAACTCAATGTTTATGCATCCAGCAGTTCCGCAAGATATTATGAGAGCGATACAATCATTAAAAAATAAAAGTAGCACTGGATATGATGGTATATCAACAAAAGTTGTAAAATTCGTATCAGGCGATATCGCCTTGCATTTGTGTCATATACTTAACTTATGTATCAGTACTGGAGTATTTCCGGATAGTTTAAAAACAGTTATAGTGAAGCCACTTTTAAAAAAAAACAATAAAGAAGATCTAGCAAATTATAGACCAATTGCTTTAATACCCATTTTTTCTAAGGTTATAGAAAAAATAATTTATGACTCAGTAAATAACTTCCTAGACAAATATAATATTTTAAGTGCTGAACAAAAGGGTTTCAGAAAAAATAAAGGTATAAATGCGGCCGTTTACGATTTGATAAATGTCATATTGCAAAATGTTGATAAAAAAGTACCAGTTTGCGCAATTTTTACAGACATGACGAGGGCATTTGATTGTGTTGATCACGAAATTCTTATAAAAAAGCTAGACATCATAGGCATCAGAGGAAATGTACTTAATCTCATAAGATCATACCTTAAAAATCGTAAGCAGCACACAGAAATATCAAGAATATGTCTAAAAACTAAGCGCGAAGAAAAATATTTATCAAAGGCTAGAATTATTATGTATGGCGTACCACAGGGTAGTGTGCTGGGCCCTTTATTATTTTTGCTATACATAAATGATTTACCTCGCCACATTGAACATCCTATGGTCTTATTCGCCGACGATAGTACCGCCTTGATTAGGTGTATTGACAAAAAAACATATGAACATGACATAAATGCTACTTTAACAAACATTATACGCTGGCTTGACCAAAATAATTTAATGATTAATATAACTAAAACTAACGTAATGCATTTTTATCAACGGATTCTACCAGAAGTTTTACATTTACACTATAATGGACAAAAAGTTGACCAAGTACTAATTGCAAAATTCCTTGGCATTAAGATAGATAGTCAACTAACTTGGAAGCCACAAGCAGAAGAAGTATGTAAAAAACTTAGTGCAGCTGCGTATGTGCTCTTTAACTTGTCTAAAATAGTGAATTTGGCCACAAGATTAATTGCATACCATGGGTTAGTCGCATCGATTTTGAGATTCGGCATAATATTTTGGGGAAATTGTAGTCTGAGGGAACAGGTGTTCAAGGCTCAAAAACGCTGCATAAGGGCTATGTGCAATTTAATAGTAACAGATAGCTGCATACCTGTATTTAAGTCCCTAAAATTGCTAACATTCCCATCCCTTTATATTTTAGAGGTGGCGGTTTTTGTCAAGTCAAATATACATCTTTTTAAAAAAGTGTCTGAAAATAGAAACCGGCCAATTAGGAGACATTATAAGAATTTGCTAATTGTTAGTGGTTCCGATACCGCCCTATTAAAGAAAAGTATTATGCGTATAGGTCCGACCATATTTAACAAAATACCCGATGTAATAAAAAATGAGACACTTCCACTTTTCAAAAAGAAATTGACAGATCTATTAATTAATAAATGTTATTACTCAATTGGCGAATTTTTTACCGATAAAAATTTAAATTGATAATATGACATCTCTATTTTGTACTAATCTCATTTATATTTTTAATTTATCTGTATTGACTGTATTGCCTATTTCAAATTTTTTTTGCTGAATTTCTTCTTGACATGGTAAACTTGTACTGATTTGATTGAATGTGTTATTACCTAATATATTTTTAATGTCTTTAATATTATAGCTTAAGCTGTTTGCATGCCTTAGTTAAGGTAGTTAGTATAAGGAACTTTTTAAACTAAAACACCTGTAACTTGTACCTACTTTCTGTGCAAATAAAAAAACTATTCTATTCTATTCTAAAAGGACAAACAGACATTTTCCCTGCAATGCAAAATTCCTTGCAATGGATAATTAATAGGAAATAAAACAAAGAAAAGCCTCGAGTCATTAGCCAAAGAGCGTCTAAATAAAGCAGGAAGCATATTAATTACCTTCTGTTAATTAACCACATAGACTCATGTAGTTATCTCAAAGAGATATACATATATGGCGAGGAAACCGTACCCTAATCCCTTTTAACCATACGTTAATTCAAACGGAATTCATTTTCTTTTGAGGCTATGGACGACTGAGGCACAGAATAAATACGCACAGAAGGCTTACTCTATACAACGAGTGAAAAAATGCGTACGCACATATAGACACGCGTGTACGTACTGTGAGTGCAGCGCTAGCACATAGTGTCGTAGCGCCAAGAGGGCAACATGTCCTGAGGTGTTTGAGGAGTGGAGAGGTATTCCACGGCTATCAGGACAATCCCGGAAGTACGGTCAAGAATACTTCCTTCCTCCGTGCACGTTTGCTCTTGCGAATCTCCACTCAAGCCTGCAAGCTTTCTTGCTTTTATTGCCAATAAAAGCAGAAAAGAAGTGGGAGCTCTGTTCCTCATCAGTGTTCACCACTGAGACCGGCCAATAAAGACAAGTCAGAGGTGAGGAACAAGACTTCTACCTGGATATAGGGTCCGTGGGGTCGCTACTGCCCAACTGCTCGCCACATGCTGCCCTGAGGGTTCATGTATTTTTCTTGGTCTGGCTCCTCATTCCTCACCCTGGACCTGTTTCAGCAAAGTAAACTCTACCGACACAGAGCTAGAGTACAAGAGCGTGCAAGCCCCACCACGACGTTAACGTAGAGATACTGCGGTGGGGGTATTATTATTATTACACGACTGCCCAAAAAGGAGTTTAATGTATTCAGGGTTCATGTATGTTTGTATGTATGTGAGTTTCTTTATTATTGATGGACTCGGGTTTAATCACAATCTCATCGGATAATAAGCACTATAGTTTCAGAACGCCGTATGTCCATGTGTGCGTGGCTGTTTTCGTTACTCGTATGCAGCTGTCCTTCTGTAATTATCTATTTGGTGGTAGGGTTGTCAACGGTGCAATTTCCGAGCGGAGTTTAAAGTAATTTGTCGGGGTCCGGTCTCACAGATGCGACAGACGCGACATTTTCGGTTAATTCAATATAGGCAAATAGGCTTATGTGCTCATAAAATTACTTATTAATACGGTCCGTTCGGTTAAGAATTTAGTTAGTTAAAAAAGTATTAGAAACTTACATTTTTAACCTGTCAAGTCTCGACTAATGAGACACAGTGAATCATCCATTGTTACGTTACTCCCGGGAGTCACAATTGCATTCCTGTTTAAGATTTCTACGACATTACGACTTAACTCTCATAATCTTCGGGCGACTTGCAGCTTTTACTGAAATGTCGATATAAACTCGACTTAGACTTAAACTTAAATCGACTTACCTTAAATCTCGATTTAAATAAACTTCAAAGTTAATCGGCATCTGAGTCGGTTTAGAGTTGTTAAATCTCAATTTTATAGACAGACGTCACTATACCTAGTGTTACTTTAAACTCTGTTTATTTGTGAAATTGGATTTCTATTCGCGTAATGATCATGATTTGTTATCGGATGATGACGAGGAGAGAGTACAATATTCAGAGACTCCGTGTTTCTCTCGTAGAGTTAACGTTAGAAGCGATTTATCTATATGAATAAAAAGAGAAGTCCTGACTGGCTGACTGACTGACTGACTGATTCAAACTCAAACTCAAACAAATTGCTTAGCACATGTGTGAGTACTATGTACCTACTCTAAAGCTACCATTTACTGGGTACGTCTTTATTTGACTTGGATGTGCCCTGGCGGCTGAGAGTGTGTCATGCTCACTCTAATGTCTCGCTGATGGTGGCGCGTGTGTTGGATCATTTAACGGATCCATGCGTCAGGTTCGTGAACGGGCGCAGTTGGTGGAGGCTGGTCATACCTTAGCTGCCACGGCTTATTTTAATTTTAATTTTGAATTGTTTTTTTAATTTTTTTATTACGGACGCTTTTAACGTTCATCGTTCTCACATGTATAATTTCAACATGAATTTTGTAACCATATTTTGATTTAAAAGAGTGTCCGTGGAGTTTCTTGACCGTTCTTCTCCATAGATCTACGTTTTGGAATGCAACTAGCTTCAACTTTCTGACTTACCTACTGACCGACTCTTTGACAATTCAAAAGTGCCTGTAATTGGTTTAATTGAAATAAATGCTTTGAGTTTGAGTTGATCCACGCGGGCAAAGCCGCGGGCAAAAGCTAGTTTAGTACATTACGAGATGACGAATTTTTTAAACGATTCCGCTGAAGACAAAGTTTCTTTATGATAAAAATATTCATGAGTTTCCAAGTGATTTTAACAGGTAAGCTTATGTACTTATAGGTACAATTATGATTGATGCTAAAGAAAATTAGAAAATAACACGAGAACAATTATAAAAAAACCGGTCAAGAGCGAGTCGGACTCGCGCACCGAGGGTTCCGTTCCGATTTCTGAAAAAGTGTGCTATTTAGAGACATCGTTTTATTTTTCCTGTAATCTTTACATAAACTTCTATCACATAGAATAATTTCAGATTTTTCCCTTTGTAAACTTCGGAGATAAGGGGGGGGGGGACGGTATTTTTTTAAGATTTTTCATCAAAAAACGAAAACTATGCGGCCTAAAAAAAAAAAATGTTTAAGAATATGAAAACAGTGCTCTTTCATATGATACCCCACATGCTCTAGTAGCCCCACTTTGAATTTTGAAGACCCCCTTTCAGCACCTTTTACAAAAAAAATATAAATATTTTTGTTTCTTTCTTATTTGCAAAATAGTTGGGTAAACGTCATATAAAACTATTCCAAATTTCAAGTTGATAGCATTAGTAGTTCTTGAGATATTCAGCTGTGACAGACAGACAGACAGACAGACAGACAGACTGAGTGAGACCATAAGGGTTCCTTTTTACCATTTTGGTACGGAACCCTAACAACCAACACTGACTTACGAGTAATATAGCAACTAATACATCGAGGCAGGTTTTCCAATGACACTCAGTTCAACAACTTCATAGACAAGAGTACTAACAAGGCGTCTAAACTTCAGGAGTCCAGATCATGTTTGACGGTGTGGAAGTTTGATCTCCAATTTGGAATGGAAATGTGAACATTTTCCTCGCACCGTTTGAGTTTCGCTACGGATTTTGTTCGATATTATTTTTTGGGATGGTAGCTCGTCATTGCTTTTGTGAAGATTCTACGAAAGATTTTTGAGGTTTAGGTTTTAAGTTCTGTTATTTCATACTGGTTTTTGTACGAAATCACTTAACATCGTCCATCTGAAATTGTAATCCTTTATAACTCAAAATAAATGTAAACTTTTTAGAGATTGTGCCTGAAATCTATATAAATAAAAAGAGAAGTCCTGACTGAATGATTGACTGACTGGCTGACTCATCAACGCCCAGCCCAAACCTTTGGAACTAGAAAGCTGAAATTTTGCACAGAGGTTCCCTTTACAATGTAGACAAGGAATAAGGAAGGAATTCCCGGTAGTACGTTCCCGTGGGATATTTTCCGACATCCACGCGGGCGAAGCCGCTGGCAAAAGCTATAGTACCATATAAAAATGTATCTCTTCTAGTAACACAATAGGGAACATTTATCTTGAATCCATCAAAAACTTAACTCAAACAAAATAAGGGCGACGAAAAACAAATCCAATTATGCAACTTCAGAGTTGAATCGGTATGACTCGACTTCTCAAATCTATCTTCTATCTATATAAATGAAAAGAGAAGTCCTGATTGACTGACTGACTCATGAACGCCCAGCCTAATCTCTTGAACCTAGAAAGCTGAAATTTTGCACAGAGAGGTTCCCTTTATAATGTAGATAAGGAATAAGGAAGGATTTCCCGATAGTACGTTCCCGTGAGATATTTTCCGACATCCACGCGAGTGAAGCCGCGGGCAAAAGCTAGTGTCAAATAAAATCGATTTGGATTACATTAAAGTAATAGGGTTAGGTCTCCTGAACGAGAACTTGACATTCTGCCAAGACTTTAAGAAGTCTTTTTACAATGCTCTTTCCCTTTCTTCGTTCGTTCGGACTTAATTTTTTGGTCTTCACTGAATTTGGTCCTAAGAAACGAACCGCGTACAAGTAACTGTTATTCATCAATATATAGTTGTGTTATTTCAGTAACAGCAATAAATTGTCGAGATTTGCTGGCAATCGAGTGGTCGTAAAATTTTAGCGCCGCGAACTATTGATTTGAACCCATTTCACGGTAAAGTAAACGGGGTTAACAGGAAATCGCACCAATGTTTTTGATCTCTATAAGGACTCGAACATTTTGTTCACATGATTTTATTTAATGTTGTGTTAATTCATGTTAAAACTAGTTAGCTTGATACAATGAAACATTACCTGATTTTTACTCTTGACAAAATTAAATTATTTTAAGGGGAAAACGTTAAGGGCCCTCGCTCACGGCGACTTTTTGTAGCGGTAGCCCGCGAAATTAAAATTATCTTAAGTTTTTTGCAATTATACATCTATATTATAGTTAAATTATAGTTGCATAATTGGATTTGTTTTTCGTCGCCTTTATTTTCTTTATATACATGTATTTATATAATTATAATCATTAAGTTGTATTACCGATTTTAATTATTATAATTTTATAAATACATATTTATTACGGTCGCGAATAATACTTTAATCAACATACAACCTAATACTAACTTGAAAATTGCAAAAAACGTAACAAAATTGGAATTTCACAGGCTACCCTTAAGTCATTTTCGCTAAACCACGCAAAATAACAAATCACCTACAACTTTCAACCTTTAGAACTTTCAAAAAACTTCTGCACCGTCGGCCATCCCACAATTACGTCATAAAAACAAAAAGGTATCACTCAACTACCCACATGTGAGTAGGTACAGCTAACCCCTTAACTCTAATCCTTCACTGTCTGTATAAATTCAGTTACAAGTTCCCGTGGGCCTCCTCCGGTCGACGGCAACTTGGTCCTTAGAGGCCTCATGTAATGTTTTGCGATTGTCTTAATGGTGACTGTAAAGTCTATGAGTTAACTCTGGTCTGTTTTGACAGAAGCTGGAATAGTGTTGGAAATTGGCTGGTTAATGTATTAATGGATAGAGATTTGCATGTTTCTTGACTGAATAAAGAAATGACGTGTATACCAATACTTGGTCCTATTTTTCATCTGGATACTTACACTTGTTTTAACCCGCTGTTGGGTTTAACCAATTGTTCCCATCCGCTTCAACCAGCTACGCAGGTGGCTACAGGAGTTCATCCACATACAAGCGCAGAGTTGATGGTCCTCGACACCGGGCTGTAAGTATTCCAGGGAGGCTATACCATCCCTAGATAGTAGGCTAACTAAGCGTTTATTACGCCTGGACAGGAACGGCCTGCGCCTGGTGACGGGGACCATCACACAACATTGCTCACTAAACAACACTTCCACACAATAGGCATAACGGACAGTCCTCTGTGCAGGTCTTGTATGGAGGCTGAGGAAACCATTGTGTATGTGCACATTGAATGCACAGGCGTCACCCGGATTAGAACAGAAACCTTCGGGGCACCCATATCTTTCACAGATGTTCTTAACAGGCCAGGAGATGTGATCAACTTCTGGAGGGAGGTGAGCTGGTTGGAAGAACCTCTGCCGGCCGCTATGCCCCATCTTTGAGGTCGTTCACCAAGATAGGTTTACATATGTATAACCTCAAACATTTTTATTATAGCTATTTTAACGTCTCATAAAATTCATTTCGATGCAAAACGTAAAAAACAAAATCTTTACTACCCCATTCATAATCTGCCTAGCTTTTTCTCAACTACGTTGGAGTCAGCTTCCAGTCTAACCGGATGCAGCTGAATACCAGTATTTTACATGGAGCGACTGCCTATCGGACCTCTATAACCCCATAAATACCCTTGGTAAGTCTGGTTGTCTGACTTTTTGGCTTCTGACGACCCGTAACGACTGTCAAAGATCCACGAGTGATAGCCGGGACCAATGGCTTAACGTGCTTTTCGAGGCGCGGAGGGATCGCGTTATGTAAAGATCCATGACCCATCCATGAACCAACCGCTACAAGCGTAGCTTAACCTGAACCCGAGCTGAACCTGATCGACTCGTGTGAGTGTTATTGCTTTATTTATTTAACTTTATTACCCTATTATACTTACAATATCAAGTAATTACTAATTACTTTCGTTGTATACACTATGTCTATAAACATCAACATTTTATATTGTTTTAGTCACGTGTGTGTAATACCCGCAGTTAATTTGTTTTATGTGCCAGACATCTTCGTACAGAAAGACCAGAAAATTCTAGAAAAAAATACGTGAACGTGTCCTTGAAGGAAAAACGGGCTCGGAATCCGTATCGAATTTAATCACAAGAAAGAAAAGTAAAAAGATACAACATACAGTAAACTTACGTATAAAACAGGTTTTATCTGATATTGTTTGGTAGTGTGAAGGGATTCCTGTATAAATCTTTTTGATAGACTACATAGTTCTAATATTGGTGTTCCTAGTCGGGCATAAGCAGAGGTGTAGGTACGTGTAGGTGAACGGTATTTTTTTACATTTTTCATCAAAAGTCCAGAACTATGCGGCCTAAAAAAAAAAATGTTTGAGTATGTGCAAACAGCTCTCTTTCATATGATATGCCACGTGTCTCAGTAGTACTTTGAATTTTTAAAACCACCCTTTAGGTTGCAAAAAAAAAAATCTATCTCATTTGCAAAAATAGTTGGGCAAACGTCATCTAACACTGTTCCAAATTTCAAGTTAACAGCATTAGTAGGTAGTTCTTGAGATATCCAGCTGTGACAGACGGACAGACAGACAGACTGAGTCGCATTGGGTTCCATTTTACTATTTTGGTATGGAACCCTATTGGGTGCTATGTATTCTAAAGATTCCCGCGATCGATGTAAACGGCTTTTGAAGATCTTTTACAAGACGCAGACGGCATGAATTTCATAAAAAGGTGTCTGGATGTTAAGTCTGTGACTAGACTTGAACAAATGGGTTCGTCCTTGTTTTGATAAATAAAGGTTCTGATAATATGTTTTGTTGAGTCTGTCTCTTTTTAGGGTTCCGTACCTCAAAAGGAAAAAACGGAACCCTTATAGGATCACTCGTGTGTCTGTCTGTCTGTCCGTCTGTCACAGCCAATTTGCTCCGAATCTAATGAACCGATTAAGTTGAAACTTGGTACACATATGTATTTTGGTAACCCAAACACGGACATGTAATGTTAATAAATGAATTTTTAATATGGGGGTGGGATTTTGGGGGAAAATAAGTACAATTAAAAAAAAAGTTTTGCAAACTGTACCGTGTGACATATTAAATGAAAGGTCTTACTGTGAGGGTCTCAAATATATTTTTTTTATAATTTTAAAATAAATTGTTTTGAAGTTATTTAAGAAAATAGACGAAAATTGACCATTCCCCCCCCTTATCTCCGAAACTAATGAGCCTAAAATTTTGAAAAAAATACAGAAAATAGTTCTTTACCTATAGATTACTGGAAAACCTATCAGAAGTTTGTGGTCTTGTAAATCTATATATAAAAAATTCAAAGCCCTGACTGACTCATTGACTGATTATAATCAACGCACAGTCCAAACCACTGGACCTAGAGACATGAAATTTTGCACATAGATACCTTATATAGTTAAACATCCATTAAGGAAGAATTTTTGAAAATTCCATCCCTAAGGGAATAAAATAGGGGATGAAAGTTTTAATGAAAAATCTTATTTCTTGAGTTATAAGACTTGAAACTTAGCACGAATATTCATCTAAGTTAATTATAAAATTAATCATTTTTAGTTTTCTTAAACTACCCCCTTTTTTGTGGAAGGGAAATCATCAAATGACTTCTCCCGCTCTGGGTGGAGCGGAAGGGCCTGTCATACTTTTACTGACTAAAACCCACCCGTGTTTCTTCAGTAGCCTATGGCAGGGCCACGGTATCTCTTTCGAACCATCCGCGACCACAGAAGACGGGATTGGGGGATGTCAAAGTTTGTATGGAGGAATTTTAACACGAGGTCCGATTTACTCAAAACTCAGTTTTTGTACTTGAGACCAAAAATAGAGACTAACTAACGAGTATCAGGGTTTTCCAAAAATCTACCCCTAAGGGGTGAAAAGGGGTAGCAAATTTTACAGCGGAGGATTTTATTGGGGATTGATTAACTCGAAAATTGGTGTAAATAATGTTTGACCCAAGTTATGGAAACATCCGAGAAGATTTTTGAAATTCTACCCCTGTGGGGGTAAAAACGGGGATACAGTTTATATGAAAAATCTTATTGTTTTGGTTAATGAACTTGAAACTTAGCACAAATACTTGCTTATGTAAGTAATAAGGTTTGTCATTATTAGTTTTTCATAACTACCCCTCAAAGGGGGTTTAGGGATGTTAAATTTTGTACGGAAGATTTTTAAAACGCAGTCCGATTAACTTGAAACTCAGTATTCAGTATTCAGTATTCAGTATTTTATACTTTTGATGAAAAATAAACAATAATAAGAAAATTAAAACCCATGAAATCAGACATCCACGCCGGGCAAAGCCACGGGCAGTCTAGCTAGTATCTCAATATTGTGCGTACAAACTTACTAAGCCTCCGCTGTCCGTCCGTCCGTCCGTCTGTCACAGGGCTGTATCTCATGAACCTTAATAGGTAGAGAGTTGAAAGTTTCACAGATTGTGTATTTCTATTAAGACTATAACAACAAATAATAAAAGTAAAGTAAAGTTAAAATTAAAGGGGGCGGCCCCTTTAATTTTAACTTTACTTTTTTTTTCCCATACAGAAAAGTTTTCATTTTGAAAAAAAAATAACCTGTGTTTGGGGATGTTATTGTGTAGAACTCGTCGAGTAGAGTACAAAGATATTTTTGTTTTTTTTTTATCTTCTAAAATGAAGAAATAGGGGGCCGTAAAAGTTGTTAATTTTATACCATTTTTGTACGAGCTCTATTATATAATGAACCTTAATCAAGAAATACTAAAAACGGCGATTCGTAGGGTATTTTGTTTAAATAAGGGCGATTTTCTGCAACTGCAAAAAATAACCTTGTAATTCACAGTATCATTACGAAATACAAAGTTATCTTTGCGATTGTTAAACATATAATATGTTACGGAACCCTTTGTGTGCGAGTCCGTCTCGCACTTGGCCGGTTTTTTTTTTTGTCTTTTGGCTGTAGGTAAACTAATTTCATGAACCTTGTCTCTAGGATAGATCCATCTCTAGAATTAGGTTCTTATAACTTCAAACTTGCTTTCATTAGGGTTTTGGCCTTAATTTTTGATTTCCATAACATTATAACGGCCTTCATGAAAATCTGTAATTTTCACCAGTATTTGACATTAAAGTGTCAAAAACCGCTCTGTATTTGGACAGCCGTTATTATGTGACCATTCACTAGCTTTTTTGGGGTCGTGGATCTTTGACAGTCGTTATGTGTCGTCAGAAGCCCGAAAGTCTGACAACCAATCTTACCAAGGGGTATTGTATTATTACCCAGTATCTGGGTTGTGGAGGTCAGATAGGCAGTCGCTCCATGTGAAGTACTAGTACACGGAGAAAAAATCTAGTTAAGTTTACCAGAATTTTGCGACTTTCACTAGAAAGTATATTAGTATACGTGACAACTATTCATTTTGTAAACATTAGTAAAAATATATAGTTCCTGATAATCCTAAGATAATTGCATGTTCAACCTAATTTTCGGTACACATTATTAGCAAATGTGTATTGTGTGCAAATAGCAATGTTTGAGCTTACTGACGTGCTTTATTTAACACAACAAAGCATGATTTAAGGCTACTCTTTCGAAAAAAGCTTAAAAACGGCGTGCAGATGAAGCAGTTTTTCGCCGGAACCTACAGAGAAATTACATCTGAAAAAAATTGTTAGTAATCTACATGATATGAATATTATTATATTATTAATATAATAATATTCATATCGTTATTCGTTTCGTTATTTGGTTCAGCCATAATTTTTCTATCGGTATCACATAATAAGAAAAAAAACCCCAAATCACCTCCAAATCGTTAAGATAAAACCATTTTACTCCTTCATTTTTTATCAAAAGAATTTAAAAAAAAATATCTACTACTTTGCAATACAAACGAAAATGATTTGGTTTTGTTACTTTTTAAAAACATGTATATTTTTTATTATAATAAATTAAAAATGCGTCTAATTTGGGACAGCGCTCCTTGATGGGCGAGTCCTATTACTGGCTGGACGTACGACGCGTTGCGTGAGCTCAGGCCAGAATGCGCAAGCTAACCACTCAAGGTCATTGGCGTATAGTTCGGCCTTAACATAAACAGGACGAATTGTTGTCATTACTTTATGTTTTGTGTAGATTTGTTGCAAGTGAAGTGTTGCCAAGTCACTATAACTGTAACCGCTGTTGACATTACAAAATATCTTTTAAGTGAACAATATTTTCACTGTTATAACTAAAATAGTGTATCGTAATCCGTACCTATCAGATTATATTACTGGAAACCGTTATTTTTATTCTAAATGTGTTCTAATTTTAGGGGAAAAATATGTCTTGTACTAAAAACAATTATTCTGGTAGACGTAACCATAAAAAAGTCGTGTCCAATAGCAAGTTTCGATTTTAATCTCTACTATAGAATTAATAATTGATACTGTTTAACATGTTTTGTACACTAAAATTCCGTAACAGATTTTTTCAGTATTCCTTAAAATGCGATTAAATAACCACAACAATAATTCTGATAGACATGACCATACATTATTTCCTTTTACTAGATTATTATTTACAAGTCGTTCTGATAATTTAGTAGAATATTTTTTTCTCCGTGTATTCAGTTGCTTCTGGTTAGACTGGAAAAGGCTAGGCAGATTGATTTCGCCCGTATGTTTAAGGCCTATGTTATAAGGGGCGAGCTTATTGCCATAAACCGGGCACAAAACCAGAATCCAGAGTCTGCGTCTAGAAAATAGTAACATAAAATATACCATCACTGTTGAAGCTATACACATAATCGTTTTATTCCCGTGCTCTTTGCATCCTGTGCGATTAACACCCGATAGAGTGCGGCGATGCGTGATAGAAAGTAAATAGAATGGCAGCGCAAAGTGTGTTCGCACATCTTTGCGCAACTTCGCGGTTCATTTGCGCGGAGCTGACAAAAATAACGATCGTGAATGTATTAGTAAATCAACAGCAATTTGTACAGTCAACTCAGGGACTAGGTGGTTGCTATGGTGTGGTCCCGTTTCTTGCAGGGAATACATATATTTGTAATAGGCATTTACATAGTGGAATGATGACTAAATTTTTTTTTCTCAAACATGCATGGAAATATTGTCATTATTTTCGAAAAAAGAACACCCGAAGTATCGAATTTACGGTCAAAGAAAATCAAATCCATTGCAGGAGCGTTTTTTGAATTTGGAACATTACAGCGCTCCAGCAATGTTGTATGAAACGGCGTGCTGGGATTATTAAATACTCTTTGATTGGATCTCTTTGCTTAGTATAAATTGCGTTCACGTGGATGTATAGCCATAAATGCGTTTGCCTTTAGGCACAGATGTTAGATAGAAAATTGGCGGCAAAACTGAAAATACATCTTGATTTGAAAATTTATATTTACATACATAGTAAATATAAATTTAATACTTAATTAAAATTTTTTTATTTCAATATACTTAAAAATAAGCTAAAATAACTTAAAAATATAATATCTTAAACTAAAACTAATAAAAAACTAAAATATGGCGTCGAAAAATTCCTCCGCATCGCTGTCGACTGGTAGAGTACCCAAGAGACTGGCGGCATTGCCACGTTGTATGGCAATGCTAATCCTCTGGCCAAGGTAAAAGCCAGCCCTTGGGTCACGGGAAGTGTCAACAAGCCGTTTGGAGATTTCCTTAAACAAACTATGAGCACTCGGACCCCACGGCCCAAGGGTTTCAACCCCAAACGGCTCAAAAATATAATTACCGATAAGGTTATTATACTTCCGCCGCTTGAGGTTTTCCGCAGCCGCAGCAGCAGTGCCAGCACAGCACGCCGAGCCCGGAAGATGGGATGGCGCAAGAGTATCGACACAAGTTGCGTCCCACACTAAAGGCCTTCCCACCTTCCAAGGAAATAATGACATGCCGTCCGGTCTCTTGCCATCGTCGCGTGCCAAGCCATTGGGTTCTAATACAGCTGGAACGCCGACGGTGACGAGGGCTCGTCGGATGATGTCATTGATGTTAGCGTGCCGCGCTAAGCGACCCGCACTTCGGCTGCAAGACAGGCCGTGGTGTCCGAGGCTGCTGACAACTTCGCCACAGTGACAGCGATGAGGAGAACACGAAGGAGCTCCAAGTCGCAGGGAAGCAGCGAGGCGGAAAGTAGTGTCGTCGAACAAAGTGCCTATGTTCGACGACGGTAGCGCATGAAGCCACAGACCCGACTCCCACTTGCCCACAGCAAGCAGGCGCGCACGCTCCGCAGTAGTAGCAGACGTGTCAAGTAAATTGTTCTGTACTAC
Organism: Cosmia trapezina; assembly: GCA_905163495.3. NCBI lineage: Eukaryota > Metazoa > Arthropoda > Insecta > Lepidoptera > Noctuidae > Cosmia > Cosmia trapezina. The sequence goes on along the minus strand of LR991027.1, from coordinate 6,928,090 downwards.
TCTGCAGAGCGGCTCATCCCACCGTCTCTGGGAAGATGGATTTTCGGGTGGGTCTGAATTCGGGCAAGCGAGTTTCCAGGCATCCATAGCCTCGGTGAAACAAGGCACATCAAAATTAACCAGTGTGGAGGCTAGGATTTTCCTGATTAATTTCTCTGCGCCGTGGACCGAGGATATGAACGCCGGTAAACTAATACTAGAAATTTTGCGGACGCCGAGGCCTCCCATACGGATGGGAAGAGTAGCTTGTGCCCAAGCACGGTCGTCCAAGGCCACATTTAAGATCAAAGTTAAAGTATGCCGGATAATTTTGTCCATTTCGTCTAAAAGGTGAGTGTGCTTCCATAAATGGGAAGCGCGAAGGAAATATGTTAATTTAGGGCCAAAACAGCAGTAACGAATTAATGTTATGGCCGAATGCATGTTAATTTGGAATAATCTTTCCGAAACGTCATTGAAATTTTGAATTTTTTCTTCAATAAAAAGAGGAAAAGAATTTTCATAGATTGGAGACCCGAGGAGACGAAGAGAGTTTTTTTCGATAATTTTGATTTCTGGGGCTATTGCATTAAATTTAGGAAGGGTTAGTTGTCTGTCAGTACTGTCCGCTAAAAATAGTTCACATTTCGAAAGGTTGAGATCAAGGCCAATGGAATGAAGTTCATTTTTTAAAAATTGAAGATCGTTTAAAACAGTTTCTACATCGCCTCCCAAGGTTCCATCATCAAGATACCAAACGTTAAATTTGGAATTTAGATGTCGAATAATTGGGTGAATGGCTAAACTAAAAATCACTGGCCCGAGGGGGTCACCTTGTTGACAGCCAACAGCAGATTCCAGAAGGTTGTCCCGATACAGTAATTTAGAAGGGTGTCTGTAACATTGCCAAAGGAAACTATAAATTTGGGGTATTTCTTTTCTAGTTTCTGCCAGCAAGGTGTCCCTATTAACAGAATTGAAGGCATTCTTTATGTCAACCTTCAGGATGACCTCACCTTTGCCAGAATTTAGGTAGGTCGATAAGGCGTGTACGGCAGCCTCACAGCCCCCTTTGGAGCCGTAACCTAGCTGCAGGGGCTGCAATTTTTCCGAAACCACCTCACCAAAAAATTTACAACAAATCTTGGCTGCCATACGACGGTAAGTAGTTCCCACGGCAATGGGACGAATGCCGCCATCCTTCTTACGCAGGGCGCATAGGTTGGCCCCGTATAGAACGTCGATGACGGCCTCGTTCACCTTGCCGGAGAGCATGAGATTAATCAGAGCCGTAAGCTCCTTCAAGAGCAACTCACCAGCTGCCCCGGCGCCTGGACAGATAAGGTCCTTAAGGTGTTGAGGACTCAGGCCGTCGAGGCCACCAGCGGAGCCGCTCCTGAAGGAGCAAACGGCTGTGACCAACTCTCGACCTGTAATGGTGAGAAATTAAAATGAGTTCCAACGGTTCAGAGTGAAATGGAGATTGATTGTAGGTACTCCACCAGATTTAAGATCAGAAGCCAAATTGGCAATGGAAAACCTGCTTCCAGCGAAGTCAAAAGAAAAATACATGAAAGTAGGTACTTATATGAAAATTTTATGATTTGGAAAAACGAGAAAAAAATTAACATTTTCTACGAAACAGTATTTTTGGAGTATTTTAATGAGATTGCTAAAACTAAAAACCCATCTACATTATGGACAATTTATTCCATGCTGAAATGTACACCGTTCATGTTAAAAACGGCATTAACTTGAAAAATTATGGAAACTTAACTACTTTCATTTCCCTGCATTCTTTTGAGAAAAGCACTATATATGCCTCGGCGGAAATGGCAATTGCCTGTCTCGTATTAGTGATGTCCTCGCGTACGGCTCGGCCTTCAAACTCATACTCGACCTGCAATTGCCTATTTCACGGCCTTTGCAATAATGTACTATTTTGTCCGTCATATAGTTTAATAATAACAAAATATTGGACCCGTATTTTTTCTTTTTTTTTCGTAATCAAAAGATTACGGCGATATATTGAGTTAACATGTGGCATGACGTCACTTCTTTTTCGTTTTTATACGTACTTTGTTATAGTTATGACGTAGCCTCGACTCCCCTTTATAAAAGTATTTTTTTATTATATAGAGCATAAAATACGTGTCTAATATTTTGTTTTTAATTTTACCCAGGCATCATTTCTATTGTTTCAGTTCTTGGTATGTAAGATTTGTGCCTTGAATGAACCCAATCTACAGAAGAAACCCTGAAGTTAGATTAAAGTTGTTTTATTTTTAACTAGCGACCCGCCCCTGCTTCACACGGCTTTGCGACTTGACAAAACATTAGTTGAGGTTTTTTTATTACATGTAAGTTTAATGTATTGTACACATAAGTCTTTCGGAATAAATTTACTTAATTATGGTAGAAACAACATTATATTTCGTTGCGTAGTTTAGAAGAACAACGTAGTCACATAGATAACGAACATCTACTTTAATCTATACATATAAATAAAAACAGAAGTACTGACTGACTGATTGACTGACTCATCAACGCCCAGCCCAAACCCTTGGACCTAGAAAGCTGAAATTTTGCACAGAGGTTTCCTTTACAATGTAGACAAGGAATAAGAAAGGAATTTCCGGTAGTATGTTCCCATGGGATATTTTCCGACATCAACGCGGGCGAAGCCGCGCGGGAAGTGCTATAGTTTATAATATACACAGATGTCTGGACATAACAAAACGCCTCATATTGGACAGTCCAATTTACAATTCAAGCCTCTCAGTCACGAAGTACTATGCTCAAAACACGGGATACGGTCGGCCTCTCCCAAATACATACAAAGGCCACAGTACCATCTAATTTAGGTGGCAACGTACAAATCAGAACCGAGCAATCACAGCGCTTTGGCAACACGTTCATATGTAGGTACGAATCATGGTGTCCATTCAGTATAGGATTCGAAATTAGAATATTTCGGGTCTTGCTATTTGCGGCAATTGAAGCTTAGTTTGTAGCTAATTATTTTTGGCATAATAATTTCAACAGTGACTGTTCACAACAGTTTATGCATAAAACAGCACAAAATTACCTTTGTCCAGCATTGAAGTAACAAAAACTTACTAACCTACATAATGTACTTCATTCATATTCTTCAAAACAATTAAGTAACTTCTCGTGGTAATCCATCCTTCTGTAATTTTGCTGGAATCAAACGAAAGTTCCTGTAAGGTCATGATAAATAATAAATAACATTTAATTTAGAAAATTGTTTCAAATACACTTTTACACGTCAAAAAAATGATTAGGTACATTTTAAAACTTAGGTCGGTGTTACCTTCTCTACTACTCTGACAAGAAAGACCGAAAGAAACTCAGAGGTCAAAGTCTTTTTTAAAGTACAGACAAAATCCCAAGACCATATGAGGACCATGTAGAGTAGTGTCTCAGATGGTCCATATGTTTTGAAAAGCCAGAAATGTATCTAGTTCAATCCATTAAGATCAAATACCACGTTAGTTTACCTAGTTAGGTCCCTAATATTACCGTCTTTATAACCTGTATTGCCACTTAAGAGGGCACTGCTGTACATTTCCAAGATAATTACTTAGACATTTTCTCTATACAACGTGTAACGTTAAATGCGCAAAACCTCTTAAGGGGTCATTGTACTCATTATTATGAACAACTTTTAGTATGGGACCAAACCTGAAATCGCGAAAAAAAAATCAGCTGTTCAGTACATTTTGACGAATTATGCGAACAGAAATGTACTGAACAGCTGATTTTTTTTTCGCGATTTCAGTTTTGGTCCCATAGTAAAAGTTGTTCATAATGATGAGTACAATGACCCATTAAGAGGTTTTGCGCATTTAACGTTACACGTTGTATATAGAAGTACTTTGCTAACTCTGCCAATTAATGGAAACGAAATGTCAAGGTCAAGGGCAATTAAAGTCCTGATCATAATCTAATTGAGTCTAGAGCTCCGTCAACATAATCTAACTTGTTGGACGACGTCAGTCTACATGGAGTGACGTCATTACTTGGTACTTATGTTACTTGCTTTGCTTGTCCAGAACTGCTAATTGCTCGGCAACTTTAATTGGTTTAGAAGTTGATTACTTATAGAGCAATATTCCAGGGCCGCCAGACCTTACTTATTTTCTGATTAACAAAATGTATGGGATAGAGTAGTGTTAGTATGTACTTTGAACGTACGCATACCCTAGCTTGGGCCGACGGCCAATTTATAGGTATCAAAGTTACTAAAGTTACGTTTTCTTAATGTTTTACAAAATATTGTTAATAATTTATTAATAATCAATATAGTCAGACACTTCCTGTCGGCAGTTTTTTTCCTCCAGACGCTTTAAAGCTCGCCAAAAATGACATCATCTTACTTACAATTTGAGTTTTAATTTTTATATGATACTCGGGGAACTATTTCAATACTATTCGTAAGCAGCCAGACAAGTTTAAGCTACGCTTGCCGGTGTTGGTCCGTAGATGAGTGACCATATTTACATACCGAGACTCCTCCGTGCCTCGGAAAGCACGTTAATCCGTTGGTCCGGCTGTGATTCGTGGATCTTTGACAGTCGTTACGGGTCATGAGAATCCCGAAAGTTTGACTACCAGTCTTAACAAGGGGTAAAATACTGGTATTCAGCTGCATCCGGTTAGACTGGAAGCCGACCCCAACATAGTTGGAAAAAGGCTAGGCAGATTGATTGATTGTAAGCAGCAGGACCCAGACACAAACCATTTAATTATCACGCTCGCACTTATACTAACATCGGTCTTTTAATTGTGTATGGGGTATGTTTGGCAGAGGTGTATATCGGGTACATTTGCACACCCATATTTCGCCAATTTGATTTACAAATTTAAAAGTCTTTCCGCCTGTGATGAAAGTCATATTCATTTGACATCAGTAAAACCTGAAGCTTGAACGATTATTGATACACTAGCTTTTGCCAGCGGCTTTGCTCGCGTGGATGTCGGAATATTATACCACGGGAACGTACTACTGGGAATTCCTTCCTTATTCCTTGTCTACATTATAAAGAGAACATTAAGAAGAGGTTTGGGCATTGATGAGTCAGTCAGTCAGTCAGGACTTTAATTTTTATTTAGATTAGAGCAACGTAGCTCACAGCTGCAATAGCAACGTTGCAGATTGATTTCCCTCCCTTTGAAGCACAAATTCGAGTAGAGAGAGGTGTCTAACATTAATTTACCTATGCTTAATACTCAACCAACTTAGTATGAATGAAATTTCTCGAGCAATTACGGAGCCACAATCGTTCTCACATTGCATAATTATGAACTCATTTAAACTGCGTTAAATGGAACGTGAAAATTTTAGCTGAGCTCAGGTTTAGAATAGCTCGGTTTAAATCACACACCCAAGCAGAACTCTAACAGAAATCACTCGCGTTTTTGGGACCGCGATGAATATGAATGTGATGCGGTAGAAATATTTGTAAATAGTGTTTTGATGCGGTTTTTTTGGTGAAATATCCTGTCCAAATATAAATATAAAATATTTAGTATCTCCTACGTGTTTTTTTTTTTCAAGTTCATGAGTTGATTGTGTACGATGCTCAAATGTTTTTTTTGTGTGCCCTGTAGGATGTACTATAAATGAGAAGAAATTAAACCTTTAAGAAAAACTTGATGAAAGAACTTATTTTCAATAAACTGTATAGTACATTCACATATATAAATACATTATAGGTTCTGTACACCTTTATCTTTAATCATCTTTGTCTTTAATTTATTTATTTATATATATTTTTTTAAATAATCTTTATTACATTGACAAGAAAAAGGTAACAAATTGTGTGAAGCTCTTGACCTATTTACAAAATCTTTGAACACGAAACCTGTAAATTATATTTTATAACTTCAACACTGGCTTCACTTATACACCGATACCAACTTTCTAATACAAAGTTGTTCCTTAGAGCTTGCCAAGCTTCATACTAGCGAAACTATTCGTTTCTTCAGCAAAATATGTTTTACCTTCAGACTAAGCGTAAGTTAACATTGGTCCGGTGTAACGTACAAAGTTTCGTTCTAATAATAGGCTTCAACGTGAATGTTTTATTAAGTGTTGTACTTTCTTCTACAGATTCTTAGCGAGATTGCTTCGCCTTTGTATCGTTAGTAAGGTGAAGTTTCCATGTTAACTGAGTTTTGATGGTAAGAAACTGAAGTATTTTTTCTACATTTTCATAGTTTTTGGGGTGTGGAAATATTAATTTTAAACTTTTAACTATTTTGAAATATAGGTACTAGCTAACGTAGCTTTATTATTCCCATAACATTATAAACTACTACTACTACTACTACTAGGTACTGACGTAAATGACTAACTATACAAATAAATACAAAAACAAAAGGTCACTTAGGCGTCGAAGTACTCGTCCGCATCGATGTCATCCAGAAACGTGCCCAAAAGACTGGCAGCATTGCCACGTTGAATGGCAATGCTCCAATTCTTTGGCCAAAGAATGAGCCAGCCCTCTGGTCATGTGAAGTCTCGACCAGTCGGAGAGAAATTTCCTTAAAAAGTAGACGCGCACTCGGGACCCATGTCCCGAGCGTTTCGACGCCAAACGGCTCAGAACTGTAGTTACTTATAAGGTCACAGTATTTGCGCCGCTTGAGGGTCTCAGCAGCCGCAGCAGCGGCGTCAGAACAGCAGGTCGTGCTTGGAACATGAGATGGCGTAAGGGTGTCGACACAGATTGTGTCCCACACCAGAGGATTACCCATTTTCCAAGGCAACAACGTCAATTTTGAAATTAAAGTTCGAAGAGCTTGCTAGCTTGCTTGTTTGCTACTTGGCTACCTAATGCGCAGGAGCACTAACTTACATAACCACGTCTATAATCCCCGAAGGTTTAGGCAGAGGTGTACCTATTTTGCCAGTTATGTTTTAAGTCCCCTGTAATAGGAGGCGAACCTATTGCCATCATTCGTGCACAAACCCAGACTCAGGGCTACTACTGAGAAATTCCTGGGAATCGAACCCTCATGCTTATTAGTAGCGCTTACAACCACTAGACAAGGCAGTATACGAGTACCTAAGTAATCTAACAAGATCCCCTAATAATCCAACAATCTTGTCCCATTTTGTTTATAACGACACCATCTTTATCAAGATTCAGTGACGTCTTTAACAGTATCACGTACCTTTAAGTCACGTAAGTCTTAAGATTAATTAATTATGTAAATTGTTAGTCTGTTGTAATTAATTGAATCGCTCAAGTTATATCCCATTGTTTTCTCGTATAATGTCAAGGTTCCACTGTGTCTGTGTCTTTGTGTAGGGGTGAGCTTACCTATGCTATGGAATGGGCAACTAGCTTCATTTTTCTGACTGACCGATCTCTTGACAATTCAAAGTGCCTGTGATTGGTTTATTTAGACCGGGTGTAAGTGTAAACAGTGGAAATCTTTTAATCTTTTAATCATTATGAACAACTTTTACTATGGGACTAAACCTGAAATCGCGAAATAAAAATGAACTGCTTAGTACATTTATGTTCGCATAATTCGTCAAAATGTAGGGAACATCTGTTTTTTTTTTTGTGATTTCAGGTTTGGTCCCATAGTAAAAGTTGTTCATAATGATGAGTACAATGACCTCTTGAAAGATTGCCACTATTTACACTTATACCTTGTATAAATAAAAATGAATGTGTTGCTAAGCGCAAAACTTGAGGAAGGCTGAACCAATTCAGATATTTTTTTTTTTCAAATATTCCGAAGTAAGTCCGAGGAAGGTTCTTATGAAGAGAAAAATTGGAAAAGTTTGCGGGAAAATGTGAAAATTCAAGAAAACTGAAAGTGCATTTTCTATTAATTTTGTATTAATTATTGAAATTAAGACAGGTCAACGTCTGTCGGGTCAGATAGTTTGAAATAAATTCTTTGAGTTTGAGTTACACATATTAAATAGATTAATATCGCATATCGTGTCCGTCTGTAAGACTGCTTAGTTTTTCTAAATTATATAGAGAATGTTTAAGTGTATATAGAGGTATCGTATTACCCATTAAACTGGGTAATGGAGGTCAGATAGGCAGTCGCTCCATGTAAAATACTGGTATTCAGCTGCATCCGATAGACTGGAAACTGACCCCAACACAGATGGGAAAAGGCTAGTCGGATGATTTTCTGGAAGGTGTATATTATTATACTATTTTAATATTCACAAATACTCACACTACAAACGATGTTTTTTAACACACTGAAAGCATAGTTTAAATATTGCTTCTTCATTTACTTAGCGCATTTTTAACTATAGTTTATCATTACATACGTCACTAAAATAAACAATAAAAAAAAATTCACACCATGGATTACCATTGACTTCTTACTCTAGATAGTCAAAGATTTAAATCGTAGATTCACCCTGCCGCGTCATAATATGGTCGCATTTCTGACACTTCTGACACACGCAATGTCGCAGAGACTTGACTTGATTGTCATGGAAATGCCATTATTATTGTGTGAGCTCACTCTTCTCAGTATGGACACTTTTTCTCCGTTTCTGTTGCGTTTTGACACCTCTGGCACATGCAATATTGCAGAGAATTGATTGTTATGGAAATGCCATTATTATTGTGTTTTATCTCAGTATGGACACTTTCTGTCTCGACTTCTACTTCGCGTACGGTGAGGGCAAATCTAACGGTTAAACCGTTAATCTTTGGTTACCACCCACTTTGAAATAACTCTCAATTCAAAGTCACGTGGCATTCTTTATTACTCCAAGTTGTCGCTACTTAATTACTTTCTGTCCGATTGCAGTTTCTATTCGTTCACGTTTGCAGACCTTAGCGGTGCAATGTTCCTTGAGGGAATTGGATTTGTTTTTCTTTTCTTCTATATTGGTTACTGGATACTCGAGTTACAGTTTTATTTGAGGTCCGAAGACCTTATTTTGATATTTTTGCCGTGTTTAACTGTGGTTTTTATAAATATTATGTATGATAGTCTTTAAGGTATCTATGTAATGGGTCATTATTACCCGAAATAAATTATTTATTTATTTTATTTATTTATTGATGAGTGTGCAATTTTAGTTTGTAAACTTTAAACCTAAAACAACATTGACTGACGTGTTGACATAGACAAGGTTAAGGTTTTTAGTTAAAGTCATCATTGTCGGATATCTGAGGGATAATTCTCGTAATTTTAAGAAAAATTTTGTGACAATCATATTTTAGGATGCTTCTAATTTTACCAGACACTGGCTGACCGTCAGAATTCTTTGCGTTGGCCTCAAAATTGAGCTTCAGTCGTTTGTTCTATACCCAAATGGGAGAATAATTACTTACTAAACTTAAAATTATTGTGTGTCTTTAAATAGCTGTAATATACTTCCATATTTCTCCAAAGACAGTATTAATTAATTCTTATGAAAATACAGAGGTACTCCCGGCACCTTTCCTAACATAAACCCAATAATATTGCCTCAGTGGGAATCAAAGGCTGCCTAGCGTAAAAGTTGATTAGTACAATTTTATCAACTTTTTATCGCTCCCCTGAAACATTCGAAAGGAAAATAAAAGGTTGTCAAGGTCGGCATCTTGAATTTATGTTACAAGAATAATTTTAACACAGAAATTATATACAGAAAGATCTTCAACGAGTATTGAGAGTAATCTCTCCATATTCTTTGTAGAATTAATGTTTAGGAACCAGGCTGCAAGTTAAAAACCTGGCAACCACAGCCATAATGGTTGCCAGGTTTTTAACTTGCATCTATTTTACTAGTACCTAAAGTCTGTTTTATTAATCTCGAAGACTAATTTGACACGAGCAAATGTCATGAAATTAAAAAAATAATACATAGAACATTTGAAACGAGATTAAAAAAAACCGGTCAAGAGCGAGTCGGACTCGCGCACCGAGTGTTCCGTACCATCATTTACATGTAATTTTTGTTGATGATTTCTGAAAAACTGTGCTGTTTAGAGACATCGTTTTATTTTTTCTGTAATCTTTACATAAACTTCTATCACATATTAGGTCTTTACCTATGAAATTGCCGTTCTGCAGTACTGGCCATTTCAAATCAAAATAATTTTTGTTTGGCTAAGAATTCTAATTTCAAATTAATTTTATTTTAAAAACATGGATTTTTTTTTCCAAAAGTAGTCATTTGTTTATTGATTAGTGTTACATTTTCATCGCATTTCAATCTTTTTCGTCATCATGGATACGTTAAAAATTCGAGTAATTATGGAATATGAGTACCGTCGTGGCAGCAACGCGGCACAAGCGGCACGCAACATCAACGACGTTTACGGAGCTAACACTACAAACCAACGCACCACCTGTTATTGGTTTGCTCGCTTCCGTTCTGGAAATTTCGACCTGAAAAATGAACCTCGCGGTCGTCCGAAGACTGGTCGACAATTACGAATTAAAGGCGATTGTGGAAGCTGATGATACACAATCTACGGCTGAATTAGCAGCAGCTTTCGACGTTAGCGTCAAAACAATATTGGTCCATTTGCGTCAAATTGGCAAGGTAAAAAAGCTTGACAAATGGGTGCCCCACGAACTCAATGATCGCCAGCGCGAAGTACGCGTCGAGACGTGCCTTGCACTGCTCAACAGACACACAAATGAAGGAATTTTGAACCGCATTGTTACCTGCGATAAAAAATGGATTCTGTTTGATAACCGCAAGCGCTCAGCAAGTTGGTTGGATCCTGGTTCAGCACCTAAACAATGCCCTAAACGAAAACTTACCCCTAGAAAAGTGATGGTCACTGTTTGGTGGTCTAGCGCCGGTGTGATTCATCACAGCTTCTTACCAAACGGGGTGAGCATTACTGCAGATGTGTACTGTGAAGAACTGAACACAATGATGGAGAAGCTGGCACATCTCCAACCAGCATTGGTCAATCGCTCGTCTCCGCTGCTCCTGCACGACAACGCGCGACCTCATACTGCACAGCAGACGGTCTCCAAGTTGCAAGAACTGGGGTTGGAAGCTCTCCGTCATCCGCCCTACTCACCAGACCTTGCGCCTACAGACTACTACTTTTTCCAGAATTTGGATAACTTCTTGGCGGGAAAAAAATTCAATACCCGAGAGGCAGTACAAAATGCCTTTGAAGAATTTATTGCCTCCAGACCAGCTGATTTCTTTAAGAAGGGCATCAATAAACTGCCACTGCGTTGGCAAAGATGCATTGATTGCATGGGTGATTACTTCGATTAATACAAATAAAAAATACATGAAAAAAATTCGTTTAAATTTTTCATACAAAACGGCAATTTCATAGGTACCTATTAGAATAATTTCAGATTTTTCGCTTTGCAAACTTCGGAGATAAGGGGGGGTAACTATATTTTTTTTACATTTTTCATCAAAAGTCGAAAACTATGCTGGCTAAAAAAAAGAAAAAAAATGTTTGAAAATGTGCAAACAACGTTCTTTCATATGATACCCCACATGCCTTAGTAGCCTCACTTTGATTTTTTGAGACCCCCTTTCAGTCCCTGTTGCAAAAAAAATATAAATATTTTTATTTCTTTTTTATTTGCAAAATAGTTGAGTAAACGTCATCTAAAACTGTTCTAAATTTCAAGTTGATAGCATTAGTAGTTCTTGAGATATCCAGCTGTGACAGACAGACAGACAGACAGACTGAGTCACACCATAAGGGTTCCTTTTTTACCATTTTGGTACGGAACCCTAAAAACAGACTATACATTGTAATTATACAAGTATGAAATACTTTTTAACCGACTTCCAAAAGGAGGAGGTTCACAATTCGTCGGAACCTTTTTTTTTTTTTTTTTTTTATTTTTTTTTTATGTATGTTCCCCGATTACTCGAAAATGGCTAGACCGATTTGGATTTTTCTTTTTTTGTTCGAAAGGGTATACTTCCCAAGTGGTCCCATGATCATCAAATCAGGATCTGATGATGGGATCCCATGGAAATCGAGGGAAACCCTCAAATTTTATGGGCACACCTATATCGATTTCGGTATTTTTTATGGTAACTCGTGCATTTGCTCTCGGAAAGTACCATTCGGTGAACTGGAACTGATGATGAAGACGACAGAGGGCCATCGGAAATACTCAATTATATCTAAGTATATAACAGGTTGCGATTCGATTACTTTAATATGGTTTATGCTCGTCAAAATAATGGTAACGGTGACTTCACCATGAGCTCCATTTCTCCTGGTTCTTACTAGGAGAACTCCTCAACAATTAACGTCCCTGCATCGGGAAAAGCAACATTTTGTAAAACGTGATGAGCAGTTGACATTGGGTTATTGTAACTTAGATAAATTACAAGCTGAACCACTAAAAACTGAAAAATAAAAACTTTTTTACAAAAACAAAAACCGACTTCCAAAAAAAACACTACAAAGTGAAAAATAACTTTAATTTCGGAAGTCGGTGGCAAAAAACTAAAATACAGATCCAAAGACACCGACTTCCGAAATTAAAGTTATTTTTCACTTTGTAGTGTTTTTTTTGGAAGTCGGTTTTTGTTTTTTTAATACAATTTTTGACAACGAAATACCACAGATTGAAAGTGAGGGAAAGCACCGTGACAAAAACTGAATTGAATGTCTCAAAAGTGGAAAATAGACAATAAAACACCACTATTTTATACTTTTGCTTTCTACTTTTGCTTTAATATTCTTACAATGTATTCCACTCCTATTTCAGCTGCCATCAATACAAACGTAAGAAAATAACCTTAAATTGAATTAAGGTTGCCAACATAACCCACCTTAATTCCGTCAAGTTGGTCGCTATTTTTAGCACTGGCAGCACCGAATGGGTTTGGCTCCGTGCCATCTATTTGAGGCTGGCCTAAATAGACTAAAGCTTGCGAATTAAATATAAATCGTAAGGGAAACTGTTAAGTTCGATAATAACCCTTGAAACTGTAATAAAAAAGTTTTTATTTCATCACAGACAAATAGTTACAAAACCAAAAACAAACATTATACTTTTAGTAGCTCTGGTCATTACACTGAATTTAGTATTTCAATCTATACATATTATTATCGTGTCTGTCTGTATGCTTTCACCAGAATTTAGAGAATTTATTCCAGGAGGTTTATCAATCTGCCTAACCTTTTCCCAACTTTGTTGGGGTCGGCTTCCAGTCTAACCGGATGCAGCTGAACACCAGTATTTTACATAGAGCGACTGCCTATCTGACGTCCACAACTCAGTAACTGAGTAACACGATACCCTTGGTAAGACTGGTTGTCAGACTTTCGGGCTTCTGACGACTCGTAACGACTGTCAAATATTCACGAATGACAGCCGGGACCAACAGCTTTACGTGCTTTCCGAGGCACGGAGGAGTCTCGTTATATAAAAATGGTCATCCATCCACTGATCTACCCCGGCAAGCGTAGCTTAACCTGATAGATCGACCCGTGCGGCTGTTATTACTTAGCCACGTGCTCCACTAGAGCCAGGTATATGTGTAGGTATAATACATTAATATTAAACTTACACTTAAGAAATCTCCACGTTCATATAACGGCTTTATAATAAAAACTTCTGTTGAAACGAAGTCTGTCGAGTAGTGTTGAGTGATACTTAAGTGCGTCCGGTACGCTACGCTACAGACCTTCCTGAATAGCTGATATTTCACCACAGTATGAACTATTTATCAAACAGCTCATTCCGGTCCTAGAAAATGAATTAATGTAAATGTAAGCTTTTTGTTTGCTTTTTATATCTGTCGCAGATGGATTGTCGAATCCGCTTTTTTACATAACCGCTAGCTGTTTTACATAACCGCGGGCTGTTTTACAAAACAGCTCCGTTATTCAAAACAGCTGAATGACGTTCAGCTGGATTACCATTGTCTGGACTTTAAAAGAGACTGTGACGTCCGAGTTTGTTTCGGCCTTTCTTCTGAGAGTAGTCAGATAAGAAACGCCGATCTCATCTAGATTTTACACGACTGCCCAAAAGGAGTGTAATGTTTGTAAAAATATGATTGACGTGAAGAGTTTGTATAAACCTACTTAGGACAAATTTTTCAATAGTCAGATAACATTTATTTGAAGAATAAATATGACAGTTTGACATTTTTCTATACAAAAGCTGTCAAACCGCCATATTTATTTCGCAAATAAAAGATATCTGACTATAGAAAAATTAGCTCTTACAGAAATAAAATCATTTATCCTTTATGTTTAAACCCAATAAATTATTTTACAAAAAAGATACTAAAGCCTGTTCGCTTTGCTCACATCACTTTTAAGACCGTATTTACTGAGACAAGGGTTTAACTTGATTATTCTGAAATTCTTTCCGAGAAAAGAAATAACGAAGAATTTATTACATACATACATACTAAACCTAGACCTAAATTGCAGATTTCCTGCCAGCAATTGACTCTAATGGTTTGTGTTAGGATGTCTTAAAATAATAGTAAATTTTTATGTTAGAAGAGATTAAAAAGTTAGAATAGCCAAGCGCGCCTGTGCAATATCCTAATTATTTAACGTTTTCAAGGACACTGATCGAGACACAATAGAAGTTTTCTTGTTATGACGTCTATGACCGTTTATTGTCCTTGAAAATCAAACTACAACATTTTCTAAAACAAGACAGTCACACATATCTAGTTTTACACAATAGTTTTAAAATACAGGTTGCCAGACCTCTATCAATGTTATTTCATTCATGCATGGTTCATTACGCAGAAGTTGTAGTAACTTTATTCTGATTTTGTGTTTAAATAAAACAAAGGTGTTTGAGAAAATTAGGCAATTTAAAAATATAAAAAAAAAATATTTTAAGGCTGGTTGTCATTTATTTTTATTTTACGTCGGTCGTTAGCATAGTTTAGGGAGGCATAACGAATATAAGAAAATGACAAAATAATCGACAAGTGAATATACTTTGCCCTTGTTTACTGAATCGTGGGTGTATTTACAGACACAAATTAGAGCAAGATCCCAGGGCCGCCAGACCTTACTTATTTTCAGATCAATCGTAGCGGTCAAACATCCCCCAGACACATTTAACTGAGTTTGGGGGATGTTTGACTGATACTATTGGTCTGGCTGCTTGCAAATAGTGTGGAAATAGTTCCCCGAGTATCATTATATAAAAATTAAGACTCAAACTGTAGGTAAGATGACGTCATTTTTGCGAGCTTTAAAGCGTCTGGGGGGAAAAACCGCCGACGGGAAGTGTCTAACAGTATTGATTAATAATTATTAACAATATTCTGTAAAACATACATAAAAATCAGCAGTTAGACTTTAAGAAAAGTGAGTAATATTTTTACGTAACTTTGGTACCTGATACCTGAAAATTCGCCGCGTCGGCCCAAGCTAGTATGTATGCGTACGTTCAAATACTAACACTATCCCATACATTTTGTTAATCAGAGAATAAGTAAGGTCTGGCGGCTCTAGAATCTTGGACTATTATTACACATTTACATATACAGACGCAAAAAATCAGTATGCTACACAAATATTTGTTACGTGTGGGAATTAAGAAATGAAGAAATACGCTTATTTGGCATAGACTCATTTAATATTATCAATCAACATATCATCATTGCATTGTATCAGTTATAATGAACTGAGTAGAGTAGACCCTCTTCCTCTCTCCTACTTTTTGCTGTGCCCCACAGGGTCCACAAAGGTCATATTTTTTGTAAACATGCCACCTAATTTCACATGTGGATACAATAAATGTATTGAGTATTGAGTAAAAGGCACACAAATATTCTGCAAAATAAAAATAAAATGATTGAATTCATGACACTCCACAAACCAATCTCACATTCACGACGTCAATGGAGGCATCTGATAATCTTTATTATTCGACACTTGTAGCAGAGCAGTTGTAGCCCAGTGGTAACGGCTGCGATTTACGAGTTGTATAGGTCGTAGGTTCGAACCCTGGCAGGCGCTTTACTATGCGTAAATTATTTCATCACCACTTCTCAAAACCATGAAGGAAAACATCGTGAGGAAACTGGTATGTCCCAGTATTAAAAATTCGAAGCCATGTGACATCTACCAACTCGCACTGGGCCCACGTGGTGGATTATGGCCCACTCCCTCTCATAGAGAGGAGACCGGTGTCCCAGCAGTGGGAACATTATAGGCTGATTATGAATTCATCACTTAACTCATTTTATCAAGAAAAATTAAATAAAAACAAGCAAAAACTCCAGCACTTAGCCACTTCATTCAAGAAAAATATCTTAAGTGATCTCTCGTAATTCAAGGCTTTTACAGTTTTACCGTCAATGTGAGTGCGAAGGCCTTCTTAAGATAAGGGAAAAATAAAAGGCGGGTAGGAATTTGCTGATCGAACGATAGTCGATCGGTCAATGAAGTTCTGAGCTAATAAAAAAGGTCTATAACTAAATCAACAGAGGCCATCGATCATTGGCAAAGTTCAAGAACTTGTTTTTCGTCCTTCATTTGTTTTCAATTAAGCTGTGAGAACGATTTTGGGACATCCTTTGTAATTGATGATTCTATCTTGAGATGAATTAGTTTCTTCGCTTTCTGTGTCTATCTATACAGTATAATGGGTTGGTTGTTGTTTATGTAAGAACTTTACTTTTGTTAGAAAGATAGGATGAGTAAAAATCTATGCCAAACAGACGAAAATCCCTCCTTATTCCTTGTCTACAGGGAACCTCCGTGCAAAATTTCAGTTTGTTAGGTGCAAGGGTTTGGCCAAGGCGTTGATGAGTCAGTCAATCAGTCAGGGCTTGTTTTTTTGTTTATACAGGGTGTTTCTTTTAAGGTGTCAAGACAGTGCGAGCTGATAGCAGAGTACCATACCTATCAATTTAACGCCCGTGTATTTTCTACGATTTATTGTAGTTTTCGAGTTATTTTGGATCCCTCATACCTACCTACTACCTACTACTATCCTTAACCACTACCATATGAAGGTAGTGGTTAAGGATAGTAGTAGGTATAAAATTTATGTTTTTATTTTCAACTGAGCTCTGCTTAAACGTAGAGGAATAGTAAATATCAGGATTGACAAAAATATTCAAAGATAATAATAAATTTTAAAATATGAAAACCACAAGATTTCAGATACACCACTTTCAAAGAGCGATTTCAGCAAATAATGCCCTATTTAGTACATTCTTGTTCTAAGTTGACCCAAAAAAAGATATAATTTTTTAAAGCCATCATCTCGTTGAATCAGGAAAAATGAAAACTACAAAAATCTTAGAAGCATACATGGGGGTTAAATCGATAGGTATGGTACTCTGCTATCAGCTCGCACTGGCTTGACACCTTAAAAGAAACACCCAGTATAAACAAATTACACCAATTACAGGCACAGGTCAAGGGGTCGGTCAGTCAGAAAGATGAAGCTAGTTACATATATAAAAGTACTCTGTGGCTAGTTCCGAATTCCAAAGCGTAGTAGTTCCTATGGAGAAGAACGGTCAAGAAACTCCATGGTATCCCCATGGAGTTTCTTGACCGTTCTTCTCCTCTTTTAAACCAAAATATTGTTCATATCATTCATGTTCAAATTATGCATGTGAGAACAATGTGGAAAAACGTGCACGTTAAAAGCGTCCAAAATAAAATGAAAATAACAATCCAAAAAATAAAAAAAACCGGTCAAGAGCGAGTCGGACTCGCGCACCGAGGGTTCCGTTCCGACTTCTGAAAAAGTGTGGTATTTAGAGACATCGTTTTATTTTTCCTGTAATCTTTACATAAACTTCTATCACATAGAATAATTTCAGATTTTTCTCTTTACAAACTTCGGAGATAAGGGGGGGGGGGGGCGGTATTTTTTTATACATTTTTCATCAAAACTCGAAAACTATGCGGCCTAAAAAAAAGAAAAAAAATGTTTGAGAATGTGCAAACAGCGTTCTTTCATATGATATCCCACATGCCTTAGTAGCCCCACTTTGATTTTTTAAGACCCCCTTTCAGACCCTGTTGCAAAAAAAATATAAATATTTTTATTACTTTCTTATTTCCAAAATAGTTGGGTAAACGTCATCTAAAACTCTTCCAAATTTCAAGTTGATAGCATTAGTAGTTCTTGAGATATCCAGCTGTGACAGACAGACAGACTGAGTCACACCATAAGGGTTCCTTTTTTACCATTTTGGTACGGAACCCTAAATATGCCGTGGCAGCCAAGAGATGACGTCCCTACTAATGACGCCCATACTACCAATGTGACGTATGGATCAGCACCATACAGCTCATCCATTTTGGACAGCATAACAATGCATAGCACACCTTGTCATTTTTAGGGTTCCGTAGCCAACTGGAAAAAAACGGAACCCGTATGGATTCGTCATGTCTGTCTGTCTGTCTGTCCGTCCGTATGTCACAGCCACTTTTTTCCGATACTATAAGGACTATTGAAACTTGGTAAGTAGATGTATTCTGTGAACCGCATTAAGATTTTCACACAAAAATAGAAAAAAAAAAAAACAATAAATTTTGGGGGTTCCCCATACTTAGAACTGAAACTCAAAAATTTTTTTTCATCAAACCCATACGTGTGCTATCTATGGATAAGTCTTAAAAAATTATGTTGAGGTTTTTAATATCATTTTTTTCTAAACTTTTTAGTTTGCGCGAGAGACACTTCCAAAGTGTCCCTTCCCCCTCACTGTAACTTCTAAAATAAGAGAATGATAAAACTAAAAAAAATATATGATGTACATTACCATGAAAACCACCAGCTCCACCACCACCACCACCGAAAATTGCTTTGAACGAGATCTAGTAAGTAGTTTTTCTTTAAAACGTCATAAATCGTAAACCGCAATTTACCTTTCAACAACTCAAATATAATAATAAAAAAAATCATTTAATTTCATAAACATAAACCTTATGTTTAAACCGTGAACCATTATTTTGTAATAATAAAATCTGTAATAGGTGCATAATAATTATAATTCGCGGGGGTGTGGCTTGTTTTGCAAAGGAGTGTATAC
Organism: Cosmia trapezina; assembly: GCA_905163495.3. Taxonomy (NCBI): domain Eukaryota; kingdom Metazoa; phylum Arthropoda; class Insecta; order Lepidoptera; family Noctuidae; genus Cosmia; species Cosmia trapezina. Next base: position 6,909,108 of record LR991027.1, on the reverse strand, counting down.
AGGGTGTAAGGGACAGCCCTCCGCAAACTGATAGGGTGAATTCAGTATGTCATACTAAGATGACCGGTACATGAATTTTTTTCAGGAACTTTAAGGGAATCCAATAAACCTGATTTGTTTGTGTTTTTGTGCACAAATCGGAGCGTCCATTACTTGTTGGGAGGGGTAGGTAATAGGTGTGCGGTGAGTTCGATGAACTCTGTAGCTAGACAGAAAGTGAACATCTGATTTCACGCGTCATTCGTGAGAGTATTTCTACATCCATTGCTGGTTTTTTTGTTTTGAGTTTTGTTTTTTTGCTGTTTTTTTACATAAATGGAGTGCTGCGAACACACAATAATATGATTCAAAATGAGGAGCTGAATGCACCCTGTTAGTTTGCGGAGGGCTGTCCCTTACACCCTGTATGGTACGGAATCCTCGTGTGTGAGTCCGACTCGCACTTGGCCGGTTTTTTGCATTTAGCAGTTATCGGCTACGCGATGGTAGCGTAGTTTCGTAGCACTTACCGTCTACGAAGCGTAGCTCCGTAGCTCCACAGTAACACGATCGAGTTAGCTACGCGCCGCCGTAGCAATAATTAAATTCTCTTCCTGTCACAATACCAAATGGTACCTATAGTTTTTCTTCTCTCTAATTATCAGTTTTATTCAAGCGTTTTCAGTCCATGATCATGTATCAATTTGCATTGCTTTACAATGAAAATGCAACTTGAATATACACTAAATATTTATCCAAGGTAAAAAAAAAAAAAAATACAAATAAATTAAATTTAAAAAAAATATACTAAATTATTTATACTATGTACAAGTAGGTATAAATAATAAAAAAACCGGTCAAGAGCGAGTCGGACTCCCGCACCGAGGGTTCCGTTCCGATTCCTGAAAAAGTGTGCTATTTAGAGACATCGTTTTATTTTTCCTGTAATCTTTACATAAACTTCTATCACATAGAATAATTTCAGATTTTAATCTTTGCAAACTTCGGAGATAAGGGGGGAGAACGGTATTTTTTTTACATTTTTCATCAAAAGTCGAAAACTAAGTGGCCTAAAAAAAATAAAAAAAATGTTTGAGAATGTGCAAGCAGCGCTTTTTCATATGATACCCCACATGCCCTAGTAGCCCCACTTTGAATTTTTAACACCCCCTTTCAGTCCCTGTTACAAAAAAAATATAAATAGTTTTTACTTCTTTCTTATTTGCAAAATAATTGGGTAAACGTCATCTAAAACTGTTATAAATTTCAAGTTGATAGCATTAGTAGTTCTTGAGATATCCAGCTGTGACAGACAGACAGACAGACTGAGTCACACCATAAGGGTTCCTTTCTTACCATTTTGGTACGGAACCCTAAAAAGGGGGGAGGAAGAGCTCATAGGGCATCAAAAAATTCATCCGGATCGCTGTCAGTGAGAAAAGTGCCCAAAAGGCTGGCGGCATTGCCACGCTGGATGGTTTTCCTTTCATTTAATTTATATATTCATCCTTATAATTGATCCTAACGATCGATGCAATAAAAGGACAGGTTGTAGTTTTTACAGATTTTAGTCGGTTCGATTCCCGGGTGTGGCAAGCGAATTTTCGAAAATTTTTGAATGCAGTTTTTTTTTCTATTTAAAAATAAAGGAATGTTCTCTTTGAGTAAAATTTTCTATCTACAGTATTAAGAATACCTACTTTCCCTTCAGGTGGCATTACAAAATTCCACCCTTTAGGTATATATTTATCCCCAAACATAAAATGACTTGAAACTCTCTCTCTCTTTACCTATTTTCGCTTAAGGTAAATGTTTATTTTTTCCCCATTCACAGATCGACACGGCCACGGTCGGCTATTTTTACCGGCCGTTAATTTGTCGGCCCGTTTTTATTAACTGTGGGTAGCGTGTGTTACTGTATGAGAGAGTTTTTACGAAAGTCGACCGTATTGGGTCTGATTAAATACATTATTAGATTTTCAGACTTTTATTCACTCGACGTTTTGGGCTATTGAAGCGTCGCTCGTCAGTTAATATTGTGTTCTACTCGAAATTTCTTGGAGTTTCTTGAACCCTGTTGAGATAGCTCGCTTCGTATCTACTTGTGCTTTGTAGGAATAAATGAAATTTTATTTGTGAATAATGCTCGAAAGACAACAAGAGGGGCTGCTAGTGACTAAGTTGTTAAAGCCGCACGGGTCGATCGATCAGGTTAAGCTACGCTTGCCGGGATCGGTCCGTAGATGGGTGACCATCTTTACATACCAAGACCCCTCCGTGCCTCAGAAAGCACGTTAAGCCGTTGGTCCCGGCTGTCATTCGTGGATTTTTGACAGTCGTTACGGGTCGTCAGAACCCCGAAAGTCTTACCAAGGGGTATCGTGTGCAGTCGTGGAGATCAGATAGGCAGTTGCTCTATGTAAAATACTGGTATTCAGCTGAATCCGGTTAGACTGGAAGCTGACCCAACATAGTTGGGAAAAGGCTAGGCAGATTGATTTTGTGTTTGTGAACAAAGTAGCCACTTCAATTGTTTTCGAGTTTGTAATGAATTAAAAAAATGTAAAATGCCGTTTACAATGGGAACTAAAATTTACTATTGAAAGCAATTATAAGTTGCACCATCGTAACACTGCGAGAATTAATTTGTTCAGTGTAGTCGATTTTTTCGTAGCCGGTACCTATTTTTTTTTAATTTGTTGCTCGAATACATTTACCTATCATCTATTCCAGCGTCATAATTTTTTGAAACTAGCTTTTGCCTGCGGCTACGCCCGCGTGGGTGTCGGAAAATATCCCACGGCAACCTACTACCGGGAATTCCTTCATTATTCCTTGTCTACATTATAAAGGGAACCTCTGTGCAAAATTTCAACTTTCTAGGTCCAAGGGTTTGGGCTGGGCGTTGATGAGTCAGTCAGTCAGTCAGGATTTCTCTTTTTATTTATATAGATAGATAGATAATTATTACCATCATCTGCCTAGCCTTTTCCCAACTATGTTGAGGTCGGCTTCCAGTCTAACCGCATGCAGCGGAATACCAGTATTTTACAGGGAGCGACTAGTTACTGGGTAACACGATACCACGAAACGATTGATAAGCACTTGTCACTCGATTTTCATACATATTCTGAGATTTTACCGATTTATTCACTCTCGATTACTAAGAGTTCAGCCATGTATTTAATCGATTATTAATTAGTTTTATAACTTAATTTAACTTTTCTCGCTTCCTAGATAGTAACGTATTTTGTGATTTCCTTTAGAAAAATATAACGGTTTTTTTAATACACATTTCAACTAGTTAACTGCTGTAACAAATCTACAAGCCTAGAGAAATAAAAGGGGCAGAAAAAATAGATTAGTACATATATTGGAGGAAAGATAAAAAATACAGACCGATTTTTAAAAACACACCCTACCTAATACGCACAGATAGTGAAGAAGATAGAGGTTTGCTTGAAGTAGAAATTTGAGTCAGGCCAGGTTAGGCAAACACGCACGGATATTATTTGTTTTAAATGTGGTTTAAAAGATGTTAAATCTACTGATTGCCCTAATTTTAATAAAACTAACAACTCAAAAACTAAACAATGACTTGGGTAATAAAAACTTTAATCAATCAGACTGGCATGATTGGTTACAAACCTTAAAAAAATCCTTCATTGTTACAAAATAACGTCAATATACGATAGTGAAAAAGATTTTAACCGTCCTTTTATTAATATTTCTATCAATGACAATAGTAGATTGTGTCATAAGGGACCAAAATAATGTATTGAGGGCGAGAGCGATTGTTTGAATCCAGAGCGAAGCGAAGGATTCTAAAGTAGAATCCCGAGCTTTGCGAGGGATTCTAGAGTAGAATCCTAAGCGTAGCGAGGGATTCAAAGTACGTCGCTCGAGGTTAAATAATTTTGGTACCGTGTGGCACACTCTGCTTTTCATCGCACTCTATGAGAAAAATAAATAAGAGATGCTTTTATTAGTGACGAATATTTATATTTACATAGCTAAATTACAAAATATATTATTAATATTAGATACGTTTTCGCAATTTTGGAAGTTTATTGTAACTGTTATGTTGGGAACAGAAAATGTCGTAGACTTATTTATCACTTGGGTATTCGTAATAACTTCAGACTCTGGTATTAACCGTGGTTTTTAACATCGAATATACATATACTCATTAAAGTAGAAGGTTGTTTGGTCTTCGCTAAATGTTGAAAATAGGTACTTATGCTAAAAATACAGTTTCTGAAAATGACTTTGCTGCTTTTTAATTTTTCCATGTAAGTACCTAATTAAATCATAGGATTTTAGATATTTTTCTCTCGATTTGTTTAGTAGTAAATTGTTTATGACAGTTTCTGCGTTTAATTTTACACTTTCTGGTGTTAATATTTCTCTTTCACAGCTAGAACTCATCTTTTATTCAATTTGTGTGAATCAAATTAAAATTGTCCGTAATTATTTTGCTAAAAAGTACAAAAAAAAAACAAATAAAAAGTTCCCGCTTATTTTTTTTAAATTTGGTTAGACAATGCTGCGTCGGCAGGCGTGATTTTTTATTACCGGCCAGCAGGGCTCGGAAACGTTATTTAAAACAACGTTTTTAAAAAGTTTCTAACAGTTTGTTGTACAACATTTTGTGCGGAATGAAAACGAAATGAGAACGTTTCAAAAACCAGTTGCGGAAGGTACCTTACGTATTAATTTCATTCATCAAAAGTGAAAAAAAAGGTTAAAAACGTTTTATTAATCGAGAACGATTTAAACTTTGTTTTCTTCAAAAACGTTATTTATAACGTTCCGTTCGAACATAACCGAAACAAATAATTTCTTAGGTATTTAAGACGAAACCGTTTCGAAAATATACCGGTATCCGAGCTCTGCAGGACTTTATCGAAGCAAAATGCGTTCAAACTTTTTAATTAAACAGTGTTCCAAATTCAAAAGTCATTTCGTCACTGTTCTTAAGTGCGCCGGAATGACCCATTTTGCTCGCACTTATCGAGAAACCAATGAGCTCTTTTCGAATAGATGGGATGAAAAATATTTTCCGGCTTACTAGATAGCGGTAGTTCTATTACAATACTTGGTAATAACTCCCACCTAGAAATTTTATAATTAGGCTTCACGCTATCCAAGTCATTTTCAATGATGACTTCTACTCTGCTGGGCACAGAAATTCCCATCTCCTTGTATCTCAGCTGAAGAAAAGAAAACCAATTATTTCCTATCTTCCACGCGGGCTATAAAAGTCAATTAAAAGAAACGACCTGCTAAATGATCTGCTGGTAGTAATTTGTGAGCAATTACTGAATTAGTATAATTATTATTGACAGCTCATTAGTGAAAAGACGCTTTTGGCTTTGACTACGAAACTTTACTAAATGCACTATGACCTTCATGACCTTACTATGTACCGTACATAGTTAGGTTATAAAGGTCTACTATGTACGGTACCCGGACGAAAATATAACATATCGAGATTTAGAAAGAGATAGTTGCTGAATATCAGCGTTGTTGACCATTGGTTCGTCAGAAATTGTAGGTATATGATGAAAAATATCTACAGTTGATTCAAAAGTAATTGTAAAGGGGGAGATTGACTTGTAACGCGTTACAGTAGTCAGTGCAGCGAGCCGAGCCGCTCGATGCGAGCATTGCGAGCACAAGTATACAAACAAGTCAAGGCAGGTTGAGTTAAGTGCTCGAGGCGAGCGTTCGTCACATTTAATGTATTGAAACAAGAAATGGAGCGCGCTTGAGCCATGTGCTCGGAGCGAGCGTTCGCCGCGTCGTGTGTATCGCCGTTTTGTAACGAAGCTCGCATCGAATGATACATTACAAACAAACGTTACAAGTCAGTCTCCGCCTTAACAATATAAAACCCGTAATCAGGATGAAAATAAATATAAGGTGCTCTAAAAATATCTGCCACCGCTTCAATGGGAGATAGTATTGTGTATAGATTACTATAGTGAAGAAATTTTGTATCCCGGAATAGTTCAATCAATCAATTTGAGAAAATAAAGTAATTTACTTTGTTCTGCATAACGTGGTTCACAAACTACGCGCAATGTGTCGCTTTGTCAATAAAAACAATTGCTACCTCTTTCTAACTGTTCTGAGAATGAATACTAATTACTACGGACGGTTTCATACAAATAAATCAATTCAAATTATACGAACATTTTTAAAAAAATATGTCATTAGATCAATAAATTTATCTTCACTATTGTAATCTATATATACAATACTGTCTCCCATTACAGCCGTGGCAGATATTTTTAGAGCACCTTATTTATTTGATAAACTTACACCTATATATAAGTTTGTCAAATATAGTTAGTAACACAATGAAAATAACTACACTTCTATAAAAGTAATTTTTCCGTCGCAAAGAAGAAATATTGTCACATTCATTCGCCCACGTTTCGCACATATTTCATAATTACGGTCCCCGAGTCATTAAATTCAGGACATTACGCTGAAATTTATTAAGGGCATGTCCATACTTTCATAATTTAACAATTAAAAGCTAAAGTATGGCTTTATGATAGATAATATATTTTTAGTACTTTTGCAGACACAGAGTAGTTTAAAAAATAGTTTCTTGGCCTTTGTTTGACGTACCCACAGAATATCGAAAATATATCAATTCATTAATTACTTACCTATTAGCATAGGCCCACAAAGCGACAGGTAAATGTGAAAATTAGAAAATTAATTTAATTCCTGTTTAATTATGAAAGTGCTCCAAAAATAATCACCCCCATAATTAGCAGTGTTGACCTCTACAAAGGTCATAAGAGAACAGACATTGTACTAAAAGTTGGCTATTATATTATCTAACTTTTTGCCAGGATTATCATTTGATTGCACTGTCATAACATAGGTCATGTAAAGTAATTAATTTTAGGTTTTGAAGTCGGTTTTTACTTTGTAATTAGGGTTCCGTACCAAAAGGGTAAAAAAGGAACCCTTATGGTGTGACTCAGTCTGTCTGTCTGTCACTGCTGGATATCTCAAGAACTCAAATGCTATCAACTTGAAATTTGGAACAGTTTTAGATGAATAAGAAAGAAATAAAAATATTTATATTTTTTTTGCAACGGGGACTGAAAGGGTGTCTTAAAAATTCAAAGTGGGGCTACAAGGGCATGTGGGGTATCATATGAAAGGACGCTATTTGCACATTCTCAGACAGTTTTTTTTTTTAGGCCGCATAGTTTTCGACTTTTGATGAAAAATGTAAAAAAAAATACCGTTCGCCCCCTTATCTCCGAAGTTTGCAAAGCAAAAAATCTGAAATTATTCTATGTGATATACGTATATGTAAAAATTACAGAAAAAATAAAACAATGTCTCTAAATAGCACAGTTTTTCAGAAATCGGAACGGAACCCTCGGTACGCGAGTCCGACTCGCTCTGGACCGGTTTTTTTTGTTCATCCCTGTGTACCACATAGTAACTTACCTACAATACCTACCTGTTTTACCAACACATCCAAACATAGCTGAACAAACGAAGCGAATGATTTGTTCGACATCGCAAACACTTAGCCACGGATCAAGTTACCATAAGGTTGCTTAACGTGTCGCCTTGAACGAACAGACGTCATACAGTCTTTGTATGTTTACAGGAGAGTCCAATCAATTTCTATTTTTAAACCCTGACGGAAACAGATCCCTCTGTTTCCGTTAAGGACCTGTTTCCTGTGTACTTGGCAGATAATTTCATACAAAATCGGTTCCATTTATGATTTTTTTCGGTAAGTAACTATTTTGACATAGGGCCTATTTCACGATGTCCGAGTAGCCATGGTCTCAATGAATAGGTTATAGATAGATGGTAATCAGGGTCTGATGATGGAGTATAAAAAAGAAATGAGGGTAAATTTGTGTCCGGGGTTTTTAAATTCAAAATTTAACTTTTCTTGTTGCTAAGTAGGTACAGACAGTGATGGGCTGTGGCCTTAGTGCGAGTTTTTATACGTACTCGATCACGTTAACGTAAACGTCAATTTGTACTGAAACTGAATAAGCGCCGTCTGGTGACTATAATGGGAATCACAATTCTTCCATACAAATTGACGTAATGTAAAGTTAACGTAAACTCGATCGAGTAAGTATAAAAACTCGCACTAAGCCCTGGTGGTGGGTATTGTCTGTTCCAAAGCTATCTGATGGAAGTTTAGAAGAACTCTATTCACGTTAAATTCTTATGCAATCACTCACTGAAGAGAATAGTGACAATTTCAGTTGGTTCCAACTCTACAGGGTGTAAGTGTACACAGTGACAATATTTTAAGAGGTCATTGTACTCATCATTATGAACAACTTTTACTGTGGGACCAAATTTTCTCAAGGTTTTTTTTACCTTGATTCATTCGCTCATGTCTGAATGATAGAAAATTTTCATGCCAGAATTTAATGCGATCCTAATTGAACGTGCTGTTTACACCTTTTGATTCCAATTTTGAACGGCAAATAACTTGCTACAATATTGGACGTGTTGTTTAGACGATGCCAGTCAATTGTTGTTTTACTGTTGTGGTACGCCACGGGCAATAAACTTTCACCGTGTAAAAGGAGCTTAAGTTCAACAACTTTTAAACCCATATTTCTTATGAAAACTACTAACTTATAACTATTTGAGCCGCAATCGATTTTTAGGGTTCCGTACCAAAATGGTAAAAAAGGAACCCTTATGGTGTGGTTAAGTCTGTCTGTCTGTCTGTCTGTCTGTCACCTCAAGAACTACTAATGCTATCAACTTGAAATTTGGAATAGTTGGTAATTTGGTATAGTTTTAGATGACATTTACCCAACTATTTTGCAAATAAGAAAGAAATAAAAATATTTATATTTTTTTTGCAACAGGGACTGAAAGGGGGTCTTAAAAATTAAAAGTGGGGCTACTAGGACATGTGGGGTATCATATGAAAGAGCGCTGTTTGCACATTCTCAAACATTTTTTTTCTTTTTTTTAGGACGCATAGTTTTAGACTTTTGATGAAAAATGTAAAAAAAAATACCGTCCCCCCCCTTATCTCCGAAGTTTGCAAAGAGAAAAATCTGAAATTATTCTATGTGATAGAAGTTTATGTAAAGATTACAGGAAAAATAAAACAATGTCTCTAAATAGCACGCTTTTTCAGAAATCGGAACGGAACCCTCGGTGTGCGAGTCCGACTCGCTCTTGACCGGTTTTTTATTATTTATTGGAATAACTTTTAAATCACCGTGCCATTGTATACTATTAATAGCAAGCTCCTACACTCTATATATCAAAAAAAGTAATACCACCTTACTCATTAGCCCTACTCAAACACCCTTCACCCGCATCGATGAACATCACCGACACTCAAGCGTTTCCCTCATGTAACGCCATTATCCTTTAACCAAAAAGGCCTCCACTCTTCGCTGACGGCGAACTTCGGAGGCCTCAATCAAAAAGGCCATACAAACGAAGACCAATCAGTGCACAGCACGTCGCCCTCTCACGCGTTAAATTGCTTGTCTTATTTAACGATTCTATACCTTTTATTGCGCCCCGATTGTAAACGTAATGTATTTCAAGATTTCAGCCCCTATTTCAGTGTTCCCAATTGGGGTTGGGAAGTATTTTAGGAAGCAATAAAAGTGTGAAGGAGTAACAGTTTATTTTCTGTTTGTGAAACCGAAGTTGGTCGCGTAATGTGGGAGAGCAAAGCTTATACTCCAAGAACCCAGGGCCGCCAGACCTTACTTATTTTCTGATAACAAAATGTATGGGATAGAGTAGTGTTAGTATGTATTTTGATCGTACGTATACCTGCTAGCTTGGGCCGACAGCCAATTTTCAGGTATTAGGTTAAAGTTACGTAAAAATATTACTCACCTTTCTTGAAGTCTGACTTCTGATTTTATGTATGTTTTACAGAATATTGTTAATAATTAATAGTCAATACTGCCAGACACTTCCCGTCGGCGGTTTTTTTTTACGGCAGACGCTTTAAATCCTTCAAGTAATTGTTGAGAAGTATGACTCGTCAGTCATGAAGGCTTTCGTTCGGATTCTGGTTGGATAGCGTAGCAATCTATCCATGAACTCGAGCGAGAGGTTTCATGACTACATAACTTTTAATATAACTTTTTTGTAATATGTCTGTACTAACATACTCGTAGTTTTTAAGTAAATTGTGACTAACAAATAATGGACTTTGAGTAAATAAATAAAATAAAATAAAATTTAAAGCTTGCCAAAATTATGCCATCTTACTTATAGTTTGAGACTTTATTTTTATTGAATGATACTCGGGGAACTACTTCAATACTATATTTTGTAAGCAGCCAGAAGAATCATAGTTACCAAACATCCCCCAGACACAATTAGAAGGCCGCTGTTAGTATGAGCGCGAGCGTTATAATTAGATGGTGTGTGTCTGGATTTTTACGTATCTTTAGTGCCTAAAAATTGGCCGTCGGCCCCAAGATAGCAGGCTGATATGCGAACGTTCAAAGTACATACTAACACTATTCTATCCCATACGTTTTGCTAATCAGAAAATAAGTAAGGTCTGGCGGCCCTAGGATCCTGCTCTATTACACGTGTTTTTTATACGTGACAATCACGGGTCACGTTTACATAAAACTAATAACTCAGTATTTCTATCAAGGGTTTCTTATTTCGCAAGATTATACGTAATTTAAGGGCATTTCAAATCATCTGGTATTTTTATTTTTTATTGATAAAATCGACAAACACACACACACACACAAGCACATCCCAACACACAAACACAAACACAGCACAAACACACATTTTGAGTCGCTCTCACAAAGAGGCGCTAACTCATCTCAAACAACTCGAAACTACTCCATAAGTATTTGCTTGTATATTTCAAGGCAACACAAGAAAAATCGAAAAACTTGCTAACATAACTTTGGTGTTGTTAGTCAAAGAATTCTGTAGCGATATGGTAATTCCTTTCTGATCTTGGTGAATGATTTTGTGAACTTGAAGAATGTACGAGTACTTTACTACGTACGTACAAAGTATTTTATTGTTAACGTTTCACTGTCTGTAGTTCATTTAAGCACAAATATACTATCGTTGTTGGCATTCATCTTTTATTCACCTATAAAACGATGGCTGTAATTATGTATATCCGACTTCAATTTAACATATAAACTAAATCGTTGCCTAATTACAGACATGAACCTCTGATTATTCAGTTTATAATTAAATTAAATATCCGTAATATCAGATAATGGGTAGTAGTTATCAAAAAAATTACCTTTCGAACTTCATAATTTATTCAAGGTTTGGACCTCTTTGACAAGGTACCTCTTTCACCCTTTTCTCCTTTATTAACCGACTTCTAAAAAAGGAGGAGGTTCTCAATTCGGATGTTTGTATTTTTTTATTTTTTTTTATGTTTGTTCGCGCATAACTCCGTCGCTTGCCAACCGATTTGAAAAATTATTTTTTTGTTGGAAAGGGTATACTTTCCAAATGGTCCCCTTTTTGTCAAAATCCAGTTCTGATGATGGGATCCTGGAGAAATCGAAGGAACTCTTAAAATATTATAGGCACACCTATAGCGATTTGGGTATTTTTTATAGTAGCTCGTGCATTTGCTCTCGGAAAGCACCACTTGGTGAAGTGGAACTGATGATGAAGACCACAGATGGCTACCGGAACTACTCAATGATAAATATTTCACGGGTTGTGATTCGATTACTTTAATATGGTTGCTAAGTAATTTCCGCTCGTCACACAATGCGTGTGGTGAGTGGTTGTTGAGGAGTTCTCCTGGTGCTTACCAGCAGAACTCCTCAACAATTAACGTCCCAGTATCGGGAAAAGCAATATTTTGTAACATGTGATGAGCAATTGACATTAGACTATTGTAACTTGTACAAATTATAAACAGACCCACTAAAAAGCGAAAAATAAAAACTTTTTAAACAAAAAAAAACCGACTTCCAAAAATCACTACAAAGTAAAAAAAAAAAATTTTTTTTAAAAATTTAAAACTATTTATTTCCTGAAAAATTGACGTGACGTTATACATAAAAACAGCGCTCAATCTTGCATTACAATAAGATTATGTGCACTATTAGCTTGTTTAGAGTTTACTCACTTTAGATAAAGCCTACACGCAGACCTCCTCCATTCCAAACTTCCCCACGGTAAAGTAGGCTTTTAAGATATTTTTAATTTGTTGACTATTTTTGTTTTCTATTTTTTTTACAATTTCCTTTGGCAGCTTATTTAGAATGTTAGGAACGGCGTACGTCCAGGCTCTCTTACCATACACATTGTTATACTTTGGCAGCTTATAAAGAGGCAAATACGACAGGTTACGAACAAAGTTTAGTCTGTTTGTTTTCTGCAGCTTATTCACAAACTCAGAATAATCAGAGGCAATACCCAATTTGACTTTATCAAACACATTTAAGATCTTACAATATTTAAATAACATATCATAATTGGGCCTAAATTTTAGTTTAATTTTATATGGTACCAATATTTTTAATATCCTTATCTGAATATTATAAATTTTTCTAAGATACGTTTTATAAGTTCTTCCATAACTAGTTAAACCATAATTAATTACCGAGTCGGCCAGTGCCATGTACAACAATCGCAAGGTCCTGTAAGGCAATTTGTGCTTTAATATACGTAATTTAGACATAATAGACCTAAGCTTAGCGCATACATGGTCCACATGAGGGCCCCAGTTAAATTTATGATCAATCTTTAACCCCAAATAGACATGTTCCTTAACGTTTTCAATAGGTTTACAGTCACAGACATCCAAGCACTGGTGCATACATTGGTGTTCATGAGCCACAACTCTTGGTGTTCCACTACTCCTCAAGTGTGGTGAATGAATGTGCATGAGCTTAGTTTTTTGATAATTAATTGATAAACCCATGTCATGAGCCCATTTACATAGGAGGTCAAACTCACTTTGCATTAGCTTCTCCGCAGTACTTAGATCTCTGTGAGCTGTGATAAGACATGTGTCGTCAGCAAATTGGTAGACAGAAGCATGCTGGAATAGGTTACACATATCATTGACATAAAGCAGATACTCCGTCGGTCCCAGGATCGAACCCTGGGCAGGCCTCTTGCACTGGTACATTCCGCTCGAGATAAGTACCTACAGCTCGCGGCAACTCTGGGTTACAAGTCAGTCAGGGTGTATTACGCGCTCAGCGAGCGAGACACGTACGGCCGCCCATGAAAAAAATAAATCTTAGATTTTAAATTTAAGTATACTATTCATATTATCACTATACTATGTATATATATATATATATATATATTAGTGATATAGTTACTTTTTTAATGACGAAAATTCATTACGAAATGTCGAGTCTTGTTCCTACCTTTTTTTTACCTACTACCTACTTACTATTATTAGTTGCCGACATTTAACTTGAGCTCTCGGCGGAGTGGTGGGGGTTTGTGTGCGCGTCGTATTGTTTCAGGAGTAATGTCCAAAATCGCTTAAAGTAATTAAAGATTAACTTAGGATTAACAAGCAACTGTACCTACCCGCGATCATACGATCGCACAAACTTAGCCACTGGTGCGTTGAGGCATCTTTAGTTGTTTTATGACCATGTTCAGACGACTAAAGTGGACCAAATCTTACTTTCAATTTAAGACGTGTTTGTACCTTGTTTACTTTAGAACACTTCTATAATATTATACGAGATGATGGTGTATTAAAAATAATTGATGATTGAATGATGATCATGATTTAATAATGATTGTTTGATTGATTAATAAAAAATAACGTTTGAAAATTATAAGACACTAGCTTCTGCCCGCGACTTCGTGCGCGGATCCTGTTGCTTATGCCAGAGACAACGGGGTCGTCAAAATCGAAGATCTGAAACGTCTGATGTCGAATTCTAAAAGAAGAGAATCGCTGTTTTCCCGGGAACGGGACGATTCGAGACGTTCCAGATCTTTCATTTTTGTCAGTCAACAGGAAATGCCCATCAGACTAAACACTTTTGCTAAGACGTCATTGTTATATATGTTATAGTGTCGCTGGGCTTTGGAGTTCCACAACAGGTGTTCCAGATCTTCAATTTATTCTCACAGCAGAAAATGCTCTTCACGTGGAATATTTTTTGCTATGGCACCATTTTTATATCTCTTATACTTTAGTTGGTCTGTGTCTGTGAAAAAACTTTTCTTCCCGTAATCGTAATTCCGCAGTGAATCCCAAGGGTACACTGAATTAAAAATAATATTGCAAATTGACTAAAGAATGCACGGTAATAATGGAGATGAGAGTTGTCGTTGGAACGGAGCTGAATAACTAACTGTAAAACTGGAGGGCGGAAGTCTTTTTGGTATAATTTGGGGCACTTGTCTGCGGGTCTACATTGTATACGGCAAAGTGGTAGCCATCCTCTCCGCGACAAAACATTAGGAGATACTGTAGGGTATCATAAGCGCGATGTGTCTCGCTGATACGCTGCAGGCGATCATCACGTGTGCGTAAAACAATGTCCCTTTTGTCGCATTCCTGGTCAACCTCGTTTGACGTTGGTGCGTTATATCGTCCTGGATGGGCTGCGGTCGGTCATTTGTCTACGCTAATAACGAATTTAAAATTATCGCGCTCGTGTTCAGGCACCGATTCCAGAGCGGTTTTGAAATCGGTAACGTATGGGTTGACACTGCACAGAGTGTTTTGTAATGCCCTTATAAGGCTCAAGTCTAAATTAGGAATTTGCCGGCATCGGACATTAGCCTGTTCAGCAAAATCTGCAATGATATATATTTGCAAAAATTTCGGCATTTCGGTGGGAAGCAGGGAACCTATCCGATGGTAGACTTGCCCCTGAATTTTAAAAGTCGGCATGAATCCATATTCAGTGACTTGATGAGGTCCAAATGAAGTCATCTGGAAAGCACTGTTGTAGGCTCGAAGATTGCTTAAGAAATGGCTGGACTTGGGATGCTCGCCATTCAAAAGAACACGTACGATCTCCGGTAGTTCTTGCATAGAGTTTAATCGTACCTTCCCAGACGCAAAACACATTCCCTTGGTCTCTCCCTTCCACTTACGCGCGTGACAGTGTGCACACGCCTCAGACATGATGCCAATGTCTCCGTGTTCGATGTAATCAATAAAGAAAGGACCCACGGTTGCTCTTCAGGATCATAAACTATAGAATCAGTATCACATGAGGATGAATTGCGAAAATTGCGACGTATACGGTCTAGATCAATTTGGGCCACACGCTGTTTGACTGACTGACTTGCCCGAATTTCCTGAATCCGCTCACGTTCTTGCGTGGAATGAACAGACACCTCAACACGCATGTCGTGATATCTTTGCCGAGCAAGTGCGTTGCGTTGCTCGCGCTGCTCGTCTGTCTCCAAAGACCTAGCTAGAGCATGCTGTGAGCGGTCTGCACTAAGGCACGTCTCATGCTCTTCAGGATTCTCAAGTGATCGAGATGTGGCAGCTTAAACGCGATGGCAGCTGGGAGCTTAAACGCGAGTCTCTCTGCGTGTAAGTCTCCGAAGCGCGAGATACTGCGTGGCGCTCGCGATCGCTTGCTTGGCGTGTATCACGCTCCTGACTGTTCTCGAGCGACCGAGCAGTCTCAGTGCGGAAAAGCTGAAGACTTAATCTCTGCTCTCTCTCTGTATCCGTTTCGGAAGCGCGAGAAAAAAATGGACCCTCTCGGTCACGCGCAAGTCGTATCTCACACTCCTGACTGCTCTGAAGTGATTGAGCAGTCTCAGAGCGGATATTCTGAAGACTCAACCTCTGATCCCTCTGTGTAACCGTTTCGGATGCGCGAGACAAAGAATGACGATCCCGGTTGATAGCTAAACGCATTTCTAGTTGTTCCACTCTTTCCTGAGATCGAGAAGCAGTAGTGCGGACTCGTTTAAATTCTAGTCGTAATTGGCGCTGCGTGCTAGTTTCTGCGGACAAACTTAGTACATTACGCTCACGGTTAGCACCTAGCCGTTGTTCACGCTCTGTGTCGGTTTCGAGAGATCGAACTAACCTGCGCATCTTAGAAACCCTTGAGTTTCGTGACAGATTTGATCTTTTTTTAGAAGGCATAGCTAAAATTCCTCTGATCTAACTCGACGCCAACGCCATCTAGTTAGAAAACGGAAACTACATATTATTTACCCAAATTAAATTATGAATAAAACTAAATTGTCGTTAATTGCTGTTAAATTAACGACAATTTAGTTTTAAATCAATTACCTACAACAAATGTGCTTGCACAAGATACTTATAACTTAAAACCAAAAGTTTGACTTGACTTCATGATAGTGTAGCTTGTTGTAATATTGGTGTGAAACTCTCCATACAATTAGATAGGACATGTAATGCACATAAAAAATGCAAAAACTAAAAAAAAAGAATTTTACGATTATTTAAAACAATATTATGGGATTTGAACTCGCACCATTTAGTGCGGTAAACGGTCACCTGACCTTACCGCTAAACTCCCCGTTGACATATTGTTGAAATAGCTGTTTCCTTGCAATTTATAATATTACTGCCCCGCTTCTTTATAAAAATAGCGTGATTATTATGTTCCCAGAGTAAAATTTTGATTATTAACTAAATAACATGTAATTTTGTGCATTCAATTATTTTGTGCATTCAATTACGAACAAAAACATTTTAAAATCAATATTGCTTACCTACCATAACATACGGCGTGATAATATGTAGCCTAAAGCCTTCCTTGGTTTACAAAGAACATTTTTGCTGAATTTCAATTCAATCTATCCAGTAGTTTTGGCGTGAAGCCGTACCATAGTACACAAAGACAACCGGACAAACAGACAAACAGACAAAAATTCTAAAAAGTCACTTTTTGTCATCAGTTACGTTTTTCTAACAAAAGCCACTTATTTTTTCTCGAAAATTCTCAATGTACAGTTTTTCTTTCGTTACTGTTTTATTTTATTTATTTTTTTATTTATAATTTTGTTTCAGAACATTGTAATTCCATAAATTGTTAGTAAAGCTTAAAACTATGTTAGTAACGTACTTAAGTCAATTTCATTTAATTTTTCTAACAAATTATCTAATATTAAAAAGGACCCGACCAGAAGTGTGTAGCTTATTCCAGTGTCCCACAATAGGACACTCAACCCTTTCTGTAATGGTGTTTAGAAGCTCATTGGAGCTGCCCCGCACACGACGCATCAAGGAGGCCACCCTCTTGCGCACTATTGCTCTAAAGCAGTCGGTGTTGGCCTCTGCAAACATCCCCGATGCACTACAGTATCGCGGCAACCCCATCAGCATTCTAAACCCATTATTGTAGAGGACCCGGAGGAGGAGTTTATTATATGTATAGATTACAGTAAAGTGAAACAACTCTAGACAGACTATTCATAAATACAATAAAAGTATAAAAAGGTACCATATACACCACCACCACCACCACCATACCATATGGTATGTATGGTATGGTATGGTGGTATGGTACCATATTTTATTTTTCTTTGCGGACAGCCCTAGTACTCGGCTAAGCGGCGTAGGTATGTTACGGACGAGTAACGACACAAAGTAATAACAACTCTCAAGCGCGGCGATTAAGAGCAATTTAGCTTGCGCATGGGTAGGAAAAGATTTTGTAGGCTATTAGAAAAGCGGCTTTCTTCAAGATCAAAGGAGTGCAACTTCTGTACGTTAGTACTATTATTTATTCTGTGCCCTGGGCCGTGCCATATTCAGTTGGAATCATGTCGCTATGAGCGCCCGCTATGCTAACTATGTTATATCTGTTTAGGTGATAATCTTTGAACCACTCCAACATTGGACCCTGTACACCACACTGCCGCAACTTGGTAAAAAGTACATCATAATTTAGCGTATCAAAAGCTTTGCAAAAGTCAATCATAATAATTATTACATGCTTTTTGTTGTTTAAATAATAAGTGAAAAATAACTTTGATTTCGGAAGTCGGTGGCAAAAAAAAAAGAAAGTAGTAAATAAAAAACGAAAGAAACCGACTTCCGAAACAAAGTTATTTTTCACTTTGTAGTGATTTTTGGAATTCGGTTTTTTTTTTTGTTAAAAAGTTTTTATTTACTAGGAATAATTAAAGTTTTATTTTCTGTGGTCTAACTTTAACAGGTTCCACAGTTAGTTTGTTTTAATTATGCGACTGTTATTTCATGTTCATTGTGATTCATGTTCAAACTTTAAATATTTTCTAATAAAGTTAACATAATTACACTGTGTACAATCTAATATAATAAAGCTGAAGAGTTTGTTTGTTTTTAGGGTTCCGTACCCAAAGGGTAAAACGGGACCCTATTACTAAGACTCCGTTGTACGTCCGTCTTTCACCAGGCTGTATTTCATGAACCGTGATACTTACACAGTTACAATTTTCACAAATGATGTTTTTCTGTTGTCGCTATAACAACAAGTACTAAAAAACAGAATAAAATAAATATATAAGGGGGCTCCCATACAACAGATATGATTTATTTGCCGTTTTTATAGATAATGCTACGGAACCCTTCGTGCGCGAGTGCGAAATCGCTCTTGGCCGGTTTTTTTGTTTGAACGCGCTAATGAAAAATTCTTTTTGTATTTGATAGCCCGGAGAAGCTCGTGGCTAAGTAATAATAACAGCCGGACGGGTCGATCCATCAGGTTAAGCTACGCTTGCCGGGGTAAGTCAGTGGATGGATAACCATCTTTACTTACCGAGACTCCTCCGTGCCTCGGAAAGCACGCCGTTGGTCCCGGCTGTTATTCGTGGATCTTTGACAGACGTTACGGGTCGTCAGAAGCCCGACAGTCTGACAACAAACAAACTATTTTGTATATATTGCGACAATTCCAATCTACAATTTAAAAAAACCGGTCAAGAGCGAGTCGGACTCGCGCACCGAGGGTTCCGTTCCGATTTCTGAAAAAGTGTGCTATTTAGAGACATCGTTTTATTTTTCCTGTAATCTTTACATAAACTTCTATCAAATAGAATAATTTCTGATTTTTCTCTTTGCAAACTTCGGGGATAAGGGGGGGGGAACGGTATTTTTTTTACATTTTTCATCAAAAGTCGAACACTGTGCGGCCTAAAAAAAATAAAAATATGTTTGATAATGTGCAAACAGCGTTCTTTCATATGATACCCCACATGACCTAGTAGCTCCACTTTAAATTTTTAAGACACCCCATGTTGCAAAAAAAATACATATATTTTTATTTCTTTATTATTTGCAAAATTGTTGGGTAAACGTCATCTAAAACTGTTCCAAATTTCAAGTTGATAGCATTAGTAGTTCTTGAGATATCCAGCTGTGACAGACAGACAGACAGACAGACTGAGTCACACCATAAGGGTTCCTTTTTTACCATTTTGGTACGGAACCCTAAAAATCATTGTTATCAATCATTGTTTTCAAAATATTTCTGATACAGAGGATAGGTACGTTATTAACAGTAAACAATCAAACAATATCATTTTCAAACAAAGGCGTATCATTATCCACTGCCCAAAACATTTGACCGCTAATCAATCACGATACCGTTTGACATTCGATGCATAGAATGATTTTTTTTAATTAACTGCTAAAGCCCGTAACATTGACTTCGTAAAATAATCGAGGTATTCCACTTAGGGCACTGTTTTGAATGGCACTTCCTCGAACGGCACCTGAGCACTTCCACTGAGGGCACTTTTATCATATTTGAGGAGTTACAGATCTATGTGTATTTTAACTCCATCACTAAAACTTTTGAGTTTATAGGCATAATCTATAATATTTTAAATGAGAGGACCCAAAAAAAAACTGGTTTTAATACTTTTTGAAACTTACGTACATTTGTTTCTTCTTTATTATAAAAAAAATAATACGGTTTGATACGTAACTTTTTTGGTGTAAAAAAGATTAAAAGATTTGTTAGAAAATTAAAAAGAATACGCTTTGATCTGTTACTACTGTAGCGGAATAGCATACCTACCATTTATAGCAATCTTATATATTACCGATACCTACTCATTTGATAAATGCAGCACATAGGGTATTTCTATTTTTGTCCTAGCTAACTTTTAAAATGTACCTACCCACTACGTATTAATTATTGCAGAGACTGTACCTATTTATGGGACCGATTTTTAGAAATATACACATTCCACACTCAACCTGCATTTGCGTCTCATTTTCATACCTGCCTGCGTATCTAACAGTGGTGACCCCGACTGAAGAAAATCCAAGAAGAAACTATGCCCTTGAGTATACCGAAAACAAGCGATGGAGGCGAAACATCATCAACGCAAAAAGAATCCCACGAACTGTCAGCCGTCTCGTACAACCAACGGATACCGCCTCTATGGATAAACAGAATCAAACTTTGGTTCCTGCTGGTTCACTACTCATTTACGAAACGCTCTCAAAATCGGATCGGTTTGAAATGTAACAGAAACATGACTTTTTTGAAGCAATTATTGATACCTGTGATACAGGTTTATTCCTTCCTAGTTCAAGTAGAATACAATTATTATAATATACTTACCTCTAGTCCATAATAATCTATATATATATAAAGAGAAGTCCTGACTGACTGACTGACTCATCAACGCCCAGCCCAAACCCTTTAACCTAGGAAGCTGAAATTGTGCACAGAGGTTCCCTTTATTATGTAAACAAGAATAAGGAAGGATTACCCGGTAGCACGTTCCCGTGGGATATTTTCCGACACGACAAGTGCTATTAGTCAAAATTTAAGCAAATCAATTATTTCAATATACAATTTTAATTTTAATTAAGCTTGGAATACACAGTCAAGCTATTAAAAAGCATACCTGCCTGTTTGTTGCTAACTCAGACTAAATAAAAAACCAAGACATAGCGCTGTCAACAGTAATGTGAGGCCGGTTTCGTAAACATGTGTGCTCGTAATGAGGTGTAGTTTAGTTGTAGTTTGGTGTAAATGTGTGCGTGTGAGCCTGTATGCACAGAGCGAGGTGTAGTTTTGCGCACGCTTCAATACAGTTGTTATCTCTGGTCTGAGGCTGCTATGTAGTATTTTCATGAACATTGAACAATATGTCCTACATTTTGTGAATCTACTCATTCTCTTTTCACAAATACGTGCTAATTGTATGCTACCGAGTAGGTTTGCCCGTAATTGGCATACTTTTGTGCTACTATCGAATAATTAATGCTACCTATTCATTCCCATGCATACTTCCATTTGGTATTTTGCACTTCAGTAATATTTCATAGATCTTTTTAGGGTTCCGTACCTCTAAAGGAAAAAACGGAACCCTTATAGCACCACTTCGTTGTCCGTCTGTCTGTCTGTCTGTCAGTCTGTCAAGACCCTTTTTCTCAGGAACGCGTGGAGATATCAAGTTTAAATTAATATCAAATACGTAAGTCTATGGTCCTTTGGAGATCTAAAAAAATCAAGTGTCTAAGTCAACGCAATAAAAAAATATGGCCATTTATGCGAGATATTTTGATACTCGCAAGTAAATCAAAACATAAAAAAAAATTAAAAAAAAAAATATTTATTGGATTTAAACAAATTCTTAGCTCACATGAGTTAGGAGATCACCTTTTAAGCAAGGAATTGCTTGTGATAGGTGACTCAGCCCTTCCGCTTAACATAATCACAGGTATGCAATTGTTAACAAAAACAAAAGATAAACCAAAATAATTAGAAATACAAAATACAACAAGGAGCGCATTTGTGTGTGTGTGTGAGTGAGGGTGTGTGTGTGAGTGAGGGTGTGTGAGTGAGGGTGTGTGTGTGAGTGAGGGTGTGTGAGTGAGGGTGTGTGTGTGAGTGAGGGTGTGTGTGTGTGTGAGAGAGAGGATATGTGTTCGTGTGTAATGGAGTGAGCGTGGAATTGAATACATGAGTTTATTTTATAAGGGTTTCTGTTTAGGATTAGGTTAGGTTAGCCCTGCGACAATGTCTTGGGATCGGAGGAAGCCAGGTACAGCTTCCTCCCCTAACAGTTTGGCTTCCATGGTCCTATTAATTCAGGATGGAAGTGATGATACCAAAGCCTCAATGTCGTCATAGGATTTATTCTTAAGCCAATCAGTCACAGCTTGTTTACAGTCACGGAGTTTCAGAGGATAGATGTGTAGCTCTTTGTTCAGTAGGTTGTATACGTGGGAAGATTGCTTTTCATACTGCCTCTTAGCAAAAAGAGATCTAACTGGGACAGTTGGAGCGACTAAGTAGCCTCTTCTGCTACTGATACGTGGTTTTGTGGGATCATACGGAATGGATTTGTGTTTCCTCAATATAAGATGGAGTAGGTAGAGTTTCCTTACAGACAGAAGGCCAGAGGTAAAACATATAGGGTATTATACTTCCCGTTGACTTAGAATCATGAAATTTGGCAAAATGCAAGGTCTCACAGCACAAGTAAAGGAAAAGTCCGAAAATTGTTAATTTGTATTTTTTAACCGACTTCAAAAAGAGGAGGAGGTTCTCAATTCGGTTGTATGTTTTTTTTTTTGTATGTTTGTTACCTTAGTACTCCGTCATTTATGAACCGATTCGAAAAATTCTTTTTGTATTTGAAAGGGTATACTTCCAGATTGGTCCCATTTTTATCAAAATCCAGTTCTGATGATGGGATCCATGAGGAATCGAGGGAACTCCTCAAATATTATAGGCACACATATAGCTATTTTGGTATTTTCATCAAGAAATCAAGCGTTTGCATTCAGAAAGTATCATCTGGTGAAGTAGAACTGAGGAAGAAGACCACAGAAAGCCACGGGAACTCCTCAACGATGATAAGTATTTCACGGGTGGCGATAAGATATCTCGATTAATAGTTAAGCGACTATGGCGAAGCTTTAAATAAATGGTTCTGATGAAAATGGTACCATCGAACCGATCTGATGAAGGAGCCGGAAGGTAGGCATCGGAACTCAGTAATAAAACAATGTATCCTAGCCGTGTTTGGGCTTATTGGAATTGTCATGAGGTGCACTCTGGCTATAAATGATTTAATGCTTACTATATTTTATGGCGCTTCAAATTGCGCTAGTTACCTGAGTTGTTTTAGTCTATGTGGATGATGCTCCTCTAATATATAATGCGTGGGGTAGGCACCACTAAAAAGTGAAAAATAAAAACTTTTTACAAAAAAAAAAACAACCGACTTCCAAAAAAACACTACAAAGTTAAAAATAACTTTAATTTCGGAAGTGGGTGGCAAAAAAAACGAAAGTAAATAAAAAACCAAAGACACCGACTTCCAAAATTAAAGTTATTTTTCACTTTGTAGTGTTTTTTTGGAAGTCGGTTGTTTTTTTTTTGTAAAAAGTTTTTATCACATAAAAAATATGTTTCTGGGATAAATTATTTTCAATTACGGCACCCTTTCACTGTGCGTGTCCGACACGCACTTGACCGGTTTTTGTAAAAGAGTTCTTCAGCTTTTTATTTTTTTATTTACGTTCAGCAAAACATCAGCAGTCTTCTAAGTATTGGAAGTGTTTACTATCTGAGGGGTAGCCGCTGGCCTATTAGACAACGTAGAACACAAACAAACAAAAATTAAAGTAGTATTTGCGAAATGTTGAGGGCAAATCCTTTTCACGCAAGCAAAATTAAGCTCTATTCACATGGGGCGCGAATCTCATTGCCAGTGTAACGCAATTGGGGTGATGTTCAAATGAAGCTATCACACAGTCTACACTCTCATTTGGTTCACCGCGTGTGAACATGGCTTAATTGAAACTCCCTATTTTAGGTTTCATACAGACTGTCTGTGAATACCTACTGTAGATTTGATTTAGCGTACGTTTTCGTGTGTGGATCTGACAGGCTTATTGAGGATGGTATTGTCGTGATTTTGTGTAAAAGCTATTAAAATACTTTTTCTCAAACATGCATGGAAATGTTGTCATTATTTTCGAATAAAGAACACGCGAAGTATCGAATTTACGGTCAAAGAAAATCAAATCCATTGCAGGAGCGTTTTTTTGAATTTGGAACATTACAGCGCTCCAGCAATGTCAACATTGCTGGAGCGCTCCAGCAATGTTGTATGAAACGGCGTGCTAGGTTAAATACTCTTTCATTGGATCTCTTTTATCATTCTTGGCATACCAATAGCAGTCTCTTTGCTTAGTATAAATTGCGTTCACGTGGCTGTTTAGATAGCCACAAATGCCTTTAGACACAGATGTTAGATAGAAAATTGGCGGCAAAGCTGAAAATTCATCTTGATTTGAAAATTTATATTTAAGTACATTATGTATGTAAATAACAAATTTACATTCATAATAAATATAAAGTGAAATGAAGATTGATTGTAGGTACTCCGCATATTTAAGATCAGAAGCCAAATTGGCAATGGAAAACCTGCTTCCAGCGAAGTCAAAAGAAAAATACATGAAACTAGATAAGTATATGAAAATTTTATGATTTGGAAAAACGAGAAAAAAGTGAACATTTTCTCTGAAACAGTATTTTTGGCGTATTTTAATGAGATTGCTAAAACTAAAAACCCATCTACATTATGGACAATTTATTCCATGCTGAAATGTACAGTTCATATTAAAAACGGCACTAACTTGAAAAAATATGGAAACTTAACTACACACCTACTTTTATTTCCCTGCATTCTTTTGAGAAAAGCACTATATATGCCTCGGCGGAAATAGCAATTGCCTGTCTCGTATTAGTGAAGTCCTCGCCTACGGCTCGGCCTTCAAACTCATACTCGACCTGCAATTGCCTATTTCACGGCCTTTGCAATAATGTACTATTTCTCAAACATGCATGGAAATGTTGTCATTATTTTCGAATAAAGAACACGCGAAGTATCGAATTTACGGTCAAAGAAAGTCAAATCCATTGCAGGAGCGTTTTTTGAATTTGGAACATTACAGCGCTCCAGCAATGTCAACATTGCTGGAGCGCTCCAGCAATGTTGTATGAAACGGCGTGCTGGGTTAAATACTCTTTCATTGGATCTCTTTTATCATTCTTGGCATACCAATGGCAGTCTCTTTGCTTAGTATAAATTGCGTTCACGTGGCTGTATAGATAGCCATAAATGCCTTTCGGCACAGATGTTAGATAGAAAATTGGCGGCAAAGCTGAAAATTCATCTTGATTTGAAAATTTATATTTAAGTATTATGTATGTAAATAACAAATTTACATTCATAATAAATATAAAGTGAAATGAAGATTGATTGTAGGTACTCCACAGATTTAAGATCAGAAGCCAAATTGGCAATGGAAAACCTGCTTCCAGCGAAGTCAAAAGAAAAATACATGAAACTAGGTAAGTATTTGATAATTTTATGATTTGGAAAAACGAGAAAAAAGTGAACATTTTCTCTGAAACAGTATTTTTGTCGTATTTTAATGAGATTGCTAAAACTAAAAACCCATCTACATTATGGACAATTTATTCCATGCTGAAATGTACAGTTCATATTAAAAACGGCACTAACTTAAAAAATTATGGAAACTTAACTACCTACTTTTATTTCCCTGCATTCTTTTGAGAAAAGCACTATATATGCCTCGGCGGAAATAGCAATTGCCTGTCTCGTATTAGTGAAGTCCTCGCCTACGGCTCGGCCTTCAAACTCATACTCGACCTGCAATTGCCTATTTCACGGCCTTTGCAATAATGTACTATAGTAATTATGGAAACCACAAAGAAACACAACACCAACATACAAACACAAACAACACACACAACCATACTGAACAATACACAACAATAACAAACACACATGAACATTATACATAACCATAAAGAAATGATTGGCCTGCCATTTTTAGGCGTCCGTACCTCAAAAGGAAAAAACGGAACCCTTATAGGATCACTTTGTTGTCCGTCTGTCTGTCTGTCAGTCCGTCAAGACCCGTTTTTCTAAGGAACGCTTGGAGATACCAAGTTAAAATTAATATCAAATACGTAAGTCTATGGCCCCTTAGAGTTCTAAAAAAATCAAGCTTCTAAGTCAACGCAATAAAAAAATACGGCCATTTATGCGACATATTTTGATACTCGAAAGTAAATCAAAACCTAACGGGTACTTCCCGTTGATCTGGAATCATGAAATTTGGCAAGAAGCAAGGTCTCACAGCACAAGTAAAGGAAAAACTCCGAAAATTGTAAATTTGCAATTTTATCATATAAAAAAATATTTCACGGAACCCTTCATTGTGCGTGGTCCGACATGCACTTAGCCGATTTTTATTAAATGTGTTTTGCAGATTTCATTACGAGATAACAAAATCTTGAATGTCAGTTATTCGTTTACTATCCAAAAGCAAAGGTAGATCATTGTTAGAATACTCGCCGGTATGTTTGTAGTTTTTGCGAAAGATTAGGTGACTAAATAAAACAAGATTTTACATTCATATATTGCAACCACGTATGAATGATTGTGACTTAATGAAAACGCCCTATATAAGGCTATGTACAGTCAACGGCCAGAAGTCCACTTACACCGCAATGACCATTATCGCCTGCGCTATACGGGCTGCGGCGCTTATACACACATACGCATATTTATCCGTGTGAGCGATGTTCCAACGCTAACAGATGAACATGTCGTGTAGCATTGCTACGAGTAGTTATAGATGTGGTCAATGCTAGACAAGGATGACAATATCAGTAACTTGTTTTTCTATCGTCGTCTGATTATTTTTTTTCTTAGTAGGTAATGCAAAATTTCAACAAGTAAATATAAGGTAACATTAGCTAGATCGGTAACGAGGCTGCTCTCGCTAATGTGATCGGGATAGTTGTGAGTTCGAATCCGAGTTGGGTCAGTTTTTTTATGTTTTATATAATTGTTGCTTTAGTAATTTATTTTGGTAAATTACTTTGAACAAATATATGTTACATAGGTAATTTATTATTATAATATGATAATAAATGAAACAAATTTTGATATGGCAACATTGTAATATTTTTTATATAAAAGAAATCCTTTACACTTACTTAGGTTATTATTATAGTATTGAATGTTAAAAAACACATTTTAGGTTACATATAGATATTCTGTGATGTAATTTAAGAGGTTATAGCTTAATTATTCATTTTCTCAATGAAAAGAGGATTGAAACTTAACCTCAATATTACAATAATATAAATACTAATTTGTTAAAGTTACGGCCACTATGACAAAAAATTACCCTACCTGTTTAGGATTTCGGTGAATAGGACAATTTTATTGTCTTGCACAAAACTTAACATATTACGCACCGTAGGCAACATTATATCATTCAACACTTCCACATAGTTGACACTGTTGGCTCGCGTCGATATAAAACTTAATTCACCGGGCCCATGAGCACTTATCCACCCCCACATATTCACACTGCTTCTGCCTGACTCCGTATTTGGTCTGACATTGCCTTCAGACCAACGCGTGTTATTTTACGCCACAAATGCAGCCTTCCTTTTTGGCACGATTTAAAAGATTTTTCGTCGGTGAATATTGTCGTCTCCCAAAGTCCAAATATTCCCGGGCAAAACTTAACCTCTCCTCTTTATGCCGTTGCATTAAAAACGGTTTCTTAGCGTTGGCGTTCGGTGATGAAGACCTTCGGCATGGAGTATGCGGCGAACGGTGCGTACTGATGTGCCGAACTCATCGGCAAAACGCCTTGTTGGGATGAAACCATTCGTCTCATATTCAGCTACCATATAACGTCGCTGAGGCTGGCTAATAAGAGGTGGTCTTCCGCTTCTCTCACGACTCTTCAGGCTACCTTCTTCCTCAAATCTCTTCACCCACTAACAGTCTCTCCCTTAAAAAAAAAAAACTATATTACACACTTGCAACAAGCGTAATAATAGTAATCACATAAAATTAAAAAAATAAACTTACGCATAAGCCGGTTCCATTCGATATTTGAGATATATTAAGGCCATTCGAATATAAGGCCACAAGATTTGCCTTGGCTTCAATACTAATATTAGCCTGCATACTGAATTCAGAAGAATACAAATATAGCAACAGCAAGATAACACAAACGCTCGTAATAACGCTCACCAACCAACAACAGCTAATAGTGGAATAATTTATGTGAACTAGAAAAGTAGTTAAAATATGAAGGTAGATTTACAAAGTGAAATTATCACTTTGTTTCAAATTTACCCTCATATTTTAATAACGACGCTAAGATTGAAAATAATTGTAAAATGAAAGAATCTTCGTATAGTTGTGGAATATTTAACATATTTGTTAGCAACTCGGCATTCTTATTTCACATGTAATACTTAAAAAATATTTTTCATGTTTGATCTGAGACTCGAACCCGAACGTCCGCCATGCGAGGCACAGTGCTAACCACTTTGGCCACCGTAACGCTTACAAAACTAATTGAAATTTGTAATAACAATCATAAGCGGGCAACAAGTTGCCAATGTGTAGTGTTGTCAAACGGTCTTAAAGAAGAAGGTCATAAGTACAACTAATATTGCTATGCCACGGTTTTGTGAGATTGCTAGTCGACTTCTGGCTGTTACTGTACATCATATATTTTTTTTAGTTTTATCATTCTCTTATTTTAGAAGTTACAGTGAGGGGTACACACTTTGGAAGTGTCTCTCGCGCAAACTATTAAGTTTAGAAAAAAATGATATTAAAAACCTCAACATAATTTTTTAAGACTTATCCATAGATAGCACACGTATGGGTTTGATGAAAAAAAATTTTTGAGTTTCAGTTCTAAGTATGGGGAACCCCCAAAATTTATTGTTTTTGAATGAACACTGAACACTGAATGTCAGTAAATACTGTTGAATAAAATACCCGAGTTTTATGAAAGGCGCTATGATATATATAAGATGGAAAATGGAAATGATTTTTGAGCGAAATTTTGCGAGAAAAAACGTTTATTTTGAGTCGGTAAGTTTCTATGTTTATTTATTTATTTAAAACACACAAATTATACAGAAGCGGACTTAAATGCCATAGGCATTTTCTACTAAATGAGTACCAACTTATTTTATATTTTTTGGCGTTAATATAATTTTCATTTTCTCTAATACTTGTTAATTTAATTAAGGTTTTACTACTGCGGGTTTAAAACGATTTAACCGATACCCTTCCCTTCGTTTTAGCCTCTAAACATGAAAAGCGATGCCCCACATTGGCTCTTACTAGGCATGTAAAAATAAAACGTTACAAAGTAGAGCTATAGTCGAGACTATGGTACCTTAACGTGAGCACATCCATCACATTGACATTTATTACGCCGACACTGCCTTTTTAGGGCGGGTAACGACTCTTAGATCTTTTTATATTGCCTATAAGATACAGTTATAGTGTTTACGGTAAACGGTAAGAAAAAAAACCGGACAAGTGCGTGTCGGACCACGCACAATAAAGGGTTCCGTAGTTGAAAAGAATTTATCCCAAAAACAAACTTAACATTGGATCCAAAAAAAAAATTTTTATGTCAAAAAATTACAAATTCACAATTTTCGGACTTTTTCCTTTACTTGTGCTGGGAGACCTTGCCTCTTGCCAAATTTCATTATTCTAGGTCAACGGGAAGTACCCTATAGGTTTTGATTTACTTGCGACAGTTGCGATTATCAAAATGTGTCGCAAAATGGCCGTATTTTTTTATTGCGTTGACTTAGACGCTTGATTTTTTTAGAATTCTAAGGGACAATAGACTTACGTATGTAATATTAATTTCAACTTGATATCTCCCCGAGTCCTTGAGAAAAAGGATCTTGACAGACTGACAGACTTGAACATTTTTTTTATGTGATAGAATTACAAATTAACAATTTTCGGACTTTTTCGGTACGGAACCCTAAAAACCAGCCAATTGCATGTTGGACCACAGCATAATGAAGGGTTCCGTTGAAAAGAATTTATCGCAAAAACAAACTTTACATTGTAGTTTAAAAACATGTTCTCCAATACGTCAAGATCGTCCAACTGTAAATTTAAGTTTGAAATACCAAAAAAAAATCTATCGGTATTGATTTACTTGCGAGTACCAAAATATGTCGCATAGATGGCTGAATTTTTTTATTGCGTTGACTTATAATCTTGATTTTTTTAGAGCTTAGAGCTAATTTTAACTTGATACCACGCGTTCCTGAGAAAAAGGGTCTTGACAAACGGACAACGAAGTGATCCTATAAGGGTTCCAATTTTTCCCTTTTACGAAACCCTAAAATCACACAAAAATCGCCAGTTGTTTTAAATCATTGACCCAATACTCAACTACTAATACTGTATTGATACAATACTCGCTATAGCGTATAATAGGATGCAATAAAATAATTTAAAATAATTATACGTATAATTATGTCGGAAACGTCAGGATTTACTCAGATTCAGACACCATGTGGGCAGAAGATGGGTTTCGTGCAATGAAAAGACACTGGGTGCTATACAGGGTGTTAAAATCACAATCTAACACAATCACTGAGCACAACGAATCGAATACAGTTCCGTGGCGTAGTAACCTCGATGCGATCAGACACTAGACTGTCCTCCTCGCTATGAGTTTAAAACATCACGACTCTGTAGAAGCGCGCTTTACTTCTTTTTTTACAAAGCTAACATTAACGTACGTAAACGCCATCTTGATGGCCCCCACACTCTATTAGAATCAAGTACTTAAATCGGCTTTACGTCGTATACAACTATTTATGCGCAATTCTAAAACTATTAAGCCGAATTAACATTACGAAAGTAGTTGCGCTAACTTTGTTAAGCGGGATTTACATTAACACCATTAATTTCATGCATGGTAAAATTTATTTCACAAAATTAGTTTCAATACAGTACAACTTGTTTCGTATAATAATTAGTTCGTGAACCTACATTATCACCGAAATCATGGCCCTGTTTCACCCGCGTCTACCGGGATAAAAAGTACAAGAGAGTACGGGATAAAAATAAAAAGTACATGTAAATTCATTGATAGCCTCACGCGTAAATAGATAATTATTTACACGTGAAACTAACTATCAATGAAATACTAAGTTTGCGCAACTAATTTTGTAATGTAAATCCGGCTTAATTCATTGATAGTTTCACGTGTAAATAGACAATTATTTACACGAGAAACTATCAATGAATATCTAAGTTTGCGCAACTAGTTTCGTAATGTAAATTCGATTTTACTAAAGATAAAAGCGATATGCAATTTCCAAATAACATAACGCAGCATTAAGCAGAATGTTGCGGCTGTATTATTTATTCAATTGAATATTCACCCTCAATATTGTTAACATGCAAATGTAAACTACCAAAAGCATTGCGCTCCTACCAAAACCTATTTTGGTGGAAAAAGACACTTACATTTATTCGTTCTTTATCAGGAAATGTGCAATCGTCACTTTCATGCTCCCCTCGAAATCTCATCACGTAAGAGCCCCATAATAATCCGATTCCATAGCAATTGGATATGAACCATTCCATCCATACATTCCTTTCCTTACAACTGTGAGATAAAAGTTACAGCTTTTGTATACTACTTTTCGCGATGCAACTCACATAGCGACTTTTGAACAAATCCCTGTCGCTTGTCCCCTAATCCTTTGGGTTTTAGCTATTAAGAAAGGCCTATTACCGGACGACTGCGTCGGAAGATAAGGCTGTTATTAATATTGGTGGGTAAATTGCGTTAATTACAAAGACCTTTTTCCTAAATGAGTTTAGAGACCTCGGGCTAATTCGTTTCTATAGACACTTTAGGAAAATTAGCTGAATATTCCAATTTCTTTCTTAATCGCTTTTTAATTTATTTTAAACTATTATTTGTTATTTTATTACAACAACAACAACACAACTAACTCATCATCATCTGCCTAGACTTTCCCAACTGTGGTGGGGTCGGCTACCAGTCTAACCCTCGACTGTCAAAGATCCACGAATGACAGCCGGGGCCAACAGCTTATCGTGCTTTCAGAGGCACGAAGTAGTCTCGGTATGTAAAGATAGTCACCCATCCACGGACCAACCGCGGCAAGCGTAGCTTAACCTGGTCGATCGACCCGTGCGGCTGTTATTACTTACCCACTAGCCCCGAACAACCCATAAGAACTAACTGTACTAGTCCAAATATCGTAAGCACATTTTCGGTTTGATTTAGGCACCTAATGGTTTTCTGATCAGAGAATAGGCCATCTTATCTGTTTTCTCGAATAACCTGTTAAATAACAAATGCGTGGGGTACATTACCCTGTGTAGAAGCATTATACGCTTACGTAACAATATTTGAATCATTTTATTTACCTATCCACTCTATTATTACAAGCCTTTAATAAACTTGCAAT
This sequence comes from Cosmia trapezina, assembly GCA_905163495.3. Lineage (NCBI taxonomy): Eukaryota > Metazoa > Arthropoda > Insecta > Lepidoptera > Noctuidae > Cosmia > Cosmia trapezina. The sequence continues at coordinate 6,876,820 of LR991027.1, read as the reverse complement.
GTTCGTATGTAAGTTGTCCTGTTCAAAATTTGTAAGTTAAATTTGACCCACTTCCCAGTGTTCGATTGAGTTGAAATTTGGCATACGTGTGTAAAATCGATGACAATGCAATATTTTGGTACAGTCAGCAACAGAAGTCGGTTAACCCTGCTACTTTTTGACATCATCTAAATCAAAACATGACAAACAGATAACCTGCTTTTAAGCATTTCATTTATTAGATAAGAGTTAAATTTCTTTAAAATTTACATCTGTTTCGATTTTAGTGAAGTATTTTTCTCAATAATTAAGATTTAGAAAACACAAGTGTTAATCGACTTTTGTTGCTGACTGTACTATCAAGCTGATATGATGATGGAGCCGGAAGGTGGCCACAGGAACTGAGTAATAAAATGACGCAACCCTATCGAGTTTGGGCTAGTTTGATTCGTCTTGATAAGGATCACTCTGGTATTAGATAATATCCAGGCTAATATAAGCTTGTTTAAATTTTTTTTTTTTAATAATACACTTGTTATGTTGTAAAAAACAAAGAATTTGGGTAAAATTTTCAAAATTCCACACTGTGAACGAAGCTAGTTTAGCTTTGCTCCGCGAGTTTGCATACTTCGGTTCACAAAGCGAACTAGGAACCGAAGTATAAAACGACGCGGTAGCTACATGAGCGAAGATAAACGAACTTAGCTTCGTTCCCCGTGTGGCCTGCGCTTTATCATTCGCAGGGAGCTTCAACCACGATTCTTGCTCTCAGATCTTATCAAACCTCAACAAGGATGATGACAATTTTTTTTTTGTCCGTCATGTAGAGTATTAAAAAATGTTGGACAAGTATTTTTTCTTTTTTTGCTTAATCAAAAGATTACGGCTACACACTGAGTTAATATGTGGCATGACGTCACTCCTAGACAGCCCACACTTTCCAAGTTTCATGCGTTTTATCTAAGTATTTTTTTTGTATAGTTTTGTTTTGTAGGTAATATTTTTTATTATCTGAATGACGGACTAAAAATAGTTTCTTTTTTTTACTCAGGCATTCCTACTCTTCTCAAGCTCTCGTACACATTTGTGGTACCTTCAGATAAACACGTTCATTTCTCGCATTGTAGCGAAACTTGTAACTTTATTGCTCGATAAATGTTATAGAACTTCCTGCCTGAGGGTAAACATACCGAAGTACAGACACTTTTGAAGATTCACACGCATAAACTTGCAACACTAAAATCAACTTTTGATTTTTGTACCACAAAAACAGAAATTTTTAAAAAAAATAACAAATCGTTTAAAAATATCGAAATTCAAATCATATGCAGCCTGCATATGATTTGTATTTTTTTTTTTTTTTTTTTTTTTTTTTAAGTTAGATACCTATGCCATAGGCTTCTACTCCGATCACCTAATATACCCAATTTTTTTCGAGACGGCAAAAAAAGTCATCCGGTATATTTATAAAAATCAATGCCACTTTTCGTTGTAATTTTATAACTCAAGAACGGCTGGCCCAATTTAGCTGATTTTGGTTTTGAAATGTTTGACGTAGTCCAGAGAAGGTTTAAACGGACCGCCGGGAAAATTGGAAAATTCTGGAAAACTGAAAGTGGATTTTATATGGGAATATTGAAATTGGGACAGGACAACGTCTGTCGGGTCAGCTAGTAAAAACATAGAAAGAAACTTGAACTTATCATCATCAACCTGCGTAGGTTTTATTACATAGGTAATATTTTTATTACAGGTATTTGAATAATTTATCTGTCAAAAATCTGCCTAGCCTTTTCCCAACTATGTTGGAGGTCGGTTTCCAGTCTAACCAGATGCAGCTGAATACCAGTATTTTACATGGAACGACTGCCTATCCACAACCCAGTAACTGGGTAATACGATACCCCTTCGTAATACTGGATGTCAGACTTTCGGGCTTCTGACGACCCTTAACGACTGTGAAAGACCCACGAATGACAGCCGGTACCAACGGCTTAGCGTGCTTTCCGAGGCACAGAGGAGTCTCAGTAGGTAAAGATGGTCACCCATCCAACCCTGGCAAGCATAGCTTAACCTGATGGATCGACCCGTGCGGCTGTTATGACTTAGATACGAGATTAAAATACTATATACGTTGTAGGAAAGCACGTGCAACAATCGTTTCCTGCTGCAAGTTTTGGTTGCTTTTTTAACCGACTTCTAAAAAAGGAGGAGGTTCTCAATTCGGATGTTTGTATTTTTTTTTTTTTTATTTTTTTTTTTTATTTTTTTTTTTTTTTTTTTTTTTTTTTTTTCCCGCATAACTCCGTCGCTTGCCAACCGATTTGAAAAATTATTTTTTTGTTGGAAAGGGTATACTTCCCAAATGGTCCCATTTTTGTCAAAATCCAGTTCTGATGATGGGATCCTGGAGAAATCGAAGGAACTCTTCAAATATTATAGGCACACCTATAGCGATTTGGGTATTTTTTATAGTAGCTCGTGCATTTGCTCTCGGAAAGCACGACTTGGTGAAGTGGAACTGATGATGAAGACCACAGATGGCTACCGCAACTACTCAATGATAAATATTTCACGGGTTGCGATTCGATTACTTTAATATGGTTGCTAAGCAATTTCCGCTCGTCACACAATGCGTGTGGTGAGTGGTTGATGAGGAGTTCTCCTGGTTCTTACCAGCAGAACTCCTCAACAATTAACGTCCCAGCATCAGGAAAAGCAATATTTTGTAACATGTGATGAGCAATTGACATTAGACTATTGTAACTTATACAAATTATAAACAGACCCACTAAAAAGTGAGAAATAAAAACTTTTTAACAAAAAAAAAACCGACTTCCAAAAATCACTACAAAGTGAAAAATAACTTTGATTTCGGAAGTCGGTGGCAAAAAAAAAGAAAGTAAATAAAAAACGAAAGACACCGACTTCCGAAATCAAAGTTATTTTTCACTTTGTAGTGATTTTTGGAAGTCGGTTTTTTTTTTTGTTAAAAAGTTTTTTTGTATTACTAGCTTATTTTTTAAAGTAAAGCACAACAAACTTGATCGTTAGGCATTCCAAAAAAAAAAAAATTGTCGAATAAGAATTATTTTAGTTACGGTTTTTGTGCAAATACATTTTCAGTAATGCCGAATATTTAGTCAAACTTTAACAGGCATCTCTTATTTATTTATTCTGTATCACACTCCGAACGCAATTATACTTTTCCTCTGGGAAAACACACATTCCTTTTTAGGGTTTCGTACCTCAAAAGGCAAAAATGGAACCCTTAACACTCACTTCACTTCGTTGCCCGTCTGACTGTCTGTGTGTATGCCTGTCTGTCTGTCAGGCCATTTATGCGACATAATTTTGATACTCGCAAATAAATCAAAACCTACAGGGTCCCTTCCGTTGACCTAGAATCATGAAATTTGGCAGGAAGCAAGGTCTCACAACACAAGTCCAAAAACCGGTCAAGAGCGAGTCAGACTCGCGCACCGAGGGTTCCGTTCCGATTTCTAAAAACTACTTCGAGACATCGTTTTATTTTTCCTGTAATATTTACATAAACTTCTATCACATAGAATAATTTCAGATTTTTCTCTTTGAAACCTTCGGAGATAAGGGGGGGGGGGGACGGTATTTTTTTTTACATTTTTCATCAACAGTCGAAAACTATGCGGCCTAAAAAAAAATAAAAAATAGTTTGAGAATATGCAAACAGCGCTCTTTCATATGATACCCTACATGGCCTAGTAGCCCCACTTTAAATTTTTAAGACCCCCTTTCAGTCCTTGTTGCAAAAAAAATATAAATATTTTTATTTCTTTATTATTTGCAAAATAGTTGGGTAAACTTCATCCTACACCGGTGTATCCTACACCGATATCAGTACCAACTTGATATAATTAGCATTACACAAACATCATTATAATCAAAGTTATTTAGTTAAAGTTATGTATAATGAACACAAACTTTGAACACGAAATCTACTCGAGTATCTTTGTTATGTTAATTGGTCTGTTTAGATGTGCTCCTCAGGTAGCGTTTAGTTTGAAGGCTAGAAATAGAACGGAATAATAAGTTCATGTTATGAAAACTAGCCAATATTAAGGGTCTTATTACAAAACGAGGTTTTTCTTCAGTCATGGTTTAAATTATCAAGCCAGTTTTTTCAATTATCAACCCCGGCAACCGTAGCTTAACCTGACGAATCGACCGGTGCAGCTGTTATTACTTAGCCACGAGCTCCTCATGGATGTTATTGATGATGTTATTTAAGTTCTTAATCTTAATTAAGTATCTTCGGATCCACAAAGAGTCATAAAAACTGAAGTATAAAATAAACATAATAGAATAATCAGCTTATTACGTTAGAGAAACTGTGGGCCATAATCACGGATGGTGGATGTCATGTACCTACATGTCTTCGAATTTTTGGTTCTAGAACATTTATTTTTATCTTTTCCTCGCGATATTTTCCTTTACTGTTTTTAACATTAAATAGATAGGTAGTAAGAATATTACACGACTCTCGCCTCATCATAACCTACATACAGTCATAAATTTGGAGATATCAAAGCAGTTTACCCTTGCGGTTAGACCATAACGCTCCTTTTTGTTTTGCCGTAATCGGGTCAAAATAGCAAGCACTAATATAGTTCCACTACTGGTTATCAAAGACAGTAAGTTTATTATTAGCCCCTCAAGTGTCGAATGCACCCCACGTGTGCATAAGAAAAACCCTTTTTTTGTTCGGTACATAAGCTTATATCACATATATATAAATGTAAAAAAAACATCATCCGATGGAAAACCAATCAAATCATTAGTTGTGAACTTATGGAGTTCGCAGCTAACCTCCCCTCCCCCCCCGCGTGTCAAATGCACCCCAAGTGTGCAAAAGGACAAAACTTTACATAATAGGTATATAAGCTTAGATCACGTATATATAAACGTAAAAAAACATCATCCGATGGAAAACATATCATTATCAGTAGTTGTGAACCTATGGGGTTCGCAACTAACCCCAACCCTCCCCACTCGCTGGGGTTTTGGGTCTAAAATCAGCCAAACTCAGACACTAAGGTTACGCCTTACGTCTGCAAGTATGACGTGCCTGTTAAGTCGAGCAGGGTAATAGGGTTATTGGAGATAAGAGGTAGAAACTTGCCAGTGTTAATAATGTGTTTAGTAAAAGCATTTACTGTGGTGCTGGTTGCTAGATTGTAGTGTTCCAAGATTGAAATAACTTTTCGTGATGATGATAATATCATCACTTGAATAATAATTTGCTGTTTGTCACTCTGTGAATTATACAAGAGATGGATCGTACCAATTAAGGTGATAAACAAAACAAGTAAGTATTTGTCGAACGATTGTATACAGTCAGAATTATTATTTTCTCTTTTAGCTATGAGATCAAAAGTTCATTCAAGTATTTAATCATCACAGTACTAGCGTTTACTTTAAAACAGACCATTACGTATTACATAATGGTTCAAAATACAAGTTACACCCTGAGTATTCCGATTTGACTTCTATAAAGCCACGAGACTGCAGAACATCCATATATCATAAATTATAATATCATTGTCCTATACTAATAAATGAGCAATATTTGTATATAATATATTTGCAATCACGTTCTCGAAATCGGCTCTAACGATTTCGATGAAAGTTGCAATATAGGGGTTTACGGGAGCAAAAAATCGATATAGCTAAGTCTCCTATCTGCGAAAGTACATACTTTCCACCCTTGTATCACAAAAGGGTGGAAAGTTGGTTATTGCAAACGAGCTGTCATTAACAAGCCCGAGCCGAAGGCGAGGGTTTTTAATGACACGAGTTCGCAATAACCTACACACCCGTGTATCACACAACGTTTTTCAATTCAGTTGTGGGAAATAGTAAAAAACAAATCAAAGAATTTATTTTGAGAGTAGTTGCATGGAATAAATTGACCACATGCATGTAGATGGTTTATATTTGCCACTCAATTCATGAAAATAAGCTAACAAAACATGTTCTGAAAATCAGTGACGTATTATAATGGTAACACTTACATAATTGCTGAAAATGATTTAGTTTTCTTTTGTTTTTTCCATAAAATGAAATTATAGTAAGTCGCCATATTCTCGAGATTTTGGGGAAAAATTTCATCTTGTGCAGTTTTCGTCTCAGATAAAATATCGGGTGGAGTAAATTCCATTTCATCACTCGTACTTGAACTCATTATCAATTTATCACACAAAAAAAATTAAAATTTTCAGAAAATGGCGCATTTTTGTAACTGGACATTTTTATTTACAACGGAAACAGCCTATACAGCCTATTCGATTTTTGACAAATGTTGATGTGAAAATAATTGAATTAAAACTGGTAATTAAATATATTGAACAACCATTTAAAAGACTTTTGAGAATTTAATGCTAAGACGTACGGATTCATTCATTTTTCCTGGTATAAAATTTATCCCAATTTATTCTATGTATGAAAACTCCTTACTACTAAACTTTTTAAATTGACTTATAAATTTAAAACTAAACTGCAAAACAAAATGATCGAGCTCGTAAACAAAAGTCACGACCGCGGAACAGAAAGATGCCTGGGCAAAAGATTTAATTTTCGAATCATAAATTTTATAGCCTCTGAAAGTACGCCATGTTTAGCTACTGTATTGAAAAATTCGTTTTCTCTATTTTCACCCGAGTAGAGCTCGGTCGACCAGGCACAATCATTGAAATGGATAAACTTAACGCCGGAAGACCGACAAATATGTCGACCTTTACAAGTATGAATTGTTTTGTTTTATTATTCACAAGCTTCTGCCCATGACTTGGTCCGGTTAAATTTCTAGTTCCTATGACCCTCCGCACCGCGTCGCATGGCATCGTTCATCTGCACCATTCGCATTTGCTTCGTTTTCACTTAGCGCTCTTTCTGACTTTTTAGGGTTCCGTACCAAAATGATAAAAAAGGAACCCTTATGGTGTGACTCAGTCTGTCTGTCTGTCTATCTGTCTGTCTGTCTGTCTGTCTGTCTGTCTGTCTGTCTGTCTGTCACAGCTGGATATCTCAATACTACTAATGCTATCAACTTGAAATTTAGAATAGTTTTAGATGACGTTTACCTAACTATTTTGGAAATAAGAAAGAAATAAAAATAATTATATTTTTTTTGCAACTGGGACTGAAAGAAGTGTTGCTACTAGGGCATGTGGGGTAAGGGTATCATATGAAATAACGCTGTTTGCACATTCTCAAACTATTTTTTATTTTTTTTTAGGTCGCATAGTTTTCGACTTTTGATGTAAAATGTAAAAAAAAATACCGTTCCCCCCCCCCCCCCCATCTCCGAAGTTTGCAAAGCGAAAAATCTGAAATTATTCTATGTGATAGAAATTTATGTAAAGATTACAGGAAAAATAAAATTATGTCTCTAAGTAGCATACTTTTTTAGAAATCGGAACGGAACCCTCGGTGCGCGAGTCCGACTCGCTCTTGACCGGTTTTTTTTCTTTTTCTCGGCTCCTGGTTCGTAGCGTGATGTTAATTAAATAGCCTTTCTCAAGAATGCAACAAGAATTTATCACATCCGATTGTACAGTATACTGTATACCGTATACTGTACAAACAAACAAACAAACTCTTCAGCTTCATTAGCTTAGAAGAAAGTTAGAGAGAGAGAGGTTAGAGAGAGATACAGAGAGAGAGAAGAGAGAGAAAGAGAGAGAGAGTTTTCCTTGTCTTTTCTTTCTTTTTATCTTCTTATTGAAGGGAGCCAATGCGAAGATTTCACAGTTCCTTCTACGACTGTTTTCAAAATACAAAACAAAAAAAAATTTGACCGAAAAAATCGTATAAAAGCAAAAGATACGAAAAAGAGGATTAAGGTTAAGTTGAAATGCTTGATTGGATTTCTAATAATACCTAAATTGGATTTAATCAAAAGGTACCAACAGGTTAAACTGGATTATTTTATTCTTTTGGATTATTTACCGACATCTTAAGAAAAATGTCATGGCAATGGCATGGCGAGGAGCTAAGTAATAACAGCCGCACGGGTCGATCCATCAGGTTAAGCTACGCTTGCCGGGGTTGGTCAGTGGATGGGTGACCATCTTTACCTACTGAGACTCCTCCGTGCCTCGGAAAGCATATTAAGCCGTTGGTCCCGGCTGTCATTTGTGGATCTTTGACAGTCGTTACGGGGGTCGTCAGAAACCCGAAAGTCTGACAACCAGTTTTACCAAGGGGTATCGTATTACCCAGTTACTGGGTTGTGGAGGTCAGATGGGCAGTCGCATGTAAAATACTGGTATTCAGCTGCATCCGGTTAGACTGGAAGCCGACACCAACATAGTTGGGAAAAGGCTAGGCAGATATTTTTTATCTTAAGAAAAATGGCAGATGAAAGAGCACTATAGGGTTTTGTACGGAAGTATGTTATGACATTCCACGAAATAAGGCCCTTTATCGTTGAAGATAATCCCTAATCGCCATGCCAGGGCCGCGTTTCCTGTGCATTCGTATCCTTGGCTGTACGTATAGTGGTAAGTTACCGCAACCAATATCTAAAGAATGGTTACGACATCAGATACAGGCAGATAATCTAACCACTGACTAAGGATTACGGATAATCGCTTTATGGCTAATCCCTGACTCGTAACGCTCAGTAGATACAGTACAGAATGACGTCAACCTACTCCTTATCTTACTTCCTATCCAATTTAATTATATGCTATCCTACTAATATTATAAACGCGAAAGTTTGTGAGGTTGGTTGGTAGCCAGGGGGCAAATGTAACTGGTTGATTAATCCTAGACAGAATGGAAACGCAACAATAACGAGTTATCAATCCGTTACATTTTCCCCCTGGTTACAATAGCCCCGGGTGACTTTATAGATGTTTAATAATCTTTCACGCATAAACTACTGAACGGATTTTGATTAAATTTGGCACACACATAGTTTTTAATCTGGATAAATACATAGAATACTTTTTATCCAGATATTATTACGGTTTCAAGACTTACGAGGGTGAAACCGTGAAACCACACTGTACACACGTATTGAGTCAATTACAGGAAAATTACTAAACACTAGAGAACTAATACTCTGAACTTAAGAGCCCATCCTACCTCAGCTTTTTATCTCGCGGACTGAGTGAGAGCGAGTCTGAGTGCGGTACTGTGCGCCGATAGTTTAGGTAATGACTTTTTACGGTAAAAATAACGGTAGGTAATAAAAAAACATAGGACCTGCTTTATAGTTAGTTCAGTTAGTATGCAAAGTTTCAAGATCTAATTTGAAGTATTTTTTGAATACCAGCGGTTTACTGTTCGGTTTGGAGGTAACTTTAGATTTTTTTCTATCGAGAAAATTTGAGGTATTCCACTTAGAGCACTGATTTGAACGGCACTTACTCGAACGTCACCTAAGCACTGTCACTAAGAGCACTGAAACAAAATTTTGTAAAGTGCCGTTCGGTGGAACAGTTTATTGATATTACTTTCAGTCCCCGAACGGCACTTACGTTTTTTTAGACTGTTTGTTTGTAGTGCTGGGACGTATGTACTCTTTGTTCAGGACATTACCGACTATAACATATCGATACGCAAGTGTGTGTCGAACCACTTATGAAATCGTGTTTTCGTCAAAAACGATTTCAAAATTAATGTTGCAGTATTTTCGACATAACGGAGGATCATGCTAAGCCATTTCAGGTAGTATAGGCTCTTAAAAAGGAAACATAGAGCAGTTCCTAGGCCAAAATGTGTCGCGACCACGTCTCAACAATAGCTGTCACTACATGGTCCGTATCGAACACCATACTCAATACTAGACTCCACACAACGCTGAATAAAGCCACAAATGTGTCTCATTTTAAGTGCTTACTCATGAAAGATCCGACATATTATAATTTCTTGTTCCCAGCTCATTTCTCTCTTTTCATTTTTATTCTTGAAGGAAAGTCTCCAATCATCCGCTCTTTTTATCGCCCCAAGCTATAACACGCAAATTAATTTCGTAGCGATAGTACTAACCGTCAACCACCCAGTTTACAACCCGTAATAAAACTTCTTCTAATTGACTTCTCAAACGATACAAGAGTTTTATTTTGCTACATTAAAGAAGAAATAGTGCTGTAGAACGGTTTTTGTTAATCTTCAAAAAAAAAGAAGAAAAAAAAAGAAAAAAAAAAGAAAAGAAAAACAAAAAAAGAATGAAAGAAAAAAGATAAAGAAAGAAGACAAAAGTCTGCTGTATGTCGATCTACCCAGCCTTTTCCTAATTTTATTGTGGTCGGCTTCCAGTCTAACCACATGCAGCTGAATAAGAGTATTTTACATGGAGCGACTGCCTATTTAACCTCCACAACAATGTTACTGGGTCATACGACACCCCTTGGTAAGACTGGTTGTCAGACTTTGGGGCTTCTGAATACCCGTAACGACTGTCAAAAATCAACAATATGACAGCCGAGACCAATGGTTTAACGTGCTTTCCGAAGCACGGAGGGGTCTCTATATGTAATGGATGGTCACCCATCCACGGACCGACCTCGGCAAGCGTAACTTAACCTTCAATCGACCCGTGCGGCCGTTATTACTTAGCAACGAGCCTGTTGTAGGTATAGGTCATATAAAGTTCGCTTTCGGTATAGTTTTTTTTTTTTAATTCTAAAAGTTATCAAACTGTATCAATTGCATGAATCATACTTTACACTTTGCTTTGATGCATTCTATACTTTCCTTATTCATACTTAAAGTTCATATTTACTAAATGTAAAGGTGACAATTTATTTTGTTAAGAGGACTAGGTATTGCATTTTGTCACCTCTCTCGCTCACACCAGACCAAATTTTTAACAATGTTATATGAAAAGATGATTTTTTGAAAAATGTAATTAATTAGCGACCTAGTAAATAATATTAATAGAATAGAGTCATTTTTATTGTGGTTTGAAAACAGATAATACTTTTTGAGCTGTTTAAGTACCTATTAAATTAATATTATTTATTTACTAGTTCGCTAATTGAAACATTTTTCCAAAAAGCATGTTAAAAATATGGTCCCGTGTGAGCGAGAGAGGTGACAAAATGCGACAGCCCTCTTAATGAGGCGTTATATTGGGTAGGGTCGTAGTAATTTGTGTTCGCGGTTCATTTCCACTTGTAAAATAATTATTGTCGAGAGCACTTAATCCTATTAATTTAAATATTACTGTGGCTTTTCAATGCTGAATCATTGTTTAAAAGTACATAATTTATCCATTTTTAGGGTTCCCAAAGTGTAAAACGGGACCCTATTACTAAGACTCCGCTGTCCGTCCATCTGTCTGTCCGTCTGTCACCAGGCTGTATCTGATGAAACGTGATAGTTAGACAGTTGAAATCACAGATGTATTTCTGTTGCCGCTCTAACAGCAAATACTAAAAAATAGAATTAAATAAATATTTAGGGGGCTCCCATACAACAAACGTGATTGTTTTGCTCGTTTTTGCTACATTTGACGACACGGTTGGCGCAGTGGTTGAGCGATTGACTGCTGCGCAGCATGTCGCGGGTTCGATTCCCGCACGAAACAAATATGTGTACGACCTACAAGTATTTGTTCCGAGTCTGGGTGTTTTTCTATCTACAATATGTATGTATTTACAAAAAAAAAAATGTAGGTATATATGTAGTTTATCAGCCATCTCATTACCATAACACAAGCATTAGGTTGCTTAGCTTGGGACTAGATGGTGTTGTGTGAAATGTCCAAGGATATTTATTTAATTTATTTTATTTATTTATATTGATAACGGCAGCAGGTAGACGCTTGAAATATTCACAGAATATTTAGTTATATACTCACTTTGAAAATAAATAATTAAATTAAAATAAAACAAATATTTAATGGGGGCTCCCATACAACAAACGCGATTTTTTATAGATAACTAGCTTTTGCCCGCGGCTTCGCCCGCGTGGATGTCGGAAAATATCCCAAGGGAACCTGCTATCGGGAATTCCTTCCTTATTTCTTGTCTACATTATAAAGGGAACCTCTGTGCAAAATTTCAGCTTTCTAGGTCTAAGGGTTTGGGCTGGTCGTTGATGAGTCAGTCAATCAGTCAGTCAGTCAGTCAATCAGGACTTCTCCTTTTATTTATATAGATAGATGGTATTATGGTACGGAACCCTTCGTGCGTGAGTCCGACTCGCACTTGGCCGGTTTTTATAGCTACTTAAGCCCAAGAAAAAAACCCGCCTTTGCGTGTCAGACCACGCACAATGAAGGGTTCCGTGGTTGGGATGAATTTATCCCTTTTACCTATTGTGGTAGGTACAGTAATTTTATTCTAGGCGCATCGTCTTCACATATACACGCCACACTTGGCAGAATGTGACGATACCTGTGACTAACCTTAAGACCATTTAATGTACCATGTTCTGACAAATAAATAAATGATTATGATTATAATTATGATTATTATATAATGATATAGTTAATGGATAAGTACAAAATATTTTAAAAGAGTAACGGTGGAGTTTCTTGCCCATTCTTCTCCATACGAAACTACCTTTTGGAAGGGGCGATTAGAATCAATTCCATGATTTTGTAAATTTTGACGTTCAAAAGCGAATTCGCGACTCAAAAAAAAAGTGTTCCGTTTTTTCTTTTTGAGGTACAGAACCCTAAAAATGGGGAAAAATACACATAAAACATACATGATAGAATCAAGTAGGTACCTATATTCAAAGCAAATACCAGCAATATTTTCCAAGAAAACTCATCGCAAGCGCGCCCACAAATCCGTGGATTTCGATTTGAAAAGCGATTCAGAAATATCGTACTTGGTATTCCAATTGCAAACAAATAGTCCGAAATATTGGAAGCAACATGCACATTGGTCACAACAGCCCTGGCTACAACCATTGGAGCCAACATTTGGGCCCGATTTATATGGAGAGTTTGAGTAAATCAGGCAAAAATTTGAACCAACTATGGCTCAGATTGGGGAACTGCACCAAGATTTTGGAATTGAAACGACAATAGATAGGAAAGCTAACAAGCAAATCGGCTTCCCCAAACAGAGTTTCAATTTCCATCTGATTTTCATATCTGATTATACACAGAAGACTTCACAGCTTCCATAATATTGCTTGGCGTCGAACTTCGATACAGGAGATCGAACATTCTAAAAGAAAACTTTATTTATTCTGCAGATAAAAGCCATAAACTGATTTATTGGGCCGTATAACTTGAGTTCTGTAGTTTTGATGTTGAAGCCGGTATTACGAAACTTATGTTTTGTACATTTGTATAATGGATTGCTTGGTTAATGTTGTATAAATATGTTTAAGTTTGTAACACGGTTTATCTGACTTTGTATGAAGTATTACGTCGGCCTTGTTTTAGAAGTCTAGGCCATTAGCCAAATGTCATGTTTTGAGTTCCATAGCCACGACGAATCGAGCAGTATTTTTTTTGGATTTTATAATTTCAATGTCACCAAGTGAATTAAACCTTAACTAAACAACAAAACCAAGGGGCCAAGTGCGTGTCGGACCACGCATACTGTAGCGTTCCGTAGTTGGGATAAAGTTATCCCAAAAAACTTTTTTACAAAAACAAAAACAACCGACTTCGACTTCTGTCTTTGGATCTGTATTTTAGGTTTTTGCCACCGACTTCCAAAATTAATTTTTTTTGAAGTCGGTTGTTTTTTTTTTTTGTAAAAAAGTTTAATTTTTACTTTTTAGTGGGTCAGTTTGTAATTTATCTAAGTTACAATAGCCCAATGTCAACTGCTCATCACATTTTACAAAATATTGCTTTTCTCGATGCAGGGATGTTTAATTGTTGAGGAGTTCTCCTAGTAAGAACTGGAGCTCCATGGTGAAGTCATCATCACCATTATGCATTTTGACGAGCATAAATTACTTAACAACCATATTAAAGTAATCGAATCGCAACCCGTGAAATACTTAGGTATAATTGAGTAGTTCCGATGGCCATCTGTGGTCTTCATCATCAGTTCCACTTCACCAAGTGGTGCTTTTCGATAGCAAATGCACGAGTTACTATAAAAAATACCCAAATCGCTATAGGTGTGCCTATAAAATTTGAGGGTTTCCCTCGATTTCCATGAGATCCCCTCATCAGATTCTGACTTGAAAAAATATATAAACATAACATTGATAACCTCCTCCTTTTTTCAGAAGTCGGTTAAAATACAAACTTAACATTGTAGTTGTACAACAAAGACCAATAATGTGTATTGCGTCTTTTTACACCTTCTTTGCATGTGAGCGTAACCGCTGTGGAGGGGCGTTCATTTTTAGAATGGTTTATCTTTAACTACATCAGCCTCGGTTTTTCTGCTTTCGTCGTTTAAGCCATCGATCCAGTTTTTGTAATAAGAACCTAGCTATGATAGAAATACAGTTCTTTATACGAAACTGACAACTTAGTCCGGTACTAAGTTGTCACTTTTGTAAAACTGACGTCTTAATGTGTCGGAATAAAGTTCGAAATTCAAAAAAGCGTCCATGGTTTAAACCGGGGTTTGCAGATGAACCTTGTTTTGTAATAAGACGGCATGAGTTTAATATAAATAAATAAATGAATAATAAAATTTTTAGATTAAATTAATTAATAATATGTTACCATAGCTTTTACTTAGAATAATTTATTTTTGTCTACTAAAGTCCTCTTCCTTCAAACTTTTCTTTTGCTGTGCCCGACAGGGTCCACGATTGTTACAACAAATGTTTACTTACCACCTAAGAATATACATTGTGGAATGCAATAAATAATTGAGTATTGAGTATTGAATATTAGGCCTCTATTCACAAAACATTTGTATGCGAGACGGTTTATATGTGACCATTATTCTCTGTAAGGGTACTTAAATACAGTACACTACACACATAATGAATTCCAAGTCATGTTAAGTAAGTAAATTGACGATATAGCCCGTTTTATAGAAACTGACGGCCGCTGTTACAAATATGAGACGTAATAAATAACCAAAAAAACGTTTATTTCGACCTACAATGGATACAAAACATATAATTTAAAAGACTTCACATAAACATATTACAAACTCCGATTGCTCAGTTCGAACTTCTGCGCGAATGCCCTCAGGATGCCGCTGCAGCTAGCCTGAACCCTGCGCACCAGGGATGTGCATCGTTTTCGCATAGGTAGTAGTAGTATGAAATAATACCATTTAAATTCTACTTACTACTCTACTTTCCACTTTCCAGATTTCCGATTCGAAATTCAATCTAAGGATAGAACCCGGAATCTCACACAAAGGCAATTATTTTCCCAACAGATATAATTGTTTAAAGAAAAGTCCAAAAACCAACCTCCTTTCACAAAAACCTTTTCACCATCCACATCAAAGACGCAAGAGGCTATTACTTGACGCCCGTAAAAGGTTTATCCTAGTGTCGGGTGGTAACAAAATTGATACGTTTACCTACGTCCTTTCGTTAGCCAAAGTGTTTAATTAAGTGGCTGTATGAAGGCAGGCCTTGTTCACGTTATGAAGGCCTTTTGTTCGGCCATATTGGAGGGTTTGACGTGACTTTCGATAGGTCATTGGAGTATCGGACGGTAAAAGGTTTTTGTATAGTCACCCAAAAAATAAACGTATCCATCGTTTATTTTTTGGGTGATTTTTTAATTATTAGTTATTTAAAAAATCACCCTAAAAACAAACTCATCTCATTTTTGTAGGTAAGGAAAACACAGTATATTATTTTAATTATACTGTGCTAAAAATAATATAGCGTCACATAAGATTGATAATTATGTTAATAGGCAGTGTATACAGGGTGTAAGTGTAAACAGTGGCAATCTTTTAAGGAATCATTGTACTCGTCATTATGAACAACTTTTACTACAGTATCAAACCTGAAATCGCGACAAAAAAAATCAGCTGTTGCCTACATTTTGCCGAATTAGGCGAACATAAATGTACTGGACAGCTGATTTTTTTTCGCGATTTCAGGTTTGGTCCCGTAGTAAAAGTTGTTCATACTGATGAGCACAGTGACCCCTTAAAAGATTGCCACTGTTTACACTTACACCCTGTATTTGGTTTAATTATTCTGAAAAATTACACTACGACATTTGGTTAAAACCTAATTCTGAGGGGCAATTTCTAACAACGTATTTTTAACAACTTTCGCAATCTCATCTTAGTCTCAATCTGTCAAAAATTGTGTAGAGTTTACCTACAGTTTTGACATTTTGATTGTCGCTGGCTTGAGATGGCGACTTAAATTTAGACGTTTTTAGGTACGAGAATTGGCCTTCTGATCTACCATAAATAAGCCGAAAAACAAATGAATGCGTTTACTTTCAAGCACGCTGTTCTGATGTTTTAAAACCAAAAATTTGGTGTAACAAAGCCTTTGCAAATGTTCCTATATTGTGTTGTTATATTTTTTCGCTAGTGAAACCAAATCACAACGACCTACATTCATCCACAACAATTGGAATACTTACAAGAACTTTGAAATAAAATAATGTTCAAGAAGAAAAACTTTCCTTACAAATTCTTCTATGTTTGTGTTCATAAATTGCTGCAGAAGTTTGTTTTATAGCAGGAGCATTTTAATGGCTTCACGAGAAAGAAGTTGCTAACGGCTGTAGTTGACATTACGTTGATTTCAAAGAAACCCGGTAACCTATGTATTGCAGTTCGCGCCTCGGAATCCTGAGAATCTTGGGTACTTGTTATGAGGATCCTGGTTTTTATAGAGGGATTTGCAAATAATAATATGGTTGAGATTTATTAGCGGTGATTTTATTCAGGATTAATAATTTTCTATCAAAATATTATTATGTTTTATTAATGATAGGGAAATTCTTGAACTGAGAAATCGATTATTTAATTAAACTTGCTGCTATATCGAGATTTCTTAAAATGTAAAGTATCTAGCTCGGTCTACATAAAATTCTGTTCATAAAATTACCTTGGTCAGAGTTACTGTAATTATTCTAATTGCAAAATGTGAGTAGATAGGTATCTGTAAAACTTTGTTTTTCTTTTTATTCAACTGCGCGATAGAACCACTTATAAATCTTTGGAAGTTGGTTAGAAACGATTTTCCTTTTAAGATAAGGTTAGAAAATTGGATTACTTTGAGTGGGAAGGTGGTTGAAGTTCCGTAATGAGGATGGATTTAACTCGATTTCATTTTTTTTTTTTGTTTTTAAAAGTGATCTAGGTTTTGATAAAATAATCAAACCTTTGTATTTAAAGAGTAGAAAGAAGGAATCAACTAATGATTTTTATCACGTCTCAACAGATTCATGATTTAGTTTTGATTTAGTTAGATAAGTGCTTGCCTGAGGAATCAAGTCCGCCTCTGTACATTTGCGCCGTGCTTGAAATACCTACCTCTTAATAAATAAATGAATAGTATAAAACATAAAAAAAAGTATTTATTGAGACTCGCACAGGCATATCACAAATTAAGAAACACTCTTAAAAAAAACTAAATAAAAAAAATAATCAAAACAGAAAGTCCCGTACGATCTCAAAAGGCTCCTATCTCAGCATGATGCCACGAAATTTAAAAGTAAGTGTCGCAGCGCTGGTATTCTTATAGGGCCCGATGTGCCTCTGCCTCAAATTCCGCACACACCGCCGCCGCCACCCCGCTGCCCGCAAAATTCGAGGCAGAGGCCTTACATAAATAAAATATAATTTAAAAAGTAATAGATGTGTGAAATAAAGCATAGCATAACCAGCCTATAATGTTCCCACTGCTGAGACACAGGTCTCCTCTCTGTAAAAGGGAGTGAGCCCTAATCTACCACGCGGTCTGAGTGCGGGTTGGTAGATGTCACGTCTTCGAATTTTTAATTCTAGGATATGCCGGTTTCCTCACGATAATTTTCCTGCACCGTTGTGAGAGCAGTACTGATGAAACAAATTACATAAAGCAAAGCGCCTGCCTGGGCTCGAATCCACGACCCCGAACTCGTAAGTCTAGGCATTTACTCAAACCACTGCTCTCATTACAAATAAATGAATACTTTATGTAAATGCTTCGATGTCGATTTAGATCGTTTTGAAGTTGCCTTGGCGGCGAAAAGATTAGCCAATCAGCGAGAACAGTGAGTGCGGATAACTCGGACATTGTAAACTGTGTCTCGAACTTATTGGATGGCTTTTTCATACTGGTGTAAAGATGAAGAAAAATAATTGATGATTAAAGATGGCGTTATCTTTATGCTAAAAGTCAATCACTGTTGAATGGAATCGGTGTTAAAATACAGATCCAAAGACACCGTCTTCCGAAATTGAAATTATTTTTCACTTTGAATTGTTTTTTTTTCTTGTAAATCGTTTTTTATAATGTAAACAAGAATAACTTCAGAAGCTATTTTAATAACACAAAGTAATAGCACGACGTAACGCTTCGTAATAGGTACCTAATATCTTCTCTCTTAATATCTCTATCTTAATATTATCTTCTATTAATTCAACGTTATTAATAACCGGTGTCTGAAATAAACACCTCATCTACCGTCTTATAGCGAAATCATAAATTATTTATTAGTTATAACAGCTTCTGATATTTATTCCTTTCGCAACGAAAATGGTAAGTGTTATTATTAGTAACAATATTATGTTCATTTAGAATAAATATTTGGCTTTTGGATATTATTTAGCTGGAGAAGCTCGTGGCTATGTAATAACAGCCGTACGGGTCGATCCATCAGGTTAAGCAACGCTTGCCGGGGTTGGTCCGTGGATGGGTAACCATTTTATTCATACCGAGACCATCTTTACATAAGTCGTCGGTCTCGGCTGTCATATATAGATCTCTGACAGTCGTTACGGGTCGTCAAAAGCCCGAAAGTCTGAGAACCAGTCTTACTCAGGTATCGTATCGTATTACCCAGTTACTGGGTTGTGGAGGTCAGTTAGGCAGTCGCTCCATGTAAAATACTGGTATTCAGCTGCATCCGGTTAGACTGGAAGCCGGCCCCAACATAGCTGGGAAAAGGCTATGCAGATTGATTTTTGACCTTTTCTGTTTTTTGGCTAAAAACACTTATTGTTGGACCCAAAAACACCTTTTGTGGGTTGCCAGCTAAAAGGGTCAAACCATTCCTAATGGGTTAACTCGAACTAAAGTGTTAGGCTAAATATGGGTTTAATGAACACACAATTATTTTATAAAATAAAATAAATCTAATGCGATGTTGGATTCATGTTCGATTATTTTAGTCTATAGCTTATGGAGCATTTATCATTTCGCCGCCCTGGGGCTTGAATAGCCAACCGACCATTTTATTGGGAAAGTGAATTTTTAATGTATAACTATAGAAAAAGTATTTTTTCAATACACTTCCTCAAAAACTGGTTCATATCGCACTACGATTAGGTTCACAATGCAATGTATGTCGCACGCGTGCGATTTTTCATTTTCCCGCACGTGTGCGGGAATAAGAATTGCCACAGATAACTTATATAACAGATACTTAGTCCAAATTGGTCCAATGCCTCTATTCACAGCTGTGTATTCGAATGTTTTTTTTCAAATCTCGGCAAAGAGGTATGCGTCTTTGCGACGTTAATATTTTTTGAATATTTAAATAATGTTTATAAATAGAATATCATCAAAAACTATGATTATTACAATAAAAAAACGTTTATGAACAAATTAACATTTATTTGTGTTCTAAACTCGAAAATATTTGAATTTTCTATTTTTCATATTAGGCTGTTTATCGGCTTTATACCTTTGCTTCTCCTTCAACCTGGCGAAAGTAAAGCGCGAAAAAAAAAAGAAAATTTAAATCATAGTTTCCTAATAATTCATGGCAAAAATATTTTCCGTTATTTTATTTTATTTCTTCAAAAGTGTATTGAAAAACGTCGTTTGATACTCGTGGACATTTTTTATTGCAGTTGCATCCTCGCCTACGGCTTGGGTGTTAATTCCGCCTCGAATGCAATAACAAACGTTCTCCACTTGTATCAACATGTACTCTTCTGCAGTTATAAGTACCTACACTAAAATATAATTTTCTCAAAAAAAAAAATGGTCGGTTGGCTATTCAAGCACTTTTTTTTTGTGGATGGGAAATCATCAAATAACTTCTCCCGCTCTGGGTGGAGCGGAAGGGCATGTCAGACTTTTACTGTCACGGTATCTCTTTCTAACAACCCGCGACCCCGGCGGCATCGGCCCTATTGAACCCCATCATTGCTGATATCTCTTTGAGGTGCGCGTGGAAAGCAACGCGCCGTCAACCCGGGCCTGCAGTGCGATTCTGTAACCATCTCACCGTGAAAACTTAGGTGAAGTGAGCGTGGAGTTAGCTGTCAATAGTGTCAATTCCTAGCAAAAACAAACTCACTTCACCTAAGTTTTCACGGTGAGATTTTTACAGAATCGACCGGCTTGTCCTTACCGGACGGCGAGCTACCCACTACTCGTCAAGCACTAGGGCGGCGATTTAAAATCATTGAAGAGTTAACTTAACCGGGTCCGTGTTCTAAAACAGGAATCCATCCGTACTTTATATTATAACTGTGAAAGTAACTCTGTCTGTCTGTCTGTTACCATATCATGCCATTAACTGCACTTGCACCGGCTGAACAGATTTCGATGACATTTAACACACAGGTTGAAAATGACCTGGGTTAGGACATATTTCATGAGGATATTTTATCCGGTAGTTGGTTCTCGTGCTGCGGGATTATTTTCGGCCATCACGCGGGCATAATCGCAGGCAAAAGCTAGTCATCAATAAACCTTTATTAAAATGTATCTACGACACCAAATGGTTCCGTGCCCGAAGATATATCGCCGTCCTTCCCACTTCATCATCATCAAGCTATATTAGGCCACTTCCGAGTTACACACAACCCTTAGCCCGAGACCCTTCTCTTTAAACCATACAAGGGAACATGCGGCACAGTAACCTTAGTTTAAAGGGTCCTAAAGTTAACGGCGGTTAAAGTATTATCACAGATTAATACAGATGGGACACTACGCAGTTTACGTATGAAGCTACAAGTACGCGGCGGGCCCCGTCCGCGGGGCTAATTCAGTAGCTGTCAGAAGATATAAGAGTTACGCGATAGAAAGAGAGGCAACTTGTAGTTGAGTATAACTGTAGGTAATAAGCGTTGTGAGACCTGAATTGCACTTTATTGTATCGTAGCAAGAGTCGCTTTTTTAACCGACTTCTAAAAAAGGTGGAGGTTCTCAATTCGGTTGTATTTTTTTTTGTATGTTTGTTACCTCAGTACTCCGTCGTTTATGAACCGATTCGGAAAATTCTTTTTTTATTTCAAAGGGTATACTTCCAGATTGGTCCCATTTTTATCAAAATTCAGTTCTGATGATGGGATCCATGAGGAATCGAGGGAACTCCTCAAATATTATAGGCATACATATAGAGATTTTGGTATTTTCATCAACAAATCAAGCGTTTGCATTCAGAAAGTATCATCTGGTGAAGTGGAACTGATGAAGAAGACCACAGATGGCCACGGGAACTTCTCAAGTATTTCACGGGTGGCGATAAGATATCTCGATTAAAATAGTTAAGCGACTGTGACGAAGCTTTAAATAAATGGTTCTGATGAAAATGGTACACTGAAACCGATCTGATGAAGAAGCCGGAAGGTAGGCATCGGGACTCAGTAATAAAACAATGTATCCTAGCCATGTTTGGGCTTATTTGAATTGTCATGAGGTGCACTCTGGCTATAAATGATTTAATGGTAACTATATGCCGCATCAAATTTAATTGAATACGTATTTTTCCCATTTAGTCTATGTGGATGATGCTCTAATTTATTTTGCAGAGTGGTATTTAGATTTGTGTGGGGTAGGCACCACTAAAAAGTGAAAAATAAAAACTTTTTACAAAAAAAAAAAACAACCGACTCCCAAAAAAACACTACAAAGTGAAAAATAACTTTAATTTCGGAAGTCGGTGGCAAAAAAAAACGAAAGTAAGTAAATAAAAAATCAAAGACACCGACTTCCGAAATTAAAGTTATTTTTCACTTTGTAGTGTTTTTTGGGAGTCGGTTGTTTTTTTTTTGTAATTTAAATGATTTTGCGGAGTGTCCCATCTGTATTAATCTGTAGTATTATGCACAATTGTAGGAGGTAATTTAGTTTCATCATGATGAATGTGTGTAGCTAGTCAATATTATGCATATTGTATAATTTCAACATGAATAATATAACCAATATTTTGATTTGAAAGAGTGTTCATGGAGTTTCTTGCCCGTTCTTCTCCATAGGAACCTACTACGCTTTGGAATTCCAAAGCATAGTAGGTCAGTCAGAAGTGAAGTAATTAGTTAGATATCGTATTACCCAGTAACTGGGTTGTGGAGGTCAGATAGGTAGTCATAAATATAACATAATCAGTCTATAATGTTCCCACTGCTGGGACATAGGCCTCCTTTCTTCGAGAGGGAGTGGGCCGTAATCCACCACGCGGGACCAGTGGGGGTTGGTAGATGTCACATGTCTTAAAATTTTTGGTTCTAGGACATGCTGGTTTCCTCAAGATGTTTTCTTTCACCATTTTGAGAGCAGTGGTGATGATAATATTTACACAAAGTAAAGCGCCTGTCTAGGTTTGAACTCACGACCTACAACTCGTAAGTCAGGGCCGTTACTACTGGGCCACCACTGCTCGTAATTGGTAGTCTGCTGATAAGTTGTCGTTCCACGTCAAATACTGGTATTAGCTGCGGCCGGTGACACTGGAAGCCGACCCCAACATAGTTGGGAAAAGGCAAGACAGACAGATAGTAGGTCAGTCAAGAAGAAGAACCTAGTGGCTAGTGGAGCTTCTTCTTTCTGACTGACCAACTCCTTGATAATTCAAAAGTGCATGTCATTGGTTTAATAAAAATAAATGCTTTGAGTTTGAGTTGAGCTTAAGAAAGCTTTGCTTGTTTGGCATAGGGCCATATTGTGAGCTACGAGTACGTGTCAATTATGGCCCGTCTGTATGTAAAATGATAGCCTTTTAAGACAGCTGTGGTATTTCTTTTTATATGTTATTACTAGCGAGCCCTGCTTCGCACGGTTTTTACGATTTCACAAAACATGGAGGTTTCTATATTATATATAAGTTAAATATTAATATATTATACATAAAAACCTTCCGGAATAAATTCTTTAAATAATAGTGAAAACCGCATCAAAATCCGTGGCGTAGTTCAGAAGAACAACGCGGCCACACAGACAGACACGAAAAGAGACTTTATTTTATAGTAAGTATAGATATAAATAGATAAATAAATTCAAAAACAAACCGTTGGCTATCAAACAATATGATAAACGAGAAACACTCATATTTTTTTTATTGAGAATACAAATTAATTACCAAAGCTTCTAAATAGATAACAAAACCAGTAGTTGCAATTAATCACGCTTAACCATGCTTATCGTAAATCTGTCATCTGCATTGCTTGACAGATATTTTAGGATACATTTCTACCCCGGCATTGTTTCAACGCATTTTGATTTATTACGTTGTAATTTGGTAATAATAATGAAATACAGCTTGAAATAAAATTTACAGGGAGGTCGAATAAATAGAAAATTTATTTAGTACTAAATTAAGGGGAAAGGAGCGAAAATTTTCAATTAATTTAAAAGGTTTTTGATCTAGTACTCGTAAACTGAGTTAAGGTGGTCCCTTGCTGGTATTATAAACGCAGCGGCAAGTTTATGTTTGTTAGTAAAATGAACTGTTTTCACTAGTCTATCTACCAAGCGTAGTTTTCAAATAACTAGTTCTTAACACTAAGTATCAGCAAAGAAGTGGCTGTTCCGTCTTAAGTAAAATAATTAAGCTACTGTAGAAGTGGTTATTCTGTCATAAGTAAAATAATTCCGTTACTGATGAAGTTGCTATTCTGTCTGAAGTAAAATAATTCTTTTCTGTTATTATGTCTTAAGTAAAATAATTCAGTTACTAAGGAAGTTGCTATTCTGTCTGAAGTAAAACAATTCCGTTACTTATGTTTTAAGTAAAATAATTCCGTTACTAATGAAGTTGCTATTCTGTCCGAAGTAAAACAATTCCGTTACTTATGTCTTAAGTAAAATAATTCCGTTACTAATGAAGTTGATATTCTGTCTGAAGTAAAACAATTCCGTTACTGGTGAAGTTGCTATTTTGTCATAAGTAAAATAATTCCGTTTCTGGATTCTGTTATTATGTCTTAAGTAAAATAATTCCGTTACTAATGAAGTTGCTATTCTGTCTGAAGTAAAACAATTCCGTTACTTATGTCTTAAGTAAAATAATTTCGTTACTAATGAAGTTGCTATTCTGTCTGAAGTAAAACAATTCCGTTACTTATGTCTTAAGTAAAATAATTCCGTTTCTGGATTCTGTTATTATGTCTTAAGTAAAATAATTACGTTACTAATGAAGTTGCTATTCTGTCTGAAGTAAAATAATTCCGTTAGTGATGAAGCTGCTAGTCTGTCTAAAGTTAAATAATTTCGTTACCGATGAAGCTGCTATTCTGTCTGAAATAAAACAATTCTGTTACTGATGAAGTTGCTATTCTGTCTGAAATAAAACAATTCTGTTACTGATGAAGTTGCTATTGTGTCTGAAGTAAAATAATTCCGTTTCTGGATTCTGTTATTATGTCTTAAGTAAAATAATTACGTTACTAATGAAGTTGCTATTCTGTCTGAAGTAAAATAATTCCGTTAGTGATGAAGCTGCTAGTCTGTCTAAAGTAAAATAATTTCGTTACCGATGAAGCTGCTATTCTGTCTGAAATAAAACAATTCTGTTACTGATGAAGTTGCTATTCTGTCCGAAGTAAAATAATTCCGTTACTGATGAAATTGCTACCTTAATTTATATATCTTAATATTGTTGAGTTGTTGTCTTAAGTAAAATAATTCTCACTACGTAGAGAATTACACAGTTAGTATACCAACATTTCAGCATCATCATTTCAGGTCGAAATCACTTTCTAAATTTTTTGTCATTTTCTACGATGCCGTGCCAGCCACCGCGGTTTTAGCATTAAGAGCCTAAGATACTACCTCAAATGGCTTATCATGATCCTCCGTTAAGTCGAAAATACTGCAGCATTCATTCTGAAATAAATTTATGGTAAAGTGGAGGATTAATGTTCAGTACTATGTTTGACGAAAACACGATTCCTTAGAATTTTTTTTATAGAAAAGAAATCCAAAGATACCTCCAAATCGAACAATAAACCTCTGGTAATTAAAAAAATACTTCAAAATAGATCATTAAACTTTGCATACTAACTATAAAGCAGGTCTTTTGATTTTTTTTCTTCAAATTAGCTTTATTTTCACCGTAAAAAGCTAATTGCTTTAAAATAAACTAAACTATCGGCGCCCAGCACCGCACTCAGTCTCGCTCTCCCTTAGTTCGCCAGCAGTATCATGCGAGCGAGATAAAAAGCTGTGGTAGTATGGGCTCCCTGTATTATATTTTATTGTGACACCGCCGTTTAGCAGACCACAGCATTTGTGGTTAAAAAGAGTTAGTGGAGCTTCATATTTCAAATAAATAAGCCTAAAATTGTTGCTCAATATTCTTCTTCATCTTGCCTAAACATCATTCATTGCCCATAGGAAAATAACATAGACATACTGAGATTTATTGACCGTTTGTAAACGTCAGGTTTTTATGAATAGGAGGATAGCTATTGAGGATAGAGTATCATCTCAGGTTGTTTATCATTCTACTGAAGCTATAAGTCTCTGTTGATAAGAAAAGGGCTGTTTTCGTTGTATCGGAGATGGTAACAATCTGTCACTTTGTGGATGGGAAAAATATTTGAGGATAGAAGATGTTTTTTATTTGCTTTATATTTATGACGAGTTGGCACAGTGGCTGAGTGATAATGGCTTTTGTTTTACGCGTTGCTGATTCGATTATTCGCACGTTCAATGTTTTTTTTATGACCTTAGATGTTCTGTCTGCACGTAGATACCTATGTGTTCGTGTGAGACTTTTGTTTGTAACCATACTGACGATTAAAGGAAAATTTCTGTTGTCCCACTTTTTTTCATAAAGACTTTAGACAAAGCGATCATACTAGCCTTTGTTCCCAAAAGATTAATATTTTAGTCCAGAAAATAATATTAAATGTTAGATCTTTTTTAGGTGTGAAAATTAACGAAAGGTTAGCTGGTTAGCAACCATCTGTATACATTTTAATGTGGAAACAAATGGTTCTACAAAATGTATTTTTCTGCACAAAATTTTATGTAAAAAAAAAGATAATTGAACTTTTTTTAGGGTTCCGTACCAAAATGGTAAAAAAGGAACCCTTATGGTGTGACTCAGTCTGTCTGTCTGTCTGTCTGTCTGTCTGTCTGTCACAGCTGGATATCTCAAGAACTATTAATGTAATCAACTTGAAATTTAGAATAGTTTTAGATGACGTTTACCCAACTATTTTGCAAATAAGAAAGGCATAAAACTATTAATATTTTTTTTGCAGCAGGGACTGAAAGGGGGTCTTAAAAATTTAAAGTGGGGCTACTAGGTCATGTGGGGTATTATATGAAAGAACGCTGTTTGCACATTCTCAAACTATTTTTATTTTTTTTTAGGCCGCATAGTTTTCAACTTTTGATGAAAAATGTAAAAAAAATACCGTTCCCACCCCCTTATCTCCGAAGTTTACAAAGAGAAAAATCTGAAATTATTCTATGTGATAGAAGTTTATGTAAATATTACAGGAAAAATAAAATGATGTCTCTTAGTAGCACACTTTTTCAGAAATCGGAACGGAACCCTCGACTCGCTCTTGACCGGTTTTTTTTTGCTTTGACTGGAATATTTTCAAATTCAACGAATATATCTTATCTTTTTATATACTTGTCATAAAATAAAGTCGCTTTTCGTATCGCTGTGTCGCGTTTTTCTTCTAAACTACGCAACGGATTTTGATGCGGTTTTCAATGTCACTTAGAGAATTTACTCCGGAAGGTTTATATGTATAATACATTAATATTTAACTTATATAATATAGAAAGCTTCATGTTTTGTCAAGCCGTAAAACCCGTGCGAAGCAGGGCCGGGTCACTAGTTATATATAAGTTTGTGACTTATATATAGTAAGAAGATGAATTGAAGACTATGCATATATGTACAACATTGTATGAAGTCTTCAACATAGTTTTCTATTCCGGGATTGGTAGATCGACTTCCTATGTTTTTTTGATTTTAATATCCTCACAAAAAATAAATAAACATTGTACCTACTCTGAATAAAAATAAGCAATCATTTTATTCAATTCTGGCAGGCTCTGCGCCTATGTTACATAAATGCTAATAATTTAAAGTAAGGGCCGGTTTCGCCACCTAAGATGAAGTTCCTAATAAGTTACATAGCGGGCATATAATTTCATACTGCTCCATTTTTGAATTTATTCGGTAAGTAGTGGCTATTCGGATATCGTGAAATAGGCCTTTAGTGTAATAATTACCGGCACACATAATCCCTTTCGGGCCACTGCGTATTTTACATTAATATTGTGTGAGGATTATAAATTATCCTAATTACAAAAGTAATTACACCTATACGCGTGGGAAACTTTCTGTCTCATTAGCAGTCAATGTATATATATATAATAAGTATTATAAAAAGGTTGTTCTGTATCCGCTAAGTATGGACAAGGAACATTGAACATCCGTGTTTTTTTCTGCTCTGAAATACATTTCAGAAAGAGAAATTGTTTGCATCTCATAACATAAAAAAAACCGGTCAAGAGCGAGTCGTACTCGCGCACTGAAGGTTCCGTTCCGATTTCTAAAAGAGTGTGATATTTAGAGACATCTTTTTACTTTTCCTGTAATCTTTACATAAGCTTCTATCACATAGAATAATTTCAGATTTTTCTCTATGCAAACTTCGGAAATTCGGGGGAGACGGTATTTTTTTTCACATTGTTCATCCAAAGTCGAAAACTTATCTCACGCAAGCGTACTACTGGGATAAAAAGTATACTAATCCAGTTCATGGTGTAGACCATGAACTGGACATAACCATGTGCCAAGTTACATCCAAATCCGTTAAGCCGTTTTAGCGTGAAATTGTAACAAACAAACTCACTTTCGCATTTTTAATTTTAGTTAGGATAGGAATATGTTGAGCAACTGTTTCTCACCGTTCGTTAACCATGATAACTGTCTGTACTGTGACTTGTAAAGTTCTCCTTGTTCCCCTAGGTTAAAAAAAAATCTAACTATCTGGTCTAGATTAAAACCACGTGACCCAGCCAAAGTTCAGCTAAAAACCATGACAAAATTAGTTTTAGCCGCAAATAGTTTAGCAGATAAGGAATGGTAGTGATCCACAATTTCACGCGCCAATATACCCAATCAAAAGGGCACAGAAGCAATCAAAGTTGGCCCAACTATTCGCTTTGAAGGCGGTTTGACGATACATAGTTGGTTTGTTGTTGGTGACACATCGATAAGTACTGGGTGTTAGTAGGCAAATGTTTGATACATGTTAATTTCAGACGAAGTAAATATGAAATTTTGAGCCATTTCAGAGTGTAGTTTTCAGTGAGTGAAAGACTGATAAACTATAAACAACTTTAAAAGAATAATACTTTATTTTTAACCGACTTCAAAAAGGACGACGTTCTCAATTCGCCGGAACCTTTTTTTTTTTTTTTTATCATCCCATACGTTCTCGCTGGGTAACTGAGTAGAGCAGTGGCCCCGACTTAGAGAAGTTGTAGGTCGTGGGTTCGAACCCTGACAGGTGCTTTTTTTAGTGTAAATAATTTTATCACCACTGCTCTCAAAACGGTAAAGGAAAACATCGCGAGGAAACCGGCATGTCCTAGAACCAAAAATTCGAAAACATGTGACATCTACCAACCCGCACTTACGGTCCACTCCCTCGAAAAAAAGGAGGCTTATGTCCCAGCAGTGGGAACATTATAGGCTGATTATGCTAAACTTTCTCACTCATAAACAAAATACGGGGCCAAAAACGGTTTGCATTAAGAACATCCAGGTCTCAAAATAGTTCAGAAGAACCTTAAACTCTTAAATGATAAATAAATAATAAATGATTTATTTCTGTAAGTAGGTTTGTACAAAAACTTTTACACTTAAACATGTTGCCCCAAAATAATTATTATTTCAGTAACGTTATAGTTATTTATGCAACTGACGTATAATAAGGGGTATTAAAACACGAACGTGGGTTTATCACACGAGGCGAAGCTGAGTGTGATAATAGTATCACATGAGTGTTTTAATACCTAATTATGTACAGTTGCATACAAGACTATCTACATCCATGTTATCAATCCTCTATAAAAGGTTCTGAAACAGTTTTTTGCAATACTAATACTCGTATCGAACATGGTGGCCGGCGTCATAGTATACGACGTGAATTCGAATAAGTTCTTTTTAGGGTTCCGTACCTCAAAAGGAAAAAACGGAACCCTTATAGGATCACTTGTTTGTCCGTCTGTCTGTCTGTCTGTCAGTCTGTCAAGACCGTTTTTCTTAGGAACGCGTGAAGGTATCCAGCTGAAATGAATATCAAATACGTAGGTCTATGGTCTCTTGGAGTTCTAAAAAGATCAAACTTCTAAGTCAACGCAATAAAAAAATACGGCCATTTATGCGACATTTTTTGATACTCGCAAGTAAATCAAAACCTATAGGGTACTTCCCGTCGTCCTAGAATCATGAAATTTGGCAAAAAGCAAGGTCTCATAACACAAATATAGGAAAAAGTCCGAAAATTGTTAATTTGTAATTCTATCATATAAAAATATTTTCAAAGTTGTCAGTATGTCAAGACCCTTTTCTGAGGAACGCATACAGGTATCAAATTGAAATTAATATCAAATACGTAAGTCTATAGTTTCTTGAAGTACTAAAAAACTCAAGCTTCTAAGTCAACGCAATAAAAAAATACGACCATTTTTGATACTCGCAACTGTCGCAAGTAAATCAAAACCTATAGGGTACTTCCCGTTGACCTAGAATAATGAAATTTGGCAAGAAGCAAGGTCTCCCAGCACAAGTAAAGGAAAAAGTCCGAAAATTGTGAATTTGTAATTTTATGACATACATTTTTTTAAATCCAATGTTAAGTTTGTTTTTGGGATAAATTATTTTCAACTACGGAACCCTTCATTGTGCGTGGTCCGACACGCACTTGGCCGGTTTTTTTTAAATTACGGCGCTGTTGTAGTGAAACGCGCGTGCATTACAATGTTCTTTTTTTGAAAACGAGTTGCATTATGAAATTCAGTACAACATTAAAACACCCGTTTGGATGTTATTATGGTTACCATGGTTACTATGACACTGGCTGTTTTAATGTTGGCAATAAGCTAACTGTTTCAGAAACTTTTATAGAGGTTTTATAGCATGGGTGTAGATAAACATACTTTGATCACTGCAAGATCAAGTATTGGTATAAAAATGCATAAAATTCCTATTATTAATTATAATAGGAATCGTATCTCCTCCACATATCACATATATCCAATTATCAACATTCCATTTCGATTATATCCGATCCAAACGCTCACTCACATTGATCCGACGCCATTTTTTTATTCGGTACCTATTGTTTTCCGAGGCATATCGTGTATCGTGTCACGCGACATGCTACATTATTGTTATGAATACTTTGAACACATCTCGCTCGGAATGTCCGCCTGTCAAACAAACAAAATTGTATTAAATATTTTATTGAAAATGGGGGTTCTGAAAGTTACGAAGTTCACTTGTTTGTTTATTTCGATTTTGTTTTTCTGACGTTTCTTTTGTCTGGTTCTTGGCAGATGATACTTCTATTTAAATTGTTTGTAGGGTTTTGATGCTTTTAAGCATTTTATATTTTACTAGCTTCTGCCCGCGACTTCGTCCGCGTGAAATTTCTTTTTTGCGCGACCCACCCCGTCGCATCGCATTGCCTACCCGCGATATTACTTCGTTTTCACTTAGCGTTCTTTCAGACTTTTTTTCTTTTTGCTCGGCACCTAAGGGTCCTAGAGTGATGTTAAATATGCCTTC
Source organism: Cosmia trapezina (assembly GCA_905163495.3). NCBI lineage: Eukaryota > Metazoa > Arthropoda > Insecta > Lepidoptera > Noctuidae > Cosmia > Cosmia trapezina. The sequence continues at coordinate 6,845,766 of LR991027.1, read as the reverse complement.
TATAAGATTTGGGCTATCATTAATGCAAAAAGATTTTTTAAAGTCCGACTGGTAGGGTAGTTCCAGAGATTAGCTCGTTCCTTCACCACATCCCCTTCCGCTACCTCTCCCTCCCCCTCTCACTCACTCTCACACCCCCTTCACCACTTCCCCTTCCCTCTCTCTCCCTCACCACGCCGTCCCCTCCCTCTCCCCCTATCCTCCACCTCCGGCTCACCAACCCCTACCCTCCCCCTCAGCCTTCACCACGTCTTCTTCCTCTCCTCACCAAGTCCTGCCCCTTTCTCCCTGCGTCCATCATCCTCCCCCTCACCCTCCTCACCACTCCTCCCCTCCCCTCTCCCCCTCTAACAGGGAGGGTTAGTTTTAAAAAACTAATAATGACAAACTTAAGCAAATATTTGTGCCAAGTTTCAAGTCAATTAAAACCAAATGAATAACATTTTTCATGTAAATTGTATCCCTGTCTTCACCCCCACAAGGGTGGAATTAAAAAAAATGGTTTGAGATATTTCCACAACTTGACTCAAAGATTGTTTACAACAATTTTTGAGTTAATCAAGCCACGCAGTAAAATCCTCCCCTGTGAAATTGACTACCCCTTTTCACTCCGTTAGAGGTAGATTTTCGAAAAACCCTGATACACATTATTCTTTATTTTTGGTTTTTAGTATAAATACTGAGTTTTGAGTTAATCGGATTGCGCGTTAAATTTTTTCCATACAAACTTTGAGACCCCCCCATTCCCCTTTAGGGGGTAATTTAGAAAAACAAAAAATCACAAAAATCATAATTTACTTAGATAAATATTCGTGCCAAGTTTCAAGTTTATTAACTCAAGGAATAAGATTTTTCATACAAACAATATCCCCCCTTTTTACCCCCTTAAAGGTCGAATTTCCAAAAACCCTTTCTTAGCGGATGCCTAGGTCATAATAGCTACCTGTGTCCCAAATTTCAGCCCAATCCGTTCAGTGGTTTCAGCTGTGTGTTGATAGATCAGTCAGTCAGTCAGTAACGCTTTCCTTTTATAGATATAGATTACGGTATCCAATTTTTTTGTTGGAGTAGTGGGCCATCCTTTCATTGATATCAATTTGATTAAAGATTGACGGTAAAAAGCACCTTTCTTTGTGATAATATCAATAGACTGCTAATAATATCCATCTGCCAAGCATGGCGTCGTTGAATGGACTTTTAATTATTATTTTGCTCCCATTTAATTATGATCTGTATTTATAATGTGGTTAGTTATCAATATCTAATAGTGTGGGTTAACATGTCGATGTGTTGATAGACCAGTATTAATTACTAGTAGTTCTGCGAACATGGGGGCTAAAACTGCCACTTTGGCAGAATCATATAATAGGATATGAGGTATTATGAATCATATTTGAAATCGTGAAACGGTCACAAACTGACAATTCGTAATTTATCTGCGTACAATTCATCGCACGTAATTCATCTGTTTGACGGTTTTGTATGGAGATTTGTAAAATGGTCCACAAATTATGAATTGCTTTATTGAAGTTTAATGTCAAATACGTCAAATAGCACGATCATAATAAATTGTTGGGAATTCAGGAAATTTATCGCTTTTAGAGGACTCAAAACTCAAAAAACTCAAAGCATTTATTTCAATTAAACCAATTACAGGCACTTTTGAATTGTCAAAGAGTCGGTCAGTAGGTAAGTCAGAAAGTTGAAGCTAGTTGCCCATTCCAAAACGTAGATCTATGGAGAAGAACGGGCAAGAAACTCCACGGACACTCTTTTAAATCAAAATATGGTTACAAAATATTGGTTACATCATTCATGTTGAAATTATACATGTGAGAACGATGAACGTTAAAAGCGTCCGTATTAAAAAAAAAAAAAAAAACAATTCAAAATTAAAATTAAAATAAGCCGTGGCAGCTAAGGTATGACCGGCCTCCACCAACAGCGCCCGTTGACGAACCTGACGTATGGATTCGTTAAATGATCCAACACGCGTGTGTGTGCCACCATCAGCGAGGCATTAGAGTGAGCATGACACACTCTCAGCCGCCAGGGCACATCCAAGTCAAATAAAGACGTACCCAGTAAATGGTAGCTTTAGAGTAGGTACATAGTACTCACACATGTGCTAAGCAATTATACAATACAATGGTGATTGAGTCTACACAATGCAAAGCTATTCTTACAATCTTCAGCAGTTCCAACAGTATGTTCAAATGTTAATTAATTAGTTGAGGTTGTGGAGCAGGACCAGCATGGAGCCAAGCATTTTTATCATTTATGTAATCCCCCAACTTATAATATGCCTGCCTGCATAGTGTGCGTTTTATACAAGTTTTAAATTTCGTCTCATTTAGTTGAAGTATGTGTGGAGGTATTTTATTGTAACATTTTAAACAGTACCCCATGAACGATGAGTCTACTTTAGCCAGCCTGAAACCTGGTTGAGCTAATAGGTCCTTATTTCTAGTATTATAATTATGCCTTTCACCTCTTTTATTAAAAAGATGTAAATTTTTTCTTACGTACATGATGTTTGTGATGAGGAATTGCTTAATGTGGCGGTTTTAGGCCACATTTAATGTTTTACCAGTCAGGTTTATGTTTTACCAGTCACCCTCTATAAGTAAGTTAGTTCTTTCATTTGATACGGTACAGTTTGCAAAACTTTTTTTTTTAAATTTCATATTTGCCCCCTAGAAGTGACACCCATATTCAAAATTCATTTATTTACTTTAACCGTACGTGTTTGGGTCACAAATATCCATATGCGTACTAAATTTCAACTTAATTGGTCCATTAGATTCGGAGCAAATTGGCTGTGACAGACGGACAAACAGACAGACAGACACACGAGAGATCCTATAAGGGCTCCGTTTTTTCCTTTTGAGGTACGGAACCCTAAAAATTATTTAAATTCGTAAAACCTGTAAATCAAGTTTCGCCCAGATCGGTTATAAAATACGACCTGTCAAGTTTACAAAGTTTGCCAGACTTGAAACAGAGACGCTTCGCTCGCTCGGTCAATTACGAAATATCTCATAAGCCAGGATAACTATAAACGTAGTTTTTGTTTAATTAATTTGGCATCAGTAACTATCAAAACAGTACATATTAAACAAAGCTATAAGTACAGAATTCGCCATTAATTAAATTAATGATCAGTGTCTGTGGAGGTTCAGTTGAAACACAATCATAATAAAAACTGATGACAAACTCAATAGGTATGTTATTTAGAAACATACCTGTTGTATATTCATACTTATTAGGTGTGTACGTATGTACAAAAAGTTATGGTTTGTACTCTTTACTCTATTCTTGTCATCTATAATTTCTTGTTCTTTTATAAAGCTGTTCGGTTCTATTATATAAAATTCAATTCTTCTAACATTAGGTATTCTTTTAATAAGATTATACAACCTACAACACGTTATCAGCACGAAACTCTTGTTTTAAAAGAAGATAATGTCAGGGAATAGTATGAATATACAACGATACATGAGCTACATTCTGGAGCATCTGTAACTAATAAGTCTAATAACCCAACAAAACGCAACTGCCACCTTGGGTCAAAGATAAAAGCCAACTTTCCACTCGATATAACACATAAACAGCAACCTGTCAATTTATAAGTCTGTTCCGCTCCATATCCAACGATGTTATCAAGACTTTCTAGACAATAAACTCGGACCGCTTGTCTTAGGTTGCCATGGTTACGGGTTAACTGGCTAGGGGGCGGAAATCCGACCAGCAATGCCGTGAAACGGCTCTAATCGCTTTGTAGCCTAAAGCTCCATTTACGCAAGTGTGTTTAGTGCAAGTTTATTGCCTATAGCATAACATAAAATTGAAGGGCAATTAACTGGCACCGTCTAAACCACACGTACAATATTGTTGTACGATAAGGGGCAAAGTTAGTTGCCGTTAAAAACTGGTATAGGTGTAAACAGCACGTACAATAAAATTGTAGTGTACAATAAAATCTCATACAATTCTGGCATGAAAATTTTCTATCATTCTATCATGAGCGAACGAAACAAGACAGTCAATAAAATTGAAATAATAATAATAATAATGGGTAATACTTGAATCAATTGTGACTGGACGTGCAACTCTGTGTTTAGACGAGGCAAAACTTGCATGCAATAATCGCCTAGTAATTTTATTGCCTTGGTGTAAGTCGCAAGCGATTTTATTGAATGCATTCAAAACTTGCATTCAATTTTTGTATGCCATTTTATGGAAATCGCACGCGTGTAAACACTTGCATGCAATTCTTGAATGGCAATAAAATTGAACGTGATTTATGGCATGCGGTTATTGCTCTTGCAGCAAGATTTGGCAATTTGCTACGTGATCCTTCGTAAAGGATCTACAAAGTTGGATGTATAAAATTTCTTCCTATTTATCTTGGACATTATTGACATCGGTGAAGGAAAACATCGTGAGGAAAATCTCGTGCCTTCTCTATACGAGAAGAGGCCTTTACTCTGCAGTGTGACAGTAATTATTATATTTATAGTACTAATTTAATTTATTGCAGAACCGGTAATATTAGAATAATTACGACACGGTTGGCGCAGTGGTTAAGCGATTGACTGCTGCGCAGCATGTCGCGGGTTCGATTCCCGCACGGAACAAATATTTGTATGACCTACAAGTATTTGTTCCAAGTCTGGGTGTTTTTCTATCTATAATATGTATGTATTTACAAAAAAAAAATGTATATAAGTAGTTTATCAGCCATCTCGTTACCATAACACAAGCATTAGGTTGCTTAGCTTGGGACTAGATGGCGTTGTGTGAAATTTCCAAGGATATTTATTTTTAATTTTTATTTTTAATTAATTTTGTGTATGTTTAAAATTAAAATAATTGTAGTAACACGGTTCAATAATCATGCATTTTAATTATAGTAATAAGATTATATAAATGCAATGAAACATTTGCTATTTGTTTAAATTGTTAAATGAACTGTGGTGTTAATTAGCGGTTCTGTGAATGATTATAATATCAATGCCATCAATAAAATGATTTTCGTTTCAAAAGTGACTTACAATGTTTGAAGTATTAAACAAAAGAATTCGGCTTCGGTATCGGTTTTGTTTCTTTAGTTAAATCTCGTCATTGGTCAGGCATAATAATGGTAAATCAGTGAGGATTTCCTACTATAGTTTTCGTTTTCACTAGTTTTGTCTAGTCCATCTTAAATATAGATATCGTATTTGTATTTGTCACTTATTTGTGAATCTATAATTGAGTATTTCAAAGTGTTTTATTGATCAGCTCTTCGAGGCGCTCGTTAGGTTTAAAAAAAATCACCACACACAACACAGAACTTTTCAGGACTTTCCACTTCTTCTTCATTACTTTACTTTTGTCAACACTTTTGGCCGCCAGACTTAATCATGACATAATGAAAAACATAAATTCAATAATAAGTGTCTTACATGTCATATATTGAGTATAAAACATTTTTATTCAAATAGATAAAATTTTAATCATGATGTTTTTGAAAACCCATCATAATTAATTACATTTTCGATCACTGGCGGTCAAAAAAGACCACTCTTCTAAAGGTATGATCACACTAACATGACGTCTCTTTGCAGGCAAACAGCGGTAGTCGCGTAGGCAGAATGCCGCGCGCCGGCGCACTCTTGCTGGCGATAGCGGCTGTCCTACTCGCCGCTGAGTGGGTCCATGCCTCATACATCGATCCTGGTAAAATATACAAAATATTTATTCAGTGTGTACAGTCAGTTATAGCAATTAGCTGACCCATCCTTGCACAAATGCTTGAGATTTTTTAGAATACGAATCGATGGAATTTTATAATTCTTTTTTTTTTTGCATTTTTGCAGATATTATACGTAATTTATTTAAACAAAGGTTAAACACCAACAACTAACAAAAATTACGCAAAAAAAAACCGACAAAAAAAAAAAACACTACAAAGTGAAAAATAACTTTAATTTCGGAAGTCGGTGTCTTTGGGTCTGTATTTTAGTTTTTTGCCACCGACTTCCGAAATTAAAGTTATTTTTCACTTTGTAGTGTTTTTTTTGGAAGTCGTTTTTTTTTTTTGTAAAAAAGTTTTTATTTTTCACTTTTTAGTGGTTCAGTTTGTAATTTATCTAAGTTACAATAACCCAATGTCAACTGCTCATCACGTTTTACAAAATATTGCTTTTCCCGATGCAGGGACGTTAATTGTTGAGGAGTTCTCCTAGTAAGAACCAGGAGAACTGGAGCTCATGGTGAAGTCACCATTACCATTATGCATTTTGACGAGCATAAACCATAATAAAGTAATCGAATCGCAACCTGCGATATACTTAGATATAATTGAGTATTTCCGATGGCCCTCTGTGGTCTTCATCATCAGTTCCAGTTCACCGAATGGTACTTTCCAAGAGCAAATGCACGAGTTACTATAAAAAATACCAAAATCGATATAGGTGTGCCCATAAAATTTGAGGGTTTCCCTCGATTTCCATGGGATACCATCATCAGATCCTGACTTGATGATCATGGGACCACTTGGGAAGTATACCCTTTCGAACAAAAAAGGAAAAATCCAAATCGGTCCAGCCATTTTCGAGTAATCGGGGAACAAGGTTCCGACGAATTGAGAACCTCCTCCTTTTGGAAGTCGGTTAAAAATATACAGAAAAACTAAAACTAAACTTATAAATTACTTATCATAAATCTATGAAACCGCTACCAGTTGGCAACGTACGCAAAATGCTCGCAGCATTGCCACGCTGGATGGCAATGCTTAATGATGCTTATAATTCTTTTATATTTTATTTATAAATAAAATACAATACTTATAAATAAAATACAAAAGATATAAAATGCTATCGATTTATATTCAGAAAATTTTAACTATGCGGGTGCAAAAATTTTTGAGCTTGCTTTGCTCGCCCTACCATACTCTCTTCGTGTGAAGCTAGCTTTTCTGTTGTCGACAAAATATCTCATATTTCTCTAACAAAAGTCAAAAGATAACCTAACCTTTTCGAGGCAGCATGTTAAATACTTCGACTTTCATTCCTGAGGCCCCATGTAGTTTTGGCGCCCCGGGCCCCTGACAGGCGTCCGCCACTGATTCAGCCCAAAGTTGGTTACTGTTTTTAATATTATCTTACACTTATTTCATTTCTATTTCAAACATTATAAGCCAACGTAATATTTATAAAGATAAAAATCCAACACCTTTTTTGTTTTTAATCCACCTCCGAGAAACAATAAAATCTTTTGTTCTTATAAAAGATTCTTTTCCGTAACTTACCATCCGTGAAAACAAAAAAATGAATGAAAATATCTGTTTTTATAAGTACAATTTTCTTTACTTAAATTACGGACTTGAGAATCACCCACTTTTATATTTTTATAACGTTGTAAAAACACTGGGAGGAAGTATGAAAAGAATTTACGGAAAAATATCATTGAGATGGAAAAATAAACTTAATTATCTTGTTGAATGGCAAACATTATTAAAGGACCCCACAATGAAGACAATTTTTCGTCGCAAGGAATATTGTGTGACGAAATATTCCGAAATAAAGTCGTACACTTTGTCCATCATTGTCAACATAATTATTTTTAAGTATAGTTATTCAAGAACCGAGTGACATTGCAAGTTGTAATAGAAAAAAAACATATTATTAACCAGACATATCTAATTGGTTTCAATATTACTAGATACCTTGTAATTTTGCAGTTTTCCTAGAACCTGCAGTCAAAGATTGTCTTACTAAGTACTTAAGTGGCTACTTGAAACTCCAGCCTTCATGTTTTAGTTAAATGTTTCATGAATCAAAAACTATAACAAAGCGTTTTGTCAACAGGAGACGACGACGTTGAAGTAAACCTGTCTGATTACGGAGAAGATCCCGCTGATCTGCAGCTGCTCCAGGATGTTGGAAAGTGAGTTCTAACACCTTGCATATAAAGATCAAAATTGAATAGTTAGAAGCTTTAAGTCAAACAAGGTGAATCTTGGGAAACATTAACGAAGCAAGACTTCGTGATTATGGAGTTTGAGTAATGAACTTAAACTCAAGTATTTATTTATTGGTCTATCTACAATCGCTACACTGTTCAACCAATAACATACAAGCCAACTAAACAATATTAAGCGATATACAATAGTCGCAGCATGCGAAAGCAAAATTATATTTAAAAAAAAAACTTGAGAGGTGTCAAGGGACACCCGGATGGAACGAAGTTCCTTTCGATTAATTAGTGAAGGAATTGTAATAAAATTTTATCATCATCATCATCATCATCATCATCATCATCATCGACACCACACTGTTCAATGCGAAATAGAAATGAAAATATCTGGCTTGCTTTCTATAAGAGAGAGAGAGAGAGAGACAGACAGAGAAACATGCGCACGCCGCACGGCTTACAATACATACATACATAGCTTACTATAGCAAAAAGTGTCGTGACAACTTTTCGTTCCCATTTTTTCCGTCTAGCCCCCTTTCACAACGCGCGATAAGGAACTTCGTTCCAAAAAACAATAAATAAGTACAGACTATGGGTAGATTTTGACAATGTTCCAATCAATTTTGAACTTTATTTATTTAATAATAGATTATTATTAACAACAAACCATGACACTCGGACCCCACAGCCCGAGCGTTTCAACCCCAAACGGCTCGAAAATATAATTACCGATAAAGTTATTATACTTTCGCCGCTTGAGGTTTTCTGCAGCCGCAGCAGCAGCGCCTGCACTTAAAAATGCATGGAAAATAATATAATTAAAAAGTTTCTGAACATATATTCCTGACTCGTGAGTGAAAAGAACAGGGTTCTAAGCTATTTTTATCCCCCCAAATATACTAACTGAACACTACAGCATATCCAATAGAATTCTAGTAGCACAGAAGGATCAAACAACCTTCCAAAGCAAATATGAAGTGAATGCATGTGCACTGCATAGCATTATTCCGGACACAAACTTAGGCTAGCGTTCAATGATGTGGTTTCAGACGATCGTCGCTGATCTACGTTTTCAGGCGCGCCTGTGTGAAGCGAGGAGGCAACTGCGACCACCGGCCTGGCGACTGCTGCCACTCCTCCTCCTGCAGGTGCAACCTCTGGGGCTCCAACTGCCGCTGCCAGCGCATGGGGCTCTTCCAAAAGTGGGGGTAGGCCTTCGCCCCACGCTCCGACTCCCCTGAAGCGGCGACCAACTCCCACCAGCCGACTTGACCGCCGCTCCATCGGACGACAACATCTGCATTTTCAAACGGACCCGTTGCGTTTCTTTACCATATTTTATTTCTCTACGTTCCCCTCTCTAGTTACTACCTTCACTTATTGCTTAGAGAGATTTGAATTGAAAACAGGGACCTAGATTTTAGTTCGGAAATATTTTTGGACCTTTTATGATATACAAAAATTTATAAATGGTATTGTTTTTCTTTTTATATTTCAGTCCCTTGGTTTTGTTCTCGTAGTTTTTCTTTATCTGATTCTCCGAGTGTCCGCTTACGTGGTTGGGCAATCACCCAGCCTTATTGCCCAATCAGTACGCCCCGACGTCAAGCTCGGCCAATCAGACCCCGGCAACTGCCTCTGGCGACGCGTCCTCATGCGTTCCGTTTCGTTTGAAGTTTTGGTTTGGACGAATCGACCCGTCGCCTCGAAGGCAGTTCACCTATTCTATTACAATGTATGTATGTAGAGTTAACTAAGCTAATCGTAGATGAATAAAGCAGTAGCTGCTAAATTGATGGTAAACTTATGTCAATAGGAAGTAGCGATCACTACAAAATAGAAAAAAAAAAAAAATGTACTTTTAAACTAAATGTTCTAGTCATATAAGAGAGTAACGGTAATGGACAACTTGGTGAAAGACGCTATTATAAGCCTTTATATATAACAACGCCATTTGTATTTGCGATTGGCACCTTAGATTTTTAAAATATCTATTATTAATGTGTCAATACATTATTCATATAATATTAATAAAACGAATCTTAATGTATTGTATGCGACTCTCGGACAGGAGTATATATGGTATTGCAGCCAAGTAGATTCTCTGTATGTATGTAGCTTCTTATGTATGTTCCTGATTGTGGAATATGGTAATTGTATTAATATTGGAATATGGAAAATGATAAAATATATTAATAAATGTTTATGGACGATATTGGTGTTGTTATTTATCTCCTCACTAGCTTTTTCCAGCGTCTTCGCCCACGTGTATGTCGGAAATTAACCCACGGGAATGTACTACCGGGATAAAAAGTATCATATGTCCTAATCCAGGGCATGGTCTACTCTTGTGTCAAATTTCATAAAAATCTATTCAGCCGTTATAGCGTGAAAGCGTAACAAACAAACTCACTTTCGCATTTATAATATTATAAGTTATGATTATAATATCATTACAGCTTTGAGCTACTTTATTGTGATGTTCACAATATAAACAAACCTACACCTTGCGATGGATTATCTTAGAAGACACTACAATCTGTCTTGGATCCATGGTCCAACGTGACAACATGTGACGCATCCACCACGTGGAAAACAGATTTATTATCACAGTGTGCATTGCAGTATCTAAACCTGTAAAGCATTCTAACAAAGTTGTGAAGCCAGCAAAGGTATGTCCTCGAGAAGCAGAAGCAGAAGTGGTACGCTTGAAAAGAAAGAAACGTAAGTATGTAAGTATACCCCTTTACAAAACTGAAAATGTGATATTATGATATAGCAAAACAGTGCAGTGAGGAAGATGTAGTGACAACAATTGAAAAGAGTATGCTTAGATAGTTTGGTCAAGTTGAGAGGATGAATGAAAGGTGATTAATAGTATAGTTAAAATCTCGCTGCAGACTTGCTCATAAATCATAATCGGAGTAGGGATGTGCGCTAGTTCAAGGCCATTATCGATAACAGAATCATTAAGATTATCACGTAAACATACTGCATTCATTAAGTATGCAGGGTAACTAATGAGTACTGCAAGATGAAGACTTAAGAAAAGCACATTTATGCGAAGAGTTCATCATTCATGTGGTGTGCGTACGCGCAGCGGAATGTTGTTGAATTTAAAGATTTTAATTATGCAGATATTTAGTGTATGACGTCGTATAATTGTGTATGGTAAAAAAAAATTTGTGCACGCAACCATTGTGGAGAAATTCACCAAAAACTGATTCCGCTGGGCGAACGTTGTCCTGGCGGAACTTTTTTTAATCCATAGACTTTAGAAGAAAAGAGATGTGTCCAAAAATTAGTGTGTATTTGTGTGTAATTGTGTATGTATGAATAAAACTAGTGCATGCATAAACTTCGGAGAAATTCAAGTTTCCGCTACGCGAACGTTTGGCCATTAGCTAGTTTTCATATAAAGCGCTTACATAGAGAGCTGTAGATTTTTACATACGTTGTTTTGAATTTGTTTATATTTGTTTAAAAAACAGATTTAGAAAAAATCGTAGGGCTTAAAAGATAAAAATATAAACGTAAAATACGCTTATTAGGTCTTAGTTCTTAAAGTATGCACTTTGGGGTCTAGATTTTCACGTTTATACAAACCTTGTAAGTGTCTGCAACATGTTGCCAAGTATCAATGATGTTCCGTTACTAACTAAAGAGTTATAGGACAAATTTACCATGAACAGATCACTGTTTACAAAGCAGTCAAATATCACGACGTTCTGAAGGAATTGCATGGTAATATGTATGTCAATAATTAGTGTATTCATTCAACTATTCTTATGCAAAATTTCATGTCATTAAATTCAGTAATTAAAGAAAAACAATTATAATACTGACGAAGCATCGAAAACCTACATAACCCGACCAAGTTCGGATGGCTACAAAAAAGCGGCCATGCAATATATTTAGGTAACATCCCAAAATTTACAGTATAATACCGGTATTGAATTGGTATAGGTGATAACACAATTGTTGTTTCGATATAATTTATAGGTAATTTATTTTTGTACACCTACTTTTTTAAATGTATTTGACTATGACAGAAAGTAGGTACTATTTACGTAGGTACTTTATTTAAGTATGCGCTTGAGACTTGAGATATAATCTAAATATATTATTTAAGACAAATAAAATTCATACAGCTAATTTCTATTGAAGATTTCACGGATCAGGATTCTAACTATAGACCCCTTAGGGAAATTAAATATTTACCACATGTAAGTATGTACTACTGTTTAGGTAAATATTTATCATATTGTAGCTTATTACACTATTTAACCAATAGACTAGGCATGCACGAGCGTTCCCCTTTGCAACTTTAGTGGATCAAACAATCTAATAACTTAAAAAAACTGCTTCTTGAATCGATTTTTTTTTCTTATGTATGTGAGCGTGTTCCCCCGCACCCCACCAAAATATGCAGAATTATTTTGTTCGAAGTTCGGTTCGCTTAATCCTTTAGTTAAATAGTCTAAGTATTGTAGTTATGAATTGATCAAAAATATTCTTGTGTGAAAAAATAGACAACGCGCTGCGCGCAACGAGCGATAGGCGGCTTCCCACTTGAAACGGTACTGTCATCCTTGAAGAAAAGAGAGGGCAATATGTTTTCGCGCGTATTCGTTTGCTGTTGAACTTAAACCTGATTTTGTTTCATCCCCAGTCACAAACAAATAAATGTGCAGTCAAGGACAATGTGCGTATGCGCTGTTGTTTTGCTATGCATCGCCAATTCTCTGTAATATGTAATAATATTGACAAAGTGTGTTATTAATGTTATAGTGTAACAGTGAAGCATAACATAATTATGTAGTAGGAATATTGAGTGAATGATAGTGAGAAGCTGATAACAGATAAAAGGTAAGATTTTATAATAAATTAATAGCTATAGACTTATTCATTTACGTAGGTAGTTTATTAGGCAGATAAATTATAATAATTGGGTTATGTTAACATTGGACAGACACCATAAACCCAAGTTAATATCTACTGATTGATCTAATTCTATATCTATTTACTTAAAGAAGAAGGGTCACGCTCCATACAAAATTTACCCAGGCCCGGCGCGAACGGAACATATTTTAGTTTTTTCATTATTTTAAGTACATCAATTATCAGGTATTTCTTTTTTCGATTTCAGTGGCTAACCTATTTAAATTGCCTTCACAAGGCAAAATATTATTTTTATCAATCCTGCCAATAACGACAGAATTCAAAATAAGAAGCTTTACAGTATATAGCTATGTTTTAGTAAAGACAATTACAATGGAAAAAACCAAGTTTTGTACAATTGTAGCGAGATAATGGTCGTAAAATGATCAGCATTTCGGCTTATCTCGCTAGTGTGAGATACAAAAGAACTCGAACATGCTATTTATCACTCCTGCACTCCCTAAAAGAGCGAGTATTATATTATATATATTATATTATATTATATAATTATATATTTGGGTTTTTACTAAGTTAGAATAGTTAAATTGCCTGTGTAAGACAAAACATAATGTTTTTCTGGAAATTAAACAAAGGTTTTTTCTTTAGATATCTTTATTTTCAATGAAATCATAATAACCCTTATTCCTATAGTAATAAGGTCGAAAAGTGATGGTACATCTTGACGATAGCCCACCATGAGTCCATGATGTTGAAATTATATAATATTTAAACTATATAATCATGTAAGTACAGTGGCGTTACTTTCTGGTCGACCACCCAATAAGGTATTTAAATAGAGAAGTACTTGTTAATTGAAGATTTGTTTTTATCGTAGATAGTGGCGTTATTATTAAAAAAATATTTTTCATTCAAGAAATGCAATTGTTTTATTTTTTCCTAACGCTTGTGTACGCAACTGTACCATATTAATAAATACTATATTGGAAGGTTAAGAACGTTTCTAAGATATATGGCACGGCCGCTTTTTGGTAGCCATCCGAACTTGGTCGGGTTATGTAGGTTTTCGATGCTTCGTCAGTATTATAATTGTTTTTCTTTAATTACTGAATTTAATGACATGAAATTTTGCATAAGAATAGTTGAATGAATACACTAATTATTGACATACATATTACCATGCAATTTCTTCAGAACGTCGTGATATTTGACTGCTTTGTAAACAGTGATCTGTTCATGGTAAATTTGTCCTATAACTCTTTAGTTACTAACGGAACATCATTGATACTTGGCAACATGTTGCAGACACTTACAAGGTTTGTATAAACGTGAAAATCTAGACCCCAAAGTGCATACTTTAAGAACTAAGACCTAATAAGCGTATTTTACGTTTATATTTTTATCTTTTAAGCCCTACGATTTTTTCTAAATCTGTTTTTTAAACAAATATAAACAAATTCAAAACAACGTATGTAAAAATCTACAGCTCTCTATGTAAGCGCTTTATATGAAAACTAGCTAATGGCCAAACGTTCGCGTAGCGGAAACTTGAATTTCTCCGAAGTTTATGCATGCACTAGTTTTATTCATACATACACAATTACACACAAATACACACTAATTTTTGGACACATCTCTTTTCTTCTAAAGTCTATGGATTAAAAAAAGTTCCGCCAGGACAACGTTCGCCCAGCGGAATCAGTTTTTGGTGAATTTCTCCACAATGGTTGCGTGCACAAATTTTTTTTTACCATACACAATTATACGACGTCATACACTAAATATTTGCATAATTAAAATCTTTAAATTCAACAACATTCCGCTGCGCGTACGCACACATTCATGTGGATGATGATGACGATGACTCGGACGAAGAATTTTAATTTTCTATTTTTAGTTTTATATATACGTTCTTTTGTTTATATATTTAACTAGCTTTTGCCCGCGGCTTCGCCCACGTGGATGTTGGAAAATATCCCACGGGATCGTACGCATGGCTACAGATCAAGCTATACATTTCCAGTATAAGCTGATCTCGCATTTTGTAGGTTTTCCTTACAATGAGAGGTCAGTGTAAACTGAAAATGTGTAGCTTGATGTGTAGCCGTGTGTACTACCGGGATTAAAAGTACCCTAAGTCGGCGTTCCCACGAGCGTAATAAAATCGCGGCGGGATTTTATCGCGCACTGGATTTTTAACTCTTGTTGTTGAGCCGAGCGTTGAGAATCCAACCTAACAACAATTACAGAGTGCATCCCAGCGCGACGAAAAACACACTGTTGGATTTTCAACTCCCGGCGCTAAGCAGAGAGTTGAAAATCCAGTGCGTGATAAAATCCCGTCGCGATATTGTTACGCCCGTGCGAACGTCGGCTAGACAATATCTTCTCGCACTGCTTATACAGGATAATTTTTTAATCAGTGCGCAAATTTTCACAGGGTGTTCTACCCATGAATATGAACAACTTTCACTATGGGACTAACTCTGAAATCGCGCAAAAAAAATCTACACCAAACTCGTCAGAATGTTTGGAGCTGCTGATTTTTTTTTTTGCGATTTCAGGTTGGGTCCTATAGTAAAAGTTATTCATATTCATGAGTAGAACATCCTGCGAAAATATGCGCACTACTTAAAAAAATATCCTGTATAGTACTCGAGGAGCGGCGCGCAGAATGATATACCTATGATTGCTGGAGGATAATAAATCTTAAAACCAAATAATAGTAAACGGAAAATTACCAACTTGCCTTTGAAAGCAACTTTAAAGCGAAAATATAAATCTTCTTTATTTCTATTTATTATGGGAATTAAAAAAATATTAAGACTAAGTAACTGTTACTTCAAGATACAAACTACCCAATCCCTCTTACACAAACATTTTAATGG
The DNA here is from genome assembly GCA_905163495.3 of Cosmia trapezina. NCBI lineage: Eukaryota > Metazoa > Arthropoda > Insecta > Lepidoptera > Noctuidae > Cosmia > Cosmia trapezina. The sequence continues at coordinate 6,830,014 of LR991027.1, read as the reverse complement.
TGTTTGTGAATTTTAAAATCAACCGCTAGTTTACCCTCCTAGGGGATGATTTTTTCATAAATCAAAACCATAAATTTGAATTTTCATATCCCTAACTTAAGAAATGCTGGGATTCTCATAAAACTTTCACCACCAGTAGGATTATTTTTTAACCGACTTCCAAAAGGAGGAGGTTCTCAATTCGTCGGAACCTTTTTTTTTTTTTTTTTTTATGTATGTTCCCCGATTACTCGAAAATGGCTAGACCGATTTGGATTTTTCTTTTTTCGTTCGAAGGGGTATACGTCTCAAGTGGTCCCATGATCATCAAGTCAGGATCTGATGATGGGATCCCATGGAAATCGAGGGAAACCCTCAAATTTTATGGGCACACCTATATCGATTTCGGTATTTTTTATAGTAACTCGTGCATTTGCTCTCGGAAAGTACCATTTGGTGAGCTGGAACTGATGATGAAGACCACAGAGGGCCATCGGAAATACTCAATTATTTCTAAGTATATAACAGGTTGCGATTCGATTACTTTAATATAGTTTATGCTCGTCAAAATAATGGTAATGGTGACTTCACCATGAGCTCCATTTCTCCTGGTTCTTACTAGGAGAACTCCTCAATAATTAACGGCCCTGCATCGGGAAAAGCAATATTTTGTAAAACGTGATGAGCAGCTGACATTGGGTTATTGTAACTTAGATAAATTTCAAACTGAACCACTAAAAAGTGAAAAATAAAAACTTTTTTACAAAAACAAAAACCGACTTCCAAAAAAAACACTACAAAGTGAAAAATAACTTTAATTTTGGAAGTCGGTGGCATAAAACTAAAATACAGATCCAAAGACACCGACTTCCGAAATTAAAGTTATTTTTCACTTTGTAGTGCTTTTTTTGGAAGTCGGTTTTTGTTTTTGTAAAAAAGTTTTTATTGAGAAAAAAAATAGGTTATGTCCTTCCCCAGGATGCCATCTATAGTCTTGCCAAATTTTAGCGATATCCGTGCAGTTTTGTGATTTTTAAAATCATCCCCTTCTTTACCCCTTAGTTTTATGATGAATATATAATACAATACACTTATTGCAATCTACAATAAGTGTATTATATTCATCATAAAACGCATCTTTGCGAGAAAAACGTGCTATCTCGAAAAATGCAATTTTACGAGAAGCGCATATAAACTTTTAAAAAAATATGACAAGTATAACAATGTGTTTTTACGTTAAATGAGTTATCTAACAAACTTTCAAAAAATACGCAAAAAGATTCTACATTCGAATATTAAATTATCGAACTACTTATAAAAAAAAACACCTTTTCCGAAATGTCACGTTTTCGCGCAAAGAGGCGATAAATACACATGTATTCCCCGAAGGGTTTGGACAAAGGCGGAGGTGGCAGGGTACACGCACATTTTGCCAGTTATGTTTAAGGGCCCTTTTTCCCGAAAGTGACGTCCGGGAGGAAACTGGCGCGGAGTGGCGCGGTGCGCTCGAGCCGTTTTTCACGTATTCATTTAATATAAAAAAATAAGTGCCATATTATAAATTTATCCAAAAATATCCCTTTTAAACCCGATTAGTAAATTAAATGTTAAATTTTCATAAAAATTGCGTTCCCCCAAGTCTCATACAACTTAAAATACTTTCAAAATCGACTTTACTTCTGATTTTTTTTTATCGATCAAAATGTTAGATATCGTGTTTTTAACCAAAAAAGTCACTAGATCTTACATGTATCTATACTGTCTATTTTTTTACGAATTTAGATATGATGATTTCTCTGGAAACAACTCGATCTAGAAACGTAAATTTCGGAAAAGGGGCCCTTAATAAGAACTCTGTAATAGGGGGCAAGCCCATCAACCAAGAACAAATCCAAACTCCGGGTTGCTACTGTTCTACATTCCTTTTCCAAATATCCTAAAAACCTGTCTGAAGACTAACCTGAAGACCACCTTTGTTGAAAGTAAACAAAACAAACCAACCTAATTATAAACAAAACGCAAACGCTGTAAGTAAACAAAACACGGCGGACGTCTGCAACTTCATTATTGGCAAAGTTTGACACAAGTTTACCCATCGCTTCGAGCAAACCGTCCCCATTTTGAGACAAAATTAATTATTTCACTTTTCAAATTGTTTTACTGTGTTAGCAAAAATGGACGTTTTAGGACTTTCCATTATATTTTATTCACTAGCTTGTCCCATTTTAGTCACAAAGGGGACAGTGTCTACAGAATAAGCCATAACGTTTCATGTTAAGAGGACACCGCGCGTGACAGTGGCGCCCTCATCGTTTGTTTGGTTATTTCTTTTATTTTAGAATAAAAATACAGAAAGTAAGCATATTACGTTGTGATCCACAAGACTGTACGTTATTATTATTAGGTATATTACAAACAGTAGTTTTACGTTGTTAAGTTGTATTGTAATTCTTAAAACGGAGCTTTGTGGTCACTATTTTCCGTTTTAAGGATTACAATAAAACTTAACAATGTAAAATTACTGTTTGTAATAATAATAACGTACCTATAGTCTTGTGGAGCACAACGTAACATGCTTATTTTTTGCATTTTCATTCTAAAATAAAATAAATAACCAAACAAACGATGAGGGCGCCACTGCGGCGCGGTTTCCTCTTAACTCCGGAGCTATGAATGCTCGGACGTTACGATCAGTTTAATGATGAACAGATTATCTGTTACTGGGTAGTAAAATATTAAAGAAAGGGAAAAAAATATGTAAACCTTTTTGAATGAGCATTCCCTTCCCATTCCCGTTCCCGTTACCCATTCATAGCGTATTATAGTTTAAAGTGGTGAAGTCTGTATTTATTTTGTTTTAATATTTACACAACTAACTATGTATTTACACTAGGTACTATTAAATGACAACTACGCAAATAAATAGAAAAACAAAAGGAAACTTAAGCTGCGCGTCCACTGGTCCGCGCCGGTCGCAACGCACGCACGGCACACAACGGATTTTGGTTTGATTGTATGAAAAAATGAAAATGCGGGCGGTGAACGCAGTATAGTGAACGCAGTGCTATAGGAATTCATACAAAGCAAACCAAAATCCGTTGCTTGCCGTGGGTGCAGTGCAGCTGATGTGAACTAGTGGACGTTCATCTTTAGGCGTCTAAGTACCCGACCGCACGCTGTCATCCCAAAAAGAGGTAAAATTGCTTCTAAGAGGTATCTCTAGAAGCACCAATTGATCCGATAACAAAAAATTATCCGGAAAAGAACCGGAGTTACTGACATAGCTTGCAGAGTATAAGCAAACCGAAGTTCCAGTGTACTGGCCATGTTTGTCGAAGGACCGATGGCCCGCGGAGCAGACGAGTCCTGGAGTGGAGACCGCGTATCGGTAAGCGTAGTGTGGGACGCCCCAGCTATATGGATCGACGACCTGAAGAAAGTTGCTGGTACAGACTGGATGCAGAAGGCGGAGGACAGGCTGTTGTGGCGCAGCTTGGGAGAGACCTATGTCCAGCAGTGGACTGCGGTAGGCTGGGTTGATTGATTGATTGACACTATTACCACAGTCTAAACATCATACAGTCATCCGACGAAGCTCGAACTGGATACGACTTTCGACGAACTTCGTATGCAGCTCGAGTTTCGTCGGACGACTGTAAGATGCTACTGCGCTATTACTGAGTGCCATAGAATATTTTTTATGGTATGGTTAGCATCCACCTTGATGGAAGTCGCGGGTAGAAGCTGGTAGCCTTTAGACCTAACGTTTATCTGATTATTAGGGTTCCGTACCAAAATGGTAAAAAGGAACCCTTATGGTGTCACTCAGTCTGTCTGTCTGTCTGTCTGTCTGTCACAGCTGGATATCTCAAGAACTACTAATACTATCAACTTGAAATTTAGAACAGTTTTTGATGACGTTGACCAAACTATTTTGCAAACAAGAAAGAAATTAAAATATTTATATTTTTTTTGCAACAGGGACTGAAAGGGGTCTAAAAAAATCAAAGTGGGGCTACTGGGTCATGTGGGGTATCATATGAAAGAGCACTGTTTGCACATTCTCAAAAATTGTTTTTCTTTTTTTAGGCCGCATAGTTTTCGACTTCTGATGCGAAATGTAAAAAAAAATACCGTTCCCCCCCCCTTATCTCTCTCCGAAGTTTGCAAAGAAAAAAATCTGAAATTATTCTATGTGACAGAAGTTTATGTAAAGATTACAGGAAAAATAGAACGATGTCTTTAAATAGCACACTTTTTCAGAAATCGGAACGGAACCCTCGGTGCGCGAGTCCGACTCGCTCTTGACCGGTTTTTTTTTTTCTTAGAAAAGGATAACTTAGGACATCACGTCTGAATTCTCCGAAAGGTTATGCAGAGGTGTACCTACAGTACACCCTCATTTCTGCAGTTATGTTTAAGTCCCATGTAATAGGCGGCTAGCCTATTGACATCAACCGAGCACACATCCAGACTCCTGCTGCTATTGAAAATTTCAGATGGGAAAATCCAATAACATTTTGCCCGCTGCGGGAATCGAACCCAGGACCTCAAGCTCAGCGGAGCGTTTGTGTACCACTAGACCAACGAGGCAATCAATCTGCCTAGCCATTTCCCAACTATGTTGAGGTCGGCTTCCAGTGTAACCCGATGCAGCTGAATACCAGTATTTTACATGGAGCTACTGCCTATCGGATCCAGTAACAATGGTAATGAACCCAGTAAGTAGGTAATACAATACCCCTTGGTAAGACTGATTGTCAGACTTTCGGGCTTCTGACGACCTGTAACGATTCGATTGTCAAAGATCCACAAATGACAGCCGGGACCAACGGCTTAACGTGCTTTCCGAGGCACGCAGGAGTTTCGGTATATAAAGATGGTCACGGACTAACCCCGGCAAGCGTAGCTTAACCTGATGGATTCACCTGTGCGGCTGTTATTACATAGCAACGAGGCAGTCCAGTGGAAAAGGATAACATGATACTAATTAGAGTGATTACATAAACAGTTAAATCGCCACTTTGCGAGAAAAATGTGACTTTTCCAAAATAACCGAGGACTTTTTAATAATTATAATCCGTTTCTGCCAAGGGCATACAAGATAAAATCTTAAAGCCGACCCCAGAACAAATTATAATAACCCAAGAAAGACCCGAACATCTCGGCATATAATCGAAGAAAGAGAGCATCAAAATAAAAGTGCACTTATCGCCCTTGTTTTCACCCTAAACCCTCCCGAATTGGACAAGGAGACGTAAACATAGGAAAAATGTATAAGTAAGCCAACAAAAGGAAAATCCCTCATCTATTGTACGTCCTAATGTAAAAAGTCCATACAGAAATGTGGGAGAATATTCTTATTGTCACGTAGGGTAGGGGACTATATTAATTCGGTTTGGACCGCATGTGTTCGTATAAGTTCGTAATCGTAAGTCCTAATGCTCAGCCAACTGGTTCTCGATAAGGTAAAGTCTTTTCAAAGGGTCTTATTAATGTTTCAAAAGATTCGGGTGTCGGGTTGAGGCGCGTGATAATATTTATTATGTGTACGAGCTTCGATATTGATAGCGATCGGCTATTGCGTGAAGAGGGTTGGGCAATATTTTGTTTTACGGTACCTATTAGATACTTTTTTTTTTATGTCCGTAAGGATTGAGTCGCCACATTTCGTATCTTAATGAAATTTTATACTTATTTAGTAGTAAGTTTAAAAATTTTGTAGGTTCGATCCTCGATTTTGTAGGTATAATACTTCAAAAGATATATGAACATAAAGGTGGCACCTCAATCTAAATATTTGGATTGAGTCGCCACGTCAGAACTAGGTACATCATGGATGAATGTTTATCATTATTTGGTATGATTTAGTAGTAATTGTGTATAGTACCTACTAAAAATCTGAGTCCTGTACTATTGATATTGAAGAATATACAATACTTTTAATGTGGCTCCTCAATCCATCAATCAATCAATCATAAGAACGTGAATTTCCATGAAAGTAATTGGTCAATTTATATTCCACTCCAAAGAACATTCAGTAGTAAGTGTGTTCGAATTTGTAGTATATAGAGAAAGTAGTAAAACTGAGTGAATTTAGTAAATAAACGCATTTTATTTGGCTCCTCAGTCCTGACGTTCTGCAAATAAATAATTGATTGTATCTACCTGAGATCACAACGGAATCAATAACCAGAGACACTAACATTTAGTATAAATGTCTACTAAATACTTATGTACAAATCAACATTGTATATATTCGGTATCTGCAAAAAAAAATACTTTTCGATATTCATTAAGAATTCGCTATTGAGGGTGACCATGTTGTGTGTGTACCTGGGACAAACGGTCAAACTAGGTAAGTCCAACTTCGTTAAGTTAGGGAAGCTACGGAAGATCTTCTCGTCCAAAATATCGCAGTGTCTCGAAACAAAAGTCTTTGACCAGTGTGTGTTGCCAGTTATGATTTACGGCACTAAGACGTGGCGTTTTACAATGGGCCTCATAAGAAAGCTCAAGGTCACCCAAAAGCCAAAGAAGAGGGTTACTCTCGGTGTTTTTCTACGAGATCGAGTTAAGAATGAGGTCCCTTTTAGGGGGAGCAGTGGACGTCTTTCGGCTGAAATGATGATGATGATGATGTTAAATGAAACCAGGATGACTAGTTTTTGAAATTTATTTTTTTAATAAAATCCCTACTTATTTCTAACAGAATTGTATTATTCACTTCGTAAAGGAGAAAAATAATAAAGTGTTCATCCTAAACGTTCTAAATAATTGCCACTTAAATACTAACTTACCTAATAAATAAACACATTAATACTAATTGAAAAAAACTATTCAAACTGCCCATTGATACCTCTGATATTATGGTAAGCGTTTATAACTACGATTTTGTATCGAAGCGCTTTTGTGTTTTAAAACAAATCACAATTGAAATCAAGATGTGCCAACAAAGATAATTATGCAAATTACGTATAATAACAATGTTACAAAACCGGTCAAGAGCGAGTCGGACTCGCGAACCGAGGGTTCCGTTCCGATTTCTGAAAAAGTGTGCTATTTAGAGACATCGTTTTATTTTTCCTGTAATCTTTACATACATTTCTATCATATAGAATATTTGCAGATTTTTCGCTCCGCAAACTTCGGAGATAAGGGGGAGAACGGCATTTTTTTTACATTTTTCATCAAAAGTCGAAAACTATGCGGCCTATAAAAAAGAAAAAAAATGTTTGAGAATGTGCAAATAGCGCTCTTTCATATGATACCCCATATGTCATAGTAAACCCACTTTGAATTTTTAAGACCCCCTTTCAGTCAATGTTGCAAAAAAAGTATAAATATTTCTAGTTCTTTCTTATTTGCAAAATAGTTGGGTAAACATCATCTAAAACTGTTCCTAATTTCAAGTTGATAGCATTAGTAGTTCTTGAGATATCCAGCTGTGACAGATAGACAGACAGACTGAGTCACACCATAAGGGTTCCTTTTTTACCATTTTGGTACGGAACCCTAAAAAGGAACTATCCCTATACTATATGTTTAAAAAACAGCACATAATAAGTGGTAGGTCCACTAATCGAATCGCAACCCACGAAATACAATAATTGAGTAGTCCTGATGCCCATCTGTGGTCTCCGAGAGCAAATGCGCGAGTTAGGGTCAGCTCACACCGAGAAGCGACGCGACGCGACGCTGCGCGCACATTTTAAAAGAGCGACTCAAAATATAACTTTATTTTCTACACGAAAATATACACATTTCATTGTGAGAATTTAGAATACGTTGCACCATGCAGCGCTGCGCCTCGTGATGCCTCGCAGCGTATAGCGATGCATCGCGACGCAGCGGTGCTTCGCCGGTACGCGCGTTGTGCAAGAGCGGTGCTGCGCCTCACGAAGCCGCGCGACTAGTCTACTACAGTCTCTACTATTTCCGTCCAGACTTCGTGTAGAATTGATGCACTTTGGTCGAGTGCTCGAGTGAAATTATAATGATAGACTGGGATCTTGTTATAATCGGACTTCTTGCAGAAGAGGAAGAGGAAGAAGAATACAAAAATAAAATTAAAAAGACGCAGGGCGGGGCGGGAGCACGTGGCGAATGTAGACACGTCCCGCTGCGCCGCGCGGCGTCAGCTTGAAATGGCGGCTGCGAAAATTTTTGCAGCCGCCATCTTGGATTTCCATTTTGACCTCATTATCGTTTTAGGTTTTTTTTTCTACCTCTAGTGTTTTACACCCTTAAAAAATTTCACAAGTTCCATGATGAAACTATGATGATAATGAAGTTTGCTGTGTTGACTGTACAATATAATCCAAAAAAAATAGGCTTGGTAGTGTCGTTAATTGGAAACGACACTACTAGTAGTGCGGCTGGTAGTGTCGTTGCCAATAAACGAAAATTTAAGGGATTCCCTCGATTTCCATGGGATCTCTTCATCAGATTCTGACTTGGTGACAATGAGACCACCTCGAGAGCATAACCTTTGAAACAAAAAATAATTGTGCAAATCCGACTATACAGGCTGACTTTGAAAACATGCGACAAAATAGATTTTGTTTCTATAAGCCACGAAACGTACATTTTCTTTTTAAATCACGTATTCATGGTCACCCTACAAAAAAATTTCATAAGAAATTAAAATATACCTAATAACTTCGTAAATATGTACTTTTTTTTGTATTTTTTTATACGTACATTTTGTAGAAATTTATACAAAATATTGGCGTTTTTTGTTCCAAATTTCGTCACATGATTATGTAGATTAGAGGCAAATCTATTTACCGAAGCATCTGAATTGAGGAGCCACATTAAATATGCTATATCTCCCATTTCTTTCTTTTGTGATTGCCGACTCTTATCCTACAAATCTAATATACTTACTACTAAATGATGTTGAAATTGCGCATAAATTGAACTACTGCTTCTTTGTAAAATGATCAGTCGTATGTGTATGGTCTGAGGAGCCACACATAATGTATTGTAACTTTTTTAATTTTAACACTACCGAGCTCAGATTTTGTCTACTAAATACTCTCAAATACTACTAAATCATACCAAATAATGATAAACATTCATCCATGATGTTCTTAGTTCTGACGTGGCGACTCAGTTCAAACATTTAGATTGAGTTGCCACCTATAAGTTCATATATCTTTTGAAGTATTATACCTACAAAATCGAGGATCGAACCTACAAAATTTTTAAACTTACTACTAAATAAGTATTAAATTTTATTAAGATACGAAATTTGGCGACTCAATCCTTACGGACATTTTTTTTTCTAGTAGATAGATACCCGCGGGGACGGGCCGGGTACGGTTGTCTTACGGGTTGGTTGTCACAGCTGTCATAACAGAAAACTTAACGAACGAATTCGAACATTGATCAGCCTCGAAGAATCGCGAAGACATCACTCCCTCCCCAGGTGTTGCCTTCGCGATTCTTCGACGCCGATCAATGTTCGTATTCATTCGTTAAGTTTTCTGTTATGGCCGCTGTGACAACCAACCCGTAACACAACCATCACTCCCTCCCCAGGTGTTGCCTTCGCGATTCATCGACGCCGATCAATTTTTGTATTCATTCGTAAAGTTTTATTTTTTTTTACTGTTTGATTTTTTTTTTATTTATTTATTTAAAGGGCTTTGTCGCTTAGCGACCACATCGCCCAGTGCAGAAAAACACAAAATTATTGATTATAATCTACCTTATAACTAACTTGTACAATTGTTTAGCCTTATCGGACACTGGAAAAGCAAGGATGGAATTACAAAAGCCAATATCGTAACTTTTATACCGTCCGAAAACTGTACTTCTAATATTTTCATTCCGGACACACTCCATCAAAATATGACAGACATCATCAACCACTCCACAGTCATCACAATTTGGAGACAAAGCTTTCCTCATTAAGTAATAAAACTTATTTGATGGAATATGTCCGGAGCGAAGTCTTAAGGCTATAGTAATTAGGTTTATATTTAGGTCACAATCAATCCACGGAACCCGAGAAATCTCTGGCTGGATAGTGCGATACCATATCCCTTATAGGCATAATATAGTTCTTGTGGGTAAGTAATAACAGCCGCACGGGTCGATCGATCAGGTTAAGCTACGGGGTGACCATCTTTACATACCAAGACCCCTCCATGCCTCGGAAAGCACGTAAGCCGTTGGTCCCGGCTGTCATTCGTGGATCTTTGACAATCGTTACGGGTCGTCAGAAGACCGAAAATCTGTCAACCAGTGTTACCAAGAGGTATCGTATTACGCAGTAACTGGGTTGTGGAGGACAGATAAGCTGTCGCTCCATGTAAAATACTGGTATTCAGCTGCATCCGGTTAAACTGGAAGCCAACCCCAATATGGTTGGGAAAGGCTCGGCAGATGATGTTGGTATAATAATTGGAGCATGCAGACAGTATTCCTATAATAATTCTGTAACATAAAATTCGAACCGACTAAGAAACATTTGAAAAGAATATCTAAAACAAAGGTAAAGGCACCGCTCGCCGCACGATACGCGGTGCCTTTGTGTCGCGCGCGATATTATCGCGTGTCGTGCCTGTTTAAAGGAGCCTTAAAGCGACTTTCCGACTGAATTAGTCTCCGACCTAGCAAAGTCGGCTACTATAATATATCGTAGATTCGCCAATTTGCCATCATATTGCACTCAATTCTCCATACACTTATATTTTTGCGACACGAAAATGTAAGTCTTGTCCTTAAATATTTTGAAACCCAGCCTGATAGTAATCGGCTTACAAAAATCGAATCTTCAAAGCTTACCAATGAAAATATTCGTAAGAGGTTTACATACAAACTTTTATGTTGAGATAACATCAAATAGTGTACGAAAATTCGGAGCAATAGGCACCTTTTTACATGGAGCCGAACTACTGAAGTTCATTGAGTCGGTTATAATCTGGTAGTATTTACTACTGAGTACGCATTATGCTTCAAAGGCTTTCCGTAAATAGGTTTAAGGCCGTTGCTCACGGCGACTTTTTGTAGCGATGCTGTCGCGCGTCCGCATCGATACAGTCGCGAAGCGGTCGCTAGCTGTGTGCCCACGGGCCCAGATTCAGTCGCGATGCAAACGCGACACTGGTGCGCTTCTGTCGCGATGCAAACGCGATTCAGTAACGGCACAAAAATACCTGCGATCGCTACAGTTGCAAGATGGACTCCGTTGAGGCAACATTCGTCACGTTGTCTTTGGTGCTGCTTTTACGTAAGCAGCCGAAGCGTAGGCAACGAAAGCTCGGTTCTCCACTCACGCGCCACCCTCCCTCTGTTCTCTCCCCGATGTCGTCCGACACGGTCGCGCGTTTGCATCGATACAGTCGCGATACTGTAGCGCGTTAGTAGCGCGTTGGCATCGCTTCTGTAGCGCGTTGCAAATGCGACTAACGCGCGTTAGTAGCGATGCAGTCGCGCATTTCGTAAACGCGCGACAGCGTCGCTACAAAAAGTCGCCGTGGGCGAGGGCCCTTAGTGTCAGTTTTTACGACGTGTATATTTATTATATAAATAGGTTTATTGTAATCATACATTACATCGCGCCTGTGTTCGAGGTATAGGTTAGACAGAGGTGTAGGTATAATAGGTAGGCACATCCACATTTTGCCAGCTATGTTTAACTAGCTGCGCCCGGCGGTTTCACCCACGTAGACCGGGAAAAAAGTAGCCTATGTGTTAATCCAAGGTCTAGGCTATCTACGTACCAAATTTCATCCAAATTAGTCCAGCCGTTTGAGCGTGAAGAAGTAACAAACATACACACACACACACACACTCACAAACTTTCGCCTTTATAATATTAGTGTGATATAGTGTGATGTGATACCATGTCTTTAAGAGTTTTCTTTTTTGCCTATAATGTGTTCCACGTTTTGGGCAAAGGCTTCCCCTTTTACCTTTCAAACCTCCATTTCTTGTGCAATCTCTGGCCATATTGACCCTGTAAACCTCATCAGATCGTCACATTGCCTTCGCCGTGATCTGACTCAATAGGTACGGTTAAGGAAAACATCGTGAGGAAAGCGGCATATCCTAGAACCAAAAATTTGACATCTACCAACCCGCACTGGGCCCGTGAGGTGGATTACGGCCCACACCTCTCACAGAGAGGAGACCTGGGTCCCAGCAGTGGGCTCATTATAGGCTGATATGTATGTATGTAGGCTGATATGTATTATAACGGGCGTCTCGGCGGTTAGTATGAAAACATTCCTCGAAAATGAATCACAATTGCATTTATTAATTTACCATTAAAACCTTAACAATTTAACCCTTAATTGCGACGCCGTTCAAAGGTACAAATAAGCAATTAAGGCTTCATAAGACGTAGGCAGACATAAAGGTCGTACGACTTGTTGCTTTGGGAGCCGCGAAAGTCTTTTCGAAAGCCAGTCTTTTATGACGTCACCGACGCTTTATCACTTAATTGTAGGCTTTCGACATAAAAGAGATAGGTACAGAAGGTCGGCTTCATACAATGAACGATTACGCACGCACACATAGACAAATTGAGTACAACGAGTGCAAGCGCACTCGCGACTGGCGTTTGTTTTTCATCATTCGCCATAAGCTACGTACGTACGCGTCTATATGTGCGTGCGTATGCTTTTGTTCGTGTTATTGAGCCGATCTTCTGTATTATCCTATTCCGTGTCTTTAATATCGAGCCTAAAGCTCCATACACTGTGCAAGTTTCTGGAACATTCAAAAGCAATAATGGCATTTCATAAAGCACGTTCAATTTTATTGCCATTCAAGAATTGCATGCAAGAGTTTACGCGAGCGATGTCCATAAAATGGCATAATTGAATGCAAGTTTTGCCTTTTAATAAAATTGTATACGACTTACACCAAGACAATCAAATTGTAAGGCGATTATTGCATGCAAGTTTTGCCTCGTCTAAACACAGAGTTACACGTCCTTGCACAATTGATTTAAGTACTACCCGAATTTGCGCTGTCAAATATTTCATTAAACTTTATTAAACTTCTTGTTTTGTTCGCTCATGTTTGAATGATAGAAAATTTTCATGCCAGAATTGAATGCGATTTAAATGTACTTACGTGCGATTTTACTGTACATGCTGTTTACCTATACCAGTTTTGAAGCGCAACTAACTTGCCCGTATGGTGCAACAATATTGTACATGTTCTTTAGATGGTACAGTTAATTGTCCTTCAATTTTATGGTATGCACAGGCAATAAACTTGTACGGTGTAAATAGAGCTTTATATCCACACTGTATTAAAACAAGTAATTAGATTTTCAAAGTACCTACAGCTTTGCTATATTAAATGATATTAATTAAAATGGTGTAATAAAAGGGTTTATATCTTCGTGTATTAAATTAACGACTGTCAAGGGTTTTTGATGTAATTAATATTAGGAGATTTTTTTTTTCACGCAGGATGGGATATTAAAAACAGAACAACATAATACCTGCCACATGCGTCAGTCACCAAGGTTAAGCGACGCTTGCCGAGGTCGGTCCATGGATGGTACGCCTCGGAAAATAGGCAGTTGGTCCCGGCTGTCATTCGTAGATTTTGACAGTTGTTACGGGTAGTCAGAAGCCCGAAAGTTCGACAGTCTTACCAAGGGTGTCGTATCACCCAGTAACTGGGTTGTCTTGTGGAGGTCAGACCAGCAGGCGCTCTATGTTAAACACTTCAGCTGCATCCGGTTAGACTGGAAGCCGACCCCAAAATAGTTGGGACAAGGCTAGGCAGATGATAATGGTTTTTGCTCTGGTGTATTCGATCTATGCATAAATACGATCTATGGCAACAGCCTTTGTTAACTTGTTAAATTTAAGTTACAACTAACTTGCGTTTTACATACACTAGTAGCTCTGCGAACAGTAGACCTCGCGAGCACAAGCTTGTAACAGTAACCTTTAAAGTTATTTATAACGGGATATTTACCATGTTTATTTATTAATATTTTCATCAGATCTTTACCAATTTTTAGGGTTCCGTACCTCAAAAGCAAAAAACGGAAACTTTATAGGATCACTTCGTTGTCCGTCTGTATGTCTGTCAAGATCCTTTTTCTCAGGAATACGAACGTGGAGGTATCAAGTTGAAATTAATATCAAATAAGTACGTAGGTCTATGATCCCTTGGAGTCCTTATAAAAAATCAAGATTCTCAGTCAACGCAATAAAAAAATACGGCTATTTATGCGATACATTTTGACACTCGCAAGTAAATCAAAACCTATGGGGTACTTCCCATTGACCTAGAATCATGAAATGAAAATGAAATTTGACATGAAGCAAGGCCTCACAGTACAAGTAAAGGAAAAAGTCCGAAAATTGTTAATTTGTAATTTTATGACATAAAAAAATATTTTCAAGTACGTCAGTCTGTCAAGACCCTTTTAGTCAAGAACGCGTGGAGGTATCAAGTTGAAATTAATGTCAAATAAGAACGAGTAAGTCTAAGGCCCCTTAGAGTTCTAAATAGAACATTCTTCTAAGTCTACGTAATAAAAAAGTACGGCCATTTATAAGACATAGTTTGATACTCGCAAGTAAATCAAAACCTATGGGGTACTTCCCGTTGACCTAGAATCATGAAATTTGGCAAGAAGCAAGGTCTCACAGCACAAGTAAAGGAAGAAGTCCGAAAATTGTTCATTTGTAATTTTATCACATAGGTAAACAATTTTTTTTTTGGGATTATAATGTTAATTTTGTTTTTGGGATAAATTCTTTTCAACAGACGAAAGCAAATTTTGCCAGACTTGAAGCAGAGACGCTTCGCTCACTACACTCGCTCGGTCAACAAAATACTGTGATATTGTTATAATCATTATATGTGCTCCAAACTGTCTATGAAGTACTATTAAGTTTCTAACTACATCCTACCAGATCTCCTGATTGTAGCTTTCGAAGCAATCAGGAAGTAATTTGAAACTAATACATTTAAGTAAGGTAGTTCCGAGGCATTCGATACCCCTCCATTCCTCTAGGGGTACACATCACTTTTACAGTACATTTACACCATATCGACACAAAACTAAAATAACTTCACTACCGCCTTTCAGCTTCAATCTATAAATACGTGATATATAACTCGTTCGTGTATTTCAATACGACCCTTTGGATCCACAGGGAATCTTACATCGAGTTCGTTTCGTTATACCAAGGAAAACCGCCGAGATTTTATTCACATACAGAAGAAATACTGAAAATTGTATGTAGAAGGGAAGCTATTTGCGTGCCAGTTAAAAATAAATAAAAGGGTTATTTTTAGGGTTCCGTACCTCAAAAGGAAAAAACGGAACCCTTATAGGATCACTTCGTTGTCCGTCTGTCTGTCTGTCCGTCTGTCTGTCAAGACCCTTTTTCTCAGGAACGCGTGGAGGTATCAAGTTGAAATTAATATCAAATACGTAAGTCTGTGGGCCCTTGGAGTTCCTTGGAGCTTCTAAGTCAACGCAATTAAAAAATACGACCATTTATGCGACATGTTTTGATGCTCGCAAGTAAATCAAAACCTATAGGGTACTTCCCGTTGACCTAGAATCATGAAATTTGGCAAGAAGCAAGGTCTTACAGCACAAGTAATGGGAAAAGTCCGAAAATTGTTAATTTATAATTTTATCACATAAAAAATATTTTTAAGTATTTCATCTGTCAAGGCCCTTTTTCTCAGGAACGTGTAAAGGTATCAAGTGGAAATTAATATGAAATACGTAAAGTCTATGGTCCCCAAGGATTCTAAAAAAATTAAGCTTCTAGATCAACACAATAAAAAAATACGGCCATTTATTCTATTCAATGTAAAATATATTAAAAAATCAAAGAATATTTGTACAGCATCTTGGACATTAATAAAAAATAATACAATGACAAATTCAAATAATGATAATAGATTAATCACAAAAATAAAATTTAATGATACGATTTTGACGAATACTAATGACATTTCCAATGCGTTTAATAATTATTTTATTGATATGACCGCCGGTAACAATGGACCAGCATCTATCATGGGACATCGCCATGCAATTTCACCACTTAACGCTAGTTTCTTCATTTATCCAGTTAGTGATGATGAAACATTTAAAACTATACAGTCGTTAAACAATACTTCTTCGGTGGGATATGATGAGATCCCAACACATATCTTAAAACACACTGCAGCTTTAATTACTCCAATATTAACGTACCTTATTAATATGTCATTCTCTCAGGGTACCTTCCCGGATAAATTGAAAACCTCCGTTATTAAACCGATTTTTAAAAAAGGGGACGTAACGAGTATAAACAATTATAGGTGTGTGGAATAAAAATGCGTGGAAACTTTGTAATACTTTGAATTTAATTTTTCTGTCACAGAACACAGCCGCTCGTAACAATCTTTTTAACAGGAAGGGCCGCAACATAGACAAAACACCAAAAATAATAAATTTCCGTCTAGTGTTGCAAGTTTATACATAAAAAATATATTAAGTTACATTCACACGAGCGATATCCTTAAATTCTATTTTGTATGTTTAGATTGTTCTAAACATAATTGGGGCCGGCATTAATTTATTCTACAGGTAGTTGACAGAGCCGTTTAATTGACCTTCTGTATATTTTGTTTTTCATCATTACATCAGCAGCTCTTACCCTACCGTCTCTACCTGGGTATGTTTTTACAATACGACCCATTTTATATTCTAATGGAACAGCATTAAAATCTTTCACAATTACTAAGTCACCCTCTTTGAGGTTTGTTTGTGGATATTTCCACTTTGGACGGCTTTGAAGTTGTGTTAAATAATCATTAGACCATAATTTCCAAAATTGTTGTTTAAGTTTAGTGCAGAGATTCCAAAATTTTAAACGATTAACTGAAACCTCTGTTAAATCTACTTCAGGATAGCTAGCCAAAGCTGTTCCAATGAGGAAATGAGCAGGAGTTAAATACTCATTATCATTTGAGTTTGCGGAGAGTAGAGGCCTAGAGTTTAATATTCCTTCGATTTGAACAATGACTGTATAGAGCTCTTCAAAAGTTAAAGTTAAGTTGCCTACAACCCGCTTCAAGTGGTGTTTTACACTTTTTACACCTGCTTCCCACAATCCTCCAAACTCAGGTGAATAACTAGGTATAAATCTAAATTTTATATAGTGTTGGGTGCAAAACCTATCTAGAGTATCCCTGTGATTTTTGGAAGACTGTAGGTCATACAATTTTTTCATTACATTGGACGCTCCTTTAAAAGTTTTAGCGTTGTCACAAAATATGTTTGTGGGCATGCCACGCCTCGAAATAAATCGCTTGAGACATGCCAAAAAGGCTTCAGTTGTTAAGTCTGATACAAGCTCTACATGAATAGCTTTTATAGCAAAGCAGACGAAAAGCGTGATGTAACATTTCTTAACAATAGGCCTTCTAACCCTGGCTACCTTCATGTTGAAGGGTCCACAGAAGTCAACGCCGACATGCTGAAATGGCCTGGACACTGTAATTCTTTCCTGTGGGAGGGAGCCCATCAACTGCTTAGCAGCCTCGGCTTTTATTCGGAAGCATTTGACGCATTTGCGCACCACTTTCTTGACCTCCCGTATACCATTGACAATTAAGTACCTTTGTGAAAGAGAACTCAATACTAATCTGGGGCCTGCATGTAAGAGACGCAAATGTTCACTTTCAATTAAGAGATTTGTTAAACGAGAGTTTTTCGGAAGAATAGTGGGATGTTTCTTATCGAAAGACATTTCACTGGCATTATCGAGCCTACCTCCTACACTCTTAGGACACCTTTTTTGTCGAGGAAAGGAGCGAGACTTCCTATTCCTGTCTTAATAACTTTTCCAGCAGCAAGTGACTCTACTTCTTTAACAAAATGTTGCTTTTGAGTACAACGTGCAATAACTGACATAGAGTCGCGAAGCTCCTGAGGTGTTAAGTAACACTCTGTAATTTTATTTTTATTTTTTGAACAATTATTAAAGAATCTATAAATGAATCCTACTACTTTCTGTAATTTATACAAGTTTGAATATTTTTCAATCAAATTGATTGCAAATGATGGCTCTACCTGTGTTACATTACAACACGGTATCTCTTGCTCATCATTTTGTTCTGTTTTTGTTAGTAAATCAGGCAATTTAAAATTTTCAGAACATGCATGTGTATATTGTTTATCTGCTAAGTAGGTTGGCCCGTGCCACCACAAACTACTTTGTTGCAACTTGTGCGGCAAAACTCCCCTCGACAATAAATCAGCTGGGTTATCACTAGTTTTTACAAATCCCCATTGCTTCTGATCGGTCAGCTCTACAATTTGTTTGACTCTATTGTTGGCATAAATATTAGATTTCACATTGCCTGATTTGATCCAAGCTAACACTATTTGGGAGTCACTGTACAAAAATGTCTCTACTTGGGAAAACCTACCCTTGAGGACTCTACCAACCCTTTGTGCCAGCTGTGCCAAGAGGAGAGCACCATTGAGCTCTAGTTGTGGAATTGTGAGGCTTTTGCCTAATGGAGCAACACGTGACTTGGAGCAGAGTAACTCTGTTTGCACTGAACCATCATTTTTTATAATTCTTACATAAAGACAACAGCCAAAGGCTTTACATGATGCATCAGAATACCCTATCAACTCTACATTACAAATATCATTACTATTGACACATCTTTTCACTGTAATCTTATCCATAAGTTTTAACTTATTTAAAAAATTGTTCCAGTATATTAACTGTTCATTTGGAACTATAGCGTCCCATCCAATTTGCAAAGACCATAGCTCTTGCATAAATATTTTGGTTACCACTATAATTGGACCTACTAAACCGAGAGGGTCGAACATCTTCCCAATAAAGCTCAATATTTTTCTTTTTGAATTTAAGTTATGCCCTTCATCTATAATAGGGCTAGAAAAAGTGAATGTGTCTGAAGTGATTTCATACATTAAACCTAAAGTTTTGACCAGGTTATCTCCACTCATATCTACATTTTCAAACTGCCTTTGCTCATTTGGAATGTCTTTTATGACTTCCGGGTTGTTTGAGCACCATTTATGCAAGGAAAAACTACCCAACTTGAGAAGCTCTACCAATTGAGTTTTCAGTTCATGGACCTGGTCTACAGTGTCTGATCCGCACAATACGTCATCAACATAAGTGTTTTTGATCATGGCTTGAGCAGCCAGTGGGTAATTACTTTTGTACCGATAAGCTAATTCAAGTAGGCATCGAGTGGTCAAGAAAGTAGAGGCCTTTAAACCGTATGTTACAGTCTGAAGCTGTAAACAGCTGATAGGCTTCCTGGGATCATCTCGCCAAAGAATATTTTGAAGGCATGTTTGTGAACTATTTATGAAAACATTGCGAAATGCCTTTTGAATATCACAAATTAGTGTGAAAATGTAGGTCCTGAATAAAATTAAAATATCAAAAAGCTCACTCTGTACCACGGGGCCATTCAGCATGACGTCGTTGAGGGACACCTGGCTGCGCGACTTCATACTCCCGTCAAACACTACACGGAGTCGGGTTGTCTTACTTGCCTCGTTGATAACAGCATGATGCGCTAGAAAATAGACAGGATCTCTATCAATATCGTACTTCGCAAAATCCACCTTTTTGGCATGTCCCAGCTCTACATACTGATCTATGAACAATTTATACTGCTCTAATAACAAAGGATTTGATTTGAATTTTTTCTCTAACATTAGAAATCTTTGATAGGCAACTGAAAATGAGTCACCAAGCTGCAGTTCTTCCAGAGGAGTGATGAGAGGCATGTCAACATGAAAACGACTGTCTTTAAGACTCATTGATTTTTGAAAACTTTCTTCAGCCTTCTGAAACTCATCACTACTCTTCCCTGCAGGCTCTGGTAACTTTTCAGTCAACCAAAATTTTTCCATTATATTTTCTAACTTTTTCTCATTATGGATAGCACAATAATTAGAAACAATCTCAAAGGTTACATTACTTACTTCACTATTTTCAGACACCTTTTCAGGAAAATTGCCACCAACTACATACCCAAACAGGGTGTTTTGCAAAACCGGTCCATTTTGGATTTTTATACAACCATCTAATAAAACACTAAAATAAATATCCGCACCCAGCAACAAAGAAATTTCAGCTGGGATATTAAACTCATCATCTGAAAGTTTTACATTTTTAGGTAAATTCCAACCGGATACATTTATAAACTGTTGGGGCAACTTTGAGGTTATTTTGTCAACTATGTGACATTTCAATTTTAATTTTACATTGTTGTGGCATGGAAGCACACTTATGTTTACAAGTTTGTCAATTTGTGTTGGTTTATTACCTATACCTATAATTCTATGGTGCTGATTTATAGCAATCAGCCCAAGTTTGTTTACAAGGCTTGTTGTAACAAAAGATGCCTGGCTGCCCGTATCAAGCAGTGCTCGGACAGAAATCTTTTGACCATTTTGATTTAGCAAATAAACTTTTACAGTTGGAAGCAAAACATTATTGGAAACAGGATTTGATACTAATGAAACTGCAGGCTCAATAGGACTGGCCGATTCTTCATGTAGCAACGTGTTGTGTCCTTGTTTACATATTTTACATTTAAAATTAAACTTACATTTTCCGCTGTGTTTCTTTAAACATATAGTGCATAAATCATGGTCCCGCACAAATGTTTGGCGGTCCGCTAATGCTGCCGTTTTGAATTCCGGACAGCTGAAAATAGGATGGTCACTTTTAGTACAACATTTACACAACTTTTTGACTTGTGAGGCAACATTGGTCACCTTTGATTGTGCAGATTTACAGAATCTACTTGTACTTTCATTGCAAGTACCTTTAGGGGGTGAACTATCTTCTAAGGCTATAGCGCGCTTTTCAAGAAAGTTCAAAAAATCTGCCATGGAAGGCATCTTTTCTATGTCCCTATCTAATTGATAAGCTCTGTTAGTGATTTGATCTAATTTTCTGGTTAAAATGGAAATCAGTAACATGTCCCATGTATTGATGGGCTGTTCAAGATTTTTCAATGCATGCAATTGTTGCTGCACTTCGGACACAAAAGACCTTATAGAGGCTGCAGTGCCTTTTTGCATTGTAGGCAAATCTATCAAAATACTGATATGATTTCCTATTAACCGCGCTTTGTTGTCAAAACGCTTTTCCAACAAATCTAATGCTTCCCTGTACGATTGATTTACAAGCGGCAAATTGACTATGACTGCCAAAGCATCATCTGTTACATATTTTCTTAAATAGAACAACTTTTGAACATTGGACAATGACCTGTTATTATCGATAACAGCTATAAACAAATCATAAAATGGTTTGAATTTGGTAAAATCTTTCCCATCATAGGGAGTTATTTCAATGTTTGGTAGTTTACAGGTTGAAACATTATGACATTCTGAAACAGATTTCTTGCCTATTTGTTTCAGAGAAGCATTGATTTTAGCAAGCACAGAATAATATTTTTCTTCTACTTGACCAACCTGTTCGGAGTCACTTTCGTCAATACTTAGGATATCCAATTGCACCGCCTCATAACTTTTGAGTGCACCGATCAGCTTTTACAAGGCTTGCTCCATTGGGCAAAAGCCTCACAATTCCACAACTAGAGCTCAATGGTGTTCTCCTCTTGGCACAGCTGGCACAAAGGGTTGGTAGAGTCCTCAAGGGTAGGTTTTCCCAAGTAGAGACATTTTTGTACAGTGACTCCCAAATAGTGTTAGCTTGGATCAAATCAGGCAATGTGAAATCTAATATTTATGCCAATAATAGAGTCAAACAAATTGTAGAGCTGACCAATCAGAAGAAATGGGGATTTGTAAAAACTAGTGACAACCCAGCTGATTTATTGTCGAGGGGAGTTTTGCCGCACAAGTTGCAACAAAGTAGTTTGTGGTGGCACGGGCCAACCTACTTAGCAGATAAACAATATACACATGCATGTTCTGAAAATTTTAAATTGCCTGATTTACTAACAAAAACAGATCAAAATGATGAGCAAGAGATACCGTGTAATGTAACACAGGTAGAGCCATCATTTGCAATCAATTTGATTGAAAAATATTCAAACTTGTATAAATTACAGAAAGTAGTAGGATTTATTTATAGATTCTTTAATAATTGTTCAAAAAATAAAATTACAGAGTGTTACTTAACACCTCAGGAGCTTCGCGACTCTATGTCAGTTATTGCACGTTGTACTCAAAAGCAACATTTTGCTAAAGAAGTAGAGTCACTTGCTGCTGGAAAAGTTATTAAGACAGGAATAGGAAGTCTCTCTCCTTTTCTCGACAAAATAGGTGTTCTAAGAGTAGGAGGTAGGCTCGATAATGCCAGGGAAATGTCTTTCGATAAGAAACATCCCACTATTCTTCCGAAAAACTCTCGTTTAACAAATCTCTTAATTGAAAGTGAACATTTGCGTCTCTTACATGCAGGCCCCAGATTAGTATTGAGTTCTCTTTCACAAAGGTACTTAATTGTCAATGGTATCAGGGAGGTCAAGAAAGTGGTGCGCAAATGCGTCAAATGCTTCCGAATAAAAGCCGAGGCTGCTAAGCAGTTGATGGGCTCCCTCCCACAGGAAAGAATTACAGCGTCCAGGCCATTTCAGCATGTCGGCGTTGACTTCTGTGGACCCTTCAACATGAAGGTAGCCAGGGTTAGAAGGCCTATTGTTAAGAAATGTTACATCGCGCTTTTCGAATAATTTTGGAATCTCTGCACTAAACTTAAACAACAGTTTTGGAAATTATGGTCTAATGATTATTTAACACAACTTCAAAGCCGTCCAAAGTGGAAATATCCACAAACAAACCTCAAAGAGGGTGACTTAGTAATTGTGAAAGATTTTAATGCTGTTCCATTAGAATATAAAATGGGTCGTATTGTAAAAACATACCGTAGAGACGGTAGGGTAAGAGCTGCTGATGTAATGATGAAAAACAAAATATACAGAAGGTCAATTAAACGGCTCTGTCAACTACCTGTAGAATAAATTAATGCCGGCCCCAATTATGTTTAGAACAATCTAAACATAGAAAATAGAATCTAAGGATATTGTTCATGTGAATGTAACTTAAATATTTTTTATGTATAAACTTGCAACACTAGACGGAAATTTGTTATTTTTAGTGTTTTGTCTAATAAATGTGTGGAATAAAAATGCGTGGAAACTTTGTAAAACTTTGAATTTAATTTTTCTGTCACAGAACACAGCCGCTCGTAACAATCTTTTTTAACAGGAAGCGCCGCAACATAGACAAAACACCAAAAATAATAAATTTCCGTCTAGTGTTGCAAGTTTATACATAAAAAATATATTAAGTTACATTCACACGAGCGATATCCTTAAATTCTATTTTGTATGTTTAGATTGTTCTAAACATAATTGGGGCCGGCATTAATTTATTCTACAGGTAGTTGACAGAGCCGTTTAATTGACCTTCTGTATATTTTGTTTTTCATCATTACATCAGCAGCTCTTACCCTACCGTCTCTACCTGGGTATGTTTTTACAATACGACCCATTTTATATTCTAATGGAACAGCATTAAAATCTTTCACAATTACTAAGTCACCCTCTTTGAGGTTTGTTTGTGGATATTTCCACTTTGGACGGCTTTGAAGTTGTGTTAAATAATCATCCATACTAATATTATAAATTCGAAAGTAACTCTGTCTGTCTGTCTGTCTGTCTATCTGTCTGTCTGTCTGTCTGTCTGTCTGTCTGTCTGTCTGTCTGTTACCTTTTCACGCCTAAACCACTGAACGGATTTCGATAAAATTTGGCAAGGCTATAGATGGTATCCTGGGGACGGACATAGGCTACTTTTTTTTTCAAAAATTATCCTACAGGGGGTGATATAGGGGATGAAAGTTTGTATGGGAAACTCAGTATTTCTTAAGTTAGGGATGTGAAAATTAAAATGTATGCTTTTGATAGGAAATAAAGAAATATGCGGTTCAGTGTTTTTGAAAAATCATCCCCTAAGGGAGTAAAATAGGGGTTGATTTTAAAATTTACAAAACTGCATGGATTTCGACAAAATTTGGCAAGGCTTTATAAAGCATCCAGGGGAAGGCCATAGGATACTTTTTTTTTCAAAAATAATCCTACAGGGGGTGATATAGGGGATGAAAGTTTGTATGGGAAACTCAGTATTTCTTAAGTTAGGGATGTGAAAATTAAAATGTATGCTTTTGATAGGAAATAAAGAAATATGCGGTTCAGTGTTTTTGAAAAATCATCCCCTAAGGGGGTAAAATTGGGGTTGATTTTAAAATTTACAAAACTGCATGGATTTCGACAAAATTTGGCAAGGCTTTATAAAGCATCCAGGGGAAGGCCATAGGATACTATTTTTTTCAAAAATAATACTACAGGGGGTGATATAGGGGATGAAAGTTTGTAAGGGAAACCCAGTATTTCTTAAGTTAGGGATAACAAATTTATGCTATTGGTAGGAAATTAAGAAATATGCGGTTCAGCGTTTTTGAAAAATCATCCCCTAAGGGGGTAAAATAGGGGTTGATTTTAAAATTTACAAAACTGCACGGATTTCGATAAAATTTGGCAAGGCTTTATATAGCATCCTGGGGAAGGACACAGGCTACTTTTGGTCTTAAAAAATAATCCTACAGGGGGTGATATAGGGGATGAAAGTTTGTATGGGAAACTCAGTATTTCTTAAGTTAGGGATGTGAAAATTAAAATGTATGCTTCTGATAGGAAATAAAGAAATATGCGGTTCAGCGTTTTTGAAAAATCATCCCCTAAGGGGGTAAAATTGGGGTTGATTTTAAAATTTACAAAACTGCACGGATTTCGACAAAATTTGGCAAGGCTTTATATAGCATCCTGGGAAAGGACATAGGATACTTTCAAAAACAATACTACAGGGTGTGATATAGGGGATGAAAGTTTGTAAGGAAACCCAGTATTTCTTAAGTTAGGGATAAAAAATTTATGCTATTGGTAGGAAATTAAGAAATATGCGATTCAGCATTTTTGAAAAATCATCCCCTAAGGCGTAAAATAGGGGTTGATTTTAGAATTTACAAAACTGCACGGATTTCGATAAAATTTGGCAAGGCTTTATATAACATCCTGGGGAAGGACACAGGCTACTTTTGGTCTTAAAAAATAATCTTACAGGGGGTGATATAGGGGATGAAAGTTTGTATGGGAAACTCAGTATTTCTTAAGTTAGGCATGTGAAAATTAAAATGTATGCTTTTGATAGGAAATAAAGAAATATGCTGTTCAGCGTTTTTGAAAAATCATCCCCTAAGTGGTTAAAATAGGGGTTGATTTTAAAATTTACAAAACTGCAAGGATTTCGACAAAATTTGGCAAGGCTTTATATAGCATCCTGAGAAAGGACATAGGATACTTTCAAAAACAAGTACAGGGGGTGATATAGGGGATGAAAGTTTGTAAGGAAACCCAGTATTTCTTAAGTTAGGGATAAAAAATTTATGCTATTGGTAGGAAATTAAGAAATATGCGATTCAGCAGTTTTGAAAAATCCTCCCCTAAGGGGTAAAATAGGGGTTTATTTTAAAATTTACAAAACTGCACGGATTTCGATAAAATTTGGCAAGGTTTTATATAACATCCTGGGGAAGGAAACAGGCTACTTTTGGTCTTAAAAAATAATCTTACAGGTGGTGATATAGGGGATGAAAGTTTGTATGGGAAACTCAGTATTTCTTAAGTTAGGGATGTGAAAATTAAAATGTATGCTTTTGATAGGAAATAAAGAAATATGCGGTTCAGCGTTTTTGAAAAATCATCCCCTAAGGGGTTAAAATAGGGGTTGATTTTAAAATTTACAAAACTGCAAGGATTTCGACAAAATTTGGCAAGGCTTTATATAGCATCCTGGGAAAGGACATAGGATACTATTTTTTTTCAAAAATAATGCTACGGGGGGGTGACATAGGGGATGAAAGTTTGTAAGCGAAACCCAGTATTTCTTAAGTTAGGGATAACAAATTTATGCTATTGGTAGGAAATAAAGAAATATGCGGTTCAGCGTTTTTGGAAAATCATCCCGTAAGGGGGTAAAATTAGGGTTGATTTTAAAATTTACAAAACTGCACGGATTACGACAAAATTTGGCAAGGCTTTATATAGCATCCTGGGAAAGGACATAGGATACTTTCAAAAACAATACTACAGGGTGTGATATAGGGGATGAAAGTTTGTAAGGAAACCCAGTATTTCTTAAGTTAGGGATAAAAAATTTATGCTATTGGTAGGAAATTAAGAAATATGCGATTCAGCATTTTTGAAAAATCATCCCCTAAGGGGTAAAATAGGGGTTGATTTTAAAATTTACAAAACTGCACGGATTTCGATAAAATTTGGCAAGGCTTTATATAACATCCTGGGGAAGGATACAGGTTACTTTTGGTCTTAAAAAATAATCTTACAGGTGGTGATATAGGGGATGAAAGTTTGTATGGGAAACTCAGTATTTCTTAAGTTAGGGATGTGAAAATTAAAATGTATGCTTTTGATAGGAAATAAAGAAATATGCGGTTCAGCGTTTTTGAAAAATCATCCCCTAAGGGGTTAAAATAGGGGTTGATTTTAAAATTTACAAAACTGCAAGGATTTCGACAAAATTTGGCAAGGCTTTATATAGCATCCTGGGAAAGGACATAGGATACTATTTTTTTTCAAAAATAATACTACGGGGGGGTGACATAGGGGATGAAAGTTTGTAAGCGAAACCCAGTATTTCTTAAGTTAGGGATAACAAATTTATCCTATTGGTAAGAAGTTAAGAAATATGCGGGTCAGCGTTTTTTAAAAATCATCCCCTAAGTGGGTAAAATAGGGATTGATTTTAAAATTTACAAAACTGCACGGATTTCGATAAAATTTGGCAAGGCTATAGATAGCATCCTGGGAAAGGACATGGGCTACTTTTTGTCTTCAAACATTATCCTACAAGGGGTGATAAAAGGGATGAAAGTTTGTATGGGAAACCCAGCATTTCTTAAGTTAGGGATATGCCCTATGTTTTCCACATGAACGTTCCCATGGGATATTTTCCGACATCCACGCGGGCGAAGCCGCGGGCAAAAGCTAGTTAGACCATAATTTCCAAAATTGTTGTTTAAGTTTAGTGCAGAGATTCCAAAATTTTAAACGATTAACTGGAACTTCTGTTAACTCTACTTCAGGATAGCTAGCCAAAGCTGTTCCAATGAGGAAATGAGCAGGAGTTAAATACTCACTATCATTTGAGTTTGCGGAGAGTAGAGGCCTAGAGTTTAATATTCCTTCGATTTGAACAATGACTGTATAGAGCTCTTCAAAAGTTAAAGTTAAGTTGCCTACAACCCGCTTCAAGTGGTGTTTTACACTTTTTACACCTGCTTCCCACAATCCTCCAAACTCAGGTGAATAACTAGGTATAAATCTAAATTTTATATAGTGTTGGGTGCAAAACCTATCTAGAGTATCCCTGTGATTTTTGGAAGACTGTAGGTCATACAATTTTTTCATTACATTGGACGCTCCTTTAAAAGTTTTAGCGTTGTCACAAAATATGTTTGTGGGCATGCCACGCCTCGAAATAAATCGCTTGAGACATGCCAAAAAGGCTTCAGTTGTTAAGTCTGATACAAGCTCTACATGAATAGCTTTTATAGCAAAGCAGACGAAAAGCGCGATGTAACATTTCTTAACAATAGGCCTTCTAACCCTGGCTACCTTCATGTTGAAGGGTCCACAGAAGTCAACGCCGACATGCTGAAATGGCCTGGACGCTGTAATTCTTTCCTGTGGGAGGGAGCCCATCAACTGCTTAGCAGCCTCGGCTTTTATTCGGAAGCATTTGACGCATTTGCGCACCACTTTCTTGACCTCCCGGATACCATTGACCAATTAAGTACCTTTGTGAAAGAGAACTCAATACTAATCTGGGGCCTGCATGTAAGAGACGCAAATGTTCACTTTCAATTAAGAGATTTGTTAAACGAGAGTTTTTCGGAAGAATAGTGGGATGTTTCTTATCGAAAGACATTTCCCTGGCATTATCGAGCCTACCTCCTACTCTTAGAACACCTATTTTGTCGAGGAAAGGAGAGAGACTTCCTATTCCTGTCTTAATAACTTTTCCAGCAGCAAGTGACTCTACTTCTTTAGCAAAATGTTGCTTTTGAGTACAACGTGCAATAACTGACATAGAGTCGCGAAGCTCCTGAGGTGTTAAGTAACACTCTGTAACTTTATTTTTTGAACAATTATTAAAGAATCTATAAATAAATCCTACTACTTTCTGTAATTTATACAAGTTTGAATATTTTTCAATCAAATTGATTGCAAATGATGGCTCTACCTGTGTTACATTACAACACGGTATCTCTTGCTCATCATTTTGTTCTGTTTTTGTTAGTAAATCAGGCAATTTAAAATTTTCAGAACATGCATGTGTATATTGTTTATCTGCTAAGTAGGTTGGCCCGTGCCACCACAAACTACTTTGTTGCAACTTGTGCGGCAAAACTCCCCTCGACAATAAATCAGCTGGGTTGTCACTAGTTTTTACAAATCCCCATTGCTTCTGATAGGTCAGCTCTACAATTTGTTTGACTCTATTATTGGCATAAATATTAGATTTCACATTGCCTGATTTGATCCAAGCTAACACTATTTGGGAGTCACTGTACAAAAATGTCTCTACTTGGGAAAACCTACCCTTGAGGACTCTACCAACCCTTTGTGCCAGCTGTGCCAAGAGGAGAGCACCATTGAGCTCTAGTTGTGGAATTGTGAGGCTTTTGCCCAATGGAGCAACACGTGACTTGGAGCAGAGTAATTCTGTTTGCACTGAACCATCATTTTTTATAATTCTTACATAAAGACAACAGCCAAAGGCTTTACATGATGCATCAGAATACCCTATCAACTCTACATTACAAATATCATTACTATTGACACATCTTTTCACTGTAATCTTATCCATAAGTTTTAACTTATTTAAGAAATTGTTCCAGTATATAAACTGTTCATTTGGAACTATAGCGTCCCATCCAATTTGCAAAGACCATAGCTCTTGCATAAATATTTTGGTTACCACTATAATTGGACCTACTAAACCGAGAGGGTCGAACATCTTCCCAATAAAGCTCAATATTTTTCTTTTTGAATTTAAGTTATGCCCTTCATCTATAATAGGGCTAGAAAAAGTGAATGTGTCTGAAGTGATGTCATACATTAAACCTACAGTTTTGACCAGGTTATCTCCACTCATATCTACATTTTCAAACTGCCTTTGCTCATTTGGAATGTCCTTTATGACTTCCGGGTTGTTTGAGCACCATTTATGCAAGGAAAATCTACCCAACTTGAGAAGCTCTACCAATTGAGTTTTCAGTTCATGGACCTGGTCTACATTGTCTGATCCGCACAAGACGTCATCAACATAAGTGTTTTTGATCATGGCTTGAGCAGCCAGTGGGTAATTACTTTTGTACCGATAAGCTAATTCAAGTAGGCATCGAGTGGTCAAGAAAGTAGAGGCCTTTAAACCGTATGTTACAGTCTGAAGCTGTAAACAGCTGATAGGCTTCCTGGGATCATCTCGCCAAAGAATATTTTGAAGGCATGTTTGTGAACTATTTATGAAAACATTGCGAAATGCCTTTTGAATATCACAAATTAGTGTGAAAATGTAGGTCCTGAATAAAATTAAAATATCAAAAAGCTCACTCTGTACCACGGGGCCATTCAGCATGACGTCGTTGAGGGACACCTGACTGCGCGACTTCATACTCCCGTCAAACACTACACGGAGTCGGGTTGTCTTACTTGCCTCGTTGATAACAGCATGATGCGCTAGAAAATAGACAGGATCTCTATCAATATCATACTTCGCAAAATCCACCTTTTTGGCATGTCCCAGCTCTACATACTGATCTATGAACAATTTATACTGCTCTAATAACAAAGGATTTGATTTGAATTTTTTCTCTAACATTAGAAATCTTTGATAGGCAACTGAAAAAGAGTCACCAAGCTGCAGTTCTTCCAGAGGAGTGATGAGAGGCATGTCAACATGAAAACGATTGTCTTTAAGACTCATTGATTTTTGAAAACTTTCTTCAGCCTTCTGAATCTCATCACTACTCTTCCCTGCAGGCTCTGGTAACTTTTCAGTCAACCAAAATTTTTCCATTATATTTTCTAACTTTTTCTCATTATGGATAGCACAATAATTAGAAACAATCTCAAAGGTTACATTACTTACTTCACTATTTTCAGACATCTTTTCAGGAAAATTGCCACCAACTACATACCCAAACAGGGTGTTTTGCAAAACCGGTCCATTTTCGATTTTTATACAACCATCTAATAAAACACTAAAATAAATATCCACACCCAGCAACAAAGAAATTTCAGCTGGGATATTAAACTCATCATCTGAAAGTTTTACATTTTTAGGTAAATTCCAACCGGATACATTTATAAACTGTTGGGGCAAGTTTGAAGTTATTTTGTCAACTATGTGACATTTCAATTTTAATTTTACATTGTTGTGGCATGGAAGCACACTTATGTTTACAAGTTTGTCAATTTGTGTTGGTTTATTACCTATACCTATAATTCTTTGGTGCTGATTTATAGCAATCAGCCCAAGTTTGTTTACAAGGCTTGTTGTAACAAAAGATGCCTGGCTGCCCGTATCAAGCAGTGCTCGGACAGAAATCTTTTGACCATTTTGATTTAGCAAATAAACTTTTACAGTTGGAAGCAAAACATTATTGGAAACAGGATTTGATACTAATGAAACTGCAGGCTCAATAGGACTGGCCGATTCTTCATGTAGCAACGTGTTGTGTCCTTGTTTACATATTTTACATTTAAAATTAAACTTACATTTTCCGCTGTGTTTCTTTAAACATATAGTGCATAAATCATGGTCCCGCACAAATGTTTGGCGGTCCGCTAATGCTGCCGTTTTGAATTCCGGACAGCTGAAAATAGGATGGTCACTTTTAGTACAACATTTACACAACTTTTTGACTTGTGAGGCAACATTGGTCACCTTTGATTGTGCAGATTTACAGAATCTACTTGTACTTTCATTGCAAGTACCTTTAGGGGGTGAACTATCTTCTAAGGCTATAGCGCGCTTTTCAAGAAAGTTCAAAAAATCTGCCATGGAAGGCATCTTTTCTATGTCCCTATCTAATTGATAAGCTCTGTTAGTGATTTGATCTAATTTTCTGGTTAAAATGGAAATCAGTAACATGTCCCATGTATTGATGGGCTGTTCAAGATTTTTCAATGCATGCAATTGTTGCTGCACTTCGGACACAAAAGACCTTATAGAGGCTGCAGTGCCTTTTTGCATTGTAGGCAAATCTATCAAAATACTGATATGATTTCCTATTAACCGCGCTTTGTTGTCAAAACGCTTTTCCAACAAATCTAATGCTTCCCTGTACGATTGATTTACAAGCGGCAAATTGACTATGACTGCCAAAGCATCATCTGTTACATATTTTCTTAAATAGAACAACTTTTGAACATTGGACAATGACCTGTTATTGTGTTAACCAGGTTTATGAAATATTAATAAAATAAAAATGCACTTTCCACAAGAGGCCATGACACACTGTTTATTTTTTTAAACTTCTTTTTCACATGACAAAGGCTGAAGGCTATACAGCCTAGTCTCATATGACACATCCCCCCCTTTAACATTCATAATCAACTAAATGGGAAGGAGGTTTCACAGACCTTCCACTACGAGTAACATATGAACTGCCTGCTTCACAAGCATCTCTAAACACTCTGTGCTGACTAGGCATAGAGCCATCTGTACTCACAGTTTCCCCATTATTTGAATCATTCACCGGTCTGACATTAATTGGGGTATCAAACTCAACTTCTGGTCTCTCATTAAACTTATTTCTACTTAGTAACATATGTTTTTCATTTCTCCTAACACAATTACCTTTTTCATTTTTTACAATATAGGATCTAGGACTATCCTTCCTCACTACCCTTCCTGGCTGCCAATCCTTATCATCCCCATTCTGTATTAACACACTCTGACCATTACTATAAGAAGCTCTATTTTTGGCTGTTTTATTATAATTACTTTTAGATTTTTCTTTCATTATTTGCATTTTTTCATTGATATTGATTGGCAGTCTGGGTTGAAGATCTGTGTAAGTACAAGGTAAGTTAGTTCTTAATAGCCTGCACATCAGAAGTTCAGATGGGCTATAGTCTAAGCCAGCAAGCGGTGTTGTTCTATAGTGTAGCAAAGCCATATTCAAGTTCTCATCATTTGCCCTGCATTTCTTCATTAAACTCTTTACAATACCTACAGCTTTTTCTGCCAGGCCATTCGACTGATGATGATGAGGGCTTGAAAACAACAACTGCATATTAACATCTCTGGAAAACTGTTTAAGTTCAAAGCTATTAAATGGATTATTATCACAAACTGCATACTTAGGTATTCCATGTGTGGCAAATATTATTTTTAATTTCAATATAACATTTTTTGCTGTTTTTTGTTGAACTTGTTTCAACTCAATCCACTTTGAATAATAATCAACAACCACTAGATAATCTTTGCCAGCAAAGGAACAAATATCCATACCTACTTTATAAAAAGGAATATCTGGCACATCATGACTCATGAGGGATTCTTTGCAGTTACTTGACCTATATTTCTCACATTCCTTACATGACAAAACAAAATTTTCAATGTCCTTGGACATTCCTGGCCAGAATAAAGACCTACGTCCCCTTTTCTTGGACTTGACCACACCTGCATGAGCAGTATGTAAAATAGTAAGTATTTCTTTTCTCATACAATAAGGTACCACTACCCGGTTATTATAGTATAAAACATCATCTTTAAAGTTTAAAAAATCTTTCAGTTTGTAAAATATTTTCAACTCTTTATTCAAAATATTTTTATCATTGGATGGCCACTCATTAAAATACCATGTCTTAATTTGCATTAAATTGTTGTCACACCCAGTTTCAAATTGTAATTTTTTAAGTTTTTCATCAGTAATTGCTAAATCAGATTCACATCCATACACAACTTCAGTATCAAAAGAATGAACTAACTCTTGTAAATCGGAGTCATTTTTCCCATTATTTAACAAGTAGTTTCTTGACAAATAATCAGCAATAAACATTTTAGGACCTGGTACATAGCGAATTTCAAATTCATATTTTAGCAATTTTAAGACCATTCTTTGAAGTCTGGCTGATATTTTATTGATGTCCTTTGACATTATTGCCACTAATGGCTTGTGGTCTGTCTCAACCACAATCCTTCTACCATATACAAATTGATGATACTTTTCCATAGCAGCACAAATAGCAAATAATTCTTTTTCTATAGGTGCCCACCTACTTTGGCACTCCGTGTAAACTCTGGAGTAAAATGACACTGGTTTTCCATCTTGCATCAGGCATGCACCCATACCAGATTTAGAGCTGTCAGTTTGTAGCACAACTGTACCCTTGTCACTCAGAATTGCTAAAGTAGGTGTGCAACTCAATTTTCTTTTCAGTTCTAAAAATGCTTCTTGCTGAGAAGAATCCCATTCCCACAAAGTATCTTTTTTAAGTAACTGTCTCAAGGGCATTGTAGTTTTTGTATAGTGAGGTATAAACTTACTTAAGTAATTACACATACCAAGGAACTTCTGAAGCTGTTTGATGTTTTTTGGTGAATCTAATTGAAGAATGGCTGATACATGTTCAGAGTCTATTTGTATTCCATTTTTTGATATTATGAGCCCTATATATTTTACATGATCAAGTCTATACTGTAACTTTTTACTGTTAAATTTTACATTATACTCTCTTGATCTCTGAATAACTTTATTAAGTATTATATCATGTTCTAACTGGTCTTTACCTGCAATAATTAAGTCATCAAAATATACATAAACTCCTTGAATATCCCCAAAGATTGAACAATTTATGCGCTGCATTACTTCAGGCGCTGATGATATGCCAAAAGGCATTCTTTTAAATGCATATCTTCCAAATGGAGTACCAAATGTGCATAATTTCTGAGGATCATCAAGTTCAATCTGAAAAAACCCGTCCTTCATATCAAGAACTGTAAAAACTTCTTTACCTGATAAACTATTGTAAATTTCTTCGGGACTAGCAATTGGGTAATTTTCACGTAGAATATTTTTATTAAGATCTTGTGGATCTAAACAAAGTCTAAGTGATTTGTCAGGTTTCTCTACTATCACTAAATTATTACACCAGTCAGTCGGGGAAGTTACTTTTTCAATAATATTTCTCTTTTCATAGTTATTTAAAGTTTCTTTCAGTCTACCTTTTAATGCCTGTGGGATTCTCCTGATGGGCTTGATTACTGGTTCAGCATTTTCTTTTACTTTAATCCTGTATTTTCCTATATTTCCCAATCCTGTAAACACCTCTATATTTTTTCTGAGAAAAGTTTCTTTTTCTGAACTTGATTGTGTAACATCCACTCTTTTAACTAATTCAAGCCTGTTACAATCAGGCAGTCCTAATACTGGCTGAACTGGTAAGTCTATTACTGTGAACTTTAGTTTTTGTTTTTTGTTTTTTATGATACAATCTAGTTCAGCTGTCCCAGCTGTTTCCACTTGTTGGCCATTGTACACTAATAGAATTATCCCAGCATTCAAAAGACTTTCTGTTTTTCTCAGTTTCTTGAACAATTCCAATGATAGTGTATTGCAATCAGCACCAGTGTCTAATTTAAATTCTACTTCATATCCATTCACTATTATTTTTTCTTTCCACTGTAATTTAATTCCATCTACTGTAAAAATGCTTCCAACTGTAAAGTCTTCGTCACTGTCATCTGTATTTTCTTGAATTACATTAACTCGACTTTTCCTAGTATCACTGAGTTTTTCACTTCTGTTATTCTTGTTTTTGCACATATTAGCAAAATGTCCATAAAATCCACATACCATACATTTTCTGCCGTAGGCTGGACAGTTCCTTAACTCGTGATTTTTTCCACATCGGCTACAGTCTATTAATTTTTCTTTGGGCCTTGCCCCTCTGTTGTATGGTATCACTTTCTGACTTAAGGTGCTCACTTGATCTTCCATTTTATTTCCTTGTAATGTCTGTACTTTTTCTTTGCCTAATTCTGCTGCTCTGCAAATATCAATTGCTGCAGTGAGCTTCAACTCCGATTCTCTTAGAAGCCTTTCTTTGACATTTGTGTCCCTGATGCCAATAACAATAACCATAGTGATCAATCGATCCTCAAGCTCTCCAAGATCACATTTTTTAGCTTGAGTGAGAACTTTGGTATAAAAGTGATCAAATACTTCGCCATCTTGCTGTTTCATAGTGAACAAGTTATATGACAACCACAACAAATTTTTTCGTGGCTCGGCGTATTCTTTGAATTGATCAATCAGAGCTTGTAAGTTTTTAACTTTGTCTTTGCTAAATGTATTGTACACTTCCAATGCATCTTCCCCAGCACAGTTCAAAAACAATGCAATTTTTCTTGATTCAGCCGTATCATCAAGATTCACAGCTTGTAAATACAAGTTAAACTGCTGCACAAAGCGTTTAAAGTTTGCTCCATCTCCCGATAGTTGGAGGCCTGATGGAGGTTTTATTCCGTCCATCGTAGACACACCTGACACCATGTGTTAACCAGGTTTATGAAATATTAATAAAATAAAAATGCACTTTCCACAAGAGGCCATGACACACTGTTTATTTTTTTAAACTTCTTTTTCACATGACAAAGGCTGAAGGCTATACAGCCTATCGATAACAGCTATAAACAAATCATAAAATGGTTTGAATTTGGTAAAATCTTTCCCATCATAGGGAGTTATTTCAATGTTTGGTAGTTTACAGGTTGAAACATTATGACATTCTGAGACAGATTTCTTGCCTATTTGTTTCAGAGAAGCATTGATTTTAGCAAGCACAGAATAATATTTTTCTTCTACTTGACCAACCTGTTCGGAGTCACTTTCGTCAATACTTAGGATATCCAATTGCACCGCCTCATAACTTTTGAGTGCACCGATCAGCTTTTCTTTGCGCGCCTCCAAAATATCCACAGTTGCAGACGCAAAACTTATGGGATCATCCACAAACGTTTCGATGCGCGTTATTGTAGCTTTGCACTGTGCACGAAGTATGCGATGTTTGCGCAATGCTTCCTTTGATTCCGCCATGGTAGTATTTTGCACAAAATATTTTGTTTGTATACAAACAAGCCGATTTCACGTTGACGTTGACACTGACAGCAGTCAGCAGTGACAGCTGAGTGAGTGACTGAAGACACGATACGACCGACGTGAAGTTTGCACAACTCGTACGCGGGAAGTTGATCTAAGTACCAACCGTACCAACCGTGACAATCCAATCCAATTTCAGATTTTGAAATGAGGGTGGATGAAAATGGCAAACTTTTTCGTTCACAAAATCGCAAATCACACGATTTTTGATGATATTATGATGCTGCTTCTTGATGTTGCTTCTATTTTTCGGTCTATTATTGCATAGAACGAATTTGCGGGCCTCGTTCAACCTGCACAATAAGCCGTCAATGGCGACCTCGTATGGCGAGCCGACCACAAATTACTAAAAACTCCACGATATCTCGCGAAAACTTTTCGGCACTGATTTTAAACACTCCACGAAGGACCACCGCACGCATGTGTGGAATAAAAATGCGTGGAAACTTTGTAATACTTTGAATTTAATTTTTCTGTCACAGAACACAGCCGCTCGTAACAATCTTTTTAACAGGAAGGGCCGCAACATAGACAAAACACCAAAAATAATAAATTTCCGTCTAGTGTTGCAAGTTTATACATAAAAAATATATTAAGTTACATTCACACGAGCGATATCCTTAAATTCTATTTTGTATGTTTAGATTGTTCTAAACAATAGGCCAATCGCCTTAATACCAGTTTTATCTAAGGTGTTTGAAAAGATAATGCATTCTCGTATGACCCATTTCCTGACTAAACACAAAATCCTTAAAACCGAACAAAATGGATTCCAAAAAGGCAAATCGACAACGTTAGCAGCTTTTAAATTACTTTCAAAAATTACTGAGAATGTAGATAAACATACACGCACCTGCACTGTGTTTTTCGATATGAGCAAGGCTTTTGACTTTGTTGACCACAACATTCTACTCACTAAATGTGAACTATACGGTTTTCGAGGACTAGCATTGAAGTGGCTACAAAGCTATCTTTCAAATAGGACTCAATATACAGCAATCTCCGAAATAAATTTAAATAAAGAAGAAATATTATGTAAATCTAACATTAGGAACAACAATACAGGAGTGCCGCAAGGGAGTGTTACAGGTTCGTTATTCTTTCTGTTATATATTAACGTCCTACCAAATGTTACTAAGCATTTCTACTCACTATTTGCGGATGATATTGCGGTGGTTATCACGGAGAATAAAATGCTTAATTATAATGAAGAAATTAATGAAGCGGTTACTGCTATCATAACATGGCTTAATGATAATAATTTAAAAGTTAACTAATAAGTTAGTTAATAAGACCTCCTTTGTTCAGTTTTACAATAGAAGATCAAATTCTGAACTTACGGTTACTTATTCTGATCAAAGAATTAATGAAGCACATGAAGCCATTTTTCTCGGTATAACAGTGGATAGTGGCTGCACGTGGAAACCCCACTGCTTAAAGGTTACAAATAAGATTAATCGTTTCGCTTTTGCATTGTGGAGACTTTGTAAGATAGCCAACCTCAAAACGGCCCTCTTAGCGTATCATGGTTACGTGGCTTCTAACATTAGATATGGCATTGTGTTGTGGGGCAATTCAGTTCTTATAAACAGGGTATTTATAGCCCAAAAACAATGTATCCGTGCTCTTTGTGACGTGCCACCATTGACTTCATGTAAACCTCTTTTTAAAGATTTAAAAATATTAACTGTTCCTGGTATGTACATATTTGAATGCTGTAAATTTGTTAAAATGCACTCCGAACTATTGCAACGCCTTGGAGACACTGTTACGTTTAACACTAGATATCCGGATAGGCTAATTATTCCTCCAATGAAAAGCCAATTATATCACAAAAGTTGCTTTCCTATGGTTATAAGGCTATATAATAAATTACCGAAATCGTATAGGGAACTGCCAATCAATCGCTTTAAAACAGCGTTATTCAAATGGCTTGTAGAACAATCATTCTATTCTGTGAATGAGTTCCTAAATTTTAAAGAGTGACATAAGTAATTAATTAATATTTTTTTATGTATATATATAATTTTACAAATGTTTGACATTATTATTCTCAATTTAATAATTATGATTTATGTTTTAAATTTATTAGATTATTAATTTATGACAATGTTAATATCGCTAAAACTAGCATGCAACCTAATAATAATAATATAATTTAATAATTATATTATTATTATTAGGTTGCATGCTAGTTTTAGCGAATTGTATCAGGAACTTTCAAAAACCCGACCATCTATAATGTACTACAATTCTTGCAATTAAAATTTCATTTCATTTCATTTCATTTCATTTATGCGACATATTTTGATACTCGGAAGTAAATCAAAACCTATAGGGTACTCGCCGTTAACCTAGAATCATGAAATTTGGTAAAAAGCAAGGTCTTATAGCACAAGTAATGGAAAAAGTTCGAAAGTTGGTAATTTATAATTTTATCATATAAAAAAAAAATATAAGTATGTCATCTGTCAAGGCCTTTTTTCTCAGGAACGCGTGGAGGTACCAAGTTGAAATTAATATCAAATACGTAAGTCTGTGGTCCCTTAGAGTTCTAAAAAAATCAAGCTTCTAAGTCAACGCAATAAAAAAATACGGCCATTTATGCGACATATTTTGATGCTCGCAAGTAAATCAAAACCTATCGGGTACTTTCCGTTGACCTAGAATCATGAAAGGAGACTGGGATCTGTGGGTCCAATTGTAATAAGATGAGGTATGGTTTAAAAAAAGGGATATATTTTTCTATTTCTAAATGCGAAAAATGAACCCAATTTACCATCTGTAAAATGAGAAATCCAAAAATTAAGTTAAGGTCACGATAAAATGGAATATCGATTAAATTATAATCGATTAACGAGGAGTTCAAACTATTTAAAAAATGCTTTTACCAGATGAATAATTCAATTACAATAATTAAATCTATTAGAATTAACGTGTTAACAGTTTAAAAAAAAATCTATATAATAAGATAAATCTTAGTCAGTTCACGTTTACTAATCGATTACTGTATATTTTTTAGCCTGTGCATATAATAATATTGTTTCTATCTGTGCCGAAATGACATGACCCTGACAGTGACAGCTCTCGACCTTCACTTTATTAGCTGAAGGTGTGTCCAAACCATAGATACAGGGTGGCCGGAACATTGACGTCCAAAAATAAAATTTCGGTCCCTCGTATCGTGGGGTATTCGAATCACCCCCATGTATGTTCCGCGACTTTTCATAGTTTTCGAGTTATGAATTTTTTTCTGAATGTTTGAAAATTTTCGACCTGACCAACCTAAAAAAATTCTAAAAAAAAAAGTAGAGGGTTTTATCGAGTTTCTTTTTTTGCAACTGAATTTTCATAAGTAGTACTTTTATGCATAAAATAATCAGCTTCGTAACTGTGATGAAAGTTATGAAAATGTTGATCTAAAGTGAAAAATTTACGTTCGGTAAATTATGACTCAAATTTTCAACTTTAAATTAAAAATCTTAACAGGTGACTTCATAATTCCTAAGTAGGCTTCAAGAATGCGCCAGACTCTCAGCTTTCATAATCATAAAAAAAATGAAGTACTTAATAGGGCTACTTTGTTTAAAATCGGCCTTCAAAGACAGCGAGGTGGAAAAATTCTTAAAATTACCCATCTGAGTAATTATTTTTTTTTGGCTATTTTCTCGTTCCTAAGGTTAATTAATGATAAGAATACTGAAAACTAACCAACAAATAGTTTCAGAGTTGGGTAAGAAAAGTTTTACGTAAAAAGTGGTTTTGAATAAAACACAGATGATAATGTGAAAAAAGTACTTAATTTATTTTTAACATTTACAAAAGGTTTTCAAAGTGGCCACCACCAGCAGCAATACACATTCTACACCTACGTAAGAAATTGTCTGGCAATCGTCTAAAAGCGTCTCTGTTCTCTCTCACAACACGTTCAGCTTCTGCAATCAACTGCCTCAGCTCTTGTTCACTTGAACAGTCTCGGGCGTATGCTATTTCCTTGTAATAGCCCCAAATAAAGAAATCGATGGGGTTGAGATCAGGTGAGCGTGGAGGCCACCTAATTGGTTCGCTGCGTCCGATACATCTGTTGGGGTATGTTTCATCTAAGTAATTTCGGACCTGGGTTGCATAGTGACACGGGGCGCCGTCATTTTGCAACACCATGGTTCGTCTGAGTTCGAGATTCACATCTGCCAGCAACAATGGAAGTTCATTTTCCAAAAAGTTTTTGTATGTTTCTCCATCAAGTCTGGACGGCATCGGCAGTTCAAACGGACCAATTAGTTTTACATGGCTTCGGTTTTTACAAGAAACCAGTGAACAACACGCCATTCTTATAAATTGTCACGGTCACAGTCGAAAGCGCACTAGTTCTCGGAGACGGAATTAGTACTATGAACGGCTCATATTACTGAGCATGTCACGCGGACACAGATTCGCCCGCTTGCCACTTCTCCTGTTTTTTTATATTTCCATGGTCCAAACAGAGCGCGGAAGGTGCGCGGCAGCAATACGCGGCATTCGCAGGACGCAATTTCTCTCGGGCTATGTCTAGACGTATGGACAAATGTACGCGCGGCAATGCTGTGCGGCAAAACCGGGCAAAAGAGGTAGGCCGACGGCCTACCTCTGCCACATCGTCGGGGCTTATCTAGCGGGGAGGTATGTCATCTACACGGGACGCGACAGCAGAGACCGGCGTGAGATGTCGTGCGGTGTCCCACAGGGGTCAGTTGTTGGCCCTCTCCTATGGAACATCGGATACGACTAGGTACTGCCGAGCTCCTACCGGGTGTTAACCTGACGTGCTACGTGGATGATACGCTGGTCACGGCTCGGGGATGTTCGCACAGGCAGCGTTGCTGGCTACGGCTGCTACAGGTCATGAGTCGCATTCGACGCTTGGGCCTAGAATTGGCCCTCAACAAGTCGGAGGCCATTGCATTCATTTAAACTTTTAAATACTCGTTCTAAAATCTTTCCTAAAAACTGCACTTTATTCTAGACATATACATATTCATATACATACTATTATGACAACATTTTGTGATAAGCCTTACCAAGAAACTATTCATTTATATCTTTTTTATAGCTTCGAGGCAGTTAAGGTTTATCTCGTTGTTTATTTTCCTCCGAAATGAACAACTAAAACAGAATGACCTTGTTTTTCATTGTTAGACAATGGGAAACAAAACTCATAATAAAAAAACCGGTCAAGAGCGAGTTGGACTCGCGCACCGAGGGTTCCGTACCCTATGTAACTTGTTGATGATTTCTGAAAAAGTGTACTATTTAGAGACATCGTTTCATTTTTCCTGTAATCTTTACATAAACTTCTATCACATAGAATAATTTCAGATTCCTCTCTATGCAAACTTCGGATATAATGGGGGGGTAACAGTATTTTTTTTACATGTTTCATCAAAAGTCGAAAACTATGCGGCATATAGAAAAGAAAAAATGTTTGAGTACCTATGTGCAAACAGCGTTATTTCATATGATACCCTACATTCTCTTGTACCCTCACTTCGAATTTTTAAGACCCCCTTTAAATTAATGTATGGGAGAACATGGTTTTCAACTACAATGTTAAGTTTGTTTTTGGGATAAATTCTTTTCAACTACGGAACCCATCATTGTGCGTGGTCCGACACGCACTTGGCCTTTTTTTTACTTAGCCTATCCTGTCCCACTGCTGGACAAAGTCCTCCCCCAAGTCCTTCCAGGAACTCATTTCCCGTGACACCTCCAACCAGCCCCCACATGCGTCACAAATCAAAACAACTCAAAATAAAATCACATCAAAAACAATATTAGTTAACATCATCACATCACACATTGCTCTACGGATACAACCTTCATTATATTTGTCAGTAATCGTGTAAATAAATAAATAAATAAATAAATAAATATCCTTGGACATTTCACACAACGCCATCTAGTCCCAAGCTAAGCAACCTAATGCTTGTGTGTAGCGCAACGACTCGACGAATAATGCCAAAGAAAGAACATTTCACGCAAATATTGCCTTCTTACCACGTTAACACTGTAATTCTCATATCAGTCGAATTTTCTCTGAAACAGACTATTTTGCTGACAAGTTGAACGAGCTCACTCAAAACAGTACACTACTACAGTGTGCTGTGGATCTAACACGAACGCCAGGAGTAAACGTGAACTCGAGCGATTTTAAAATTGAAAATACGCGAAAATACGCGACAGCGATTTTAAAATGAAATAAATCATATGCGTAAACAGCCTATAATGTTCGAGAGGGAGTGCGGTGTAATCTACCACGCGGGCCCAGTGCGAGTTGGTAGATGTCACATGTGTACGAATTTTTAGTTCTAGGACATGCCGAATTCCTCGCTATGTTTTTCTTCACCGTTTGCTCTCAAGCTCTCAAGTGGTGATGAAATTATTTACACAAAGTAAAGTTCGCACCCACGACCTGCAACTCGTAAGTCGGGGCCGTTACTACTGCCCTCTTGAAAATACTGTATTTACTTAGTTTTAAGATTTTATTCATATTTAAGGGTGATACAAAATGGGGTTTTCACAAAAAAAAAAATAACCAAAAATGTTGGTGTGCTTAGTTGTATTTTAGATTCAAAAACCTTTTAAATTTACGTTAAGTTTACGTCGTGCGTTCGTGTGAGGGTCTCGGCAGTGCACTTTTTTAAGTTGCCATCTTCAAACTTAACACGCGTGCCTTCAAGAGGCTCTTTACATGAACTACGCTAACGTAGAGCATAAAAATGTCTACAAAAGAGTAAACATTTCTTTAGAAACTCTATACTGTTCAGCCATTGCTGAGCATCTAAGGATAAAAATCTTGAGAGAATTCCATCGTACTTTGCTAAGTTCAGTAATCACAAAGAAGGGCTAAGTTACAAGTTACAGCTGAGAAGCTTTTTTCGATCTCCGGGATAAGCTGCACTTCTTACGGTCAGTTCGGGGATGGCTGATAATTTGTTACACATTGAGATTGACACCGTCCCTGTAGCTTCAGGTTTTCATATGAAAATCTGAAAACAAGTCAAACTAAAGTCAAAATGGAAACAATTTCAACAGGCTCGCCCTCTACACATGAGACTTAAAACTTAAGTTTGTGTTCTTTTACGACGCGTCGCGTGAGTGAGTACCAGGAAAGAAAGAGTTATTGCCGGATTTGGCGGATAGCCAGTGGTATGGTGGTATGTTACGCTGACGACACGCTGGTCCTGGCGCAGGGGAGGTCGCACCAGGCGGCTGCTGACTTAGCGACACGCGGGGTTGCGATAGTCGTGGAGAGGATCCGGCAGTTGGGACTCGAGGTGGCCCTGCACAAGTCCGAGGCCATGTGTTTTCATGGTCCTCGGAATGCGCCACCGTCGGGT
This sequence comes from Cosmia trapezina, assembly GCA_905163495.3. Classification (NCBI taxonomy): domain Eukaryota; kingdom Metazoa; phylum Arthropoda; class Insecta; order Lepidoptera; family Noctuidae; genus Cosmia; species Cosmia trapezina. The sequence goes on along the minus strand of LR991027.1, from coordinate 6,786,363 downwards.
TCCCAAATAACGGTGGAAGGGGTTCACATCGGAGTCGGGTCGACGATGAAGTACCTGGGACTCGTCCTCGACAGCCGGTGGAACTTCGTGGAGCATTTCCGACGTTTGGCTCCCAGACTGGCACGGGCTGGGGCTGCTTTGAGGCGGCTCTTGCCCAATCTGCGGGGTCCAAACGCCTCCTGCCGGAGGCTCTACGCGGGAGTCGTGCGGTCCATGGCCCTTTACGGAGCACCGGTGTGGGTGCGTTCCCTAAGGCTGAGGCCAGCCCAAAGGTTGAACGCGTCCCAGAGGGTCATGGCCATCCGACTAGTCCGGGGATACCGCACGGTCTCCCGGGAGGCGGCGAGCCTCCTTGCCGGATTGCCGCCGTGGGATCTGGAGGCAAAGGTCCTCGCGCACGTGTCGGAGTGGCGCGAGGAGGCGAAGCGCCGGGGCGTAACTCCGCTGCCGCGAGAAATCACGGTACAGCGGACAGAGCTCCGGCGGGATCTCATGGCGGCATGGAGAGCGCGACTGTCGCAACCCAGCGCTGGGCACGCCACAATTGCGGCGATAAGTCCCCTCTTTGAGGAGTGGTTAGAGAGGCGCCGTCCTCACCTTCCGCCTGACGCAGGTCCTCACCGGACACGGTTATTTCGGGAGGTTCCTGTTTCGCATAAGGCGGGAGGAAACGCCCGGGTGTTACCAGTGCGTGGATCGCCCGGAGGACACGGTGGAGCATACAGTGGAGGTCTGCCCGGCTTGGGCAGAGCACCGCCGTGTTCTCACGGAGGCGATCGGCGGCGGCGATCTCTCGCGTCCGAGCCTGGTCCAGGCCATGGTGCGGAGCGAGAGTGCATGGGAGGCCGTCACCTCCTTCTGCGAAGCAGTGATGCTCGCGAAGGAGGAGGCGGAACGCGTGAGGGAGAGGCAGCCTCACGGCCTCAATCGCCGCAGGAGACGCCCTGGGCGGCGGGAATCGCGGGGCGATTTCCGGCCACCGTAGGCGCGGGCCTGCGGACGGTGAGCAGCGGGTAGCTCGCCGTCATGTAAGGACCAGGCCCGAGTCGACGGCGCATTGTGTTCCACGCGCGCCTCAAAGAGATGTCAGCAAGTGACGGGGTCCAATAGGGCCGATGCCGCTGGGGTCGCGGGTTGTTTGAAGAAGATACCGCGGCCCTGGCATAGGCAACTGAAGGAACACGGGTGGGTTTTAGTCAGAAAAGTCTGACACGCCCTTCCGCTCCACCCAGAGCGGGAGAAGTTATTTGATGATTTCCCACCCTCAAAAAAAAAAAAAAAAGCCCACACTGAATTAGCTCGACAAGTCGAGCTCGCCACGTACTTGTAGGTTCATACCTAAAATGCGGAATGCGCCTGGTCTGCCCTTACTGTATATACTCTACTCAGACTGAAAATTGCATCACATTTTCACTTCATACTACTTTATCGTCGTTTTCATTCCCCAGGGTTACATAAATCGTATTATTGAAAGGTCAGCCGACTCTCGGATGGTCCGAACCCGACGCGACGTTCGAACCGAGACAAAAAGTACTTTCCCAGCAACATGGGCTTTGATTTTCTAAAGGGACCCGTGATATGAATTCATAAAGCCTTTTTGATAACCGCCGTACACATATATTAGACATTTTATGTTTTGTCTTTACGCCTACTTTGGGGAAAACCGTGATTAGAATTTTAAGTTACTTCTACAGTGTTTCCGTTGTTTAGACTGTTTAAAACCCAATAAACCAGTTTTATGTAAATTCTGGCAAGAAATACCTATTTGCCAAAGATTTCACCACCAAAATGTGCAACAGAATGGACCTTATGGGCCTAACAACTCCAAGATCTTAGCTTAGATGGTTTGGTCATGTTGAGAGAATGAATGAAAGACGACTTAAAAAACCTATTTACAACGTAGATGTGCGTGGAAACGCCGAAAGGGCGTCCGCCCTAGGAGGATAGATAGTGACCTTAGTGGTGATGTTCTTCAGAAAGGTCAGGTGCCTAGTACTCGCAACCGGCGTGCGTGTATGACCAGATTTATGAACGTAAACGAAACAAAAGGAGTATGTAAGGATTGTGGCAGAAGGTTTTCTGTAGTTCCTACATACCCCCCATGCGATGAAGGCGCCATTTTTACGCCATGTTTCAGTATGAATAATTTATAAGCTCGCGTTTGAACGCTATTTCATCATTGTATACTCCAACATAATCTCGGAAACTACTGAAATAATTTTATCACGGTTGTTCTCATTATCACTATCTTCGCAACGTGTGAGTACTTCTCATATTATTAAAACGGATACCGAGAGCCACCGTTATGCTACTCAGTAACTAATAAAGATGTAGTATAATATCTTTATATCTATACAGGGTCAAATCGGGGTATTTTTAATTTAGTCATTTTTAGTTTCTATCTTTTTATTGCGGCCGCTTTTAACGTGCACATCTTTCTACATTGTTCTCACATGTATATTTTCAACATGAATGATGTAACCATTGTTTTGTAACAAGATTTTGATTTAAAAGGGCATGTCCTCCGCGGAGTTTCTTGCCCGTTCTTCTCTATAGGAATCTACTACTCTTTGGAATGGGAACTACCTTCATCTTTCTGACTGACTGACACCTTGACAATTCAAAAGTGCCTGTAATTGGTTAATCTATATACAGGGTGTTTCTTTTAAGGTGTCAAGCCAGTGCGAGCTGATAGCAGAGTACCATACCTATCGATTGAACCCCCATTTATGTTCGGTTTTTCCTTATGCACACTTGGGGTGCATTCGACACTTGAGGGGCAGGGCTCAGTTGACAATGAAAACATACATTTTATAAGTACCTACTAATATCCTTAACCACTACCATTGATATGAAATGAGGGATCCAAAATAACTCTAAAACTACAAAAAATCGTAGAACGTACATGGGGGTTAAATCGATAGGTATGGTACTCTGCTATCAGCTCGCACTGGCTTGACACCTTAAAAGAAACACCCTATAAGTATATACAAGAAAGTCGTGTTAGTTACACTATTTATAACTCAAGAACGGCTGAACCGATGTAGCTGAAAATTGGTGGGGAGGTAGCTTAGAACCAGGAGACGGACATAGGATACTTAAAAAAAAACGGATAAAACGTGGTATAACAACGGCTGCACCGATTTAGATGAAATGTTGTGTGTATATTTGAATGGGTTCCTGGATGGTTTGAAAACGCAATTGGACCCGGTAGGTAGCGCTGCAGTCGGCTTCTAGGATCGTTATGACAGGACAACGTCTGTCGGGTCCGCTAGTTTGAAATAAATGCTTTGAGTTTGAGTTTTGAAAAAATCATCAAATCTTTTTTGTTTTTATTTTATCGTGTTTAAATATCGATATTCTCATGGCTGTGAGTTTTGCTAGCTAATTATTTTAAATAAATAAATAAATTCTTTATTGGCTTATAAGAGGTGCACAAGTAAATTAAAGCCCTGACGCTGGGCGCTGGGCGCTGAGCGCCTGGCGCTAGGTAACAACACCGTGTTACAGGAGCAAGTGTCTTCTCACAATCAGTAGGTAGGTTATGGATTTTAAGCCATAATATACATCGTTTGAATTAAAATTTAAGATACCAATTTTACATATTATCGTGCTACATTTGTGTGAGTGTGAAGTGTGAAGAGTGTGTGTTTGGTGTGAATTTGACCATGTATAGAGTATCTTTATTAGTTAATGAGTAGACTAACGGTGGCTCGGTATCCGTGTTATTAATTTGGGAAGAACTCACCTGTTGCGTAGAAAGTAATGCTGGGCCTACCGTGACATACATATTTTATGTATATCATGCCCCTAACACCATTTATCAAAGTAATGATAATGAGATACGACAAGGTTATTTTCCTTGTTTTCTTCATCTTTTCATATCTTCCTTCGTATAAAATTAACTCTTATCATGAAAAATGATGAAAGCTCAGCTGTCTTTTATGAATCTGTATTGGTGTTCATAATTAGCTATTTATTACCGTGTTTTTTATAACGCTTTATACACAGCTATCGAAAATATACCGTGTGTATATTTTCGATAGCTGTACACTAAAATATTTTTTTAGCTACCGCATGGAAGAATAGGTTATATTATACATATAGGTTTCAATACCAATAATAGCGAAGCGGTCGTTCTAATTAAATTAGCGATCTCCCAATAACTCCAAATAATGAAAATCAGAAGTGGAACTTTTGATCTTAAAATTCTGTTGCTAATACAGTAACAAGTTGTTTCATACATTTCAAAACTAAAATCTGTAAAACAAACTATTTAGTAAAAAGTAAAAATCGTTTATTTCAACATTCGAAAATTAATACAATACCAGGCCAATTAATTAATATAATATAAAGCTACAAGTACGTCTAAGAGTTACGCGATAGAAAGAGAGGCAACTTCTACGTGAATATAACTACATATTTATTTGTTTCCCACCATACAATTACTAACTTACTAATTTATATTTGACAATTTGTATGGCTTTGGGTCAACAAGATGGTAGTCTTTGAAAATTTTAAGACTGTAGCTCTAACCGTTTGGCTGTAAAACCTTTGTGACATACGACGGACAGACAGGCACTTGAGTGGCAGCAATACCCTACTTCCCTTTCGGACCCTTGGGGTACGAAACTCTAAAATATATCTTAAAAAGGTTTTGTATCGCCAGGCCGGCCACCCATCCCAGTCAGTGCCTACGATAGTTAGTATTCTCAGCGCTCACAAAGAAAACATAAAAAAAAACAAAAAAAACAAATCGTCTTGGATAAACACAATTTGAATGCTCTTAGTCGGTGTTGGTTTTTGCTTCACTCTCCAGCATCCGACGCAGCTTCTGTTAGTACTTTTTGTAATGCACGCGGAACGTGCACAAAATTGTAAAATGGAGGGAATAAATGCATGGACGCTTCAACATCTGTGTTTGTTTGTGTTGTTGTATCGTGTTTGTCAATTTAAACAAGAGTGTGAGTGTGTGTGTGTGTGTGTGTGTGTTTGAGTGTTAGTAAAAATGTTGACAAAAACTAGTTTGTGAGACAAGGATTTTTAACTGTAGTTGTTTTGTTTGTTTTATTTGGACTTTTCGGCCCTTTTTAGGGTTCCCTACCAAAATGGTAAAAAAGGAACCCTTATGTTGTGACTCAGTCTGTCTGTCTGTCTGTCACAGCTGGATATCTCAAGAACTACTAATGCTATCAACTTAAAATTTGGAACAGTTTTAGATGACGTTTACCCAACAATTTAGAACTAAAAATAATTATATTTTTCTTGCAACAGGACTTAAAAATTCAAAGTGGGGCTACAGGGGCATGTGGGGTATCATATGAAAGAACGCTGTTGGCACATTCTCAAACATTTTTTAATTTTTTTTAGGTCGCATAGTTTTCGACTTTTGATGAAAAATGTGAAAAAAATACCGTTCCCCCCCTTATCTCCGAAGTTTGCAAAGAGAAAAACCTGAAATTATTCTATGTGATAGATGTTTATGTAAAGATTACAGGAAAAATAAAACGATGTCTCTAAATAGCACACTTTTTCAGAAGTCGAAACGGAACCCTCGGTGCGCGAGTCCGACTCGCTCTTGACCGGTTTTATTTCATGCTAATATTTTTATGTGGCCTGCCTTTTACTAATACTTCAAGATCCCAGAGCCGCCAGACCTTACATATTTTCTGACTAACAAAATGTATGGGATAGAGTAGTGAAAGTATGTACTTTGAACGTACGCATAACCGCTAGCTTGGGCCGACGACCAATTTTCAGCTTTAAAGCGTCTGGCGGAAAAAACCGCCGACGGGAAGTGTCTGATAGTATTTATTATTAATTATTAACAATGTTCTGTAAAACATACATAAAAATCAGCAGTCAAACTTTAAGAAAAGTCTGTAATATTTTTACGTAAGTTTAGTACCTGATACAAGCTAGTTGGTATAGGCATACCTGCTAGCTTGGGCCAACAGGGGATAGCGTAGTGTTAGTATGTACTTTGAACCTACGCAAAAGTACATACTAACACTACTACAAATTTAAGTAAATTTTATGAAAATTTAGATGCCATTTTAAAAAAAGTTTGTATTAAAAATAAAAAACTAATTGTGTGCGGGGATTTCAATATAGATATTTTAAAAAATAATAGACATACTTTGGAATTTAAATACTTTCTCTTAAGCTACAATCTAAAGTTACACATTAATGAAGTAACTCGACTTGCTAGCAATGCTTGTCTTGATAATTTTGCTCACAACTTTAAACAAAGTTGTCAATACAAAGTAAAGGATTTTGGATTGTCAGATCATACTGCACAAATAATAAATGTGAAAACAAACAAAACTTGCTTGATAAAATCTTGGCACACCATGCAAAGAGATACTTCCAAGGCAAATCTTGAAACTTTTAGGAATCATCTCCAAAGTCTATCATTTAATAACGTGTACAATACAGAAGATCCTGATGAATCATATAATACCTTCATGGATATTTTTCGGTTATTACACAATTTATGTTTTCCTTTTAAAAAAGTCACAATAAAATCTGAAAAAAAGATTACTTGGATATCGCGAGGCATACGCATTTGTAGCAGAAAACAACGACATTTACTATGGCAACAGAGATTAAAACCATCAAAAGAAAATAAGACATTATACATTAATTATTCGCGTAAATTTAAGAAAATTGTTAAATTGACTCAGAAATCGCAAAATAATTACTTAATTAATCAATCTAAGAATAAATCTAAAACAGCCTGGCAAATAATAAATAACAATAAAAGTATAAGTGAACCTATTTCTCAAATAAAATACAATAACAAAGTATTAACTGATCCTAATGACTTAGCTGAAACTTTTAATAATGTTTTCGTAGATCATGTTGCTGCAGTATCGCAACGTAAGTGTAATAATGTTATAAAGGAAAATCAATACTCCATTTTTTTACCTCCAGTAATTCCTCAAGATATCACACGCATAATTAAATCTTTAAAAGACAAAAAAAGCTTTGGCTATGATGGTGTTTCTACAAAGGTCATAAAATATGTCGGTAGTTATATAGCTGCCCCTCTAGCTCATGTAATTAATGCATGTATATCAGCTGGAAAATTTCCAGAAAAACTTAAAATTGTAAAGGTGAAGCCACTTTATAAAAAGAACGCCAGAGATGAAATTTCAAACTATAGACCAATTTCCTTAATTTCGATTTTTTCCAAAATAATAGAAAAAGTAATTTACAATTCCATATACACCTTTTTAACAAAATTTAATATTTTATGTAACGAGCAGAAGGGGTTCAGAAAAAATAATAATGTTAATATGGCTATTTTCGATTTCTTGAATATCATAATGCCAAATGTTGATAAAAAAATACCTGTATGTGCATTATTCACTGATTTATCAAAAGCGTTTGATTATGTAGATCATGACATACTTTTAAGTAAAATTGAATCATACGGTATACGAGGAAATGTGCTTAATCTTATTAAAACTTACCTAAAAGGACGCAGACAATTTACAGAAATTTCTAGAGTCTGTGTTAAAACAAAAAAAGAAGTAAAGTATGCTTCTTCTAGAAGAAATATCAAATTCGGTGTTCCACAGGGCAGTGTAATCGGCTCCTTATTATTTTTACTGTATGTAAATGATTTGCCAAGTCAAATGCCAAATCCAATGGTCCTTTTTGCTGATGACAGCACTTTGATAATTAAATGTCATAATAAAGAGTCATATGAAGCTAATGTCAATAGTACGCTTGAAAAATTTATAAATTGGCTTAGTAAAAATAACTTAATTATAAATTTAGAGAAAACAAAAGTGATGCATTTCTATCAAAGAATATTAGATTCAAATATGGATATAAATTATAATGGACAAACAATAGACAAGGTATGTGACGCAAAATTTCTGGGAATTTCAATTGATAGTCGACTGACATGGAAAATTCAAGCAGATACCGTATGCAATAAACTAAGTTCAGCTGCTTATGCTTTATATAATTTATCAAAAAAAGTTAACTTTCAGACAGTACTGATAGCATACCACAGTCTAGTTGTTTCTGTATTGAGGTATGGTATAATATTCTGGGGAAACTGTAGCGAGAGAGAAAATATTTTTAAGGCGCAAAAACGCTGTATTAGGTCTATTTTTAATCTCAAAGTGACCGACAGCTGCATACCTGTTTTTAAAAAATATAATCTTTTAACTTTTGCATGCTTATATATATTAGAAATAGCCATTTTTGTTAAAACAAATGATCAATTATTCCCTACTTTGCAAAATACTAGAATCAGGACTACAAGTTTAAGAACTCAATACAAAGACAAGTTATGCATAGGTGGATATAAAACTGCACTATTGAGAAAGAGTGTTATGTGCATGGCGCCTCTTATTTATAACCATATACCAAAAAGTATTAAGGAGCAACCTTTAGGAAGATTTAAGAAATACTTTAAAAAAATACTAAGTCAAAAATGCTATTACTCTGTATCAGATTTTTTAAATGACAAGACTTTATAGCTTCATGTAATAAATTGTAGTGTAAGTTAAAAGTACATAATATAGTAAGTTATAAAAATTTTTGCATGCCATGAGGCAGAATGTATAAGGACTCAAAATATTGTAACACCTAATTGTATTACTTACATTCTATGCAAATAAATAAATAAATCTATTCTATTCTATTCTATTCTATACTATTCAGTCAGTATTTAAGAAACTTGGCTTGTTACCGCTACCTTGTCTGTATATTAATGAAATATGCATGTTTGTATGGAAACATATGGAGTTATTTAAAATAGCAAACGATATAAATCCTCGGAGCCGACGAGATCCTCACAGACTCGTACTTAACAGTGCTCCCAGGCTTGCTAAGTACAACAAAAGCTGCTTAACTATGTGTGTACGAATATATAACAAATTACCTAGTGATCTGAAAATATTAAACTCGAGATATACTTTTAAGAATAAATTGTATGAATGGTTAATTGATAACAACTTCTATAGTATAAAACAGTTCTTAGAACGAAAATAGCGTTGTTGTAATGTAATAATAATAATTTTGTTAAGGAAATTGTTAATACAAATTTGCATGCTATGTAATCTTGGCAAAACATGTCTGCTCTATTTTTGTATTGTAAGACCACAATACCATACATTATATTGACATACCATGTTTTACGCAAATAAATATATTACTATTACTATTATGTTAATTAGAAAATAAGTAAGGTCTGGGATCTTGGACTATAAAGCATACGCTTCTTACAGTTTCTGGGTTCAAAACTTGGCAAGCACTATTATAACTTGTTTATTCAGAAAAAGTTAGGAGGGGCTCGTGGCTAAGTAATAACAGCCGCACGGGTCGATCCGTCAGTTTAAACTACGCTTGCCGGGGTTGGTCAGTGGATGGGTGACCATCTTTACATACTGAGATTCCTCTGTGCCTCGGAAAGCACGTTAATCCGTTGGTCCCGGCTGTTATTCGTGGATCTTTGACAGTCGTTACGGGTCGTCAGATGCCCGAAAGTCAACTCAAAACTCAAACTCAAAGCATTTATTTCAAATAAACCAATTACAGGCACTTTTGAATTGTCAAAGGGTCGGTCTTGGGTCGGTCAGTCAGAAAAATGAAGCTAGATTGCCCATTCCAAAGCGTAGATCCTATGGAGAAGAACGGGCAAGAAACTCCACGGACACTCTTTTAAAATCAAATATTTTACAAAATATTGGTTACATCGTTCATATTGAAAATATACATGTGAGAACAATGTAGAAAGACGTGCACGTTAAAAGCGTCCGTAATAAAAAATAAAAAAAAGATAAAAACTAAAAACAACTAAATTAAAAAATAAAAATAAGCCGTGGCAGCTAAGAGACGACCAGTCCCAACTGACGGCGCCCGTTCACGAACATGACGCATGGATCAACAACAACAAGTCTGACAACCAGTCTTACCAAGGGGTATCGTATTACCCAGTAACTGGGTTGTGGAGGTCAGATAGGCAGTCGTTCCATGTAAAATACTGGTATTCAGCTGCATCCGGTTAGACTGGACGCCGAACTCAACATAGTTGGGAAAAGGCTAGGCAGATTGGTGTTTTATTTATAAAAACTTACCTAGATTAAAAGTTTGTCTGGTGGTCTGGCACAGTTGCCAACCAATCATTAAATAGTTATAATAGATAGAAGGTCAGTTACTAATTAATATTGTTGTACCAACAATGCAATTCCAAATAAAAAAGTAGGTATTCTCAGTTTCATGACGCTAATAGAATAAGCTAAAACTATAACCAACCTTTCTCTATACCTATATCTATTCATCCAAAAAACTGAGCAGTATCTGGCAATCCGAATAGATTTATCTATTCTATGAATAGTCTATGCCGAAATGGATCCATTGAAATAAAGCTAGAACACGTAGTCTATTATTAGTATTTATTTAGTTCTGAGGTCGATTCCATGTTTTAAATTGTAGATAGTATTTAGTACTTATGTGCCTACCACTCTCTTCAATTACGAGAGTTCCCGAAATGCCATTATATTTTGATTTTTAAGATATTGATATCACCTTCATAAACGTCTGTTTTTCAAAATTTTGACGAGATCCTTAGTTTTTTTTAATATCGTCTCGTATATAAGCACTTCAGAAGTAATTAATATTCAGAATATTTATCTTTTTACCTTTTTTTATTAATTTACCTTGTAAACACAGCAAATAACACCATTCTCGTAGTAGTAGGCGCATGAAACAGCAAAAATCGGTAACTAATCCTCTGTATACTGCATATTCATCACACACAACTTTTTTTTCCTTTTGTTAAACACTGACGACGGACTCGTCAAACGCAAAGGCATGGAACAGACAAGACCCACAAAGGCCGCGGCCGTCGCGTATCCAAAGGGTAGTTAATTGGGTTGCCCGCTCTAAAATTTTGTTTACCCTTGCCATTTTAGCACTTTGCCGTATCACGCTTCGGTCAATAGCTGGCGACACAGTTTTGAATTCGTTCTTTTTAGAGTTCCGTTTTCGAAGGGTCCATACGGAACCCTATTGCCGTCACTCACGTATCCGTCTGTCCGACTCTCCGTCGTCTGTCACACACGTTTTACAACCAAACGGTTGGAGTACAGTTTTCAAATTTTCACAGTATAAGCACCTTGTTGACCCAAAGCCATATAAATTGTCAAAAAATATTTTTAATGTTTTTAAGAGGGCCTGAAATACAGATAAAGGGGTTGCGAAAAAAAAAACTAACCTACCCCATTGAGTGGAATATCGTTGTTTAGAGCTCGTTGAGAAGATAAATACTTTATTTTTGTTTTAAAAAATATTGGAAAACACAGGCACCAAATTCAGCTTTTTTTGCTATAAAAATTTACAAATACCAATATATTGATAAATCAGATTTCGTACGGAACCCAAAATGTGCGAAGTCCGACCGGCCGGTTTTTTTTTTAGCGCCAAAATTACGATGTTTGGTTTATTGAACTATGTAGCTTTGACACGTTTAGTCGTAAATTATTACCTATGTAACGTGGCTAACCGGCAAATTCCTGAATTGTAGCTTTTTATAAGCTGAGCGCAAGCTAAGCCCTCTTTATCCGTCGGGGGCTAAAAAACGCGTCTCTTTATTTTCAACTTACTCGCAATTTCATACATAACAGAAGGGATTTACATGAAAATATGTGGCAACGTATGTCATTTTGAACACGAAAATATCAAGCCAAACTAATTACTCAACGGTCTAACGCACATAAAAGTCGACTGAGCCTCTACCTCAAATGGCTTAGCATGATCCTTTGTTATGTCGAAAATACTGCAGCATTAGTTTTGAAATAAAATATGGTAAAGTTGAGGATTAGTATTATGATAATAATAATAATAAAGGGATCTTGACCATCTTCCGGGATCTGGGATTGTTCGTCGGCTGGTGCCTTCTCGACATTTAAAAGTTGTCTAAGGGGCCTCTGCGAGTTGGCTTCGGCCCCTCGTATGCCTTTCAAAGGTCTGGAACCCCAGGGGCCCGAGATAAGTCAAAGACAAAATAATAATAATACTAAACACGATTCCAAAAAAAATCTCGATAAAAAAAACCCAAAGTTACCTACAAACCGAACAATAAACCGCTGGTATTCAAAAAATACTTCAAATTAGATAACTTTGCATACTAACTACAAAGCAGATCTTAAGTTTTAATTTTTTTGAAATTACCATTATTTTCACCGTAAAAAGCAATTACCTTAACTATCGGCGAACAGCACCGCACTCAGTCTCGCTCTCACTCAGTCCGCGAGCAGTATCGTGCGAACGAGATAAAAACCTGAGGTAGTATGGGCTCCTAAGAAAAAGCACTTTTCAAAGCACTTTTTGAGCGCTTGAAAACTGTCACGTATGCACTTTCAATCTTTTAGAGCAGCAACATATTCTAAAACGTGACGTTGAACAGAGCCAACACACTCTATGTAAAGTGTATTGATTGTCTTTCAAACCATAAAGGAAAAGACAGAGGCTTTACTGAAAATATTTTTGATACAAGCTAAGCTTGCACTCAAAGTTTTCAATCTGCGCAAAATTGATGTATAAATCGTTACGTAAACTTGTATCATGCATCGCCGGCGCGGGTTAATCCCCATGTCGTATCCAACGTTTTTAAATAATACTATACAGGGTGTAAGGGACAGCCCTCCGCAGACTGATCGGGTGAATTCAGTACTATATCATACTAAGATGACCGGTACAATTTCGGAAGTCGGTGTCTTTGGATCTACTTTAGTTTTTTGCCACCGACTTCCGAATTTAAAGCTATTTTTCACTTTGTAGTGGTATTTTTGGATGTTGGTTGTTGTTTATTTTTTGTAAAAAAGTTTTTTATTTTTCACTGTACCCCACACCAATTTCTATACCACTACTAGCTATGTAAATAACAGTGACAGGAAGTATTACAACATCCTATATACACAAAGTGGATTAAATACTTACTAACGAAGCGAAACTAACTCAAAAGCAAAGTCAATGAAATTTATGAAGGACCACCGCGCAAAATCTGTTCACAGTTTACGAAAATATCGATGAACACACATAAAGAAAAAATACGTACAGACCAACATTATAATCTCCTCCTTTTTTAGGGTTCCGTACCAAAAGTGTAAAAAAGGAACCCTTATGGTGTGACTCAGTCTGTCTGTCTGACTGTCTGTCTGTCTGTATGTCTATCTGTCACAGGTGGATATCTCAAGAACGACTAGTGCTATGAACTTGAAATTTGGAACAGTTTTAGATGACGTTTACCCAATCATTTTGTAAATCAGAAAGAAATAAAAATATTTATATTTTTTTGCAACAGGGACTGAAAGGGCGTCTTAAAAATTCAAAGTAGGGCTACTAGGGCATGTGAGGTATAATATGGAAGAGCGCTGTTTGCACATTCTCAAAACCTTTTTTTTTCTTTTTTTTAGGCCTTATAGTTTTCGACTTTTGATGAAAAATGTAAAAAAAAATACCGTTCCCCCCTCCTTATCTCCGAAGTCGAAAGAGAAAAAGCTGAAATTATTCTATGTGATAGAAGTTTATGTAAAGATTACAGGAAAAATAAAACGATGTCTCTAAATAGCACACTTGTCAGAAATAAATAAATAAATAAATAATAAATAAATATTTTTGGACATTTCACACAACGCCATCTAGTCCCAAGCTAAGCAACCTAATGCTTGTGTTATGGTAACGAGATGGCTGATAAACTACTTATATACAATTTTTTTTTTTGTAAATACATACATATTATAGATATAAAAACACCCAGACTCGAAACAAATACTTGTAGGTCGTACAAATATTTGTTCCGTGCGGGAATCGAACCCGCGACATGCTGAGCAGCAGTCAATCGCTCAACCACTGCGCCAACCGTGTCGTCATCCAAAATCGAAACGGAACCCTCGGTGCGAGAGTCCGACTCGCTCTTGACCGGTTTTTTTAAGTCGGTTCAGAAATAAACTTGAGTACCTAACTGATGATGTGTTGAATGACCGTTTTTTCTACCCGAAACATTAGTATTCAGTCAGGATGATCAAATTATGCCATCCAAACTACCCTACACTTGCGGTAAATTGGGACATGTGTAACAGGCTTTAGGTGAGCTCGTTTCTAAAGTGACTCGGAATTTTATTAAACGTAGGTATGCCCTTGGGTCCTTAATCTACTGAGCGGGAAGGACGCTTGCGACTCGGAACGATTTATGGCTATCTATTTATCTGTTAACCCCTCAATAAGCGCCGGATTTTTATTGCGATTTGGGTCAGCGTGACCGCGGTAGATAAGGTTTATATTTTTGCTTGTTAGCAGGGATACTGAAACATTCTTATGTATGTGTCGCAGCCAAAATAATACGTCGTAATACAAAACGTCTAGCCGAAATAGTTAGAGGAAACTAGTGGACCCGACAGACGTCGTCCTGTCTGAACGAACCTAGAACCCGACTGCAGCGCCACCTACCGGGTCAAATTGTGTTTTAAAACCATCCAGGAACCCATTGAAATATACACAAACAAATCCAAAACCCAAACCAAAACAAAACGCCAAAACGGCGGCAAACCTTTAGCTAGGGCTAAAGGTTTGCCGCCGTTTTGGCGTTTTGGCCAGGGGTTACCTGGCCAAGCCAAGTAACTAACTAACTTGATAACTGCGACCAACTTGGAAGTAGCGCTCGCTTGGTTCGCGCGTGGTTGGTCATAGTTCTAACCTAACCATGTTGGAACTAAAAACTACAAAGCCACGCGCTAAATTCTATTATGGTGGAACTTTGATCAGCCGCATTGTAGAACGCAATGCGCTATCACAATACGGCATACGTTTAAAAACGTACGCCGTAAACGTTTTTTCGGCTTTCGAAAAAAGCTTAAAAACAGCGTGCAAATGAAGCAGTTTTTCGCCGGAACCTACAGAGAAATTATATCTGAAAAAAATTGTTAGTAATCTACATGATATGAATCGTAATTTGGTTTAGCCATAATTTTTCTATCGGTATCACATAATAAGAAAAAAAAACCCCAAATCACCTCCAAATCGTTAAGATGAAACCATTTTACTCCTTCATTTTTTATCAAAAGAATATAAAAAAAATATCTACTACTTTGCAATACAAACGAAAATGATTTGGTTTTGTTACTTTTTAAAAACATGTATATTTTTTATTATAATAAATTAAAAATGCGTCTAATTTCGGACAGCGCTCCTTGATGGGCGAGTCCTATTACTGGCTGGACGTACGACGCGTTGCGTGAGCTCAGGCCAGAATGCGCAAGCTAACCACTCAAGGTCATTGGCGTATAGTTCGGCCTTAACATAATCAGCCTATAATGTTCCCACTGCTGGGACACAGGCCTCCTCTCAGTGACAAGGAAACGAAATAAATAAATGAAAAAAAAAAGGAGTGGGCTGTAATCCACCACGCGGGCCCAGTGCGGGTTGGTAGATGTCACATGTTTTCGAATTTTTGGTTCTAGGACTTGCCTCACGATGTTTTCCTTCACTGTTTTGAGAGTAGTGGTGAAGAAATAATTTACACAAAGTAAAGCGCCTGCTTGGGTTCGAACCCACCACCTACACAACTCGTAAGTCGCCGCCGTTACCACTGGGCCATCAGTGCTCACGCGTACGATTATTTAGTTGAAATACATTTTAGCTGAACGTCAATCAGCCGTAATATTAAACAGCGCCTATGTATACGGCGTATTAAAAATCTGCTGTTCCCTACATTTTGATGAGTTACGTGAACATAGGTAGGAAAATTTATGGAACAGCTGATATTTTTTTTCGTGATTTCAGGCTTGGTCCCATAATATAAGTAGTTCATAATGACCCCTAAAAGGATAAAACGGTGTTTATACCTACACCTCGTGTAATTCCCACATGATGTTCCCCAGGCACAAATCTCTCACCTTCAGCCATGACTACTCCTACAAAAACTTGACCCCAACTAGTTTCGACACTTTTTCCCACATAAGCATCGATTCAGCCTATCGACAGACATAAATAACGGGAGAACAGTCGGAAAGCTCCACGGATTACCTACACGGCAACACTTTGCCAATCTCCGCCACAAAATAGATAAGTACAGAAGGCCAGCGCCCAGAGAAGCTTGTGACTAAGTAATAACAGCCGCACTGGTCGATCTATCAGGTTAAGCTACGCTGGCCGGTCATTGGTCCGTGGATGGGTGACCATCTTTACATACCGAGACTCCTCCATGACTCGAAACGTTGGTGCTGGCTGTAATTCGTGGATCTTTGACAGTCGTTACGGGTCGTCAGAAGCCCTAAAGTCTGACAACCAGTCTTACCAAGTGGTACAGTCCGTGAGGTTTAAGCTGAGCTTTGCGTTTGTGTGAGTGCACATAGATAGTACGGTGTGAACTCCGGCATTGAGCGCGATTCGTCCTTTGCTTGGCTTAAAACCGGTTTATACTGCTTTTTGACAATCGGCTTTTGTTCTTTTAGTACGAGAGGCCATGGCCAAAACTATGTCGCATCGTTGTAAAACGTAAAACGATAAGACTATTGAAGATTTTATCTTACGTAAAACGATAAGACAAACATTTTGGTCATGGGCTCTCGTACCATTTTGGTGATCACTCACACAAATGCAAAGCTCAGCTTGCGCCTCGCGGACTGTATCGTATTACCCCGTTATGGGGTTGTGGAGGTCAGATAGGCAGTCATTCCATGTAAAATACTGGTGTTCAGCTGCATCCGGTTAGACTGGAAGCTGACCCCAACATAGTTGGAAAAAGGCTGTGCAGATTGATTGAGGAGGCCAGCACCTTAATTGCGTAACACACTATCAATAACAATCTGAATGATTTTAAAGTGTATTGCTAATCCATTGCTTCATATGATCGAATAATTTGACTGCTCAACAACGTAAATAACGCAATGAATGTTGTTGAACTGTCAAAAGGAAAACGATTCTTACTTTAAGTGTGTTAAGAAATTGCCCCGCAGCTCCATATATCGAGTGAAAACGCACGCACACTTATACGACACATATAAGCGCCTACAGCGAGTACAAGCGTACTTGCAACTGTCATTTGTTTTGTGAGGCCTAGTTTTCGCAAGGGAACGAACGTTGAAATAAACAAAAAAAAAAAACAAGAATCAAATAAAATCTTATTAGGTCAGTACGCTGCAACGTACGCTGCCATGTATCCTTGCTAGATCTGACTTTTATTTATGATCCGTTGTAGCTAGTTGTAATATTTGGTGTTTTTTTTCTCAATACGTAAATAATTGTTAATTCTTAAGCTCATAATTGCATGCTATAAAGCACTCAATTTTACTGCCATTCAAGAATTGCAAGTGAATCAAATGGCTTACAATAATCGTATGCAACTTTTGCCATTCAATAAAATCGCGACTAAATTGGGCAATAAAATTGCAAGGGGATTATTGCATGCAAGTTTTGCCTCGTCTAAACACAGAGTTGCAAGTCCTTGTACAATTGATTCAAGGATTAACCGTATTTGCGCTGCCAAATATTTAATTAAATTTTATTGAGCGTCTTGTTTCGTTCACTCATGTTTGATAGATAGAAAATTTTCATGCCAGAATTGAATGCGATTTTTATTTGCCCTTCAATTTTATGGTATACCACAGGCAATAAACTTGGGTCGTATAAATGGAGCTTTAATGAGGAATAATAAAACTTTTAAACCATAGATCGCTACAAACCGTACGTGTGTATGTTTATATGCTTGATTTCCCTCGTTGTATGAAGTTGATCTTCTATACTTATCTACTTTGTGGCTCCACGCTCGACGGCTCACGAAATTGAGTCGACAATCCGTCGACGCAACTTGGGGACTTTAAACTAAACTTTACGGTTTACTGAAGCATATTTTGATGGAGAAATGGGAAGGAGTTGAAAGATTGTTTTTGTGATGTTTTCAGAGTTTTTTACCTACAATAATAAGGTCTTAATAATAGGATATCCTAATTGACACCCTTTGAGTACAAAGGGTGTCAATTAGGAGATCCTATTACTAAAGCCTCATTTACGCCGGAGGAACATTGTGCGATATTATGACATACCACAGGTCCGCAAATCGATGAAATAGACCAAAAATAAAGTAAAAGTATACGACAAGATGTTGCCTCGACGTAAAATAAACTGCTGCATGATTAATGCCGCCACACGATTATAGCATGCAACTAGGAGACACATTTTTTTTTTTTTTTTTTTTGAGGGTGGGAATCATCAAATAACTTCTCCCGCTCTGGGTGGAGCGGGAGGGCGTGTCAGACTTTTACTGACTAAAACCCACCCGTGTTCCTTCAGTTGCCTATGCCAGGGCCGCGGTAACCAGGAGACACATGGCACAATTTGACATGGCACAATTTGTGGCATGCTACCATGTCGCACGTTGTTGCTCTGGCGTGAACGAGCCTTAAGCCTACGCCGTCTGTCTGCCTCACCAAACCATCACAAAACTGTAACTTTTCAATCGTAATAGCTACCAACTTAATCACATAATACTAGAAGTCGTATTTACCACCCATAGACCAACTTACAGATAAAAAGGTAGTATTTAAACGGACATCAAAAAAAAATATCATTTTTTTTCAACAAAAACGTACCTACATCCAAAACACTGTTTGTACATCATTTGCATGTCTAAGTAAATTAAACTTAACGTCAGGTCAACGGAGCCCCGCAGCGGGGCTCCTATTTCTGTCTGCAGGACCTACCCAAACCGAACCTCGGGGTGCCCAAATAATTTACTTAACTAGTAGTGCAATAATAAGTTTATTAGATGCGCATTTGTTATTTTTGATGAACAGTTAGTATTTTTGATTTAAAGTAATTTTTAGGGTTCCGTACCTCAAAAGGAAAAAACGGAACCCTTATAGAGTCACTTGTTTGTCCGTCTGTCTGTCTGTCTGTCAGTCTGTCAAGACCCTTTTTCTCAGGAATGCGTGGAGGTATCAAGTTGAAATTAATATCACATACGTAGGTCCGTGGCCCCTTGGAGTTCTAAAAAACTCAAGCTTCTAAGTCAATGCAATAAAAACATACGGCCATTTATGCGACATTTTTTGCTACTCGCAAGTAAATCAAAACCTAGAGGGTAATTCCCGTTGTTCTAGAATCATGAAATTTGGCATGAAGCAAAGTCGTACAACACAAATAAAGGAAAAAGTCCGGAAATTGTTAATTTGTAAGTAATTCTATCACTTAAAAAAAATGTTCAAGTCTGTCAGTCTGTCAAGACCCTTTTTCTCAAGGACGCGTGGAGATATCAAGTTGAAATTTACATTAAATAGGTAAATCTATAGTCCCTTAGAGTTCTAAAAAAATCAAGCTTGTAAGTCAACGAAATAAAAAATACGGCCATTTTGCGACACATTTTGATACTCGCAACTGTCGCAAGTAAATCAAAACCTATAGGGTACTTCCTGTTGACCTAGAATAATGAAATTTGGCAAGAAGCAAGGTCTCCCAGTACAAGTAAAGGGAAAAGTCCGAAAATTGTGAATTTGTAATTTTTTGGCATTAAAAAAAATGTTTGGGATTCAATGTTAAGTTTATTTTTGGGATAAATTCTTTTCAACTACGGAACCCTTCATTGTGCGTGATCCGACACGCACTTAGCCGATTTTTTTTATTGTGACTTTGGACAAAAATGATGTTTAAATAATGATTTTATTATTTGTACAAGTTTTGATATTGAATTAGTTAATTAGTAGAGCAATCATTGATTTGGTGTGCATGTAGCTTATTAGATGTAAAGTATTTGATGTAAGAATATTTTTCTGGTGTGCGATTACCTAATAATTTCCTCTGAAAAAATACAACTTGTTCTCTTTGTAGTCTTGACGTAACTTTCTAGAAACTATGTTTCTATACGATCTGTGTAACAAAGGGTCTTCCCAATCAACGAATTACCATTAAATTGAATCCAACGCAGAGGTCAATTTAATGTAAGGGACGAGACTACAAGATACTTGGTCAGTAAGGGACATTACTAACAAAATACGTTGTTGTAAGGGACATCTATTTTCTTAAATAGCTAATTTATTTAAATAAATGTTACACGTGTAGATAGAGCACTAAAATACAAGATTATGTGTGAAATCAGACCCGAAAAAGGTTAATAAGAAAAAAAGTTATAGGCGATTTAGTCCGAAAAAAAACTTTGTCGGCCTCTCTTGAAAAATCGTATTTTGTCCCTTACCTCAATTGAACCTACGGTCGACGATATGTGTGTGTGTAAAGTCGGACTGAATAGATATGTGCATGAATTAAAATTCATGCACATATCTCCGATATTTCTTATTGTATAGGGTACTAATATTATAAATTACTTAATACAATCTAATGTCACTATAAAATTAAAAAAACGTTAAAATAATTATTAAATAGAAAATACAAATATTTTACAAAATTACCAATTTTCAAAAAACCCGCCCCTAACTGTTCCTGGCGCAAAGGTGCCCATAACGCTTGCAGCATTGCCACGTTGGATGGCAATAGCCAACCTTTGCACCAAGAACGAGCCGGAGCGGGAGTCACCCGTTTTTTCACGGAGTTTGTGCCCTATCTCACCAATGAGCTTCCTGGCCTCAGTTCCCCAACAACCCATGGTCTCAACTGCTATCGGCACAAAATGATAACGGGTCGCCAACGGAGCGTACTTTACCCTCTTCCTTTCGGCGGCGTCTTCCGCTGCTGCCGACGGCGAGAGGACCGTGCGACCAAGGTGGCTGGCAGCAACAGTGCTGACGCAAGTTGCGTCCCAAATTAGGCACTTGCCGTTCTTCCAAGGCACCAGGGTCAGCCCATCTGGCCTCTTGCCGTCAGACCTGCTCAATCCCGTAGGCTCCAGCACGCAGGGGACATCTGCCGACACGAATGCCTTCCTCACAATATCATTGAGGGCATGGTGACGCGGGAACCTCCCCGAGCAACGACGACAACTCAAAGCATGATGGCCATCGGCCTCCACCGTGGAACCGCAGGTGCATCTGTGGGGTTCACACACCTTGCAGCCCAGGCGGAGGGCCACTGCCACACGCAAAGAGTCGTCATCAAGCAACGTGCCCAGGTGAGGCGAAGGAAGCGCGTGCAACCATGCCCCCGATTCCGGCTGCGATACAGCCCTGAGTCTGGCTAGATCAGCCCCCGAGGAACCTACCATCATCTGTTCCTGGATCAGCCTAGACGAGACGTCATCCCAAGCGCGCTGAACATGTGTTGCGTCAGGGCTTGCTGCACCCATGTTGAGGACAGACCAAGCTGACCCGGCATCCAACATAAAGGGTATGTTTGCCCCGTCACCATTGGAATCTAGAATGACAGTGACGAGGTCAGCCACCCCATGTGTCGACGCCAGGAAAGCCGGCAGGCCCACATCATGCACGCACCGCACCCCAAGCCCCCCGTGTCTGATAGGAAGAGCCGCCTGCCTCCACTGCGTATCATTAAAAGACACATTCAGGATCGACTCAACCGTTGATTTTAGAGCACAGTCAAAAGAACATACCTCCTCAGGACAAAGCCAAGTAGGGGCGGTCCGCAAGAGATATGTGATTTTGGGTAAGGCAAAACACATGCGCAATAACAAAATCGCAACGTGCGCAGAGAGATCCTTGAGACGTTCACGAGCATTGAGGAGAAGCTGTGTACGGGAGGAAATGGCTTCTGGCACTCCGTCAAGAAAAATGGGAGATCCCAAAAGGGAGAAAGAGAGAGGAGAAAGTTCTTTGAGGCCAGGTAAAAGACAACCAAAGAGTGAGAAGTGTGAACGAGCACCAAAACCACAGGGAAAAAATTCGCACTTGGAGGGATTCACCTCCAGACCCAATTCCTTAAGTTGAGGAACAAGAACCTCTAGGTCCTGGCAAACTTCTTCAAGTGATCCACCAATAATGCCATCATCAAGGTACCACAGGTTAAGAGAAGATTTCAAACCAGAGATAACTTTGTGGATTGCTAAATTAAAAACAAGTGGCCCCAATGGATCTCCCTGCTGCGCTCCCACTTGAGACGAAATGAGACTATCATTAAAGAAAAGATTAGAAGGTGAATAATATACCTGATAAAGAAAGGGATATAGAGAAGGAATTTTATCCTTGACCTCACTCAAAAGAACGTCTCTTTCTAGGGTGTTAAAAGCATTGCGTATATCGAGTTTCAACACCACGCAGTCCGAGTTCTTAGGGTCCATGACGAACGCACGTGTCGCATGGATAGCGGCCTCGCACCCCCGAGGCGTCCCAAATCCTAGTTGATGCGGCTGAAAGTATTCGGACATAGCTACTCGTACGGACCGGCACGCCAGCTTAGCTGACAACCGTCTGAATACGCTGCCAATGGCAATTGGTCTCAGTCCTCCGTCTTTTTTCTTAAGTGCGCAAAGAGAAGCACCATACAAATAGGGACAAACTACCGGATTGAGCTGACCACTCATTAAAAAGTTTACGAGCTTTGTCAAAGATTCCAGCAAACGCCGCCCGTTTTCACCCGCAGAACCAGATGTTAATTCCTTCAAATGCCCCGGTCGAATTCCATCCATGCCTGCCGCAGAGCCACTATTAAAAGACCTCAAAGCCAACGTGACGTCCTCCACTGACGCAGTCACCCTTGGAAATGACGAGTCCGGCGCCGATGGAAAATTAAGCGGACGCGATGGGCTTGGGTGCTTGACCGTAAGGGCGTCTAGCGTGCCAGGGTCGTGTTGTGCGAATGAGTCGTCTGAAACAAGCAAACGAACCGCTCCTCGGAGGTCACCCTCGAACACCTTAGACTCGATGGCTTTTCGAATCCCGCGTGGTTTAGAAAAATCTGCCACACAACTCGACTCATCCACAAACCGGTCAGCACCAACCGACTCGATGTTTGCCTTCACCTTTGTAGTCATGTTTCCAGGTGCGACCCTCGAAGGAACTCTCAGCCCAACAAAAGCAAAAGTGAGAAGCGCGCCCCATTCATCCACACCGTTACAGCTAACGCACTTATCTAAAATGTCACACAGCTTGCCCGCCGCCTGGTTCCGCGAACCCTTAGGAATATGCCTAAGCACAGGGGTACACATCTTCAAGGCAGAGAGCCTCTCCAGAGGGCAAGGGTGCGAAACCAGCGGCACCTGGCTCACAGGCTGGGAATCGGTGACAGTAGACGACGTCTGAGGAGTGGCGACCGGCTGTTGCACATGTTTGTGCATACGGCCTATATGGATCTTGATCCCATGTGAGTTAAATGTACGTGAAGACCCAGGGCAGTGAGGACAAGACAACATTGTGGACAGGGCACTCATTTGGGCGTCTAAAAAATACAAAACTCGCATTAACAACAGATACAATAAAAAAAAACTGGATACCAGCAATATCACAACTAAAAAAAAATAATAATGAACTTCTTTACATAAAAATAGATCTAACATGATTTTGCAACACATAAAAAAAAAGGTAGAGAAGGTGTTAAATCATCAGTTGACTCGGCGCAATTAGTAGGCAGTAACACATTAGCTATAAGTATTTTATCAGGCGTTAATCTCATTGTCCTTGGATTCATTTTCAATGTCACACTTGTCAAATTATAAAGGGAATCACTGCGTGCTATATCCTGAGTTTTTTAATTCCCCGAATTCCCAAGCAGTTCCTCCAGTTATTATACATGGTCCATAACGAGCTGGATATTATCTATTTACTGGCAAAGTGGAAAGAGCTGGAATTGGATATTCTGGAAGTTGGTTATTGATGAGTACCGGAGTGAAGAGGTGACGAACACGTTTTTGGAAGAAAAGTGGATCGAACATTAAGTGAAATAAAACAGGAAGCGTTTAAGCATTATTATATTAATTAAATTCACCCAACACTCATTAATATTAAATCAGGTAAAATAAAATATAGGAATTAAGTATTGATAATAAGAACTTAACTAAGGTTAGTAACATTTTGTATTACATTTACAAAGTCATTTAATTACTTATTTTTATTCTTTTGTGTAAACATTTATACAAGGAACTATTTACAAAGCATTAGGTTATAATCACAGTTGTAAAATATAATTAACGTGTGCTTAAAATACAGTAAAGTAGTGTTATCATTGTTAACCTACATTAGTTAGTTATTTATTTTTCAATATAAAACTGTTATCATATAATTTAAACCTTTAAAATTAATTGTTCCTTTGTAAACCATTTAACAGGTAGATAATTCATTAATTTGTTACGTTAGTTCTTTGGAATAGTAAACCTTAAATACTTACTTTCCTACAGTAGTTATTATTATTATTTACAGTGATTCAACTTATAAGTCAAACTTGTATAATTCATATCTTAGGCTAGGTTTTGCTGCAAGTCTCATTAGTCAGGTATTTTTGTTACAAACAGTTAGGTATTCTTGTTACAAACAGTTTCATTAAGTATTTAACATTAAAATTGTATAATTACAGGTCTTCGACACTCTCCCTTCAAAATGACTGATATTAAAGAACTTAAAAAAAAGCGAAGCAGTTATAAAGGAAGATTAACAGTATTTGGAACCTATTTAAATATTTTAAAAAATTCCGAGATAACCCCATTCAGGTAATGGAGTTGCAATTGCGAGTCACCAAATTAGATGATCTTTTTAATGAATTTAGCGAGGTTCAATTGAAAATAGAATGTTTGTGTGAAAATATTGATGCTGAGACACTCGAAAGAACTACAATTGAATCTCAATATTATGGGTTGGTAGCTGAAGCTAAAATTATTTTAGGAAACTTTGCAAAATCTGAGCAAGATGAAGTAAAATCGAATTGCAGTAGTGGTAAGCGTCAGTTTGTCAAGTTGCCTACAATCCAATTACCCAAGTTCACAGGGTCATATGATAACTGGCTCGAATTTCGCGATACCTTCACAAGTCTCATTCATGGCAATGACGATATAGATGAGATTAATAAATTCCATTACCTCAGGTCATCATTAGCAGAATCTGCTGCTGTCGTGATCCAGTCAATTGAGTTTTCAGCTCAAAACTACAGTGTGGCATGGGAGCTTCTTTGTGAGCGATTCGATAATGACAGGTTATTGATTGAGAATCACGTTACGGCGTTGTTCAATATCGAATCAATCACTAAGGAGTCCTCAACTGCATTAAAATGTATTATAGACAATGTAAACAAAAATATTAGAGCGTTACAAACATTAGGCGAACCTGTTCATAGTTGGGACACATTACTTATCCATGTAATTCGACAAAAATTAGACACTACAACTTTCCGAGAATGGGAGGAACACAAAGGGCGTATTGATAAATCTAAACGAATAACTTTTAACCAGTTCATTGAATTTATGCGTAATCGCGCGGACCTGATAGAAACACTGGAAAAGTCACGTCAATCAACAACTAACACAAAACACAACACTAAAATAAAAGCCCTTGTAACAACACAAAACACTAGTAGTAGTTCTTCATCACATAATTGTCCAAAATGTAAAAGCGATCACAACCTTAATTCATGTCCACAGTTTCTATCATTAAGCGTCAACGACAGAATGTCTTTACTACCTAGCTATAAGGTATGTTATAATTGTTTACGTCACGGTCATTATCCCAATAATTGCAAGAAACCAGGCTGTAAAATATGTAAACGCAAGCACCACACGCTTATTCACAACGCAGATTTCAAACCAAAACCTGTTTCAAGTAAATCAGCTGACAGTACGACCGATAAAGCTAAGGTTGAGTCATCGTCCACTGCCGACGCAAACAATAGTCATGTTGCGCTCTCAGCTAATATCTCTGCGCACTCGCATACAAGCAGCACAGGCGACATCCTGTTGTCAACTGCGTTAGTTAGGTGCTACGATGTCAATAATAAAGAACACATAGCTCGAGCGCTTCTCGATTCTGGTAGTTCGTCGTGTTTAATGACAGAGGATTTATTTAATAAGTTAAATCTGCCCCACTTAAACACAGACAAATCTATACAAGGCATTAATAAGTCTATATCGCATGTGGAGAAAATGTGTCGTGTGCACATAAAATCGTTGCATGAATCGTACACTAATGATTTAATATGTTTTGTCTTGCCTACAATAACAGATAACGTTCCCGCTAGACAGGTAAATGTGAATATACCCTCAAATATTCACTTAGCTGATCCGTATTTCCACACACCGGCTTCTATTGATATTATTATAGGAGCAGACGTATTCTGGAGTTTATTAGGATCTAATAAGATTTTACTAGGTGATGGCAAACCAACACTTTATCAAACTAGACTTGGTTGGCTAGTTTGCGGCCCAATTAACGGCGGCTGTAGTAATAATTCTTCTCACTTATCATCAATTTAATGTAATTTTACTAATGTTAACGATTATTATGAAAGTTCTTCCAGTTCGATTGAGTTAGATGACATCCGAAACCAATTGTCGCGTTTCTGGCAGATCGAGGAAGTTTGTCATGAGTCATCGACTTATTCAGCTGAGGAGAAGATGTGTGAAGAACACTTTGTAAAAAACACAACGCGCTTGGCAGATGGCCGATTTAGCGTTAAAATACCGTTGAAGGAATCTTCGAATAGTTTAGGCGATTCATATCATCGTGCAAAACGATGTTTTCTGTCATTGGAGCGCAGAAATCTCAGCCAACCCTCACTCGATAAAATGTACAAAGATTTTATGAATGAGTACATTTCTTTAGGCCATATGTTCGAGTGTGATATTCATGAAGATCAGCTGTCATATTTTATTCCTCATCACGGAGTACTGCGCGAGAGTAGTAGTACAACTAAATTGCGTGTAGTTTTTAATGCTAGTGCACCCACCACCTCTGGTCTTTCTTTAAATACAATACAGATGGTGGGGCCTACCGTTCAGGACGATCTGACTGCAATCCTTCTTAGATTTAGAATGCATAAGTACGTCCTCTCTGCTGACGTCGAGAAAATGTACAGGCAGGTGTCTGTACATCCTTCAGATAGGCACCTGCAGCAAATTATTTGGCGTGATGATGCTTCTAGTCCTCTTAAAGTCTACCAATTACATACAGTAACGTACGGTACGGCTAGTGCACCGTTTCTCGCTACTAGGTGCCTCAAACAGGTCGGTCTTGAATGTCAGGATCAAAAGGTCGCAACAGTTATCCTTCATGATTTTTACGTGGATGACCTGTTGACCGGTGCAGACGTGTTTGAGGACGCTCAAATGTTGCGTCATATGGTGTCCGACGCTCTTGCTTCTGCTTGCATGCCTTTAAGGAAATGGAAATCTAACGAACCCAGTTTAATTTCAGAACCATCTGGTGATTCTCATCTTAATTTCCACAAGGAAAGTCATGTTGACAATAAAACACTTGGTCTTAGTTGGCAAACTGACACAGATGTTCTGTGTTTTCCTATAAATGTTCCTGAATGCATAGAAAATACTAAGCGTGGCATGTTAGCAGTAATCGCGCGAATATTTGATCCTCTAGGGTTGTTAGCACCGTGCGTCGTGAGCATGAAGATGTTGCTTCAGAAACTTTGGCTGGACGGGCTAAAGTGGGATGACCAGTTATCACCTGAGATTGGAACAATATGGGCGAACATAATTAAAGCCTTGCCTTGCCTTCATAACTTACGTGTTTCACGTCGTGTGGTCTGTGACGCATACAAACAGGTTGAATTTCATATTTTTACTGACGCTTCGGAGCGAGCTTACGGCGCTTGTTTGTATATTCGCAGTATCAATGAACAGGGTGACGTCGACGTGCGATTATTAATAGCTAAAAGTCGCGTAACTCCTATTAAACCTATAACAATACCGCGACTTGAGCTCTGTGCTGCTGTGCTTGGTGCACGTTTATATCAAAAGGTTGCTAGTTCCCTTCGCATTAAACCCTTTAGTGTCGTTTTTTGGACTGACTCCATGATAGTGCTGGGTTGGTTAAAAATGTTACCTATCAAATTAAATACTTTTGTTCGCAACCGTGTTGCCGAAGTATTAGAATTATCCAGTGCAAGCACCTGGAGACATGTATCGACACACGACAATCCAGCTGATTTAATAACCCGCGGAGCGGAACCTACCGCTATGCAATCACTGGATTTGTGGTGGTTCGGTCCGTGTTTCTTAAAGTGTGACAGTACTACATGGCCATCTCCTGCCATTAATCCAGAAATCTTACCAGACATTAAATCTAATATTTTAATTAATTTAGCCCAAGATCATGCTAACGAAGATTTATTTAAAGCATTCATCGAGTTTAATCGTTTTTCCAATTTTATTAGATTACAGCGTTCTATTTGTTACGTTTTTCGTTTTATCAATGCATGTCAAAGGCGTTCAGTAAATACTCCCTATTTAGATGCTCAAGAATTACAAAATTCGTTAAACTTTATTATTATTCAGTCTCAAAAGGAGTCTTTTCCTGAATACAACTTACTATTAAATAATAAAAAATTACCACATAAAAACCAATTACTAAGCTTAAATGTGTTTCTAGATGAAAACAAAATTATTCGTATAGGTGGAAGGTTACACAATTCAGAATATTCATTTGAAAAGAAACACCCAATCTTATTACAGTCCACTCATCATTTTGTCAAACTTTTATTTAGATTTGAGCATATCAGATTAATGCACGCAGGTCCTCAGTTATTACTAAGTACAATTAGAGAGACTTACTGGCCACTTGGTGGTCGTAACTTAGCCAGAGCCTGTTATCGTCAGTGCATTCGATGTCAGCGCCTAAAGCCACAGGCTGTTGTCCCTCAGATGGGTAATCTTCCATTGAGCAGACTCTCACCAGCCGACTTTCCTTTTCAAAGTGTAGGAGTTGACTACGCAGGCCCTATTGCTTCGTCTAGTCGTCAAGGTCGTGGATGTAGATTGGTTAAGGTATACATCGTTATTTTCGTGTGCTTCACTACAAAAGCCATTCATTTGGAGTTGGTGGGTGACTTGACGAGCAGTAACTATTTACAGGTTTTACGTCGGTTTATGTCTCGAAGAGGAAAACCTCTCAACATCTACTCCGACAACGGAACGTCGTTTGTAGGAGCCTACAATGAGATAGCTGATTTCTTGAAACGCAATTGTGACTCCATAACTGATAGTGCGGCTCAAGATGGCATTAAATTCCATTTTATTCCTGCTTACGCTCCACATTTTGGTGGTCTTTGGGAGGCGGGTGTCAAATCGACTAAATTTCATTTGTTGCGAGTGTTGGGCAATTGTCATCTAACATACGAGGAGCTTAACTCTGTTTTAGTTCAAATTGAAGGAGTTCTAAATTCTCGGCCGCTCACACCGTTATCGTCAAATCCAGAAGATCTGTTGCCTCTCACTCCAGGACATTTCTTAGTTGGGCGACCTCTCACGTCTCTCCCTGTAAAGGATATCCGGGACTACTCCACTCATCACTTGACGCGCCATCAACGTATCGAGCAGCTGCGGCAGCATTTCTGGTCAAGATGGAGCAAGGAATATGTTTCCGAGCTCCAACAACGAGTAAAGTGGCGTACCGGCCACAACAGCCTGAACCTGGACTCCCTCGTTGTCATAAAGGAGGATAACCAGCCACCGATGAAGTGGAAGTTGGGCCGCGTTGTTGGTCTTCATCCTGGCACAGATGGCATAAGCAGAGTTGCCGACATCAAGACTCAAAATGGGACTATCAGGCGGGCATTCTCCAAAATCTGCCCGTTATTGGAAGACAACTGTTGAAAGGCGAGCTTCCAACGGCCGGGGGCATGTTAAATCATCAGTTCACTCGGCGCAATTAGTAGACAGTAACACATTAGCTATAAGTATTTTATCAGGCGTTAATCTTATTGTCCTTGGATTCATTTTCAATGTCACTCTTGTCAAAATAATAAAGAGAATCACTGCGTGCTATATCCTGAGTTTTTTAATTCCCCGAATTCCCAAGCAGTTCCTCCAGTTAATATACAGAAGGCATTTTCGTGGCTGCAGACTGCAGAAACCGATTCCTTAGGACAGGTGTTGCCGTCTATAGAAACCGGAACAGGTTGGCCGGAATGCAATTGCGACTGTCGCCAACACCTCAAATGTAACAATCTTGCAAACAGCTTATTCGGCGCGCCAGGCGTGACAGGCTATCGGTGATCGACTAGCGTACACACTTTGTTAACGAAGTGCCACAGTTGGTCAAGTTGGTTAATTTATATTATTTAGCAAAATATTTCAGTAGAGTATACTGGAATGCACCCGTTGCCAAGTAACGGAAATCTCCTAAAGATGGCGCTATCAAATGTGAAGCTGAAAGTCAACAGTATGTGAATAATATGGAACGCGCCCCGTGTTGACTGCGCTTAAGTTGGTAGCACTGCTTGTCACTGTACTATAATTTTAAATTCAAATATATTTGAAATACGTTTTTAGATCACTTTTCTGCTGGAAAACGATATCACTGAATGTTTATTTGTTTATAAACACACTGTCGGCTTCACCTAATAGATTTAATGATATTATTACGAGATATTATTTTAAATACAGAGCCCACATTGTCAAAGCCAGTGTTGTCATCAAATAATAATTAATAATAATAATACTAATACTAATGGGTACTAATTGTAATTTATGACATTTAATGAGGTATTGATTGGAATTAATGACATTTTATAAGGTATTCATTGAATTTATGACATTGTGTAATTTTAATAATATTCCCCACCGCAGTATCTCTACGTTGACGTCGTGGTGGGGCTTGCGCGCTCCGATCTCTGGGCCTGTGCTAGTAGAGTTCACTTTGCCGAAACAGGTCTAGGGTGAGGAGCCAGACCAAGAGAGATACAGAAACCCGCAGGGCAGCATGTGGCGAGCTGTTGGGCAGTAGCGACCCCACGGACCCTATCTCCCGGGAGTAGTCTTGTTCCTCATCTCTGGCTTGCCTTTATTGGCCGGCTGGAGTGAACACTGACGGGAACAGAGCTCCCACCTCATTCTTGCCTTTATTGGCTGGCTTGAGTGGAGATTCGTAAGAGCAAACGTGCTCGGAGGAAGGAAGTATTCCAGTAAGTGTTTGTAGGGATCTTGACCGTCTTCCGGGCTCTGGGATTGTTCTGAGAACCGTGGGATACCTCTCCACTCCTCATAAGCACCTCAGGACATGTTGCCCCCTTGCCGCTACGACACTATGTGCTAGCGACCGTTTTCGGGGGCCCATTATTGAGTGTGCAAGTCACCCCCTGCCATTTTATCTATTGTATACAAAACATTAGTCAGGCAGGGGCCATAGTGTTTTTATAGTTCTAGGTAACCAGGCCACAACCACCCAAAGCCATAGCCCAATATGTTTTGTTTCCATGTTCTGCAATAGTCCTGCACCAACCGGGGGTTGTCCTTGGGTGCACTTGCATACTGCATACAGGGATAATCGTCGGCTGGTGCCTCATCATAAATTAAAATTGTCTAAGGGGCCTCTGCGAGTTGGCTTCGGCCCCTCGTATGCCTTCCAAAGGTCCGGGATCCCAGGGTCCCGAGATATGTAAACATATAGAAATAATAATTTTGTATGCCTGAATTGGTGCAACACAGTTGACTGCACGTTCACCTGACATCTAAAATTTATGATTATGTACTGTGTTGAGCAATAAACATTTGAATTTGAATTTGAATTTATATCTGTGAGAACGTTTTTGGTTGCCTATTTGTAACTCCTTAAGTTCTATTTATTTGTAATATATAATGTGTAATTGTTTATTCTTCCGAATAAATTAAATAAAATAATACACTTTGCTATGGGATATATCTGGGTAAATAATAAAAGAAGGTAAACTAGTAGGTAGTATGGAACGCTTAGTGCGCGAGTCCGACTCGCAATTGGCCAGTTTTTGAAGCATTTCAGCTGATGGTTTAAGCCCCAAAAGGTTGACGTACTCTCGTTTTGAAGGTCAAGTAAGTGTGTGGGTCCCTGAACTATCGGAGTAAGTAAGCAATGTTTTTATAGGTACTTATTGGCTTATGTCGTTGGCCTAAATCGAAAGGATATGGGACGAACTTTATACGATCGTATGTGCTTTTCCTAAGTATAGGTACCTACATGTATAAAGATATTATGAAAAAAAAGAGTGAGAAAAAGATAAAAATGAGAGAGAGATAAAAAAAAGTAAAATTGAAAAATCCTGTTTGATTCCGGCTATTTTAATAGTTTTTATTATCTTCTTGATTAAATTATGAAGTTATTTCATGGCAAAATATTGCATCATGATCTTTATAAGACAATTTACTGTCTTCGTCTAACTCCTCGTAGCACAAATCATTGATCTGTATCAGATGTATGGGACGGCTGATTATTTTTTCGCCATTACGGTGTTGGTCCCAAAAAGATAGAAGGTCGGTAAAGACCACACTTATCTGATACATCATCATCTGTCTAGCCTTTTCCCAACAATGTTGAGGTCGACTTCCAGTCTAGCCGGATGCAGCTGAATACCAGTATTTTATATGGAGCGACTGCCTATCTCACCTCCACAACCCAATTGATGGGTAATACCATACCCCTTGGTAAGACTGACTGTCAGACTTTCGGGCTTCTGACGACCCGTAACGACTGTCAAAGATCCACGAATGACAGCCGGGACCAACGGCTTAACGTGCTGTCCGAGGCACGGAGGAGTCTCGGTATGTAAAGACGGTTACCCATCCACGAACCAACCCCGGCAAGCGTAGCTTAACCTGTTGGATCAACCCGTACGGCTGTTATTACGTAGCCACGAGCTCCTCACACCACTTTTCCACCACACTTTTCTGATACATGTTGTTTATTATAAGTGTTCTAGCAAATAAATAAATCCTAACATTTCAAAAAACATCCACTCAATCTACAATATCACAACTCAGAATTCACATTAGGAAGTTTCTAATATACCTATCTTAGCAAATGCAGGAAATAAAACCACTTCACACTTTAGATAGTGTTGCTAGCTGTGAAAAAAATTGCCTTCACACGGCACACCAACTTCTCAAAGAGATTATCTGACTCTTGGCGCCGCGCCAACGGATCTACATTTTCTTTCTGAATAAACTTTCTTCATTGGACAATGTGTTACTTGTTGGTTTAACTTTCAAACAAAAGACTGACGGTATGAAAAGGAAGATTTTATTTTTAGTTTCGATAGCTAGTTTGCTTCTTTAAAGAAATCAAGCTTTGGCAAAGGAAACAATACTAGTGACTACTTAATGTGGATCTGGAACTACGTCATTAAATTAAAACGAGCACAGTACTAGTCCATCGAAACATTTTAAAACACGAAGATTAGTAGTTAATGGAAAATTAAAAAATTGCAATTTTCAAACAAAATAAATAGCAGAATCAACTGCATAAAAAGTAAACACGCTTTATCTACGAAACGTCACTGACCTGTCGCGCGGCGCAGTGCCGGACGCAGCGGGCGGGGGGGCGCGGCGCAGGGCGTAGGTAGGTACAATAATAAAAGGGTGCACAGTCCGCCGGCAGGCGGTCATTCATAAAAATTGTCAAAAACAGTTTTTATGAGTGACCGCCTGCCGGCGAACTGTAAATGTGTGGGGCCCTAAAGTCGGAGAACAACAAATCAGCGACATAAACTCACTAAGTTGCACGTTGTTAGTTAAAAAAACCGGCCAAGTGCGTGCCGGATCACGCACAATGAAGGGTTCCGTAGTTGAAAAGAATTTATCCCAAAAACAAACTTAACATTAAAATCCCAAAAATATTTTTTTTATGTGATCAACTTACAAATGACCAATTTTTGGACCTCGCTTTTTGCCAAATTTCATTATTGTAGGTTAACGGGAAGTACCTCATAGGTTTTGATTTACTTGCGAGTATGTATCAAACTATGTCGCTTAAATGGCCGTATTTTTTATTGCATCGACGTAGAAGCTTGATTTTTTTAGGTCTCCAAGAAACCATAGACCTACGTATTTGATATTAATTTCAACTTAATACCTTTACGCGTTCTTGAGAAAAAGGGTCTTGACAGACTGACAGACAGACAGACGGACAACAAAGTGATCCTATAAGGGGTTCCGTTTTTTCCTTTTGAGGTATGGAACCCTAAAAAGTACGTGTGCTGACCTTAAAGGGCGCCGTTAAACACTGACCGAGTCCGGGACTTTTTGCCGAAAAAATTCCGCTCACACACACACTCGCAATTGTCTATGCACCACTAATGCATAATTTGCGTAAGTAACTATTTCTTTTTCTTTCTAATTGTAGTATTTTGTGGGAATGGGCAGGGTCCGTCAGCGTGGAATCGTATGACACCTTTCTCTGTCTTTCAAGCATATTGAGACGTAGAGAATAGAATCATATGTTTTGCACAGGTTCTTGACCTTACAATGTTTATCTATTGTTACGGACTCAGATCTACATCATGTTGAAAAATAAGAAAATGTAAAATAATTTCCTGTGGCTAAAGTAATCATTGGATTTGATTGATTTTTTGTATACGGGTAAAGGACATGACACTCTTTACGTGGATTATAGGAATGTCAATCGTCCTGCTCCACTTTGTATATTTTATCTACACCCATGCTATAAATCCTCTATAAAAGTTTCTGAAACAGTTAGCTTATTGCCAACATTAAAACAGCCAGTGTCATAGTAACCATGGTAACCATAATAGCATCCAAACGGGTGCTTTAATGTTGTACTGAATTTCATAATGCAACTCGTTTTCAAAAAAACCGGTCAAGAGCGAGTCGGACTCGCGCACCGAGGGTTCCGTTCCGATTTCTGAAAAAGTGTGCTATTTACAGACATCGTTTTATTTTTCCTGTAATCTTTACATAAACTTCTATCACATAAAATAATTTCAGATTTTTCCCTTTGCAAACTTCGGAGATAAGGGGGGAACGGTATTTTTTTTTACATTTTTCATTAAAAGTCGAAAACTATGCGACCTAAAAAAAAAAAAAAAATATGCAAACAGCGTTCTTTGATATGATACCCCACAATCCATAGTAGCCACACTTTGAATTTTTAAGACCCCCTTTCAGCACCTTTTACAAAAAAAAAATATAAATATTTTTATTTCTTTCATAATTGCAAAATAGTTGGGTAAACGTCATATAAAACTGTTCCAAATTTCAAGTTGATAACATTAGTAGTTCTTGAGATATTCAGCTGTGACAGACAGACAGACAGACTGAGTGACACCATAAGGGTTCCTTTTTTACCATTTTGGGACGGAACCCTTATTATAGTCATTGAGTTTTAGAGGAAATTCAGATTTGTACAGTTTCTGTTACCACCGTAACATCCATCCATACTAATATTATAAATTCGAAAGTAACTCTGTCTGTCTGTCTGTCTGTCTGTCTGTCTGTCTGTCTGTCTGTCTGTCTGTCTGTTACCTTTTCACGCCTAAACCACTGAACGGATTTCGATAAAATTTGGCAAGGCTATAGATGGTATCCTGGGGACGGACATAGGCTACTTTTTTTTTCAAAAATAATCCTACAGGGGGTGATATAGGGGATGAAAGTTTGTATGGGACACTCAGTATTTCTTAAGTTAGGGATGTGAAAATTAAAATGTATGCTTTTGATAGGAAATAAAGAAACATGCGGTTCAGTGTTTTTGAAAAATCATCCCCTAAGGGGGTAAAATATAGTAAAATAGGGGTTGATTTTAAAATTTACAAAACTGCACGGATTTCGACAAAATTTGGCAAGGCTGTATATAGCATCCTGGGGAATGACATAGCATACTATTTTTTTTCAAAAATAATACTACGGGGGGTGATATAGGGGATGAAAGTTTGTATGGGAAACTTAGTATTTCTTCAGTTAGGGATGTGAAAATTAAAATGTATGCTTTTGGTAGGAAATAAAGAAATATGCGGTTCAGCGTTTCTGAAAAAACATCCCCTAAGGGTTTAAAGTAGGGGTTGATTTTAAAATTTACAAAACTGCACGGATTTCGATAAAATTTGGCAAGGCTTTATATAGCATCTTGGGGAAGGACATGGGCTACTTTTTGTCTTAAAAAATAATCCTACAGGGGGTGATATAGGGGATGAAAGTTTGTATGAGAAAATCAGTATGTCGTAAGTTAGGGATGTGAAAATTAAAATGTATGCTTTTGATAGGAAATAAAGAAATATGCGGTTCAGCGTTTTTGAAAAATCATCCACTAAGGGGGTAAAATAGGGGTTGATTTTAAAATTTACAAAACTGCACGGATTTCAACAAAATTTGGCAAGGCTTTTTATAGCATCCTGGGAAAGGAAAAGGATACTTTCAAAAACAATACTACAGGGGGTGATATAGGGTTCAGCGTTTTTGAAAAATCATCCACTAAGAGGGGTAAAATAGGGGTTGATTTTAAAATTTACAAAACTGCACGGATTTCAACAAAATTTGGCAAGGCTTTTTATAGCATCCTGGGAAAGGAAATAGGATACTTTCAAAAACAATACTACAGGGGGTGATATAGGGGATGAAAGTTTGTAAGGGAAACCCAGTATTTCTAAAGTTAGGGATAATAAATTCATGCTATTGGTAGGAAATTAAGAAATATGCGGTTCAGCGTTTTGAAATATTATCCCCTAAGGGGGTAAAATATAGTAAAATAGGGGTTGATTTTAAAATTTACAAAACTGCACGGACGTCGATAAAATTTGGCAAGGCTTTATATAGCATCCTGGGGAAGGACATGAACTACTTTTTGTCTTAAAAATAATCCTACAGGGGATGATATAGGGGATGAAAGTTTGTATGGAAACTCAGTATTTCTTAAGTTAGGGATGTGAAAATTAAAATGTATGCTTTTGATAGGAAACAAAGAAATATGCGGTTCAGCGTTTTTGAAAAATCATCCCCTTAGGGGGTAAAATAGGGGTTGATTTTTAAATTTACAAAACTGCACGGATTTCGACAAAATTTGGCAAGGCTTTATATAGCATCTTGGGAAAGGACACAGGAAACTTTCAAAAACAATACTACAAGGGGTGATATAAGGGATGAAAGATGGGAAACCCAGCATTTCTTAAGGTAGGGATATGAAAATTCAAATTTATGCTTTTGGTAGGAAATAAAGAAATATGTGGTACAGCGTTTTTGGGGGGGTACAATAGTTCGAATCTTGAGGTAATATTTAGTCTTTATTTCATTCGAAGTTTTTACGAGGAAATTATTTGAACGAGTGGACACTCGGACAAAAGTTATTTGTTATTAGAGCGTGACTGGCATAATAAATTTTAAGTAATTAACAAAGTCCCCCCGCCGCGTAAGTGTGTCTGTTTGAATGCGATAATGTCAAAAAGTACCGAACGGATTTTTATACGGTTTTCTCCAATGGACGGAGTGATTCAGTGTAATTCATTATGGTTTTGTGTAAATTGGCTGAAATATGACGACGACTGTTGAAGATGTCGGAAAAAATCCGACATCTTTGCCGATGCCGACTGGTAGGTTTATGCCTACTATACACGGTAACGATATATCGTAGCGATTTGAGTTTGTACAGTTATATCGGACGGCCCTATCTTTTCCACATGTACGTTCCCATGGGATATTTTCCGACATCCACGCGGGCGAAGCCGCGGGCAAAAGCTAGTTCTTTTTATATATAAGTCATACTAACCGTTGCCCGCGGTTTCGACCGCGTGGATGAAATTATCCCACGGGAACCTACTACCGAGATAAAAAGTATCCTATGTGTTAAATCCAGGTTATAAACTATTTTTGTGCCTTTCATCCAATCCATCATCATCAACATCCAAACATCTTCACAAACTTTCACATTTTTAATATTAGTAGGATTAACCCTCCGGTAGTTGCTGGTAAATTATAAATAAAAAAGTAATTTAAAAAAATGACTTCAAAAAGAAACTAACTCTATGAGAATACTTAACTTATTTGGTGTCTCGGGATGTGTATTTTAGTTTCTTCCCACCGACTTCTAAAATTAAAGTTATTTCATAATTTCGAGTTGAGTTTCTTTTTGAAGCCGATTTTTTTTTTACATTTTAATTTCGTAGTTTTTAGTTGTAGTACAAGAATATAAAAAACCGGCCAAGTGCGTGTCGGACTACGCACAATGAAGGGTTCCGTAGTTGGGATTAAATTAATTATCCCAAGAACAAACTTAACATTATAGTTGAAAAACATGTCCTCCCATACATTCCAACAGTAAATGTAAGTTGGCACTCACAATATTGAAAGATTTACCATTTTATTTTAAGACCACAAACTTTTTATAGGTTTTCCTGTAATCTACAAGTATAGAACTATTTTCTGTATTTTTTTTTAAATTTTAGGCTCAGTAGTTTCGGAGATCAGAGAGACAGACACACGAGTGCTACTATAAGGGTTCCGTTTTTTTCCTTTTGAGGTACGGAACCCTAAAAAGGAGGGGAAATAATCATAATTCTTTGTCCAAAAAATAAGCCAGCCCTTCACAGCCAGGTCACGTGTTTGGTTCAACAAATTCAAGTTCAAATGCATGATAAATACAAATGTAATTAGCCCAATTGGTCGTGGCAAGCGGTCATTCAACACCCTTAATGTTATAAGTAATATCGAAGGTAGTCCAATAAAGGCCACAGACACGATGAGCAATCAATCTGCCTAGGCCTTTCCCAACTATGTTAGGGTCGGCTTCCAGTCTAACCGGATGCAGCTGAATACCAGTATTTTACATGGAGCGACTGCCTATCTGACCTCCACAACCCAGTAACTGGGTAATACGATACCCCTTGGTAAGACTGGTTGTCAGACTTTCGGGCTTCTGACGACCCGTAACGACTGTCAAAGATCCACAAACGACAGCCGGGACCAACGGCTTAACGTGCTTTCCGAGGCACAGAGGAGTCTCGGTAGGTAAAGATGGTCACCCATCCACTGACCAACCCCGGTAAGCGTAACTTAACCTGATGCATTGACCCGTGCGGCTGTTATTACTTAGCCACGAGCTCCTCAACTGTTTGCGGGAGCATTGTTGCATTATAACTTCCGTGTGTCACCCATTAATTATAGTAGCGCGTAATTGATATTGTGTCACCGAAGTGGGTGTGTATCCGGTTTCCGAGTGCGGAATTGCTAATCGGACCAGTTTGACATAATCCTGAAATCCTGTTGGAAGATTATTAGGTTTTGCAAATGAGTTTGTCGCAATGCACTACGAATTGTAGCATTTAATAACAGAATATGAAAGTTTTAAAAGCTGAATAAACTATCATTTTATATGATACTAGCTTTTGCCCGCGGCTTCGCCCGCGTGGATGTCGGAAAATATCCCACGGAAACAAAAACCCTTCCTTATTTCTTGTCTACATTATAATGGGGACTTCTGTGCAAAATTTCAGCTTTATAGGTGCAAGGGTTTGGGCTGGGCGTCGATTGCAGTCAGTCAGGACCTTTCTTTTTCTCTTTTCTCCCCTCCCCCTCTACCCTTTCCTCTAAGGGAAATACTATTAATGACAAACTTTATTACTTGCTTAGGCAAATACTTGTGCCAAGTTTCAAGTTAATTAACTAAATGAATAAGATTTTTCATGTAAACTATATTCCCTGTTTTCACCCCCACAGGGATGGAATTTTAAAAAAACTTTTGGGATATTTCCGTAACTTGATTGAAAGATCATTTGCACCAATTTTCGATTTAATCAAGCCACGCAGTAAAACCTGCCCTGTAAAATTGACTACTGACTACCCCTATTCACTCCTTTAGGGGTAGATTTTCGAAAAACCCCGATACACGTTGTTCTTCATTTTTGGTCTCAAGTATATATACTGAGTTTCGAGTTAATCTGAACGCGCGTTAAAATTCCTACATACAAACTTTGACACCCCCCAATCCCTCCTGAGGGGGTAGTTTAAGAAAACTAAAAATGACAAACTTTATAATTTACTTAGATAAATATTCATGCCAAGTTTCAAGTCTATTAACTCAAGGAATAAGAATTTTCATACAAATTTTCATCCCCTATTTGTCCCTCTTAGGGATGGAATTTCCAAAAATCCTTCCTTAGTGGATGCC
The DNA here is from genome assembly GCA_905163495.3 of Cosmia trapezina. NCBI lineage: Eukaryota > Metazoa > Arthropoda > Insecta > Lepidoptera > Noctuidae > Cosmia > Cosmia trapezina. The sequence continues at coordinate 6,746,428 of LR991027.1, read as the reverse complement.
TACACTATATAAGGTATCTATGTGCAAAATTTCAAGTCTCTAGGTCCAGCGGTTTGGGCTGTACGTTGATATATCAGTCAGTCAATCAATCAGTCAGTCAGTCAATCAGTCAGTCAGGACTTTGAATTTTATATATATAGATATAGATGATTTATTTGCAGAGGATAGAAATAGAACTGATTGTTTTAAAACAATTGTACGCAAACGTCTATGTGTAACCTAGAATCATGAAATTTGGCAAGAAGCAAGGTCTCACAGCACAAGTAAAGGAAAAGTCTGAAAATTGCTCATTTGTAATTTTATCACATAAAAAAAATTGTTTTTGGTATTACAACGTTAAGTTTGTTTTTGGGATAAATTCTTTTTAACTACGGAACCCTTCATTGTGCGTGGTCCAACACACACTTGGCCGGTTTTTCTATCTGAAATAAATGCTTAATAATAAATTATTTAAATGGTTCGTATGAATATAACTTCTATTTCTTAGAAAAGTTTTCCTTCACCGTCATTGTTGTATTCACTATACGGAAGCTCATAACTTTTAGCAAAATGAAAACTCTAGTCTTGTGATATAGAAACGGTTCATTAAACCTTCGGGTAACTATGATAATATTATACTTTACCTTTTAATGCCTATTGAAAAGTTCTCACACCATAAAACTGTATTATTTTAAAATCCGGCTAAGCTATAAAATTGCCTTGATCAAGAGAGCTTAGGGTACAAATTATTGGCGCGGATTACACAGCTCGTATAATCCCTGCATAAAAATGTCAATAGTTTAGAACACCTGTTTCTCTTCGTTATTAAGGCGACGCTATCTGACTTTTGATGATTTTAAACTGATGATCACGTCTAAACGAGTAGTGTTAATGATTTGGAAAAAATATATGTTAAATTAGAGCATTTTCTTAATAACTTAATATGTGAATATTGTAGATTATGTTTATATTAAGTAGTGTAATTAATTTGTAAAGTTATGTCTAACGCAGATAAAAAACTGAGAATCACGCAAAAACTGTCAAGCGTATTTTTATGAAACCTTCACCATTTGAAAGGTAATTTAATTATTTATCTTTTAGTATACGTGTTTTATTAAAATGCCTTTTGTTTTATGTATAATAAATTAATAATGCGTCTAATTTGGGACAGCGCTCCTTGATGGGCGAGTCCTATTACTGGCTGGACGTACGACGCGTTGCGTGAGCTCAGCACAGAACGCGCAAGCTAACCACTCAAGGTCATTGGCGTATAGTTGCGCCTTAAGTTACCCGAGAGTTGCGAGCCCCGTTAAGGAAAAAACACTGTTTTTATCTATACATATTATAAACTAGCTTCTGCCCGCGGCTTTGCCCGCGTGGAGCTCGGAAGTCATGCCACGGGGCTTACTACCGGAATAAAAACTATTCTATGTGTTAATCCAAGTTATAAACTATCTGTATTTCAAATTTCATCGAAATATGTTCAGCCGTTTTTGCGTTATTGAGTAACAAACATCCAAATTATCACATTTATAATATTAGTAGTATAGTATAGGATTAAAGTCACCGCGTTGTTCTTCTAAAATAAGCAACGGATTTTGATACGGTTTTCACCATTATTTAGAAAATTTATTCCGAAAGGTTTATTTGCAAAAACATTATTATTAAAGTTACATATAATAAATAAACCTCGATGTGTTTTCAAGTAGCAAAAACCGTGCGAAGCAGGGCGGGTCACTAGTTTGTCAAATAAAATAAACTGGTTAGAAGAAGCTAAAATCTATTTAGAACTTGGAACTACCCACAACTAAGTTATCTTTGGAAAAAAAATGGCGGCAGCTTTTTATAGCCCTTGTTAGAGATTGAAAATAAAAACCATGACGCAAGCCTGGGTCGTAAGTAATAAGAGGTAAGCGTGAGGTTTATTTGAGAAATACCTATTTGAAGGTGAGGGCCTCATCTCTCTTGTGTTCACAATTAGTGCAATTGCTGAGTGATTTGATTCCCATATTGGGCAAAGGGTCATTGAGTTTTTTATTAGGAATTTATCAGAAGTTCCCTTGAATCTGGATTGGTATATGACAACAGGCGCGCCACCTTTGTTAGATCTACTTAATATTTTTTTAGGGTTCCATGCCTCAAAAAAGAAAAATCGGAACCCGTAGGATTTTTGAAAATTCATCCCATATAGAGATTAAAAAATAGGGGATGAAAGTTTGTGTTTTTTTTTTCCGATTTGAAATCCCATCGAAATGGAATCGTACGATACAACAGACATACATAATACAGACGACATATTATAAAATGATATACTCGAACGTGTAGCTCGTGGCTAAGTAATAACAGCCGCATGGGTCGATCGATCAGGTTAAGCTATGCTTGCCGCGGTTGGTCTGTGGATGGGTGATCATCTTTATATACTTACCAAGAATTTTCCATGCCTCGGAAAGCACGTTAAGCCGTTGTTCCCGGCTGTCATTCGTGGATCTTTTACAGTCGTTACGGGTCGTCAGAAGCCCGAAAGTCTGACAAGCAATCTTACCAAGGGGCATCATATTACCCAGTAACTGGGTTGTGGAGGTCAGATTGGCAGTCGCTCCATGTATAATACTAGTATTCAGCTGCATCCGGTTAGACTGGAAGCCGACCCCAACATAGTTGGGAAAAGGCTAGACAGATGATGATGACTCGAACGTGTAAAATATAGGTAACATGCGCTTGTATTACGTCATTCCAACATAAGGGTGACTGAGGTACACTTGAGCGTTTCAATCGATCGATAGTGTAGGTGCGTGTATTACAGTTGTTAAAGAGAAGTTAGTAACAAAACAACAATTAAGTACAGTGGGCTGCATCAATTGGGTACCCCAGTTGTATTAAAATTTTAATACAACTGGGGTACACAATTGATGCAGTCCACTGTACATAAATATAAAGGTAAACGTGCTTTGTCTATGACAATAATGTTTCCTACAAAAAGTCTGCTAGAAAAATGTTCAAATATCAATTTCGTTTTAAAGGTATTAACCTCCACTCAAATCTAATTTTGAATCGAGTTTTTGTGATTTGTGGGGCATCAATCTAGAATTCTAGAATACTGGCTTCTGCCCGCGACTTATAAAATATATCCTATGACGCTCGGCAATACCGTAGCTTTCCATTAGTGAGAGAATTTTCGGAATCGGTCTTAGTTCCGAAGATTACGTCCCAATATCATACAAACTCACAAATGCCTCTTTATATAGTGGATAGCTGAATTTGGCATTATAACGCGGGAAGAACAGCCTATTCCTGTATTCCTATGAACGTTTTTCTCTTTTGTTTCTTTTAACTTGCACAAGATGACAAACAAAATCACTCCATGATTTATCGATGACAAGCACTTTAGAGAGGTCCATCCTTCCCTGTTCAGTCATTATTAGAAGTTTTTCACGTCGCGTGTCGCGCCTGTTTGTAGGCCTTAGCCGACGTACGCACGAATGTAAAAATATCGCGGCGATTTTTTTTCGCGCACTGGATTGTCAACGCTCTGCTTAGCGCCGAGAGTTGAAATCCAACAGTGTGATTTTTCGACGCGCTGGGACTGGGATGCACTCTGTTGTTATTAGGTTGGATTCTCGAAGCTCGGCGCAACACCGAGAGTTGAAAATCCAGTGCGCGATAAAATCCCGCCGCGATATTTTTACGTCCGTGCGAACGTCGGCTTAGTCTAACCAGCTTAAGTCTGTCTGTCTGTCTGTCTGTCTGTCTATCTTTCTGTCTGTCTATCTGTCTGTCTGTCTATCTGTCTGTCTGTCTGTCTGCCTATATGTCTGTCTGTCTGTCTATCTGTTTATCTGTCTGTCTGTCTGTCTGTCTGTCTGTCTGTCTGTCTGTCTGTCTGTCTGTCACAGCATCCAGCTGTGAACGAAAAGTGAAAAGAAACCCTTATGGTGTGACTCAGTCTGTCTGTCTGTCTGTCACAGCTAGATATCTCAAGAACTACTAATGCTATCAACTTGAAATTTGGAACAGTTTTAGATGGCGTTTACCCAACTATTTTGCAACTAAGAAAGAAATAAAAATGTTTATATATTTTTTCAACAGGGACTGAAAGGTGGCCTTGAAAATTAAAAGTTGAGCAACTAGGGCATGTGAGGTATCATATGAAAGAACGCTGTTTGCACATTCTGGAACAATTTTTTATTTTTTTTTAGGCCGCATTATTTTCGAGTTTTGATGAAAAATGTAAAAAAAAATACCGTCCCGCCGTCCGCCTTATCTCCGAAGTTTGCAAAGAGAAAAATCTGAAATTATTCTATGTGATAGAAGTTTATGTAAAGATTACAGGAAAAATAAAACGATGTCTCTAATAAATAGCACACTTTTTCAGAAATCGGAACGGAACCCTCGGTGCGCGAGTCCGACTCGCTCTTGACCGGTTTTATTTTTAATTAAATTTATTTCTTAAATTGTTGTTGTGGGAGTACAGACTCCCCGAAGCAAGCGAAGAGGTGTACGCACGGCTACAGATCAAGCTATAAATTTCCAGTATAAGCTGATCTCCCATTGTATAGGATTTCCTTACAATGAGAGGTCAGTGTAAACTGGAAATGTATCGCTTGATGTGTACCTATAGTACACCCACATTTCGCCAGTTATGTTTAAGTCCCATGTTAAATAGTTAATTTCTAATTTTATATGATTTTATTTGCACTTTTACGACATAATTCCGGTACGCGTGAAGGTCTTCTATCTCGCGCGTCAAACTAGACAGCCATAACGCCATTTCACTTACACACCGAGCTAAACCACGCTTGGATGTAGGGCCTTCATGAATCATTCATCAGGATAATTACATAAACATACGTATATCATGGGTTCATTACTGATAATATTTCAGCTTGGACCACATTCAGGACGCAACGCCCCCGGAGTCTATAAATCATGCTGCAAACGTAACTGGAGCCTATGCTGCTAATTTACGGGTAAAACGAGGATTACAACATTCTATATTTTTTGTATTGAAATGTGAGATTTAGATCTTATGGGCATTTCGTTTGGTACTTGAACGATCAATATGAGCTTGAAGGACTGAAATTCCTTGTTTCCTGAAAGAATAGGGATGATGACTCAATTAATTTGCCTACCCTTTTCCCAACTATGTTGGGGTCGGCTTCCAGTCTAACCGGATGCAGCTGAATACCAGTATTTTACATGGAGTGACTGCCTATCTGACCTCCACAACCCAGTTACTGGGTAATACGATACCCCTTGGTAAGACTGGTTGTCAGACTTCCGGGCTTCAGACGACCCGTAACGACTGTCAAAGATTCACGAATAACAGCCGGGACCAACGGCTTAACGTGCTCTCCGAGGCACGGAGGAATCTCGGTATGTAAAGATGGTCACCCATCCACTGACCAACCCCGGCAAGCGTAGCTTAACCTGACGGATCGACCCGTGCGGCTGTTATTACTTAGCCACGAGCTCTATGTAATAGGTATGATGACTAAATTAGTTATTTATGATACCAGTGTGGTAAGTTGGTTTTTACAATACAGTACATTTCTAATATGAAAATGGCACGAATTTGCAAATGGCGCCACGTGTGCGTGGTGAAAATTAGAACTACATCATCCGTCTCATTTACTTTTAGTGCCTATTAAAGTGATACAAACGTATTGAGCAGCGCTTCCAAGGAGGTTCGATCAGTCAGCTTATTTACTCTCGTAATGTGAAACTCCTTGGTGGAATTCTTATAATATTTTTTATGGAAATTAAAAATAAACCGTAAAGAACACGCACGGCGCTTACAACACAGTATGCGGTAAAATAGGTACTTAGGTGACCTATTTTACCGCACGTTCCGTTGTATCGTGCGTAATTTTTAACTTTCGAACAATGTATACAGGCTTCGTAAATGCATTTTTTGAGCAAATGTGTCGAAAAATTTTTTTTTTGTGCGTCATTTATATTATTAAAATATGACGTCACTCACGCCACGCTAGATTTTATACGTAGAAGTGATGTAGCGAGCCGCACTCTTCAACTTTAATGCATGTTATCTAAGTATTTCTTATTAATTTATTTGGGGTCGGCGCAACATGTCTTTTTCTTCCATACTTCTCTATTAGTCGTCATCTCGGTAGTCACTCCCTTTCTAGCCATGTCATCTTTTACACAGTCAAGCCAGCGTTTCTTTGGTCTTCCCCTACTCGTATAGCCATCCACATTCATACTCAAAACTTTCCTGATTACATTTTCCTCATTCCTCCGCACATACCATGACTACCGATTTCCACACAACTTCCTCTTACATACGCTCATTTCTTATTCTATCCATTCACATAACACCACACATCCCTCTTAGCATTCTCATATCAGCTGCATGCAATTGCCTTTCATTCGATTCCCGCACGGAACAAATATTTGTACGACCTACAAGTATTTGTTCCGAGTCTGGGTGTTTTTCTATCTATAATATGTATGTATTTACAAAAAAAAATGTATATAAGTAGTTTATCAGCCATCTCTTTACCATAATTCTGATCCATACAAGAAAGCCTTGCAGCTTCCATCTAATTAACTTTATGTTAAATGAAGAAATGTTTGCAGTATTTTCTACACTGGCAATACTGTTCTAGAACAGCAAATACCAGCAAAAATATGGATTTCAAAATTAATTGGCTTACGTTTTTTCGTGGAAAAACATACTGATGTTCGTTTGGTTTGTTGGTGTAATGTAGAATTTTTTTCGCCAAAGGATTGGCTAAAAATAAATAACGACAACAGTCCATGCGTCGAGATATTATAATACCTACTAGCACTTCTCGCGCGGCTCGCCCGCGTTGGTATCGGTAGATATCCCACGGGAACGTATCACCAGGAATTCCTTCCGTATTCCTTGTCTACATTATAAAGGGAACTTCTGTGCATTTCAGCTTTCTAGGTCCAAGGGTTTGGGCTGGGCGTTGATGAGTCAGTCAATCAGGACTTCTCTTTTTATTTATATAGATAGATAGATGTACCTCTTTGCTTATGTGCGTGTATTTTAATCTCATTTCCTTTGTATATCTTTGATCTTTGACCTGTGTATCTACATATTAAATTTTATTATTTTAATTGAAATCACTGCCATGCTGGTGATTACTTTATGCTTGCAAACGTTTAAAATGAATATAAAGTCAAAGTTAAAACTCTTCTGTTAGGGTTCCGTACCTCAAAAGGAAAAAACGGAACCCTTTTAAGATCACTTCGTTATCCGTCCGTCTGTCTATCAAGATCCTTTTTCTCAGGAACGCGTCTACGGTCCCTTGGGGCATTAAACAAATCAAGTTTCTAAGTCAACACAAAAAAAAAATCCGGCCATTTATGCGACATTTTTGATGTTCGCAAATAAATCAAAACCTATGTTCTATGTATATGCCTTCAGTATAAAATGAAGAAAATTTGATTGTGTCCTGTATATCTGTTCAAATGTAACATATGTTCTGTGTCAAATAAATATATTATTATTATTATTTATTATTATTTATTTATTTATGTTGTTAAAGGATTTGGTTTCCGCACTTAGTCCTTCGGTTGGACCATTGTGAGTGTAAAAAAAAAATCAAAACCTATAGGGTATAGGTACTTCCCGTTGACCTAGCAAGCCTCACAGCACAAGTAAAGAACAAATTCCGAAAATGGTTAGTTAAGTTGTAGTTTTATCACATAAATAAATATATTTTTGCGATTACAAACTTATATTTTCTCTTGGAGAATTGACCGTGACTTATATCGATATATGGGAGAACATTTTTAGGGTTCCTTACCTCAAAAGGAAGAAACGGAATCCTTATAGGATCACTCGTGTTTGTCTGTCTGTCTGTCTGTTCGTCTGTCACAGCCAATTTGCTCCGAATCTGATGGACATTTTAACTTAATCGAAGTTGATATTTGGTACACATAATAATATGAACTTCTGTGACCCAAACACGGACGGGTAAAGTAAATAAATGAATTTTGAATATGGGGGTCACTTTTGGGGGGCAAATAAGAAAATCACACTATCACACTTCACAGTAATATTATAAAGACGAAAGTTTGAGAGTGTGTGGGGATGTGTGTGTGTGTGTATGCTTGTTACTTCTTCACGCTCAAACGGCTGGACCGATTTGGATGAATTTTTTTATGTAGATAGCTTATACCCTGAACCTTTTTTTGTTATTTTCTTATTTGCATAAGAAAATAAAATGGGGCGGCTGCTGCAGGTGCGGAAAACCTCAAACGGCGCAAATACTCCAATCTTATTGGGACTTATATGTTCGAGCCGTTTGGGGTTGAAACACTAGGGCCATGGGGTCCGAGTGCCCTTTTAGTTTTTCGGGACATCGCCAAGCGGTTGGTCGACTCTACACGTGACCAAAGGGCTGGCCTATTTTTTGGCCAAAGAATTAGCATTGCCATACAACGTGGCAATGCTGCCAGCCTTTTGAGCACCTTTCCTTTCGACAGCGATGCGGATGAATTTTTCGATGCCCTATAATTATTTCCCTTCCTTTTTGTATTATACTTGTAAATATTAATTTTTATTTGGTTACTAAGAATATAATAAATTGGCTAAAACTTACTAAGACGTAAAAAAAAAAAAAAAAAGTTTTGCAAACTATACCGTGTGTCATGCCTATCTATCTAATGAAAGGGCTTACTATGCAAGTCTCATATATATATTTTTTATAATTTTAAATTAAATGGTTTTAAAGTTATTTAAGAAATCAGACGAAAATTGACCATTCTCCCCCCTTATGTCCAAAATTACTGAGCCTAAAATTTAAAAAAAAAATGTAGAAAATAGTTCTTTACTTACAAAATAAAAAAATAAAAAATAGTACTTTAGTTATTGTAGTTTAGATTACATGAAACCTACAAGAATTCTTGGTCTTAAAATAACATGGCAAATCTATCAATATTGTGAGTACAAACTTACATTTACTGTTGGAATGTGAGAACATGTTTTTCCACTACAATGTTAAGTTTGTTCTTGGTATAAATTCATTTCAATTACGGAACCCTTCATAGTGCGTGGTCCGACACTCACTTGGCCGGTTTTTTCAAGTACAAAGTTAAGTTTGTTCTAGTTTTGTAATGAACAGTGTTTATTCGGAATTAAAATGAATATTAATTAATTAGGTATTGTTATTTATGATAACAGCTTATACCTAATTAATTAATAAAATAGCAATATATTATCCTAACCTAACACTAAGGCCCTGCGCGCACTGCCGTGCGTTTTTTTTTTCTAACGCATAATCTGTGAAGTATGGAATGCCTTTGAGGTGAGCAAAAAACGCATGCGTTTTGTTACCGTAGGCTCCGCCCAGTGCGACAGAACTAACGCAACGCATTCCACCACACCGCAGTGCGCGCAGGATTTAATACTATTAACAAACAAAATATGGCGTCGAAAAATTTCTCCTAAAAAAACTCATTTGTATAATTACACTAAAACATGTAGGTACAGTACGACACAACTTAGATGTAGCATCGGCAAAATTCGTAAAACCGATCACAATCCGAACTAAGTGATCCTTCAATATCACTAATCTTAAATACTGCTTTAGGCGAAAATTATCTTTACTCAAACGCAATAACTCGTAAAGTCATATAACCAAATACATTCGTATCTAAGTTGTGTCGTCGTAAGTGCTCTTCTTTAACGTCATGGCACCAATGACGTATTATAGATAGACGCGTCATACACGAACATCAGTGCTTTCAAAAACAGCGTAAGCCATGATGTACCACATCAGTGCTTTCAAAAACAGCGTAAGCCGTGATGTACCAACATACCAGTATATACTGGCCGCAAAGAAAAGTAAAGACGCATGCCGATACCTGTTGTAAGAAAGAGATGAATATACTTATTTAGTTACGTCACTAGCTGCTGCATGTTCACTGGCGCGCGTGCGTGACTGATATCACGCCGGGCAATTACCCTTCATTTAATTTCCCATTTTTGAGCCCGGGTAACGCATCTAAAGGTAATATATCATTGCATGGCACAGATTAATACAGATGGGACACTCCGCAGTTTAGGTATGAAACTAGAAGTACGCGGCGGGACACGTCCTCGGGGCTAATTGAGTAGGTCAGAAGGTATAAGAGTTACGCGATAGAAAGAGAGGCAACTTGTAGTTGAATATAACTGTAGATAATAAGCGTTGTGCGACCTGAATTGCACTTTATGATGTCGTAGCAAGAGTCGCTTTTTGTTTAAATGATTTTACGGAGTGTATCCCATCTGTATTAATCTGTGGTCATGATAACAAAAGATACGTAACCAATAATTCTTTCCACCGATTCCTAATGCGACGAAGCGTAGCTACAAACCCCTCTTCAACACGTCTCCGTCTGTTACAATACATAATAGTATAGTATATTAGAATCACTTTTTTCCGGAACCAGAACAAGTCCTTACGACCATATTAACTTCTCTTTACATCTTAAAAGACTTCCCACAAAAACAAAAACCGACCAAGAGCGTGTCGGACCACGCACAATGATGGGTTCCGAAGTTGAAAATAATTTATCCCGAAAACAAACTTAACATTGTAGTTGAAAAACATTTTCTCCCACTCATTGATATAAAAAAAAAAAATAGCCTTTATTTCCTCTGACCATAAAACAAGTAATACTAACTAACTAATAATAACATACTAATCATAATAATAATTTGGTCTAAATCTAAATATTTCTATCAATTTTATTATCAGCTAGCAGGTCAGGCTGTCTTGCGACATAGGCCACCTCTATTTCCCTCCACTTATTCCTGTTCCAAGCTGTTCTTCGCCAACCTTTTGGCAGATCATCCTCCCACCTTTTTACTTGTCCTCCTCTACGTCTTTTACCATTCCTCGGGTAACATTCCGTGACTTTTTGGTCCATTTTTCGGTCTTCGTTCTCATCATGTGGCCTGTCCATTTCCATTTTAGTGTTCTTGTTTTTACTCTAACGTCTGCCATTTTAGTGATGTTCCTAATTTTCGTGGCTTTCCATTTGTCTTGCAGTCTAAGATTCATCATGCTCCTCTCCATTCCCACATCCCCATCACCACACATCACCATTCACACAGCTTATGTTCAATTCACGCATTGATATACGTCACGGTCAATTCTACAACTGCAAATTTAAGTTTGTAATCCCAAAAAAAAAAAAAATGTGATAAAATTACAAATTAACAATTTTTGGACTTTGCCTTTATTTGTGCTGTGAGACCTTGCTTCTTGCCAAATTTCATGATTCTAGGTCAACGGGAAGTACTCTATAGGTTTTGATTTACTTGCGAGTGTGAAAATATGTCGCATAAATGGCCGTATTTTATTGTTGCGTTAGGTTAGACGCTTGATTTTCTTAGACTACGTATTTGATATTAATTTCAACTTGATACCTCCACGCGTTCCTGAGAAAAAGGGTCTTATCAGACTGACAGACAAATAGAGAAGATGGAGAACGAAGTGATCATAAAAGGGTTCCATTTTTTCCATTCGAGGTTAGGAACCCTAAAAACGAAACAACTATGTTCTGAACATCTCCAATGCTTTTACGCGAAAATATAAATATACAGACGGACGTTCAAACTATTGAGATAAATAAGTTAGTCGTAAGTTTACGAGGGTAGAAACAGGGAACAGACTAACAGGGTAAACAAGATGGCGCGCAAACGGCATTACAGAGTCCGCAACTAAACGAATAAATGCAATTCTAAGCTTGCCCACGCGGCGGCCATGCTAAGCACCGCTAGTGATGGGCCGTGTATAATTAGGTGTTACTAATTGCATTTCTAGTTGTCGATAAACGTTAAAAGAGAAAATTTCTCTTAATAATACTTACTATTAATTAATAATATTACTTATTATTTAATAATAAGTAATATTATTTAGATTTTTATGCGCGTACCTACCAAACGCTTAAATTAGTAAATTTCAGTATAGGTGATATTTTCAAAATGGTGAACGATGTAAAAGAGCTGGAGTATGTACTGGATAGTCAATCATAAACCCAAACTTATAAGAATACGAAAAGAAGTAAATTAAAAGTGTAAAGTTAGGCACCTACACACAGCGCAATTATAAGACTAAAACTTACAGTTCTTATAATTCATGCAGTTCAAAATAATCACAGTGTCTGGCAAATTTTAATCGATTAGATACCTACACTAATATTGAATGTCTACATCACTAGCCCGACCGCCCTTGGGGATTTGCTTGAGCAAACTAAAAACGAGGCCACTCGGCACTTCCATCATGTACCGAAATGCGTTTGAAATTGGAAGAAGAATGTTCTAAAATTGAATTTCTAACGCTCACCCGGGTAATACTCGGTAGCTCTTGTACGCAATACTGCGAGGAGACTCGAATAGTACTCGATCTTTATTGCTTTTGAAGGATAAGCCTACAAATACGGATATACGGATTAAAAAAGTTTCGATACTCGGACTCGGTTCACAGTACTCTACGCAATACAATATGAAAAGTCTGGACCGTAGTCCGTAACGTGAATAACTGAAAAATGTAGTAGCCATTAGACAGTTAAATACTTTTTTGGCTTGTAAGGGAGTGAAAAGTGATTCTAGTAAGGACCTAACATACTTAGCAATAGGGGTGGTTTTATATCTTTTCAAAATGGTAAAACAAAATTATAAGTGTAATATTCTAAAGTGGTCCTAGTAAGCAACGTAGACAATCACATTTAAATGTTATAGGTACTGAATATGACTCAATGTTTATAAATTATTGCCCTTTCTAGTGCCGTCGAAAATATACTAGTCAGACAACAGTGAACATAAGAGTGAAAGTATAGGTACTGAATGAATGAAAGAACGAATGAAAAGAACTGAAAGGTGTTTGTTCCGTTCAGAGAGCGGTTTTGAGGCTACTGTGTTGTTTTGTTTTAAAAGAGAATGGCTTTCAGTGTAAGTGCTGAAGTGTAATATTTTAACTTTTAAAAGTTTGCGTGGAACGAAAAAGCCGACAAGAGTAGAATAGTTTTTTAGGGTTCCGTACTTCAAAAGAAAATCAAGGAACTCTCATAGAGTTCCGTGTTTTTATTGGATCACTTCGTTGCAACTTCGTTGTCCGTTCGTCCGGCTGTCTGTCTGTCAAGACCCTTTTTCTCAAGATCGCGTGGAGGTATCATGTTGAAATTTATAGCAAATTACGTAGGTTTACGGTCCCTTGGAGCTCTAAAATCAAGCTTCAAGTCAATGCAATAAAAAAATACGGTCATTTATGCAACATAATTTGATACTCGCAAATATAATAAAACCTATTGGGACTTCCTGTTGACCTAGAATCATGAAATTTGGCAAGAAGTAAGGTCTCACAGCACAAGCAAAGAAAAATACCAAAAACTGTTAATTTGTAGTATTATCACATAAAAACATGCGATTCCAATCTTACATTTGCAGTTTGAGAATTTACCGTGACGTAGAGATCATTTTTTCAACTGAAAAGTTTTTTTCTTAGGATATATTCATCCCAATTAAGGAAACCTTCATTGTACGTACGTAGTCCAACAGGCACTTGGCCGGTTTTTTTTAACTTGCCAAAAGATTTGCACTCGTAGAAGGAGAACTTAACTTCGCATTTTCTAAAAAAACTGGTCAAGAGCGAATCGGACTCGCGCACCGAGGGTTCCGTTCCGATTTCTGAAAAAGTGTGCTATTTAGAGACATCGTTTTATTTTTCCTGTAATCTTTACATAAACTTCTATCACATAGAATAATTTCAGATTTTTCCCTTGGCACACTTCGGAGATAAGGGGGGGAACGGTATTTTTTTTTTTACATTTTTCATCAAAAGTCAAAAACTATGCGGCCTAAAAAAAAAATAAAAAAGGTTTAAGAATATGCAAATAGCCTTCTTTCATATGATACCCCACATGCCCTAGTAGCCCTATTTTGAATTTTTAAGACCCCCTTTCAGCACCTGTTACAAAAAAAATATAAATATTTTTATTTCTTTCTTATTTGCAAAATAGTTGAGTAAACGTCATATAAAACTGTTCTAAATTTCAAGTTGATAGCATTAGTAGTCCAGCTGTGACAGACAGACAGACAGACAGACCGACTGAGTGACACCATAAGGGTTCCTTTTTTACCATTTTGGTAAGGAACCCTAAAAATCTGCTACCAGTGATAATTTTTCAAGGTTAATTTAATCAGAATACTAATTCCCACCGCTGGGACTCAAGGCTCTTTATCTATAAAGGCACTTAGAGTATCTTAGTGCTATAATTATTCACATTTTCAGCCACCCGATCTTTAGCTCAAAGGTCATCTTCATGCCTAGCCTTTTCCCAACTATGTTGGGGTCAGCTTCCAGTCTTACCAGATGCAGCTCAATACCAGTATTTTACATGGATCGACTACCTATCTGACATCCAAAACCCAGTTCTACTTCAATAAGACTTCAGCTCAAAGGTTCAATAAATAAACTCAAGCCCACATACTTAACTTAAAACATATGGCGTTTTAATCACGATTATAACACCATTAAATAACACTAACACGTACTTTTTCCATGTCGTAAAACTAAAAGCCTACTTCTTCCCTATTTGGGGAGGGAAGGGGGCGTAAAAAGTAAATAAAATGTATAGATAACACTGGTCCCAAAGTGGTTACGTGTAGTGATCATAAAAATCTTTTATGTAGCCATGGATATGTTTTATGGAACTATTTATTACTAGCTTTTGCCAGCGGCTTCGTCCGCGTGGATGTCGGAAAATATCCCACGGGAACGTACTACCGGGAATTCCTTCCTTATTCTTTGCACAGAGGTTCCTTTTATAACGTAGACAAACGTTATAAAGGGAACCTCTGTTCAAATTTTCAGCTTTCTAGGTCCAAGAGTCTGGGCTGGGCGTTGATGAGTCAGTCAATCAGTCAGTCAGGACTTGTCTTTTTATATATATATAGATATATATAGGTATATAGATTTTAATAGATTTGGAATACTATTTGATGATTTGCCCTACCGCGTCAAAAGCTTACTCTATCAAATCTAGTGATTTAAATCTTTGAGCTGCAGTGTTTTACTTTACGACGTCAAAATAGCTATCTAGGAAACCACACCAAGTTACTTTCTTAAATTGACGGTAAAAACGCTATGTAGCGACGATCATACTTCCGTTGAGAAAAAAGTATAGGTCGTATATAGCTTCGTCTCTCTCTCACCTGGAATCATGATGGATCCATGATCTTTTTTCACGTCATAGTACGGCCCCTGGGCATTACAGGCATGTATATTGCGTGTTAAACCAAATTATTGCAGAATAAAAACACAAAGTTCTACAAAAAAAAAAAAAAAACCGGGCAAGAGCGAGTCGGACTCGCGCACCGAGGGTTCCGTTCCGATTTCTGAAAAAGTGTGCTATTTAGAGACATCGTTTTATTTTTCCTGTAATCTTTACATAAACTTCTATCACATAGAATATTTTTCTCTTTGCAAACTTCGGAGAAAAGGGGGGCGGGGAACGGTATTTTTTTTACATTTTTCATCAAAAGTCGAACACTGTGCGGCCTAAAAAAAAATTAAAATATGTTTGAAAATGTGCAAACAGCGCTCTTTCATATGATACCCCCATGACCTAGTAGCTCCACTTTGAATTTTTAAGACCCCCTTTCACCCCATGTTGCAAAAAAAAATACATATATTTTTATTTCTTTCTTATTTGCAAAATAGTTGGGTAAACGTCATCTAAAACTGTTCCAAATTTTAAGTTGATAGCACTAGTAGTTCTTGAGATATCCAGCTGTGACAGACAGACAGACAGACAGACAGACAGACAGACAGACAGACAGACAGACAGACTGAGTCACACCATAAGGGTTCCTTTTTTACCATTTTGGTACGGAACCCTAAAAACTGTCAAACTTAAAAAATATGACATGAAAAAGTTGTTAAGCCGATATTAAAATTAAATTACGCACACTGCCCCTAATACTTTAACTGTCAAACTTCCAGACATATTAAAAAGTTTATTTTATTAGTTAAAAACGTGTCGTACGTACTTTTGAATTAGGCAGAGTAATGTTTTTAGATTTATTACTTTGTGCTTCTTGAATCTTAAGTAGCCGAACTTCTGGTGACTTTTTTGGTTAAGTCCCTTTTTCCTTGTACTTGACGTTGGTTATTTGACGGAAGGTTTAAGTGAATTGTTTGAAACGAGGGCTGAATTTATTGTACATTTTGGTGTTAAATAAAATGTAGTACCTTCACATCAGGGTTGACCTTGATTTTGTGAAATCCAGACTTGTCTAATTTTGTGATAGACGATCAATGCATTTGTTTCGATATACCGCAGAGAACGTCTTTACTTAGGTATATTTTGTATGTTGTGTACTTTGAAATACACCGAGTATAATAGCTGAATAGAAATAGAAATCATTTATTTGCTTATATTGTAGATACATATACGTAAACAGATAAGATGGAATTTGTATAATAATATTAGCGGACCTGACAGACGTTGTCTTGCCCAAAACTGGAAGTCGATCGCAGCGCCACCTACAGGGTCCAATTGTGAATCTAAACCATCCAGCAAGGTTACAAGGTTTTTTTTTGTCATTTCAGAGGTGCTCCCATAGTGAAAGTTGTTCATAATCATGAGTAGAACACCAATTAAAAAATTTGCGCACTGCTTAAAAACTTTTCCTGTATACATTTTACCAGGTCTGTTGTTGTCTGATGTCGTGTTGTGAGAATGTTAGAAAGAGTGTGCTGTGTTACTATAATATCCAAGAGAAAGAAATCATAAAAATAACGAAAGTTAAACATAGCCTCAAGTTTTAGATCAGAAAAGCTAATATGAAAATATCGCATTTCAGATATGAAGCAACTTTTTTTTTTTTTTTTTTTTTGAGGGTGGGAAATCATCAAATAACTTCTCCCGCTCTGGGTGGAGCGGAAGGGCGTGTCAGACTTTTACTGACTAAAACCCACCCGTGTTCCTTCAGTTGCCTATGCCAGGGCCGCGGTAACCCCTTCGGACAATCCGCGACCCCAGCGGCAGATATGAAGCAACTTGAACTTGAACTTTTATGTACGAGTTCTTATTAAATCTTTAAATACGTCTTATATCCATTATGGTCCACTCAAACGCTTAGATCTACGTAGTACTGACGGTAAAAATACTAACCAACAAAAGGAATCAAAAAGCAGAAAGTTTTATAATATATTCCATTGCTTTAAAAGATTCAAGTTTTCGATTCGTGCGAAAAGAAATTACCAATTCACGTTATTAAGGTGAAGACTTAAGAAAAGCCAAAGCTTCAGGCTTGTAAAGAATATTCAAGTTAATTTGGAAGTCGGTAGCAGCACGTAGGAAACTGTACTGGCAACATTGGGGCGCGGAAAACTAAGAAAAGTTTAACTCTACTCTCTACTCCACATTCGGCGACTGATTGTATTATAGATGAGGGCCACTTGATTGAAGTTCGCCGCTGAAATAACAAGTGGCAATTAGTTTGGGAGATATAAGAAACGGCTAGCTGAAAAAGAGCAGTTGCAGAAATTGTAAGGAAATAAACATAATTAATTATTTACGCAACGTGTGTCGATACTCTTGCGCCATCCCATCTTCCTGGCTCGGCGTGCTGTGCTGGCGCTGCTGCTGCGGCTGCGGAAAACCTCAAGCGGCGGAAATATAATAACCTTATCGGTAATTATATTTTCGAGCCGTTTGGGGTTGAAACCCTTGGGCCGTGGGGTCCAAGTGCTCTTGTTTTATTCAACGAAATCTCCAAACGGCTGGTTGACACTTCCCGTGACCCGAGGGCTGGCTTTTACTTTGGCCAGAGGCTTAGCATTGCCATACAACGTGGCAATGCCGCCAGTCTCTTGGGTACTCTACCAGTCGACAGCGATGCGGAGGAATTTTTCGACGCCATATTTTAGTTTTTTAATAGTTTAGTTAGGATATAATTTTGTTGTTTATAGGTTATGTTTATCCAATAAAGTAATTTTATTAATTATTTGTCCAAAACATAAGTATACACATGGCATGCAAGATGTTACATTAAAGTTATATCAATAAATCAGTGTCTAACCATAGCCGCTACTAGAGTGAGGACAAAATAACATTCTGTATATCAGCTCCAATCTTAGATGCAAGCGTTTAAGGCTTGTCTGTTGCAAAAAGCGCGGTCACTGTCGGACTGCATAGAAAAGAAAGAGAAGCGCGATGACACAACGCTTGCAAAATATGAAGTAATTATCGATTTACAAAAAATCTGTTGATTAAACTAAAAAAGTAATGAGAAGAAATCATTCCTTATTAGTTTGTAAAGAACTGTATAAATTTATGAACACTTTTAATGAAAACTGTAGGAGTAATATGGTAACAAGTCGAAAAAATAGACCGAAATAGACCTGGTTTTAGGTTTTTTTTTCCTTAGTTCTACAAACTAAAATAGATTTTAGGACACATGAAATCACTTCTTATGTATTGTAGATTACTATGTATTTTTTCCTATCAGAAAGATGCTATAGTTAGGAACTGTAAAAGATGGTTACAAAGTTACTTAGTTTCGCCGTATTTTAGGAAGGAGCAGTCTTAATGAAGGGCTAGTGTTATTTGAGTATTAAATTGTGATGCTTTCTTAAACAATACTTTTTTTATTTCTTATTGTTTCATTTTAATAACGATTTGTTTAATTACATACTAATAATAATAATTGTTTTTAAATAATTATTTTATTCTGTTGTAGTTTGCGTCATGTTTACCGAAAATAAACGTTTTTTCTTTCTTTCTTTCTTTTTCTTTCTAAATATTAACAAAGATAAACTTGTCAAGTATTAAAGTAAAATATTTAAAAGCTAGTTCAGGAGTTGTTTCCGTCGCATTCATTTCTGACGAAGCTATACCACATCGGCCTCCCAATGTCGAATGCAACCATGTAAAAGCTTTTTCTCAAACATGCATGGAAATATTGTCATTATTTTCGAAAAAAGAACACGCGAAGTATCGAATTTACGGTCAAAGAAAATCAAATCCATTGCAGGAGCGTTTTTTGAATTTGGAACAATCATCGCTCCAGCAATGTTGTATGAAACGGCGCGCGGGGGTTATTACTCTTTGATTGGATCTCTGTTATCATTCTTGGCATTCCAAAGTAAGTCTCTTTGCTTAGTACAAATTGCGTTCACGTGGCTGTATAGCCATAAATGCGTTAATTGTTGAGGAGTTCTCCTAGTAAGAACCAGGAGAATTGGACCTGATGGTGAAGTCACCATCAGCTCCACTTCAGCATATGCATTGTGACGGACGAGCATAAATTGATAATCGAATCGCCACCCGTTAAATACTTATTATTGAGTAGTTCCGATGGCCATTATGCGGTCTTCATCATCAGTTCCACTTCACCAAATGGCGATATTCAAGAGCAAATGCACAAGTTATTTTAAAAAATACCCAAATCTCTATAGGTGTGCCTATAAAATTTGAGGGTTTCCCTCGATTTTCATGGGATCCGCTCATCAGATTCTAACTTGGTGACCATGGGACCACCTCAAAAGCATACCCTATCAAATAAAAATAATTTTTAAAATCGGTCCACAATTGACGGAGAAATCGTCGTCGGTTAATAAAAAGCCATCTACATTATGGGCACAATTTATTCCATACTGAAACGGCATTATCTTGAAAAATTATTGAAATTTTATTTCCCTGCATTATTTTGAGAAAAGCACTATATATGCCTCGGCGGAAATGGCAATTGCCTGTCTCGTATTAGTGAAGTCCTCGCCTACTGCTCGGCCTTCAAACTCATACTCGTCCTGCAATTGCCTATTTCACGGCCTTTGCACTAACAACTATGTACTATTTCTCAAACATGCATGGAAATGTTGTCATTATTTTCGAATAAAGAACACGCGAAGTATCGAATTTACGGTCAAAGAAAATGAAATCCATTGCAGGAGCTTTTTTTGAATTTGGAACATTACACCGCTCCAGCAATGTTGTATGAAACGGCGTGCTGGGGTTATTAAATACTCTTTCATTGGATCTCTTTTATCATTCTTGGCATACCAAAGGCAGTCTCTTTGCTTAGTATAAATTGCGTTCACGTGGCTGTATAGATAGCCACAAATGCCTTTCGGCACAGATGTTAGATAGAAAATTGGCGGCAAAGCTGAAAATTCATCTTGATTTGAAAATTTATATTTAAGTATTATGTATGTAAATAAAGAAAAAGAAAGAAAGAAAGAAAAAGTATTTATTGTGACTCGCACAGAACTAAAACTAAAACACAAAATAAAAGTTGAAAACAAACAAAATAATTATATAAAAAAAAATTAAAAAAAGTAAATAAAAAACAAAAAAAGTCCTGTACGAGGCCAAAAGGTCCCTATCTCAGCATAATGCTGCGGCACTTAACATGAGTGTCGCAGCGCTGGTATTCTGATAGGGCCCGCTGTGATGTCACGGGCAGATATACTAAAATACATAAATAATTATAAATAGATACAAATAGATAAAATGTAAAACGTTACAAACACAAATAATAAATATTAAAAAAAAACAACTTAATTCAGTCCGCGTGTGAGCGCCCCGCGTTACCACATTACTTGTCTACCCACAAAGTATCTGTGGCATTACAAATACTACTTATAATCTGTGGGCACAGTAATGACAAGCAAAGGAACGCAAGTGCCAATGCGCCATTGCGCTCACGACGCTTATCAACACAAATTAAATAAATGTAAAACATGTTACGCGCATCACTATTAAGGAAAGCGCTGACACCATAGCACGAGGCACGCCGCGTGCGCATCATCGACCCAGTTGCTACGAGGGGAAACTGCTGACACGGAGCACGAGGCCCGAAGGCACCGTCTACGTGACCGAGCCCGCGCACTTCGTATCCACCATCGATCGGGTCAATTTGATTTTCATTAATTGTAATTTTTTATTTAATTAAATTAGTTTGCAATAAAATTCGGTTTTTTTTAGTCCTCCGGCAGTAGCCTACGTAATTGGCGCAGTCGGTAGGATTCCCGGGTCGTACTTGCGATTATCGGTATATCGCACCGCGTTCGTTACGATAGACTTTCAACGTCGCACCGGGAGATCCTGAACAACGAGACTACGCCGGAGATCCAGATATCGATACCGCTCAACGAAGACCAGAATGTTCATGTAAGTCCGCTGAATTTTCTTAGTGGTTGCTTGTTTCTTTTAGTGTGTAGGTTCCACATACCTTATCCAACATTTTTTATCCACGTAGATCGAGTACACCTAGGTTAGTTAGTAGTAGGAATAGAAGTGTAGATTCTAGACGCAGTATTAGTCCTGAAATAGAACCCGAGTGATCTGTGCTATTTTTACAGACATGTCAAAAGCTTTTGACTGTGTCAATCATGATATTTTATTGAACAAGCTTAATAGCTACGGTCTAAGGGGAAACGTGCTGAATCTCTTGAAATCCTACCTCAGTAACCGCACGCAATATACGGAGATATCCAGAATTTGTCTTAAATCAAAATGTGAACAAAAATATCAATCTGATGGTAAAACTGTTAAATTCGGTGTACCGCAAGGTAGTGTATTGGGTCCCCCGCTGTTTTTGCTTTATATAAATGATCTGCCCCGTCATATACCAAACCCAATGGTTCTATTTGCCGATGACAGCACAGCAATGATAAAGTGTACAAATATTAATAATTATGAACCGGACATCAATCTTAACCTTAGAAAAATTATTGATTGGCTTGATAAAAACAACTTGGTAATAAACTTACCAAAGACTAATGTGATGCATTTTCACCAACGTACAATTCCACCGAACGTTAATGTACAGTACAATGGACAAGTGATCAATCAAACAAAGGTCGCGAAATTTTTAGGGATTCATATAGACGATCAATTAACTTGGAAACCGCAAGCAGAAGAGGTGTGCAAAAAGTTAAGCACTGCAGCTTATGTTCTTTTTAACCTGGCAAAAAAAGTTGACATAAAGACTTCTTTAGTAGCATATCATGGTTTGGTCGCATCGGTCTTGAGATTTGGAATCATCTTTTGGGGTAACTGCAGTCTAAGAGATAACATATTTAAAGCCCAAAAACGTTGTGTTAGAGCTATGTGTAGTCTTAAACCTAGAGATAGTTGTGTACCTCTGTTCAAGTCCTTGAAAATTCTTACTTTTCCGTCATTATATATTTTGGAAATGGCACTTTTTGTAAAAAGAAATGAAAAATTGTTTGCTAAGGTCTCGGACACCAAGAAATGTCCCGTGCGAAGTCAATACAAAAACCTCTTAACTATCGGTGTCTATAAAACAGCACTACTTAGGAAAAGTGTTTTCTGCATGGCTCCAATGATATTTAATAAACTACCGGACAGCATAAAAAGTGACTCCTTTCAGCAATTTAAAAATAAACTTAAAGTTTTTTTGATACAGAAATGTTATTATTCGTTATGTGAATTTTTGAATGACCCTATGTGTGACATCTAGACAGTTTATAATTATTGACATTATTTGATATATTTTTGTGCATAATCTGGACTTGATAAAATAATTTATTTGTATCTTAATCATTTTTATTATTATTTTTGTTTTTTTATTTAATCTTTTTTTTCATTATTTTATATTTTTTACTAATTCTATTGACATTATTTGTTAAATTTTGCATGCCAAAACTCAGGCAGAATGTACCCGGCTCACTATATTTTTATAACAACCTTATTGTACAATACCTACATTCTATGCGAATAAATGATTTGATTTGATTTGATTTGATTCGAGATGGCCGATTTAGATTGTATATTTAAAACCCTCCGCTTAATTCCCGACTTTGATGGGAATCCGAATGTACTTACCAGGTTCATCAAATTGTGCGACCAGTTAGCAGTTCAGTATATCCGAGAGGATCAACCGTTAAATAAATTAGCGCTATTAAATGGCATACTGAACAAGGTTACGGGGCCCGCCGCCCGTCTGATTAACGCTAACGGAATACCTGACGATTGGGCAGGCATACGTAGTGCTCTTGTTAATAATTTTGCCGACCAGCGAGATGAGACCGCTCTCTACAACGATTTGGCTTTACTTACACAAGGTTCCGGTACGCCGCAGGAATTTTATGAGCGTTGCCAGAGTCTTTTTAGCACTATCATGACATACGTTTCATTGCACGATACCCTAGATTCAACTATTGCGGCTAAACGCGATTTATATCGTAAACTAACTTTGCAGGCCTATCTCCGCGGTTTGAAAGATCCTTTAGGCGCACGTATTCGATGTATGAGACCAGGAACTATTGAGAAGGCTCTAGAGTTCGTGCATGAGGAGACTAACACTATGTATTTGCAGAGCAGAAATGATAGCTTGTCGGATAAAAAATCTTCAGCTCGAATACCACCTAATCAGCAACACGAAATTAATCATAAAATACCAGTCTATTCAAATAACATGCTTGTTCCGTTTAAGCCTAATCCTTTTAATATGCCTGGTCCGTTTAGACCGCAAGGACCGCAATTTATACCACGGCCTTTTCCATCTCAGCACCAATTTGCAGTGCCATTTAATTCAAATAACATGCAACCACGTGGCCCGACCCGTACGCAGCAAGCATTTGGCGCTCCACCGCCTAATAATAATCAAGGTGGTTCTGGATTCAGAATACCTCCAAGAAATCCGCATCCGTCAAATAACGGTCCCAGGCCGATGAGTGGCGTGAGCCACTTCGTGCCCAGGCCCCTGCCTGCTTCCAACAGCTGGAATTGGGCACTACAGGGCAATCCACCACCTTCCAACTACCTTAAAACCCGCGATGTTAATGTGAACGAGTGTTCAAATTATGGAGAAGACTACTATTACCCCGACCTATTTGACTATTTTTATATTGACCCCTATAACCAAGACTACTTTTACTTCAACGACTGTACATATGACTATGTCACACCGGAACGGACCGACGACGGGAGTAACGACAAGGACAAGCCAAGTACTGCTGACCAACAGCAACCCTCAACCAATCAGGATTTTCAGAAAGCTCCGAAGTCAAACAACTCAGGATAGAATTGAATCTACAGACCCAAAGACAATTGCCGTATATTCGTATCCATAACCCTCCTTTAAACCTACTTATAGATACCGGGGCAAATCAATCGTTCATCAATCCGGAAGCAGTCCAAAATTATTTCCCGCACATACCCCTTAACTACGATCCATTCGAAGTTACTAACGTTCATGCCACAAGTAGAAATGACTACTCCGTTAATTTACCCTGCTTCCCCGAATTCGGTGACACAGAATCAATTAAATTATTCGTATACAGATTCCACGATCATTTTGACGGTTTGATAGGAATGGATTTACTGACCAAATGGGAGGCTAAATTAGATTTGAAGGATCTTACATTAATAACTAGGTTCGCCATTAATCCTATCCAAATTTATAATTCTCGAAATTTAAATCTTTATGAGGAAATTATACCCGCTGGAAATTCCAAATTAATTCGATTACCTGTTAACGCACCAGATGGTGAAGTTTTTGTAGAGGAACAAATAATTTGTAATTGCATTATATCCGAGTGCCTGACCACTGTTTCTAACAGCCGCGGTATGGTTGAGGTGACGAACCCAACCAACAACGATATAATATTTTCGCTGGACCATGCTACCCAGGCGACGATACTCAATGTTGAATGCAATAGTAGTGAGCAAATGCTACCACGTGCTAAAGATGTTACATTCCGATTACGCACCGATCACCTAAACGAGGAGGAAAAAGCAAATTTACTGGCACTATGTTCAAAGTACGCTGACGTCTTTTACATTGAAGGCGAGACATTAACCTTCACCAACCAAATAAAACATAATATTAAGACAACCGATGAAATTCCAATCTACACTAAAAGTTACAGATACCCATTCATACACCGTCAAGAAGTTAGTGATCAAATAGCGAAGATGTTAAATCAGGGAATCATTAGGCCGGCATCTGAATCCGCATGGAGCTCACCAATTTGGGTTGTTCCAAAAAAGGTTGACGCCTCTGGAAAACAGAAATGGCGTATAGTTGTAGACTTCCGGAAGCTAAATGAAAAAACCATTGACGACAAATACCCTATCCCGAATATTACAGATGTCTTGGACAAATTAGGTAAGTGTCAATATTTCAGTACACTTGACCTGGCATCAGGTTTTTACCAGGTTGAAATGAATCCCAATGACATTCCTAAAACCGCTTTTAACGTTGAACATGGGCACTTTAAATTTTTGAGAATGCCCATGGGACTAAAAAATTCCCCTTCCACATTCCAACGAGTGATGGACAACGTACTCAGAGGGCTCCAAAACGTCATATGTCTCGTCTACCTTGACGATATTATTATATTCAGTACCTCTCTCCAGGAGCACATGAACAACCTGGAAAAAGTGTTCCAAAGATTGAGAGAATCTAATTTCAAAATCCAATTAGATAAATCAGAGTTTTTAAAACTCGAGACCGCGTACCTAGGTCATGTCATCAGTACCGAAGGGATAAAGCCTAACCCAGATAAGATCAGAGCTATTCAAAATTACCCCATACCCAAAACACCTAAGGAAATTAAACAGTTTCTCGGACTTCTCGGTTATTACCGAAAATTCATTCCAGACTTTTCTCGTATTACGAAACCTATGACACAATGTTTAAAGAAAGGCAAGAAGGTATCTTTAGACTCAGACTATATTAACTGTTTTGAGAAGTGTAAGACTCTACTGACCAACGACCCTATACTTAAATATCCCGACTTTGACAAAGAATTCATATTAACCACTGACGCTTCCAATTTTGCAATCGGCGCGATACTCTCACAAGGTTCTATTGGCTCGGATAAACCTGTAGCTTACGCGTCACGGATACTTAATGAAAGTGAAGTAAATTACAGTACCATAGAAAAGGAATTACTAGCCATTGTGTGGGCAACAAAATACTTTAGGCCTTACCTCTTTGGACGCAAGTTTAAAATAGTAACGGACCACAAACCATTACAGTGGGTTATGAGCCTCAAGGAACCAAATTCACGATTAACCAGGTGGCGGTTAAAATTAAGCGAATACGATTTTTCCGTTATCTATAAAAAAGGCAAACACAACACTAATGCCGACGCCCTTTCTCGCGTCGAGATATACAACGAGGAAGTTAGTTCGATGATTGCAAACGCAACTGACAGACCACCATCCCTAGCTAACTCCAACACCTTGACAGCACATACCTCTGAGGAAAATCCCATACTTGAAATACCCATCACCGACGAACCACTTAATAAATTTCACCGACAGTTGTGCTTAACCGTTGTAGGTGGCTTTAAAAAACGGACTACTGCAACCAAGCCATTTGACACCCATACTCGAACATCTGTCCAGCTATCTGAATCTAACCTAGATGAGGATCTGGTCAATGCCATTAAAGAATACGTCAACCCTAAGATCAAAACTGCCCTGTTAATAAATCCACCCCTTGCAATGTACAACATAATCCCTCTGTTACAAAAATATTTTAAAAGCTCATCTATGAAATTGGTATTGGCAAAGAAAGAACTTGAAAACGTAAAAGAATATCTAAGGCAGCAGGAAATTATTCGTCATTACCACGAAGGCAAGACCAACCATCGTGGCATTAACGAATGCTTTCTAGCTTTATCTGTTAAATATTATTGGCCTAAGATGCGAGAACACATAACCAAATTCATAAATGACTGCACAATATGTGGGCAAGCAAAGTACGATAGGAACCCCATAAAGCAGAAGTTCAAAATAGCGCCCCCCGCCACCAGACCGTTCGAAATAGTACACATGGATACTTTTTCAGCACAGAATGAAAAATACGTAACATTCATAGACGCCTTCTCAAAGTATGGTCAAGCTTACCTCCTTCGAGATGGGACTGCAGTTAGTATTATACAAGCTTTACTAACTTTCAGCACGCATCATGGCCTACCACTAACCATTATTACAGATCAAGGGACCGAATTCACCAACCAAATGTTCTCCGAGTTCTGCAAGGTGCATAAAATAATTCATCACCAAACACTCGCATACTCACCTAACGCTAACGGTAACGTGGAACGCTTCCATTCCACTATACTGGAACATCTTCGTATTTTGAAACTAAAATACAAGGATGAGCCAGTTGTACATCTGATGCCATATGCTATCATAGCGTATAATAGTTCGATCCATTCCTTTACACGATGCAAGCCATACGACCTTACATTAGGACACACTGACCCACGAGACCCGGTTGACATAGATTTGACCGGACACCTACTACAACAATATACCGAAACGCATAGAGAACGCATGCAAAAAGTGTACGAACTAATTAATGAGACGTCTCTCGCTAATCGAACGGCGCTCATAGAGAGTCGTAATAAAACCCGAGAGGATGAGCTCGACTATGAACCCGACCAGCAAATATTCATCAGTAATCCCTCCGCTAGTAGATCTAAACTCGCACCTAGATACAACCAGGACACCGTCCTAGCCAATTTACCAATCCACATTTATACTTCTAAGAAAAAGGGACCTATAGCTAAATCTAGACTAAAACGCGTCCCTAAAAATGCGAATTTGTTGCAGGATACCCCTGATGCTGTCACTTAGCCTAACATGGGCGCAGGAAATCAATCTAGAACGACTAGAGAATGGACCAGGACTATTGCCCTTCAAACTAGGACCCATGAAACTCATCACTCATTATCATACATTCCTGCAGAACATAGAACTTACAGACATAGATAACAACATTGATGAAATACGAACTCAACTTATTAAGGCGCTACCAAAATAAATTGGAGGATTTTTGGTAACCATTTACTTCACTATCGCAGCATGTATGGATTTAATTTTTGGATATAGGTTTATTGACTATTTGATTAATACTTTGACTGAAGGAAAACACGATTGGGTTAAATTTCCTCGATAGAATTTAATTCCGAAAAGACCTCTACTTTTTTATGTTTTTTTTCTATAATTCTAAAATCCTAAGTCATTTCATTACAAAATCACATTTAAAATGTGCGTATTAAGTAATTGAAAATTCTGGCTGAACACAATTTTGATAGATAGCTTAATTTATTTTTAAACAATTTTTATTTCATTTGGCGCTTTTATTTTGGTTCCAGCGCGTTGTTGCGCTCTCTTTTTTTCGCATGTGGAAGTAATTAAATCTGTCTCTTTCTTATTCCCGCCAAGTTCACTTTTTTTGTATCACCTTAAAGCCACAGATAGACTAGACAATTACACTCGCACTTTATACGAGCTTCAAATAGACAGTTTGAACGTGAAATTAAATAAAGCCTCATCTCATCTACAAAGCCTAAAGCCTAATCGATTCAAGAGAGGTCTAGTAGATGGTCTCGGATCTGTAATCAAGAGCATTACAGGAAACCTGGATCATACAGATGCCAT
The DNA here is from genome assembly GCA_905163495.3 of Cosmia trapezina. Taxonomy (NCBI): domain Eukaryota; kingdom Metazoa; phylum Arthropoda; class Insecta; order Lepidoptera; family Noctuidae; genus Cosmia; species Cosmia trapezina. Next base: position 6,718,027 of record LR991027.1, on the reverse strand, counting down.
TAAATATGATAACGCCCTTAAAGCCCTTAATGATAATCAGCAACAAATAGCTATTGAGCAAAATCATCATATAAGCCTGAGCAAAGATTTGATGAATGAGCATACAAAAATAATTACAAAATTAGTAGAAAACCAAGTACAATTAAATGACAGTCTGCATATTTTACTTGACGCCAATAAGTATAAACAATACAACCTCATAAAGTTTGCAAAGTTTTCGCAAATACTGCAAATAATTAGCAGTAACGTAGATAGTTTATTAAGCGAATTAAGTAGGTTAGAGAACGCAATAGCACTTTCCGGTCAATTGCATACTCATCATTCTATGTTAGGTACAGAAATACTAAGCGATATGATACGCAAACTAAGCGTGCTTTATAATAAAGACCAACTACTAGAATTAGAAATCAGAGAATATTATGACATCATCAAACCATTAGCTTATTATCGCGGTAGTCAAATAGTTTTTGCGTTTAAATTCCCCATAACGTCTCCTCTAAAATTCCTGTTGTATAAGTTAGTCATTGTACCAAATAGAAATAAGCAAGCCATCATCCCGTCCTTCCCATTCCTAGCAATCACTGGAAACATTCATGCGTACATAGAGGCAGAATGCCCGAAGGTAGCTTCAGAGTATCTCTGCGAAGAAAAACTCAACCATCAAATGAGAACCCAACCAGACTGCATCTGCGATATCATTGGAAGTCAAACACCACACAAATCATGCAATACAATTACCATTAGCCTGACGAATCCCGCGATGGAAAAATTGGATGACCGCCGCTACGCTCTCGTGTTCCCGAAACCAACACAAGTCCAGTTAATCTGCGAACAAGAAGAATCCATAACCCTAGCCGGAAGCTTCCTAGCCACTATTCCACATAATTGCAAGTTACGGACAGACGAGTTCACCATTATCAACATCAACGACCACATTAGGGGACAACCCATGAAGATAAGCAACGTGCCAGATGACATCGACGGATCAACCATGCCACCTCTTCAAATCAGTGCTATTAACTTAAAGAAGCTGCACGATATTCAAGATAGAATAGACTCACAGAAGTCAATCCACATTGAACCAACCTCAACCATTTACCATACGACAATCCCATTTTATGGTACACTACTTGCCTTATTTGTACTGGGAGCAATACTATCATACCGAGTCCACAACCACCGAAAGAAGCAGATGACAACTCCAGAAGAAGCCACGTACGCCGAGCCTGAAACATCTGGAACCCGGCGGAACCAGCCAGCACCCCAAGATCTATCTAATCTCTCGACGATATTTTCATCTCAAAATCTGAAATAGTCGTCGATCTGAGGGGGGAGGTGTTACGCGCATCACTATTAAGGAAAGCGCTGACACCATAGCACGAGGCACGCCGCGTGCGCATCATCGACCCAGTTGCTACGAGGGGAAACTGCTGACACGGAGCACGAGGCCCGAAGGCACCGTCTACGTGACCGAGCCCGCGCACTTCGTATCTACCATCGATCGGGTCAATTTGATTTTCATTAATTGTAATTTTTTATTTAATTAAATTAGTTTGCAATAAAATTCGGTTTTTTTTTAGTCCTCCGGCAGTAGCCTACGTAATTAACATGACGACTGTGTAGTGTAAACAATAATTAATGTCTTGAAGTAGAATTTACAATAAAAAAATAGTGTTACGTGGTAATTACTGACGGTATTGAAGGTGAAATAAACTAATGAAGAGAGTGATTGTAATTACAAACGCAAAATACAAGTGACAGACAACGAAATGAAAGAATGCAACCTGTGTCTCGTTTACAATCCGATTAAGTACTGAGCAAGGAGCAAGTAAGCTATCACAAACAGAAAACAACTACTGCGCCTATACACTGAAAAATCGCCGCCACACGCTCAGACCACCATTGCCAGCTGCGTGCAAACTAAGGGTAAGTTCAAAATCAGATGGAATCTTTTTGAAGCTGCAGTAAATGATGTTTAAATTTTAATCTAAAAGTACTAACTGTTTTTATAGCACGGAAAGGCGGTGGCAAGTCATTCCAGCAACGAGAGGCAGCGAATTTGAAGCATCCGCGAAATGCAGCAGTTTTATGCGATGAGGCTAACATGAGGTATGAAGATGCTCTGGTTTTAAAGTTATGGACATCACGCGACCACAACAGTTTCTTATATAAATAATCTGGTTTCTTAGTGAGAATAGTGCCAAAGAGTAGGGTAGCCAGGTGAAGCTTTCTGCGCGCTGACATTCTCATCAAATTACCCTTATTTAAAAATGGAGTGATATGGGATCGTGGTGGGACATTGTAGCAGAACCTTACACAGGCATTCTGCACCCGCTGGATAAGTTTTTCGCTTCTACCGAGAATGCACGCCCCATACACAGTGTCAGCGTAATTCAGCTTGGATAGAACAAGTGACTCACATAGCATGACACGCATATCCACACTTATGTAGGGACGAACACGATACAAGAGCTTAAGTCGGTAGAAGCAGTTGCGAACAGCCTCCAGTATGTGAGTTTCGAAATGCAGCTGACCGTCAAATACTACCCCAAGATTACGAGCTTCCAACACCCTCTCCACATCACATCCATCAATCCTGAGGTCCAAGTTGCAAGCAAGCATTTTGTTCAGGAAATCCCTAGATCCCATCACAATATACTTGGACTTACTTGGATTTAGGACCAGGGAGTTTCTTTTGGACCAAGCCGAGATCCTGTCCAAGTCTTCATTTATTTTGCTTACAGTTTCAGCAGTATCCTGTGAGCGAAAGGAGAGGTACAACTGCAGATCGTCGGCGTAAAGATGGAACTTGGTGTTGATCAGGCAGTTGGTAATATCAGCACTATACAGGATGAAGAGAAGCGGCCCTAAAATCGATCCTTGCGGCACGCCCCTATCCACACGCTTCGGACCAGAGGACACGGTATCTCCGCTGTCGCTTGTCACCTGGACAAACTGTGTTCGATTATTAAGGTAACTCGCAAACCATTTTACCGTTTCATTATCACAACCATAGTAAGACAGCTTGGAAAGAAGAAGCGAAGTATTGATTGAGTCAAAAGCACGTGAAAAATCCAGTAGGACAAGCAGGGATCCCATACCCTTGTCTCTGGCCTCAAGAATGTTACCAACTACATCAAGAAGGGCTGTCACTGTGCTGTGGGACCTGCGAAATCCAGATTGAGCAAGCGGTAAAATGCTATGGTGCTCAAGATATGCCCTTAGTTGGTCAGAGACAACCCTTTCGAGAACCTTGCAGTAAGCTTATTGGGCGGAGGTCTTTGACAGTAGTGGGGTTAGGTACTTTAGGGATTGGTCTAACTATTGCCATTTTCCACAGATCAGGGAAAGAAGAGGTGACTATCGATCTGTTAATGATAGCTGTGAGAACAGCAAGTGTACGAGGCAGTGTCAACATCAGTTCATAAATAACAAATTTACATTCATAATAAATATAAAGTGAAATGAAGATTGATTGTAGGTACTCCACCAAATTTAAGATCAGAAGCCAAATTGGCAATGGAAAACCTGCTTCCAGCGAAGTCAAAAGAAAAATATATGAAAATTTTATGATTTGGAAAAACGAGAAAAAAGTGAACATTTTCTCTGAAACAGTATTTTTGGCGTATTTTAATGAGATTGCTAAAACTAAAAACCCATCTACATTATGGACAATTTATTCCATGCTGAAATGTACAGTTCATATTAAAAACGGCATTAACTTGAAAAATTATGGAAACTTAACTAACTACTTTTATTTCCCTGCATTCTTTTGAGAAAAGCACTATATATGCCTCGGCGGAAATAGCAATTGCCTGTCTCTTATTAGTGAAGTCCTCGCCTACGGCTCGGCCTCATACTCGACCTGCAATTGCCTATTTCACGGCCTTTGCAATAATGTACTATTCCTGGATCTACTTGAGAAAAGTGTATCAAGGTAGGAAATACTTTACTGAAATGTAGTTACTATTAGTTCGACTGCAGTGCGGCTTCGAGAATGTGCGGTTAAATTATCAGTTCCATAGAGACTTGGCTTAAAATAGAGTAAAATGTTGTGAGGAAAGTTTTGAGTATGAATGTCGATGGCTATAAGAGTAGGCGAAGACCAAAGAAACGATGGATGGACTGTGTGAAAGATGACATGGCTAGAAAGGGAGTGACTACCGAGATGACGTCTAATTGCGTGGAAAAAAGGGACATGTTGCGCCGACCCCAAACAGATAGGGATAAGAGCAGGAGAATGAGACTGGTTTAAGACTTGTCTCGCCATTTGAATATTAATAGCAATACATAGATTAATTTAACTAAAGATAGACTGGTGGTGTTCTTTAGTTTCTACCTCTATTGGAAGAAGAAATTACAGCGCTGGGGCCAAGTTTTAGCTGATAAATAAAAAGTAAGTTTAAAAACTAAAACCGGACTACTATAAATCTCGTTCTAAAAAGTATGAAACAAGAAAATATTCTCATCTGAAATTATAAAATGACAGACAAATTAAAATCCGGAGTCACAAGTCATGTTCAGTCGAACAGATGACGTGTGACTCCGGATTTTTAATTCTCTGTCTTTTTCTAATTTCAGAACGTGATTTTTCAGTAGTCGGGTTTTAGTTTTTAAACTTATTTTTTCTTTATTAGCTAAAAATTAAGCTGCATTATAAACTGAAATATACTTAGTAGTTTCTCGTGTGTCATATCAGCCACCGTTCCAAAACTCATCAGGAATTTACTGCGGGAAAATATCTTCAAACTTTCAAGCACTTTAAGGTAGGTATTTAGCGTCAAGCACTTTTAGTAACTCAAAACGTGCTCTACGTAGCTGCAAAACATCTTTGCGTTGCACTCAGGAGCACGTTAGTTTTATACTTACATATAGGTGCGCTCAGACTGACTACTTTAATTGCTCAATTCTGGCTAATATTGGTGTAATCTAACATTACATCAGCTTAGCCTTTAGCATTAGGCCGGATATTATAGTATATAGATACAAAATGATGTTAAATAAAATAGAATTGAAATTATATGTATAAAATTAAATAAAATAAAATATGATCTGACTGATTGACTGACTCATCAACGCCCAGCGCAAACCCTTGAACCTAGAAAGCTGAAATTTCGCACAGAGGTTCCTTTTATAATTTAGACAAGGAATAAGGAAGGATATCCCGGTAGGACGTTCCCGTGGGATATATTCCGACATCCACGCGGGCGAAGCCGCGGGCAAAAGCTAGTAAGTAATAAATTTTAATTTAGTAAATGATCATTTATAATTATCAAAATGTATTTATATTATCAGAAATTAAGCCTATTTGTATTTGTATAATATTACATGATACCAGTGGTGGCCCAGTGGTAACGGCCGCGGCTTGAAGGTCGTAGGTTCGAACTCTGACAGGCGCTTCACTTTGTGTAAATTATTTCATCACCACTGCTCTCAAAACGGTGAAGGAAAATCTTGAAGAAACGGGCATGTCCTATAACCAAAAATTTTAAGATACGGCCAGCGCGTGGTGAATTATGGCCCACTCCCTCTCACAGAGATTAGGCCTGTGTCCCAGCAGTGGGAACATTACGTAACATCAACCAATTTACTGAGTTCCCAACATGTAACAGAGATATGGCCACATCATATCGAATACATTAATTAGCCATACAGAATTTATTATGGAGCGACTATTTCCGAAACAATTAAAAGCAATTTCTAGGAAATAAACGAGATTGCTCCGCTCATTGCCCCACTACCTGCAGCAACTGTTGCTGGGCAAAAATTGCCCGTATAAACGCAGCTTAAGATGTCGCGTTCAGCTTAAAATAGTTTGTATAGGGGACCTAGTTAATGGGAGTTTTCAAAGAAATGTTAGCAAGTATCGGAGTGGAAACTTTTGGGAGTTGACGTTTTGGAATTGATGTAGAAAGATTCCTTTTTATGTTGTTCATCGATTGTGAGCTTTTATAATTTCTGACGTGGTGATATTATCGTGACGGCCGCGTGCACGACACGGCATCACGATAAAGTATAAAAAGTTTTTTTTTACAAAAAATAGAAAAAACGACTTCAAAAAAAACACTACAAAGTGAAATATAACTTTAAATTCTGAAGTCTGTGGCAAAAAATTAAAATACAGATCCAGACATCGAATTCCGATATTATAGTTATTTTTCACTTTGTAGCGTTTTTTTTTTTGGAAGTCGGTTCTTTTTGCAATACATAATATACCGATAATATGTAGTACTACGTATGTATGTAGATACCTAGGTACAGTATAGTACCCAACTGATATGGCTTACCGAGGTTCCTGCGCAGAAGATGAATGTTCAAAGCCTGGGAAATGTTATTGACCAATCGGAACGCTCCACGCACCGTGCTTCTTTATCCTGTACCGCTATTGGTCGGCAGCTGCCGCCATGATGTTAGTCAGCCGCCATACTTGCGATTAAGACGGAACTACAAGCTGCAGTGTATTATGAACCTTATAGTAGTGATCTAAGGTTGATTGTAAGTTTTAAGCAATCTCGTTAATCTTCGGGGCCATACGTTCTTTTCTGCGCGAACGAAGATTCACGACGCGCCTTGTTAGTTGGGTACTACTGTAGCTAGGTACGTAACATTGATTACGGTTTCGCAACAGTATATCATATAGTCGAACCCTTACAATGAAATGAGGGCTCTAATGAGAGCAAGCCTGTGTCCCAGCAACGGGAACGTTATAGGCTGATTATGTTTATGTTACCAATGAAAGCTCGACTGCATTTGCCAGATACTTAATTGCAGAATACTTCTGAATAGGAAATCAAAATCAAATCAGGAATCTTGTTAGAGACACTTCGTAAATTTGAATATTCTCACTGTACCTTCCCTACACGTATTGGTGCTCCTGACACATTTTTCTAAATATGTACATCAATATGAGACTGAAGAGGAAAGAAAGCTTAGAGAAAGTAGGTACGAGAAGAAAAGATTTTAAAACCACTAATATTCCTAAACTTAATATAGTCGCACACGATACCTACCACATGTCAGTGAAAATCTTCAATAAACTTCCCGTTGATATAAAATTATCACTTTAAAAAAGGCACTTCAAAAGTAAATTAAAGCGTTACCTACTGGAAGGCTGCTATTATTCTATTAATGACATTTAAATTGTAAACATACTTATTATACTAGAAATGTATAATGATTATTATTTCTGTTACTATTAGTCTTCAAATCTTTTTTTACAAAAACTACTATCAGACCCTGCACAAAAGCATCATACATTTTCCCGGAACGCAATAAAATTCAATCAACATTATCATTTACTTAAACAATCCACACATTATCATAATAAATTTACGATAACTACGTTCCACTACATTTTCAATTAAACTACGGCCATATTTACCGCACAAGTGATCAAAATTAATGGCCGAATTGCAGCCATTCAATTCGCAGAGTACACAAAACGTTTTCTATGAAAGCAATGTAGTGTGATTATTTAGTTCCACTGAAAACCAAATTTAAATTAAATCTATTTTACTACAGTATACCTATATTGACAACGTCCAGCGGGCCTAAAACGGCCACATTAAGTAATTCCTCTAAAAGTGGTTCATTTCCTGAATTCCCAGCAATGTATTATGATTGTGCTATTTGACATTAAACTTCAATAAAGCAGTTCATAATTTGTGGTCCATTTAACGAATCTCCATACAAAACTGTCAAACAGATGAATTGCGTGCTATGAATTGTACGCAGATAAATTATGAATTGTCAGTTTGTGACCGTTTTACGATTTCAAATATGATTCATAATACCTAGATTATGATTCTGCCAAAGTGGCCGTTTTTTTTTTTTTTTTATGTATCAGAAATGTGTGGTCAAAAAGAGTGTTGTACAGACCATCAAACTGAACAACTTTCTCCATGGGACTAATATCGTAACAGCGAAAAAATAATCAGCTTTCCCATAAAAAACTTTAATTCTTACTCGACCCCAATGGGACAGGTGATTATTTTTTCGCGATTACGATGTTGATCCCATGGAAAAGGTTGTTTATTTATTTATTTAACACTTCAAGCACAAATGTACAGAGGCGGACTTAATGCCATAGGCATTTTCTACCAGTCAACCTTTGGGTGATGCAGACACAAGCAGTGGCAGGTGCACTTTCGAAAAATTAAGGAATAAATATTTATTTAAATATAAAGATACACATAATACCTATTACAAACTGTAAATATAATAATATATACCTAATTATATATAAATATAAGCACAAATAAATATACATAAATATACTAATACAAATAATACCAACAATGGGGAAACATTACCGTTGTGATGACACTGCCAGCTTCTTGCGAATGTGTTCACGAACTTTAACTTTAAAGGATAATCGGTTACTCTCAAATATGACCACACATTTCTGATACACACTATACAGGGTGTATAAGAATGCGTGTGGTACAGACCATCAAACTCAACAACTTTCTCCATGGGATCAACATCGTAATTGTGAAAAAAAAAACCGGTCATGAGCAAGTAGGACTCACGCACCGAGGGTTCCGTTCCGATTTCTGAAAAAGTGTGCTATTTAGAGACATTTTTTTATTTTTTCTGTAATCTTTACATAAACTTCTATCACGTAGAATAATTTCAGATTTTTCTCTATGCAAACTTCAGAGATAAGGGGGGGGGAACGGTATTTATTTTACATTTTTCATCAAAAGTCGAAAACTATGCGGCCTAAAAAATGTTTGAGAATGTGCAAACAGCGTTCTTTCATATGATACCCCACATGCACTAGTAGCCCCACTTTGATTTTTTAAGAGCCCCTTTCAGTTCATGTTGCAAAAACAAACATAAATAATTTTATTTCTTTCTTATTTGCAAAACAGTTGGGCAAACGTCATCTAAAACTGTTCCAAATTTCAAGTTGATAACATTAGTAGTTCTTGAGATATCCAGCTGTGACAGACAAACAGAGAGACAGACTGAGTCGCACCATAAAGGTTCCTTTTTACCATTTTGGTACAGAAAACCTAATTATCAACTGTCCCATACAAAACTTCAATACCTACTCGACACAAATATATGAGGCGGCTGATTATGTTGGTCCCATTAAAAATTAGTTCAGTCTCATGGTCTGTACCACACTCAAATATGATCACACATTTCTAATACACGCTGTATACAGACTGTTCATTCATCATTGGCCTGAAATAGAAATGACGGTGCAATTACGAACTTGATAACTAATGAACTGAATTATTATTGATGAATGATTGATACAATCAGCTCTATAAGTAGATTAATTATGCTAACACTGATTAATCTATTGGGCACCATTAACGTTACCGGTACCCCCTTGTACCCCTCCCCCCCCCCGGTACTTCTAATGGCTTAGCATGATCCTCCGTTATGTCGAAAATACTGCAGCATTAATTTTGAATTATATACAATGGTAAAGTTGAGAGTTAATATTAAGTAAGTTTGACGAAAACACGATTCCATAAAATTTTCTCGGTACAAAAAAAAATTACAAAGTTACCAAAAAAGCAGGTCTTATGTTTTTTATTTTTTTTCAAATTACCATTATTTTCACGGTAAAAAGTAATTACTTACCTAAAATATCAGCGCCCAGCACCGCAGTCAGTCTCGCTCTCACTCAGTCCGCGAGCAGTATCGTGCGAGCGAGATAAAAAGCGGAGTTAATAATCAACTAAACCTCTACGATTCTTTGGACAAAACTATGTAGTATGTACATTCAAAGATTTTTATTATCTCTCTCAAAACCCTTGCTACAAATAGCTTAGTAATAAAAAAAACTGACCAAGTGCGTGTCGGACCACGCACAATAAAGGGTAGTTTAAAAGAACTTATCCCAAAAATAAACTTAACATTGTAATTCCAAAATATTTTTTTTATGTGATAAAATTACAAATTAACCATTTTTGGACTTTTTCGTCCACTTGTGCTGTGAGATCTTGCTTCTTGCCAAACATGATTCTAGGTCTACGGGAAGTACCCTTAGGTTTTGATTTACTTGCGAGTATCAAAATATGTCGCATAAATAGCCGTATTTTTTATCGCGTTTACTTAGAAGCTTGATTTTTTTAGAACTCTAAGGGACCATAGACTTTCGTATTTCATATTAATTTCAACTTGATATCTCCACGCGTTCTTGAGAAAAAGGGTCGTGACAGACTGACAGACAGACAGACGGCCAACGAAGTGATTCTATAAGGGTTCCGTTTCTTACGAACCCTAAAAACTAGGCAATTGCATGTCGGAGCACACACAATGAAGGGTTCCGTACTTGCTACGAAAATTACTGTAAAAATAATTTTAACAATTTACTTTTTCGTCTTGTATGATCAACTTTACATAGCTAACATCCAGTTTAAAATAAGCAAATACTTATCAATGGAGTCACGTATTCCGTATGTATGATGGATGAAATAGCGGCAGGTCACGGGAACAAACCGCGACTCCGTCATTCCCCTTACACGTAAGGGGAAGATTTAACAATGGTTAGACCTGCTGTCTTGTATGGATCAGAATGTTGGGCCACAAAAGGAATTAATGAAAGGCAATTGCAAGCAGCTGATATGAGAATGCTAAGAGGGATGTGTGGTGTTACGCGAATGGATAGAATAAGAAATGAGTACATAAGAGGAAGTCTGAAAGTGACACCGGTGACTGAAACGTTGTGTGGAAATCGGTTGTCATGGTATGGGCATGTGATGTCGAGGAATGAGGAAAATGTCGTCAGGAAAGTTTTGAGTATGAATGTGGATGGCTACTTATACGAGTAGTGGAAGACCAAAGAAACGATGGATGGACTGTGTGAAAGATGATATGGCTAGAAAGGGTGTGACTACCGAGATGACGACTAATAGAGAAGTATGGAAGAATAAAACAAAAATTATTTAAAAAAACAAAAAAAGTCGACTGCAAAAACGTACTTTACTGAAAAAAGAAAAAGAAGCATTATAATCTACAGAATTTTTGTATCGCAGGCGGAGACAAATGCTACTACAAGTTACTGATGTCTTTCGCGTTCAAATTACTTGAAACGTTGACTTTTATTTTAACCCACAGTTTTAACACTACCTCAAAGATAAAAGCTGCTTATACAGCTTGGTAGTTACTGAAGCACTTTTGGAAAACTACAAAAGACAAGAAACCACACAAGAAGATTTTCATTTACCTACAACATTTTGATTTAAAAGAGTGTCCATGAAGTTTCTTGCCCGTTCTTCTCCATAGGTACCTACTACGCTTTAGAATGGGCAACTAGCTTCATCTTTCTGACTGACGAACCCCTTGACAATTCAAAAGTGCCTGTAATTAGTTTACTTGAAATAAATGCTTTGAATTTGAGTTTGAGTTTTCAAAATAGTGTACCTCATTCCTTAGATAAACATTCTCGTCTACGCTATATTATTCTTACAGTTATCTCTCTTTATTGCTCTATCCGGGACTTAATTTAGTAGCAACAATCCAAAATATCAGCATAAAGTTTAAGCGCTTGAAATATTCCGAGAATTTGTTGAACGAAATACTTCAAGCAATCAAGTATGGACACAGCTTTGAAAATACAACATCTTCACTCATTAAAATCGTGTAGACAGAAATAGTCAATTGTTTTCAGGAAACGAGAGTGTTTTGTCTAAGAGGGAGTCAAACAAGAATTAGAAGGGAGTGACGTCGAGGAGCGTTCATTAGTTTATTTTCCCATTTTCGAACGTTAACAGAAAATTGTTTTGTTCCATACTTTATTTTACAATTAATTTCAACGGGAGCATATAATAATACAGAAGGTCGGTTCCATACATCGCAACAAGCGAAAACAAGAGCGCACACACATAGACTCGTAAGTATGATCTCAAACAAATGCCAGTCACAAGCGCGTTTGCACTCGCTGTACAATGCGATTCAAATAAGAATAGGAACGTCAATGACCTCTATCTGTCAAATGTTGATTGAAAAGTACGGTTTGCAAAGAAAACTAATTTGCGTATCAATAAAGTTTTTTTTTTGTTTAACCGAGTCATATTAAATCAATGTGAAAAAAAACATCAGAAAATTAGTAATGATTAGTTTTTTTTTTAAAATTATACTACTTTCTATCATATTTTCATTGTTGGCAACAATTTACCAGAAAGAAATAAAAATTTCTATTCGTTCATGATTCGTAAATAAATGTTATTTAAAAAATATCTTGTTTTGCTCACCCTACCATATTTATTCGATTTGACAGCTATGACGTCACAACATGGCGCTAAGTCGATCCTATTCTTATTTAAAATGCATTGTGCGTGAAGTGTGACTATATGTGTACGTGAAGCGTATCTTTGTGTACGTTGAAACGTATCTATGTGTGCACGTGCATTTTTGCTCGTTATATTCATGAAGCTGATCTTCTGTACCTACTTTTATTCTTTTTCTTATATCGTGATTAATTTCTACGTCGCATGACCTATTTTTGTTCTGATGTTGGTTGAGATCAATGCTCGTGACGGTATAATACCGTCTTGATTAAGTTGTACGTATTAATTAGTTTTCTCGGTAAGTGGTAAGCCGACTACGGTAATTAGCCTTGGTTGTTAGTGTTATTATTAATATGCGTGTGGTGTGAGGGCCACTTTATTGAAACTCTTTGAAAATATGCTCAGGATTTAGTGAACATTCCCAAAGAATTGTGAAAGTTGGAATCAGATTTTGTGAAAGTCAACTTTGCGAGATATGGACTGTAAAGTGGGGCCCTCAGTTCTCACATAGAGGATTGAGGGCCCACCTGTACCTGATGAACTATGGACACTACAGATAAAGTCTTTATGCCAAAATCTAAGCTTATACCAAACAAAATTTGTGAAAACAAGATATTATCGCAAAACACTGTCCTACTTGGTATATCTTCGTTTGGTATATATACTGTTTGTAATCCTATAAGATACTAAATAAATTGTGAAAATTGGTGAAAGCAAGAGCAGGTCACCATTTCTTGTTGTTTGAAAGTTATGACCTTGACAAAATTCGGGCCCTCAATACTCCATTTATTTTGATTTCCGTTTTAATACGCCTATCGTATGAAAGATTAGACAAATACTAAATAGTCTCTTTTTGTGAAAAAAATTGTGCAACAAATCCGATACTAGAAAGAAATTAAAAGACCCTTTATTGTAAATAAAAATCGAGTTTTATTTTTGTTCCCTGAATTGGGAAATAGGGTGACCACAATACGGTATTTTACTCTATATGAGAAAAAATCTAAAAATATATTATTTAGATAGATTAGGCCAAAAGCAGTCGGAAAATATTAGTTTTAGTTCAATAACAATATAAATATTAAAATTAAATTCAAAGTTTTCAGGTTTTTTTAATGTTTTCTCAAACCATGAAATAGTAGCCGCCATTTTATGACGTCATTCGGCTGTGTAAATTAAAAAAGTGTCAAATATTAATTGATCAGCGTATCTCTTACAGCAGGTATAGCTTTCACATAAAAATCAAAATCTTTACCGTCCATACGTATTGTGTGTATAGAGTCATGAGGAACAGAGTATAAAGTTCACTCATCCTCTATTGAAAAGGGAGGACCCTCCGACCAGATGGTTGTTGTGTCTGGTGGGCAACTGCCCCACGGTTAATGTCGGGTTGTTGTATACCTATATGCTAGTCGCGCGGTAAACTCTCATTGCGCAATGCAGGTTGCGGGACGTCATGTCCTTGTGATGCGTAGTTTGTATGTGGCGATGTAGATGCCACCACATGTGTATTACAAGAAGTAACAGGCTAGAATGGAGATGTTACAAGGATTAAAACAACAATTGTGAAAATGAAACTTTTTAATCACTATTTATAAATTACCAGATAAAAAAAATTAAAATCCTAAAACCCTAATAAAAAACTAACATTCTTTTTTTGGGCACTCGTGGTAACACGTTAAGGTAATTGCGCTGTGGTAGCCCGCGAAATTCATATTTTCTTGCGTTTTTTTACAATTTACAGGTCAGTGTAAGGTTGTATCTTAATCAAAATATGATTCGCGACATTAATAATTATGTATTTACATAATTTTAACAATAAAATCATTAATTACCTATGTAACGCGACCTTTTATAATGTGTGAGAACGTGCCCTTAAGCGCGGCGGGAGTGTACACGCCCGCCCGCGCCTGAGGACCTGCGTCAGGCGGAATGTGAGGAGGCCGTGGCGCCTCTCTAACCACTCCTCAAAGAGGGGACTTATCGTCGCAATTGTGGCGTGCCCAGCGCTGGGTTGCGACAGTCGCACTCTCCATGTCGCAATGATCCCGCCGGAGCTCTGTCCGCTGTACCGTGATTTCTCGCGGCAGCGGAGTTACGCCCCACCGTTTCGCCTCTTCGCACCACTCTCACACGGCACGGCAGTGCGCGCAGGGCCTTACCGGTGTCTGCGGTAAAATCTAGGGTTTACCGACTGAATGCCGGTAAAAGTCCGAAATTAAAGACAGTTTTAGAATAATTCGGGGTTTTACCGGTGAGATTTGGTAAATATTAGAATTTACGGGTAAATCCTAATATTTACCGCAGTTCGGGCTTTTACAGTAACATATAGGTAGATGAGTATGTATCAAAACAAACTTACATGTACTTATTTGTATGACTATAATAATATTTCAGTAACTATTTTCGTAGTTTTCTCAATCAATTGACATGACATATTATTGTAATACAAAGAACTCTTTAATGTAACTAAGTGTAACGTGATGTCTTTTACGCGGGCCGTGGTTGCTCGGCGTCACGAATATACCATGGATGGGCACGTGATACCGCGGGTAGTGTCGGTGCGAGATCTTGGTGTCACTTTCTCCGAAGATTTGTCGTTTCGCGCACATATTGTACATGTGTGTAAGAAAGCCTTCAAGAATCTTGGATTTGTAATGCGTGAGACCCGTGACTTTACTAATACAGCAGCTGTGAAGTCGCTATATAATGCATTGGTGAGAAGTAACCTGGAAACGAGTGCTATCATCTGGAATCCATTTGAAATTAAGTATTCTCTTATGGTAGAAAAAATGCAAAATAAGTTCACCCGGTTCCTATACATGAAGCAATTTGGCGTCTACCCATTCTATCCACTTATGTATCCAACCCTCTTTGTAATAGGGATGGTTGGTTACTATAAGTTGGAGGTAAGGCGCAATTTCGCCCTAGCTAAGTATGTTTTTATGGTTTTTCGTGGTATGTTGAATAATCCACAAATATTGGAATCTTTGGCATTGCTCGTCCCGAGCAGTAGACTGCGGCAAGGGCCAAGAGAGAGGTTGTTTAAAGTCCCGGTGGCCCGTACAAACTTGTTAAAGTTTGCACCGGTGGGGCGGGCAATAAAGATACTCAACAGCGTCTCTCTGCGATTGGATATCTTTACTTGCTCTTTGGCGGAATTCCAGAGGGTGACACTTAGCATATTGTCCTCTGTATGACTTGTGTCGATACTCAGAGTCGTTACTTGGGACTAGTGAATAATTTGTCATCCACGCTAATGGACAGGTATAAATTTGGACCCCGTCAGTCAAAATAGGGCGGGCTGCTTAAAAGCAATAATTTTGTTGTTGGTGGTGGTGACTAACTGGTTGTTGAGTGATGTCTCTGAGTGTGGAAATTGTGACTACATTGTTGTATTGGGTTCCCACCTGTAAAAACAAATGTAAGTGGAAATAGTGAATAAATAAATAAATAAATAAACATCACTGTACTTTTTCTTTGTAGTAGTCGCATAGACAAACTAATGAGGTTGAACTCCAAAACTTCTCCTCGATTTTATGTGAAAATGTTTGGAACATAATAATCGTTAAATAAAATTAAGTATCAACATTCACACCCATACAACTATGTGTATTATAATATATGCTTTAGATTGTTCTCTGAGCACCATAAGTCAAAAATTATTGTCACCCTACCCTACTACACAATCAAAAATAGTCGATTTCGGTATCTATTAAGATTTTTAGTTTAATCGTTATTCTTATTAGTAACAAATAACACCAATTTGTTGCACAATTTTTTTCACAAAAAGAGACTATTTTGTATTTGTCTAATCTTTCATACGATAGGCGTATTAAAACGGAAAACAAAATAAATGGAGGATTGAGGGCCCGAATTTTGTCAAGGTCATAACTTTCAAACAACAAGAAATGGTGACCTGCTCTTGCTTTCACAAATTTTCACAATTTATTTAGTATCTTATAGGATTACAAACAGTAGCTATAAGTTAATGGTTTCATTTTATTTGCGTGATAAACTTTTACATGTGTGAGGATTGAGGGCCCATTTTGAACGAAGATATACCAAGTAGGACAGTGTTTTGCGATAATATCTTGTTTTCACAAATTTTGTTTGGTATAAGCTTAGATTTTGGCATAAAGACTTTATCTGTAGTGTCCATAGTTTATCAGGTACAGGTGGGCCCTCAATCCTCTATGTGAGAACTGAGGGCCCCACTTTACAGTCCATATCTCGCAAAGTTGACTTTCACAAAATCTGATTCCAACTTTCACAATTCTTTGGGAATGTTCACTAAATCCTAAGCATATTTTCAAAGAGTTTTAATAAAGTGGCCCTCACACCACACGCAAATTTATTATTATCATTATAATGCTAATCATTTACCGGACGAAATTACATGTGTGTCCTATTCATTATCAAGCGTCGACTATGTTTTGAGAATACCGGGAGTCTTGTGTTGCTTTGTGGATTAAGCATTAGTACTTATCTTAGAAAAGTGAATTTTGAGCCCCATTCTTTGCCATAATTTACTCTTCATTAGTATTTTATGTCGCTGCATCACCTTCATAGCTAAATATATATTTTATAATAATAATAATAATAACCCCACCGCAGTATCTCTACGTTGACGTCGTGGTGGGGCTTGCGCGCTCCGAATTCTAGGTCTGTTCCTGTAGAGTTTACTCTGCCGGAACAGGTCTAGGATGAGGAGCCAGACTAAGAGAGATACAGAAACCCGCAGGGCAGCATGTGGCGAGCTGTTGGGCAGTAGCGACCCCACGGACCCTATCTCCCGGGAGAAGTCTTGTTCCTCACCTCTCGCTTGCCTTTATTGGTGAACAATGACGGGAACAGAGCTCCCACCTCATTCTTGCCTTTATTGGCTGGCTTGAGTGGAGATTCGCAAGAGCAAACGTGCTCGGAGGAAGGAAGTATTCCAGTAAGTGTTTGTAGGGATCTTGACCATCTTCCGGGCTCTGGGATTGTTCTGAGAACCGTGGAATACCTCTCCACTCCTCACAAGCACCTCAGGACATGTTGCTCCCTTGCCGCTACGACACTATGTGCTAGCGACCGTTTTCGGGGGCCCATTATTGAGTGTGCAAGTCACCCCCTGCCATTTTTTTTCCGTGTATAATAATAAAACATTGATCAGGCAGGGGCCATAGTCCTTTCATAGTTCTAGGTAACCAGTCCACAGCCACCCAAACCCATAGCCCAATATGTTTTGTTTCCATGTTCTGCAATAGTCCTGCACCAACCGGGAGTTGTCCTTGGGTGCACTTGCATAGTGTATACAGGGCTAATCGTCGGTTGGTGCCTCCTCATAATTTAAAATTGTCTAAGGGGCCTCTGCGAGTTGGCTTCGGCCCCTCGTACGCCTTCCAAAAGTCCGGGACCCCAGGGTCACGAGATACGTCAAAGACACTTTAAAAATAATAATAAAACTTTACTGCAGACCACCGATGGTCTAAAAAAAACACACAATTTAAAAATAACAATAAAAATAAGTTGATACAAAAAAAATATACATACACAAAATCACGACTTTCTTCTCATGCACTTTAAAAAATATTTAATAAAATTTAAATACTTACTGAATGCAGAGAAAATATCAAAGTACTTTCTTCTAAGCCCCCTTCAGTTCATGTTGTCTTTCAATTTAATAACAGCAAGGTTGCAGCAAGGTAAATAAACTTCGCCACTGCAGTCGTAAAAAGAGAAACATTTGCAGTTTCTCGTTTCAGTTATGTCCCAAATAATTGTTTTAATCGTACAGATTTTAAACAACAATGCCTGAAAAACAACAGACAAAACCAACTCGCGTCACAAAGAATCTATGTAGCGCTGTCGGCACATTTTAAAGCAACGTGAAGCGAACTCGGCGCCATAATAGCTCATTTTGGCGCGAAATGTTGACAAAATTGGCGCGAACAGGGTTGACACGGCTTTTATAGACTTGTTTTAGAATATTCTTAAATTTTATTGTCTTTGTACAATGTTTTCACTTGCCTCTCTGTTAGTTAATAGGTGATATAGGTAATACTGGCTTGTTATTTTATTTTTGAATTATGCTACTAAAAGTCTCTGTAGCTGATAAATAAGTAAAAGAAGACTGTGTTCTATTGAGTTTGCGATACCTAGCACTTTTTTAAGATTTCATAAAACCTCCTTAACTTATTTTTCTGAATTTACGCATTGGACATTTTGTTACTCGGCATTTCAATTATTCACAAACGTTCTAACATAGTAAAACACCGGTCAAGAGCGAGTCGGACTCGCGCACCGAGGGTTCCGCTCCAATTTCTGAAACAGTGTGTTATTTAGAGACATCGTTTTATTTTTCCTGTACTCTTTACATAAACTTCTAACAAACAGAATAATTTCAAATTTTTATCAATGCAAACTTCGGAGACAAGGAGGGAAACCGTATTTTTTTTACATTTTTCATCAAAAGTCGAAAACTATGCGGCCTAAAAAAAGGATAAAAAATAAAAATGTTTGAAAATGTGCAAACAGCGCTCTTTCATATAATACCCCACATGCCCTATTAGCCCCACTTAATTTTTTTAAGACACCTATCAGACCCTGTTGCAAAAAAAAATTTTTCAATTTAAAACGGTTCCAAATTTCAATCTGATAGCATTAGTAATTCTTGAGACTGATATCCAGCTGTGACAGACGGACTGACAGACTGAGTCGCACCATAAGGGTTCCTTATTACCATTTTGGTACGGTACCCTAAAAACCAGCTATATTCTCAGACTTTGCATGTTTCAAAGCTAATGTCCATCTTGACTATTCATTGTCTCCAACTCTTGTATTCTCAGTACAATAGCATCCACTTAAAATTCCAGTTCCGCTTACCAACTTTGACTTTTCAACGACGTGGAATCACGTTCGGTATTCCGTCAACAAGGGAAATATGGCCGTTTTGGGCGCCTTTTATTTTAAAAAATCTTTAGATATTTTTCACGAATTTATTAAACACATTCCGGTTTAAATATTTAAATCGTTTTTACGTCTTTTCAGAGATAGGGTGCCTTTTTAATTTCATAATGATGGAAAACATCGGAAGAAAACTTGAAGTTACGATTACTGTCGGAAAATGCAAATATGCAATGAAGAGTATTTTCTTTACAATGTAAAAATTAAATTGCTCACTGAAATTTAACAATTGTAAAATACTATGTGTAAATAAATCTGGATATCTTTTGTAAGTCTCGACAATGAGGCACATGGGACAATAACATGTTGAAATAATGCAATGTTACACAAATCAAGCTTTTCAACTGTCGAAAACAGTTACTACCATACATTTATCTATCTTCTATATATATGGTCCCATTAAAGTAGATGGACAAATTGTAACAGGGTGTTTTGACCCATGAATATGAACAACTTTCACTATGGGACTAACTCTGAAAACGCGACAAAAAAAACAGCTGTTCGGTAATTAACACATAGGGTACTTTAATCCCGGTGGTACGTTCCAGGTAGTGGGATGTGGGCGAAGCCGCGGGAAAAAGCTAGACATCCATACATATTCTTATTATTAATTCAGAGGAAGTCTGAAAGTGGCACCGGTGACTGAAAAGCTGTATGGAAATTGGCTGTCATGGAATGGTATGAATGCGGAGTAATGATCAAAATATCGTGAGGAAAGTAAGTAGGAAAGTATTGAGTATGGATATGGATGGCTTTAATAGTAGGGGACGACCAAAGAAATAATGGATGGAATGTGTGAAAGATGATATGGCTAGAAAGGGGTGACTACCGAGATGACGACTAATAGAGAAGTATGGAAGAAAAGGACATGTTGCGCCGACCCCAAATAAATTGGGATAAGGGCAGGAGAATGATAACAATCACAATCGAATGTTCTAGTTTCAATCGTATACAAATTCAATACTGCGAAAATATTCGAAATACGGAACTTTTAACTTTTAACTTTAAAGGCGAACGGGAGCTAAGGATACACTATGGCAAGATCCACAAATCTCATAGCGTACCCTTGTGCCCCCCAGCCAGATCCCCAACATCAACACTTCATGAACAATTATTTTGGACAAAGCTAGCAAAATTAAAAAATTCTACTCCAGTGTTAAAGAGAAGTCCTCGGGGCGCGAGACGGTCTGTTGCACTGAATTTGGCGCAATGTCTCTGTCTTGCGACCCAAGAGAACTCACAAAGTGCCTGGGAGCAATTACTGACCTTCCCTTATAGGATTCTGCATGTTCAAAAAAATTTGGCAACTAAAAAAACCTTAACAAACCAAATTAAAGAAAATTGTAACAATTCGACCCTTTTAGATCCAAAATTACCCGCATTCAATAACACTTCAAGAAAAAGCTTATGTTCACATGTTGAATCCAAATTAGGTGAAGGTGACATCAGGGGAGCGGCCAGGATACTGTTCAGCAGAGATGTGGTGGCGCCTTTCTCTCCAGAAACTTCTACAGCTCTGGAGAGTAAACACCCTGCGCCTGCGGATGGTCTCACCTTTCCCGACACCCCCCACCCTCCCGACCTAAATTCAAACTTCCTAAACGTTGCGGCTCCTCAGTTATTTGCAGCCGTGAGCTCCTTTCGAAGTGGTTCCGCCGGCGGCCTCGACGGCCTGACTCCACAACATCTATTGAGTTCAGGCGCCGGGGAAGCTGGTAAGTCGCTTTTGAAGGAACTTGCGGCACTGATTAACCTCATGCTTACCGGCGGTGTGAACGAGGCCGTCATCGATGTCCTATACGGGGCCAACTTATGTGCCCTGCGTAAGAAGGACGGCGGCATTCGTCCCATCGCCGCGCCGTTGGGTGCACCTACAGGTGTACGGCAGCCAAAATTTGCTGTAAGCTCTATAGCGAATCACTTACAGCTAAATTTCAGCCCCTGCAGCTTGGTTTTGGCTCTAAAGGGGGCTGTGAGGCTGCCGTGCATGCCCTTTTCACATTTCTAAACTCCAACAAAGGTGAGGTCATTCTAAAGGTTGACGTTAAGAATGCCTTTAACTCTGTCAACAGGGACACTTTGTTGGCTGAAGTCAAAAAAGAACTACCCGAAATTTATGGTTTTATGTGGCAATGTTACAGGTACCCTTCTAAATTATTATACAAGGAATTGGTTTTGGAATCTGCAGTAGGATGCCAACAAGGTGACCCTTTCGGGCCAGTCATTTTCAGTTTGGCTATTCATCCAATTATTCAGAAACTAAATTCAACATTTAACGAGTGGTATTTAGATGATGGAACGCTAGGAGTTGATGTAGACACGGTTTTGAAAAACTTACAACTCCTCAAACAGGAATTTAAATCTATTGGCTCTATTGTTCATCAAAGTGTGAACTTTACCTTTCTGACATTACTGACAGGCAATTGACCCTTGAGAAATTTAATGCAATAGCCCCACAAATCAAAATTTTAGAAAAGAGTTCACTGCACCTTCTAGGATCCCCAATTTTTGAAGACAGCTTTTCTCCTTTCATTGACGAAAAAATCAAAAAATTCAACGACATTCCGGACTCTCCAAAATTAATTTACATTTGGCATTCACCCTGATAAAATTCTGTTGTTTTGGCCCAAATTTTATATACCCCTACGTTCTTCCCCTTTATTTATTTTATTTATTTATTTATTTAAGTCAGACATAATTATTATCCATATTTTTGTTAGTAGATATACTTATGAGTTATGTTAGTAAATATTAAATTATTAAATTATATATCATGCAGAAGTACTTTAAATTCATTATAAATGTTGTAAAATCAACAATATTATTCACATGGAAGAAATTCATTATAATATTAAAATTCATTAAATTCATTAAAATAATAAAACAACAAAATAATCAAATAATAAAACAAGTAAAAACAATCTTCGTCCATCAGTTGCTGTTCTTTTTTATATGCAACTGCACGCAATGCCACAATATTGGGCAGTCAATTCTGTCAGCAACAACGCTAAGAATGCTGTTGCCACTGCCGCGGGCACGACTTAGCAAAGATGCAGCTCTCTTTCTGAGGACCGCATGGAAGCCATCAATACGAGCGTCGGCAAACATGCCCGACGCGCTGCAGTGCCTCGGCAGCCGCATCAGCACCCTAAAAGCATTGTTGTATTCATTTATGGAAGCAGCCACACCTCTTGGACAAAATTGACCAAATTATTCGCAGCACACTAACATCCATTTTAAATGTGGCCTTGGACGACCGGGCATGGTTGCAAGCCATACTACCCATCCGTTTTGGTGGCCTCGGGGTCCGCAAAATTACCAGTATTAGCTTACCGGCGTTCCTGTCCTCTGTCCACAGCACTGAAAAGTTGACCGAGAAAATTTTAGCCCCCTCTCTGGTTGACTCTGAAGTGCCGTGCTTGACCGACGTGGTGGACGCCTGGAATGTGACTTGCCCGGATACAGATCGGCCCGTGAACCTATCTTCCCAGAGGCAGTGGGATGAGCCGCTCTGCAGGTTGGTACGGAATAATCTTATTAATACGTCCACCAATACTGCGGAGCGTGCCCGCCCACAGCCAACAGCTGTGAATGGGAGTCGGGCCTCTGGCTTCAGGCACTACCGTCATCCAACATAGGAACCATGCTGGGTGACACTACCTTCCGGCTCGCTACCTGTCTGCGTCTGGGCGCTCCTTGCGTGGCTCCGCATCGCTGCCAATGCGGCGTAGCTGTCGACTGCCTCGGACATCATGGCCTATCCTGCAGTAAAAGCGCAGTCCAGATAGCACGGCACGCCAGCATCAATGACATCATCCGTCGTGCTCTTGTCACCGCCGGGGTGCCAGCTGTTTTAGAACCCATTGTCTTGGCACGCGACGTTGGGAAGAGACCAGACGGAATGGAATGACCATAATGGTAGGTAGGCCTTTGGTGTGGGATGCAACGTGTGTCGACACCCTTGCGCCATCCCATCTTCCTAGCACGGTAGGCTGTGCTGGGGCAGCTGCTGCAGGTGCGGAAAACCTCAAACGGCGCAAATACTCCAATCTTATTGGGACTTATATGTTCGAGCCGTTTGGGGTTGAAACACTAGGGCCATGGGGTCCGAGTGCCCTTTTAGTTTTTCGGGACATCCCCAAGCGGTTGGTTGACTCTACACGTGACCAAAGGGCTAGCCTATTTTTTGGACAAAGAATTAGCATTGCCATACAACGTGGCAATGCTGCCAGCCTTTTGGGCACCTTTCCTTTCGACAGTGATGCGGATGAATTTTTCGACGCCCTATGATTTCCCTTCCTTTTTGTATTATACTTGTACATATTAATTTTTTTAAGTCTGTTAGATTTTAGCATGTAAAAAACTAAGAAAATAAATTCAATAGTTCAATACGGAACAAGGTATCCTGTTTTTTGTTCACGGTAGATTCGTATCTGCGCCCGTGAACGGTGCATTCCATCGAGGGTCCTTGTAAAGACGGTTCGTTGGAGTTGCTTGGGGTTGTCAATAGCTTCGTTTTATTGAAAATGTCGCGAATATTCTATGCGAAACTCGTCTTAGTTTTTGCATTCGTTTCGAAGACATATGTTTATTTTGGCTGCCAACATTGTTTCGGAGAGGTCGCAAGCGTGACTAGTATGTAGGTTCGGGGCTTAATCCTCAGGTAAAGAAGTAGAATCCCAGCTAGCTCAGTAGAGTCTGAATTTGTGCTCGGTTGATAGAAGTAGGCATCGCTCGCATCGAATAGCTTAAATATACTAAATTAATATTACACCTCTACGGGTATACAGGTGTAGAGTTAAGCCTTATTTACACGTTACAAGTTTCTAGAACGTTCAAGAGCAGTAGGTAATCGCATGCTATATAGCACGTTTAATTATTGCCATTCTAGAATTGCATGCAAGTGTTTACACGCGTGCGATTTCCATAACTGAATGCATGTTTAAATTGCATGCGACTTACACCAAGGCAATAAAATTGCAAGTTTTGCCTCGTCTAAACACAGAATTGCACGTCCTTGTACAAGGTATTGCCCGTATTTGCGCTGCCAAATATTTCATTAAATTTTATTGAACGTCTTCTCAATTTTTTTTTAATTTGTTTCGTTTTTTGATAACACAGGGTGTTTTACTCACCGCACTCATGTTTGAATGATATAAAATGTTCATGTCAGAATTGAATGCGATTTTATTGCATATACGTGCGATTATTGTATATGCAATTTTACTGTACGTGATGTTTAAACTGTACTGGTTTCGAACGGCAACTAACTTGCTTGTGGCTTTAAGTAGCAGAGAGAAAAATGTTCTCTACCCTACGTGACTTGAGAGAGGTTGTACCTAACGGATATTGATTGAAACTGACATTGTTTTCAATTACCAAGTATTCCAGGGTGTAAGTGTACCTACTCATCATTGTGAACAACTTTTACTATGGGACCAAACATGAAATCGCGAAAAAAAATCAGCTGTTCAGTACATTTATGTTCGCATAATTCGTCAAAATGTAGGGAACAGCTGATTTTTTTTCGCGATTTCAGGCTTGGTCCCACGATAAAAGTTGTTCATAATGATAAGTACAATGATCCCTTCAAAGATTGCCACTGTTTACACTTACACCCTGTATTTTGTTCTGCATCCGAATACGTAATATCCATCCATTCCCATGCAATATAATGGTTAATTTATTCCGACGCCGTCTGTCGAAACCTAGTTCCAATTACAGGATTGTTCCATAAAGCTAATTTCAGCTGTCGACACATGCCATATAATTGTATGTGAATATTAGATCTCGTTATCCGAGCAGCTGCACTGTGATTCCACCTTTAATTGAGATGTTGACATGCATGACGTAAGCTACTGTGAAGTGTGGAAACCGATAATATCTTGGAGCAAATTTCACTGTAGTTGGAGATATTGTTAGGAGCTGAAGTAATAAGTTTGACGACACAGTTGGCGCAGCGGTTGAGCGATTGACTGCTGCGCAGCATGTCACGGGACAAATATTTGTACGACCTACAAGTATTTGTTCCGAGTCGGGGTGTGTTTCTATCTATATTATGTATGAATTTACAAAAAAAAAAAAAAATATATAAGTAGTTTATCAGCCATCTCGTTACCATAACACAAGCATTAGGTTGCTTAGCTTGGGACTAGATGGCGTTGTGTGAAATGTCCAAGGATATTATAAAAAAAAGAAAAGATTACTGACAAACAAAACCGGTCAAGAGCGAGTCGAACTTGTGCACCGAGGGTTCCGTTCCGATTTCTGAAAAAGTGTGCTATTTAGAGACATCGTTTTATTTTTCCTGTAATATTTACATAAACTTCTATCCTAAGGAATAATTTCAGATTTTTCGCTTTGCAAACTTCGGAGATAAGGGGGGAGAACGGTATTTTTTTTTTACATTTTCCATCAAAAGTCGAAAACTATGCGGCCTAAAAAAAGAAAAAAAATGTTGGAGAATGTGCAAACAGCGTTCTTCCATATGATACCCCACATGACCTAGTAGCCCCACTTTGAATTTTTAAGACCCCCTTTCAGTCAATGTTGCAAAAAAAATAATATATAAATATTTCTATTTCTTTCTTATTTGCAAAATAGTTGGGTGAACGTCATCTAAAACTGTTCCAAATTTCAAGTTGATAGCATTAGTAGTTCTTGAGATATCCAGCTGTGACAGACAGACAGACTGAGTCACACCATAAGGATTCCTTTTTTACCATTTTGGTACGGAACCCTAAAAAGGTGTTGGTGTTTGGTAGATAAATTACGAAGTATTTCTTATGTATTTGCACGTTATATCATGACAGTATATCATAATAGAAATAAAGAAGAAAGAAAACCGTTTAATCACGAGAAAGTGTCGCACACTGTATTCATGAAATTGTTTATTGTTAACTTAGTAGATATGTCTAGAAACCAAAACAAAACAAATGGGTATTTATTCTCTACCTATAAAAAGAACGGAAATATGCGTCACTACCGCGCGAAACGGCTAACGCTCAGCATAATGCCGTGGCCCGTGCACGAAGGCACGAATCAACGGCGCTGGTTTTCAGCGTAAACCGGCGTGTCGCTGCCTCAGAACATGTACAATTAGGTACAATGAGGCTAGAATAAAACAACTCAGCCTAATAACAGTCATAATCAGCCTATAACGGTCCCACACTGCTGGGGCACAGGCCTCCTCTCGGTGATAGGGAGTGGGCTGTAGTAATCTACCACGCGGGGCCAGTGCGGGTGTCACATGTTTTCAAAGTTTTGATTCTAGGACATGCCGATTTTGTCATGATGTTTCCCTTCACCGTCTATGTTCGAACCTACGACCTACAATTAGTAAGTAGCGGACGTTACCATTGGGCCACCACTGCTCTCTATTTCGCAGGATATGCTGAATACAAAATGACTAACATTCAACATTTTGCAAATAAATCTGTCATATTTTGAGGTGACTATAATCATCATTAACTCAATTCAATAATAACTAGTCAATAATTTATTGGAACGAAGTTCTACATGGCTTGCGGTAGGAATAAACTGGTAGAAATCGTCACGTAACGAAAAAGCAACTTCGACTTTCTTTCTAGAAGAGAAAGTGTGAATTTGGTCAAAATGAAAATACAAGTTGGCAGCTGCAAAAATTTTCAAATTTTAGGCCATGGGTCGTTTTCACGGTTTTCGAGGGTGCTAAAATCGATAGTGAGATCAAAATAAAAATACAAGATGGGGAAAAAAAATTGTTTTTGTTTTTTATCATTTGTGAGAAGGAACTTCATTCGACGGGGGTCGTAAAAATAATAAAAAAACGTGTGCGGTCAGCGCACACGTTTTTTATTATTTTTACGTGACGCATCTGGGTTCCTAGCAAGGTAATAATAATCCAACCAATAATAATACAAAAACATTCTTCCAATCATCCTTATATCAAAATTATTCACAAATAAAAGCAGTACCGCCCCGATTGCATAAGATCCTTTGTAGCGTTGTTTATTTTAAAAAGAGAATGAGATATCTAAGCCCAGGTTCGCACGGGTGATTTTTTCCCGCGGCAATTTTTTTTCGCATACTGGTTTTCACTGCTTAGCACCGAGAGATGAAAATCCATCATACACGCGCTGAGATGCACTCTGTTGGATTCTCAATGCTCGGCTCAACACAGAGAGTTTAAAATCCAGTGCGCGATAAAATTTCGCCGCGATATTTTACGTCAGTGCGAACGTGGGCTTATACTGAATTTGAATTTCAAAGCGGTCGCAACCACGACCTCATTGCGTAATAATTCCTTTGCAAAGAAAAAAGTAATCATTAATATTTAATTAACTTTGTTGTAGGAAGTGAAGTTGTGAATTTAAGTTTTTAATTAAAGCAAGATGATTATCATTTTATATATGTGAATAGTTATTGCCAGCGGCTTCGCCCGCGTGGATATCAGAAAATATCCCACGGAAACGTACTACCGTGAATTCCTTCCTTATTCCTTGTCTACATTATAAAGGAATCCTCTGTGCAAAATTTCAGGTTTCTAGGTCCAAGGGTTTGGTCTGGGCGTTGATGAGTCAGTCAATCAGTCAGCCAGTCAGTCAGTCAGGACTTCTCTTTTTATTTATATAGATTTGAAAAGTTAAGTAGCTTTGCACAAATACATGTACCATCGCGGAATTTTGCGGTGAAACACTTTTCGAAAAGTGGTTCACCGAAAAAGTCCATTATGGTACCATGGTACCATACCATAAACCTAAGACACGTACACGTAATTTTTTTTCCAAAATTCAGCTCATAGACAACACAAATCATCTTCTACACTATTCTATGTAACATTTTACGTTATCTATGCACAGTTCGACACTGTAAAGCAGTTTATGGTTAAAATCCTCTTTTTTTTATTTCCCTGCGGACTTCCACAGTACATATCCTGAAACACCAAACAAAACATAGACCAGACTAATAATAAACGTTAGTACATACAGCAAGTAAAACCAAAAAGGTTGTATGCCCCACTCCGGGACCGCAGTGCGGCGGCTACTGACATAACGACCTTCCCTAGGCTATGATTCCTGTAGCGGGGTAAGCAGATGTCTATTGTTACAACAGGTCGATCTGGGCCTTTTATTTTTCGCACAGTCTCTTATTTTGATTTAAACACCAGACAAGTTATAGATAACAATGGAAGTAGGCGACTTACGTACTTTTTTTAAGATCGTTAATCGCGTTAATCGAGGAGCTCGTGGCTAAGTAATAACTGCCGCACGGGACGATCCATCAGGTTAAGCTACGCTTAACGGGGTTGGTCAGTGGATGGGTGACCATCTTTACACACCGAGACTCCTCCATGCCTCGGAAAGCACGTTAAGCCGTTGGTCCCGGCTGTCATTCGTGGATCTTTGACAGTCGTTACGGGTCGTCAGAAGCCCGAAAGTCTGACAACCAGTCTTACCAAGGGGTATCGTATTACCCAGTTACTGGGTTGTGGAGGTCAGACAGGCAGTCGCTCCATGTAAAATACTGGTATTCAGCTGCATCCGGTTAGACTGGAAGCCGACCCCAACATAGTTGGGAAAAGGCTAGGCAGATTGATTGAATCGCGTGCGGGCTGCCAACGTCGCATTTCTAAAGGTTTTTCGTGATTATTTCAATAAATTTAAATGAAAGGAAAATTTCCTCTCAAATTCTTAGACTCTTAGAAAATAATTGACAATATGTAATTTTCTAAGAGTAAATACCAAAATAACTGTCAAAAAATAGCATACCTACATAATATAGTATTATCCTATATCCTTTTCCCAACTATGTTGGGGTCGGCTTCCAGTCTAACCGGATGCAGCTAAAAAAACCGGCCAAGTGGGAGACGGACTCGCACACAAAGGGTTCCGTACCATATTATATGTTTAACAATCGCAAAGATAACTTTGTATTTCATAATGATACTGTGAATTACAAGGTTTTTTTTTTGCAGTTACAGAAAATCGCCCATATTTAAACAAAATACCTTATGAATCGCCGTTTTTAGTATTTGTTGATTAAATACAGTATAAGGTACATTATATAAAAACAATTAGCAACAATTAGCTTGTACAAAAATGGTATAAAATTTACAACTTTTACGGGCCCCTATTTCTTCATATTAGAAGATAAAATAAATAAAAATATCTTTGCACTCTACTCGATGAGTTCTAGACAATAACACGCCAAACACAGGTTATTTTTTTTTTATTAATACTTTTTTGTATGGGGACCTTTCATTTTAATTTTACTATATTTTAATTATTTGTTATTATAGTCGTAACAGAAATACACAATCTGTGAAAATTTCAACTGTCTACATATTCATGAGATACAACCTTGTGAGAGACGGACGGACGGACGAACGGACAGTGGAGGCTTAGTAAGTTTGTACGCACAATATTGAGATACTAGCTAGACTGCCCGCGGCTTCGCCCGCGTGGATGTCTGATTTCATGGGTTTTAATTTCTTATTATTGTTTATTTTATATCAAAAGTATAAATACGAGTGTCAAGTTAATCGGACTGCGCTTTAAAATGCTTCTATACAAACTTTAACATCCCTAAACTCCCTTTGAGGGGTGGTTTTGAAAAACTAATAATGACAAACTTTATTACTTACATAAGCAAGTATTTGTGCTAAGTTTCAAGTTCACTAACCAAATTAATAAGATTTTTCATACAAACTGTTTTCGCCCACAGGGGTAGAATTTCAAAAATCGTCTGGGATGTCTCCATAACTTGGCTCAAACATTATTTACACCTATTTTTAGTTTAGTTGATCAATCCCCAATAAAATCCTCCGTTGTAAAATTGACTAACCCTTTTCACCCCTTAGCCCCACATTTCTGGAAAACCCTGATACACGTGGGTTAGTCTTCATTTTTGGTCTCAAGTACAAAAACTTTTTTTTGAGTAAATCGGACCGCGTGTTAAAATTCCTCCATACAAACTTTGACACCCACCACCGTCTTCTGGGGTCGCGGGTTGTTCGAAAGAGATACCGTGGGTGTCCCTGCCATAGGCAACTGAAGGAACACGGGCGCCTTTCCGCTCCACCCAGAGCGGGAGAAGTCATTTGATGATTTCCCATCCACAAAAAAAGGGAGTAGTTTAGGAAAACTAAAAATGATTAATTTTATAATTAACTTACATGACTATTCGTGCTAAGTTTCAAGCCTAATAACTCAAGAGATAAGATTTTTCATACAAACTTTCATCCCCTATTTTATTCCCTTAGGGATGGGATTTCCAAAAATTCTTCCTTAATGGATGTTTACACTATATAAGGTATCTATGTGCAAAATTTCATGTCTATAGGTCCAGTGGTTTGGACTGTGCGTTGATTATTATCAGTCAATGAGTCAGTCAGGACTTTGAATTTTATATATATAGATTTACAAGACCATAAACTTCTCATAGATTTTCCTGTAATCTATAGGTAAAGAACTATTTTCTGTATTTTTTTCAAAATTTTAGGCTCAGTAGTTTCGGAGATAAGGGGGGCAATGGTCAATTTTCGTCTATTTTATTAAATAATTTCAAAACAATTTATTTTAAAATTATAGAAAAAATATATTTGAGACCCTCATAGTAAGACCTTTCATTTGATATGTCACAGTTTGCAAAACTTTTTTTTTAATTGTACTTATTTTCACCCCAAAAGGGACCCACATATTCAAAATTCATTTATTTACGTTACATTTCCGTGTTTGGGTTACTAAAATACATATGTGTACCAAGTTTCAACTTAATCGGTTTATTAGATTCGGAGCAAATTGGCTGTGACAGACGGACAGACGGACAGACAGACAGACAGACTGATACACGAGTGATCCTATAAGGGTTCCGTTTTTTTCTTTTTAAGGTACGGAACCCTAAAAACCGGCCAAGTCACGTACAATGAAGGGTTCCGTAGAAACGAAAGAATTAAAAAGAATTAATTGAATTAACCGTTTAGTTCGGAAGCGCCCCCAATTGGACCCGAACACACGAACCTCCACCGGCTCTCTCGCGGCCAATTGGGCCCCAAATTGACGACATACGACACTCTAATTTAATTATGTAAATATTTATTATGCTACCCATCAAATCTTATGAATGTGCGTTAATTATGAGAGTTGGATAAACAACTCACATATTAACGCCTTTAAATATTTCATATTTATCACGCAAGTTTAATAATTTACCTTTAAAATATCCAAGTCTGAAAATTCGATAATCGCCATTTTGATGACAGTAAAATATGAATCATCATCATTCTTTGAGCTTGTGCTCGCAGACTGTCTTGCAGTTTCCTCTAGAATTTCAGTTTCTAGGGCTATTTGTTGTTTAAACATATTTTTTATTCTGCGATGGTACTGCTGCTCTATAACAGTAAGCCACTTATCCTTGAATCGAGGATAAGAAATAGTTGCAAATACTGCCTTATTGCCCTTAGATGTAAACAAATCAAAAAACTCTTGAAATCTCTCATTGACGCTTTCTAGGTATTTTGCTGCCAAAGCGTTGCAGTATTTAAAGTTTTCCTCAGTTAATTTTGCCAATTTTTGTCGTTCTATCCAATGTGATTTGTACGCGTGTTGTGCTGCCTGCGCGCAGCAAGTGAACAACTGCACAGTTTAGGTTTTTTTATATGTTACCCGTAAAAAGTAATTGAGTAATTTGAATTACAAACTAATGTAATTAGAATTACTTGTGAATTATGTAATTGAATAGTAGTAATTTCAATTACATGTAATTTTAATTAATGTAATTCAATTACTTTTCATTAATTTAGTAATTAAATTACAAAAGTTAATTAATTACGCCCAACACTGGTCGACGCTATAAAACATAAAAATTGGGGATTTCGAACATCCAAACTGCACCACAGGGGCAGTGAATCATATATCATTTAATTATTTGACGAATTCATCCATTTTACAAGGTAATTAAGTAGTGGTAATGATGTTTTTTGATATCCAAAGTCGAAGTTTCCCGCCAATATTGATTGTTTACGTTTTTACTTTTCACAAATATCACACACACACATGTAGATATGATTTAAAATGTAGCAAATATTATTCAAAATATTACAAACAACAAGAAAATGCCTACATCTTAACGTAATATACAAACATAGCTCCAATAATACGTAATAATCAATACCACTACTCAATTTGTGTTCATAATTTCCACCATTATTGTTTTTTTTATCGTAATGATGTGCCATAGCGATTATGGCAAACGATTTTATTTTATTTCGATAGACTCGAGTAGTAGGTAATTATGACGAATGTCAGAAATCGATACTTGGAAATTGAAATAAAATTGTATTAAGCATTAAATAAAATAAACATTGGTTTTAATAATAATTTACACTTTTCTAATGTAATTTTAATCGTTTTTAGGGTTCCGTACCTCAAAAGGAAAAAACGGAACCCTTATAGGATCACTCGTGTGTCTGTCTGTCTGTCCGTCTGTCCGTCTGTCACAGCCCATTTGCTCCGAATCTAATAGACCGATTAAGTTAAAATTTGGTACACATATGGATTTCTGTGACCCAAACACGTACAGCTAAAGTAAATATATGAATTTTGTATATGAGAGTCACTTTTAGGGGAAAAATAAGAAAATTAAAAAAAAAGTTTTGTAAACTGTACCGAGTGACATATCAAATGAAAGGGCTTAGTATGAGGGTTTAAAATATATTTTTTTTATAATTTTAAAATTTATTGTTTTAAAGTTATTTAAGAAAATACACGAAAATTGACCATTCCCCCCCTTATCTCCGAAACTACTGAGCCTAAAATTTTGGAAAAAATATAGAAAATAGTTCTATACCTGTACATTACAGGAAAACCTATAAGAAGTCTGTGGTCGTAAAATAACATGGTAAATCTATAATATAAAAAAATCAAAGTCCTGACTGTGTCACTGACTAATATACCAACGCACAGCCCAAACCAATGGACCTAGAGACTTGAAATTTTGCACATAGATACCTTATATAGTGTAAATATCCACTAAGGAAGGATTTTTGGAAATTCCATCCCTAAGGGGGTAAAACAGGGGATGAAAGTTTGTATGAAAAATCCTATTCCTTGAGTTAATAGACTTGAAACGTAGCACGAATATTCATCTAAGTAAATTATACAGTTTATAATTTTTAGTTTTCCTAAACTACCCCCTAAGGAGGGATTGGGGTGTCAAAGTTTGTATGGAGGAGCTTTAACACGCGGTCCGATTAACTCAAAACTCAGTTTTTATACTTCAGACCAAAAATTAAGACTAACGTGTATTAGGGTTTTCCAAAAATGTACCCCTAAGGGGTGAAAAGTTAATTTTATAGCGGAGGATTTTATTCGGGGCTTGATTAACTCTAAAATTGGTGTAAATAATGTTTGAGTCAAGTTATGGAAACATACCAGACGATTTTTGAAATTCTTTAGGTATCTGTGTTCGTGAAAACAGAGATACAGTTTATATGAAAAATCTTATTAATTTGGTTAATGAACTTGAAACTTAGCACAAATACTTGCATAAGTAAGTTATAATGTTTGTCATTATTAGTTTTTCAAAACTACGCCTCAAATGAGGTTTAGGGATGTTAAACTTTGTATAGAAGAATTTTAAAGCGCAGTCCGATTAAAAAAATTGTACTTTGAGTCTAGTTAGGAAACTTGCCAAACGAATTTTCACCGATTTTGACGGCATATAGCTGATGTTTTAAGGAGTAACTTAGGCTATTTTTATTTTTGAAAAATAATTAGGGTACCGCGCAAGAAAATTAAAATCCATGAAATCAGACAACCACGTACAGCCCAGAACAAACTTACTAAGCCTCCGCTGTCTATTACGGCTATAACAACAAATAATAAAAATAAAGCAAAGTTAAAAAATGGGTCGGTCCCCAAACAACAAACTTTTCATTTTGAAAAAAAAAAAAAAAAATTTTAATCTAGCATGTGGGGTGTCATGTCATTATTTCATCACCGCTGCTCTCAAAACGGTGAAGGAAAACATCGTGAGGAAACCGGCATGTCCTAGAACCAAAAATTCGAAGACATGTGACATCTACCAACCCGCACTGGGCCCGCGTGGTGGATTACGGCCCACTCCCTCTCACCGAGAGGAGGCCTGTGTCCCAGCAGTGGGACCATTATAGGCTGATTATGTGTTATGTGGGGTGTCATCGTCTAGAACTCATTGAGTAGAGTACAAACATATTTTTTTAATCTTTTAAAATTAAGAAATAGGGGGCCGTAAAAGTTGTAAATTTTAGACCATTTTTGTACAAGCTCTAGCGCAACAATTCAACAAATTAGGAATTTGAAACTTCTTTATACCATGTAAGTACCATGAATACTGTATTTAATCAACAATACTGAAAACGGCGATTCATAAGTTATTTTGTTTAAACATGGGTGATTTTCTGCAACTGCAAAAAATAACCTTGTAATTCACGGTATCATTATACAATAAGTAAAAAGTTATCTTTGCGATTGTTAAACATATAATATGGTACGGAACCCTTCGTGCGCGAGTCCGACTCGCACTTGACCGGTTTTTTCAGAGATTATATTGAAACCGAGTCAAGACCATAGGTACCTAGTTTATTGAATTTCGCGCCGAATTATTTCATACTATTTGAATTTAAATTCGGAATGCGCTCGCTGTGCAAAATTAATTTAATTTATTGGTTATTTATTGTGAATTTTATTTTTGATACTTTCTGATAGTTTGCTACAGAATGCCTAGTATACATTTTTAGGTAGGTTTAGCAAAATTTTGTTCGGGACTGATGATAAATTAATTCTATAAATTGGGTACTTACCTACTCTGCAAATATTTTTAAATGTCAATATTTTTGTTACATGTCTGAGTTTAGTTTATTCAATAGTAGAAATTGTTTTTTTTTTTAGTGGTAGTTTCCTAACGTTTAAAAATCTGGCCAAGTGTATGTCAGACCACGCACAGTGAAGAGTTCCGTAGTTGAGATGAATATTTATGCATGCACTTGGCATTAATTTTATGGACTGCAAAAATAAGTTTGTATTTCTAACTACAACTATGAAAAACAAAGTTAATTCTGCGGTTGTAACCGAAAATATTGCAGCACTTAGAGTTTAGACACATTGTTGCGTTTAATTCTTTTAGTTTCGATCAGTAATATTTTCAAAAATATTACTGATCGAAACTAAAAGAATTAAACGCGCTGGTAAGTAGCCACAGTTTATTATTTTACAGCCAAAATGCAAAAACGTGAATGAAACCATCAAAAAGGAAAAATCACACAAGTCAAAAAACTGACAGTAAAAACACTAGAATTTAGAAAAAAACATAAATGCTCCGAAAAGGTGATAAGCTGCAAAACGAGTTCGATTCGCAACACACATCCTTATCATTTAAATTATGAGACCAAACAATATCTACCCCAGACGCATATTATGTGCTTAGATTTTTTTTCATCCCTCGGTTAGGTACTTGTATGGGGAATGCCACCCCTAATTATGTGCACCATTATTCAGCGGTGCAACGAATAGGTACAGTAACAGCCAGAAGTCGACTAGCAATCTCACAAAACCATGGCATAGCAATATTGGTTTACTTATGACCTTCTCCGGTGCCGCAGCCCGTATAGGTATAAGCGCCGCAGCCCGTATAGCGCAGGCGATAATGGTTATTGCGGTGTAAGTGGACTTCTGGCCGTTGACTGTACACCTTCTTTCAAAGTTTCATCGAAATAGTCTCCGAGTAAAATGGCTGTATGACATCCGGACGCACGGACAGACGAAATTAAGGTATTTTTTTTAATAATAATAATAATAATATATCATTTATTTCGGGTAACTAAGACCCATAACATAAATACCTTACAGACTATCATACATATTTATAAAAACACAAAACTAAACTACTTATTGCATACGAAGTGACGGCGTCGTATTGCGCTGCGTAATTATTAAAAATTAAAAATAATTATTAATTATTAAAATTATACATTTGAGACCCTCGAAACAAGCCCTTTCATTTGATATGCCAACTTCTTTTTTTTTAATCTAATATGATCCCCAAACGTGACCCCCTATTTAAAATTCATTTATTTCCGTTACACTTCCGTGTTTGAGCTACAAAAATTCACATGTGTACCAAATTTCAAGTTAATCGGTGCAGTAGATTCGAAGCAAATCAATTGTGAGAGACAGACACATGAGTGATCCTCTATGGGTTCCGTTTTTCATTCGGCCGTACTATTATACGAGATATAGGAAACTTCTTTTTAAAAAAAACTATTATTTACTTCCTGGAAACAGGGTTTAATTGAATAAAGGATATAGTAGATATAGAACAGTTTGGGACCTCCGACCCGTACCGAGACCCAGTATGAACTGAGGTGCTAACCTAATGAATGCGCCTCTATCTCAATAAAATGCTGACCAAGCAGATCTATATGGCGGTCAGCCATTTCACTGTCATTGGCAAGGTATAACAGCCCCCCCAAAAAGACTGAAATTCGGGGTAAAAGCCGAAGTTCAGGAAATTATACAATTTCCCGTAATCTAGGCAATGGAATAGAATGGTTTTCGGGTTCAGTAATATTGCAGCTATTGACATCGTCATCGGTAGGGGTCGTTGGTTTGGTACAAAAGATAAAAAACTTAGATCTATGCTTAGAGACAATCTTATACAATTTAAATGTTAATAAAGATAGTAATATGATTAAAATACACACAGTTAAAATGGAATAATGGGTCCCATACCTTACTACAAAAGGTTCTTCGTCGATAATTTTGTTTAAATCAGAAAATATCTTATCATTTTGTTTATTTACAGTCAGATCATCCAAGTTGATGTTTTGTAGTAAAATAGGGGATACATTGTTAGTTGAACTAGTAGTCTTAGTATCTATTTTACAACATGAGTCATTGATAATACTAAAGTCTAAACTAGGAATAGGAATATCTATATTGATTTCGTCTTTAGACGGTATAAGTCTTGCACTTTTTGTATATACTGTACATTGATTAGGTATTCGTAAAATACCGGTTCCGGACACTATGATTTCGTGTAGTCCGGAGTTATTACAATCCATTGACACTTTGTTTGAACGCGATTGCACGAAAATCCACTGATTATTTAATAGTGGTTTCCAAATGTCCAATTCGCCGACAATAGTTTTAGTTTCACATTGCGTGGGGATGGCACTAATCGTTTTCGTTAATAGTTCGCTTTCACACGTAGGGTTGCCGCTTGTCAACAATACCGTAGGTATTTCACACAGAAAGAACTCAGAGTTTATTGTCTTACATTTATCTAGATTATCTAGGTTACAGAAGTTTATCTTATCTTTAGAAATAGCAATATACGAACTAGAAGGTAAAATTAAACTAAAAGTATTTGGATTATCTGACCCGTGAGGGGTCGGTAATGCTAAATTATGATACAAGTTAAATTCATCATTAGTAACTAAAGGAATTTGTAAAACAAATACAAGTTTATTTTTATAATAATAACACGCAACTTCAGATATGCTTAATATTAAATGGATGTTATCTAGACTTAACATTATAGGAATTCCAGTATCTCTAGGTAGGTACCGGTCGTTATCAATGAGTTCCTTGTACAATTGAGCTGGACTTATTATGTTTGGATGCAGGATGTTTTGACTGCTCAACATAATAGCGTTTGTTAAATCTTCAAGCTGAAACGACAATGCTAGCAGAGAGCTTTCGAGGCTAGCAAGTATGGAATAGACTTTTGTTTCAGATATTAGAATTTTAGAAGTTTCCGTGATATTATTTAATTGTAGTATGAGTTGACTTAGAGTATTTTTGAGTGAATCTTCGTTGTCTTTTATCTTATTAATTGTTTGTTTGTAAGATTCTAGAGTAGAGGTAGTAATCAAGATGTTTTCTTTCACTAGTTCCGCGAGCTTTTTCTCGTGGTTTTGGATGGATTCAATTGCGGAATCGTATTTTAATGCGTCATCTTCATCTAGAGTGCCGAAAACATGTCTGAAAACGGTGCCTATTCCGCCGAACCATGCTGAACGCTTACTACGTTTTGACATTAAATGTGAGATTGAATCGAACTCACGTTTAATATCGTTATATCGGACTGTAAGTGGAGATAATATGTTTTCACATTGAAGATTACTCGACTTTTGACATGCTTTCTTCACTATGCCCAAAATATCGTTGAGATTGGTAAGATGAGGATTTAGAAGGGAAATGTTTACGTGACTGATAATATTTAGTTTTCCCTTAATTGCTTTAAGTTTTCCTAGACTATCGAAGTATATTCCGGAACTAGAAGGAAGTGGCTTGACAAAGTCTTGATGCGCATTGACCGAGGCGCTGAAATAGAGTGAATAGAGTTAGTTAGACTACGCTAAATACTTACTATAGTTACCAGCTAATACTTAAATGTTAATAATGAATTATATCTAATCTTTCTTATACTATTCTATTTCTATTTCTATTCTATTTTTTCCTTCTTTGACCACTGCGGGTTTCATTTCATCGAAATGATGAGTCACATGACGTCTATTGATAAGGAGCGTGGCTGTATTATTATCGTGAACCTTGATTATTTTGTATGGTCCTTTCCAGATAGGCGAAAGTGCCTTTTTGAGCCTCAGATGGGCC
The DNA here is from genome assembly GCA_905163495.3 of Cosmia trapezina. Taxonomy (NCBI): domain Eukaryota; kingdom Metazoa; phylum Arthropoda; class Insecta; order Lepidoptera; family Noctuidae; genus Cosmia; species Cosmia trapezina. The sequence continues at coordinate 6,679,191 of LR991027.1, read as the reverse complement.
TTGAGGTAGACATAATCACCAGTTTTGTAATGTGGTGGTGATTTAGTATGGGAATCGTAATATGATTTAGAAGATTCCTTGGATTTTAGTATATTTTCTAAAGCTTTTCCTCTGGTGTATTTAAATTTATGTTGTAACATTTTAATATAGTCTGAATATGTTGTACTAGGTTCACTTTCATAGATAGAATTAGGAATAAAAGGTTTATGACCGAATATTAACTCATAAGGCGTAAATTTTGTAGTTGAATGTTCTGTTGTGTTGTAGGTTAGCATAGCTGTATACACATAAGTGGGCCAATTATTTTGATTTTCGTTAACGAAGGATTTTAAATATTCTTTGAGTGTTGAATGACTGCGCTCTAAGGCTCCTTGTGTTTGAGGGTGGTAAGGTGATGACCATAATTGTTTGATTTTAAGAAATTGGCAAGTAGTTTTGAAAAGGTCGGACGTGAAGTTAGAACCTTGATCCGTTAGAATAGATTTAGGAATTCCAAATAAGGATATAAAGTGTATAAGACAATCACTAGATTCTTCGGCTGTTGTACTACGTATAGGATAGGCGATAGAGTATTTGGTTAGATCATCTTGTAAGGTGAGAATATACTTTAGTTTGGCGGGACCAGATTCGGGTAATGGTCCTACTATATCTAATGCCACTCTCTGAAACGGAGCTGTGGATGTAGTAGTGATCTCCATTGGAGCTTTATTTAATTTTCTCAGTGCTTTATTTTCCTGACATAATTTACATTTCTTGACATAGTCTTCTATGTCACTTCGCATGCCCTTCCAATAAAATTGTTCCCGAATTCTGTTGTACATTCGTGTCGATCCTAAGTGCCCGGCTGTAGGAATGTCATGATTCTCACGCATAATTTTAGGTCTCTCGCTCAAAGTAGGGTATATTGTTTTATTTAGATAAACATGGATTTTAATATTTGTATTGTTAAAAATGTGAGTTAAGATATTGTAGATTTTTGTGTAGGAGTGATGGTCAAATGGGTTTTTGAAATCGGAGATAGCAATGTCTGTTGTTTGTTCGGACTTGAGGATTTCGTTTCTTATTTGTTTCAGAGTATCAAAGATTGCAGGATATGATGATTCGTCGAAGTGGTGAACTTTTGTGAAGATAAAGTAAACAGTCTTGTTTTCGAATTCAGTTTTTAGAAAACGGTATAATTCTTTTTCAGAGTTAAGGATTTCCTCTTGTTTGCCGGAATTTAGAAGAATTTCGGAGACATAAGGGTTTGACTCATCTAAATCTATAGATGTAGGAATTAATATTATTTTGCAGGTCGTCTTTAGGAGGTTTTCGTTGTGTTCTTTTAAAATTGTGTTGTTGATATTTTCTTTATTTGGAATTGATTTTAGAAATTGAGAATAATTATCGTCATTTTTTGGTTGCTCGTTTGGTGAAGGGCTTTGTAGTGAGTCAAAGTCAAGGTTGAGGTCAGCACTATCAGGGCTAAGGTCGAGATAAGGTAAGTTCGGCCCTAAATCAATGAGATCTGGAGATAGTGCTGGTTCAACTTGTGGTATAGGATTTTGTAATGTTTCAGATTCAGCGTTTGTTTCTTGATTCAGTAGGTCGTCATTCTCGAAAGAGAACGGGATGGGAGATGGTAGAATTAGAAGAGGATCCTCCAATAGGTCACCGAATTCAATGTCAGGATTTAATAGTAGAGGATCATGGGTTGGTGAAGGTTCATCTTGAATAGGGTTAACTGGAAATCGAGACAATGCGTCAGCATTGGTATTAATTTTCCCTTTCTTGTATACAATATCATAATCAAATTCTTCTAATTTGAGGCGCCAGCGTACTAACCTAGAGCCAGGATCCTTATAATTAAATAACCATTGCAAGGGTTTGTGATCTGTGACTATGGTGAATCGATTTCCGTAAAGATAGGGGCGGAAAGCTTTAGTTCCAAAGATAATGGCTAAGCATTCTTTTTCAGTAACGCTATAGTTACATTCAGCCTTATTAAGTGTCCGAGACGCGTAAGCAATTGGGCGATCCTTTCCTATCGGACCTTGCGACAATATAGCGGAGACAGCGAAGTTGGAAGCGTCGCAAGTAAGAATGAAGGGTTTGGAAAAATCAGGATATGCTAGCACTGGTGACGTTACTAATTTATCTTGTAATTTTTCGAAAGCGAGTTGCTGTTCATTGTTCCAATTAAATGGTGTATCCTTTTTTAGAAGGGATGTTAATGGTTTTGCTATTTTGGAAAAGTCAGGTATGAAACGTCTGTAATAAGATACGAGTCCAAGAAAAGATTTCACGTCTTTCGGGCATTTAGGTATTGGAAATTCAGTTATACATTTGATTTTACTAGGATTCGGTTGTACACCGTTTTTGTTAATGACATGACCAAGATAAGCGACTTCCTTGCGTAGAAACTCGCACTTGTCTGGCTGTAGCTTTAGGTTATAACTCCTGAGCCTATCAAAAACAACGGATAGATTTTGAATGTGACTTGGTAAATCAGGGGAATAAACTACAATGTCATCTAGGTAGACAAAACAACGTGAGCCTTGAAGTCCAGATAGACATGTGTTCATAAGTTTTTGGAAGGTTGAAGGGGCATTTTTTAGCCCAAATGGCATTCTCGTGAATTGAAAATGACCCTGAGGTATAGAAAAGGCAGTTTTAGGAGCGTCTTGCTTGGATATTGGAATTTGATGAAAGCCTGAGGCCAAATCTAAAGTTGTAAAATATTGGCTTTTCCCCAATTGGTCTAGAATTTCTGTTATTTGTGGAATAGGATATGTTTCTCCTATGGTGACGTCATTGAGTTTTCTGTAGTCAATAACGACTCTCCATTTTCGTTCTCCCGAAGCGTCTAGCTTTTTGGGCACCACCCAAATAGGTGAGGACCATGGTGAATCTGAAGGTGTAATTATGTCTTGATCTAGCATTTTCTTAATTTGATTTTCAACTTCCTTTTTATGGCACTCAGGGAATCTATAAGATTTAGTTTGGATAGGAACATCTGTATTTGTTCTGATATTATGTTCGGCATTAGTAGTATATGTGAGTTGATCATCTGGAAGATGGAAAATATCGGAAAAGTCTGTGCAGACTTGTAATAGTGCATTCGATTCTTCTTTATTTAGGTGAGAAATCCTAAGATGCTCGAGAACCTTGTTAGTTCTTATAGAGGCATTAGCAATTTGCAGCATTTCATGAGGGTTCAGATAAGCTTGAGTGTCTAGAGGTTCTAATGTTAGCTTAAGGTTAGATCGGAGTAAGACATACTCTTCAGAGGTATTGACAACCGTAATGTTAATACGGTTGTTTTCTTTCACCTTAACGATGCAATTTGCAACTAATATTGAGTCGGAGATGTGTTGGTCTATTATAATACCTTCTTTTATTTTTGGGTTACGTACTGTGCATTCAATTACAGTTTCCGTGCGAGGTGGAATATTGTATACCGGTTCAGCGAATTTTAATTCTATATAATCTTCGTCTATCTGTAAGGCTTCCTGACAATAATCGATTTGACAACCTAGGTCTTTCAAGAGATCATTGCCTATGATGCCATCGAAACTTAGGCTAATATTTTTGACAACGTGAAATTCGTAGGCATAAGGTTTATTATGTTTTTTGAATATTTGCATTTTGAAGCTGCCTAGAGTTGAAGTCGTTTCATTTCCAGGATCGATTCCTTTGAGGATTATTTTATTATCACTTAACTTTGGGACTTCGGTCATGGAATCTAATTTCAGTAGGCTTATGCAGGAACCTGTGTCAATTAGGAAGGATAATGGCCTATCAGCGACGGAGGTTTGGATTATTACGTGAGGTAAGTATCTTTTTTCTATATTTTTTTTATCGATTTCGTAAACTTTCATATTGGTTTTTTGTTTCAGGTTTGGTAAGTTATCTGAAGATGAAATGCAGGAATTTGCAGCAAGAATGGAATCAGTGGATTTTGTATTTGGATTTGATACTTTACAGGATTTAGTAGGTAAATTGGCGGAAACAGCGGAATCAGTGGATTTAGTATGTGATTTGGTAGAAACAGCGGATTCAGTGGATTTAGTATGTGATTTGGCAGAAACAGTGGATTCAGTGGATTTAGTATGTGATTTAGCAGAAACAGTGGATTCAGTGGATTTAGTAATTGTTTTCATAGATACAGTGGATTTAGTACGTGATTCAGGGGATACAGCGAGAATAGAGGCATCGGCTTCGATATAGTAGGACGAATTTCCCGCGCGACGCCGTCCGGGAAATCTTACTCGTTTAAATCGTATTGATCGACTTCGTCGATTTTTCTTTCATTATCCTGGTTTACGTTATAAACCTTACGGGCTGGTTTAAAACTTGAAGCTTGTGTCGGGTTAGGTTGACGGTTATCTGAAGTAGAAGCAGCCGACTGATACCTATTATTGTTGTATTGTCTTTTGCGACAATTTTCAATAGTGTGGCCTATGTTTTTGCAGTAGCGGCATATCATGTCGTTGGTATTTACTGCTTTTGAGTGATCGGGTTGGTGATTTTGTGGAGCTGATGAACGTGGTGATTGGAAGTCACGGCGGAAGTTTGTATTTTTAACTCTATCGTTATTGGAGTAATTATTTGATCTTTTATATATGCTAGAGATGATTTTTTCTTCTTCGACTGCGAAGCTTATAGCAGAGTTTAACGAGTCTGGATTGCGACATCTAACGACTTGTGATACTCGTGGCAAAAGTCCTGTTGTAAAGGTATGAAGTGCAAGATCTTGCATTGCAGCTACACGTCCTGCTAGTTCCGTTTTCTTTTTCGTCGGAATAGAAATGTTTATTTCCGTAAGTAGTTTCGCTAAGCATGTTTCTATCTTTAATGCAAACTGGTTGACTGTTTCAGCAGAAGTCTGCTTACAGTCCTGAAGTTCAGTGAGTAAGTGGGTATAATGTTTCTTTTCCGCAAACTGTTGTTTTAAGAACTCAATGAATTGTTCAAAGGATTCGAACTCTTTGACACTGCATGTAGTTTCAGCTTTATCTATTAATTGACTTAGTATGAATTTGAATAAAATAGGTCGTTGGGTTTTTGTCGCTGTTTGAAAAGCGCTCTGGCAATTAGAAATGAAGGCATTTAATTTTTCCCTGGAGCCATCGTATGGCTTAATGAATTTAAATAGAATACTGAGTTCTATTTTTTCCTCGAATTCGACCTTTGGACTCTTAGAGCCACTGGAACTCTCCCCCGAAGCGAGTGGTTGCAGAGTTGGAGGCATGATTCAGTTTTACAAAACAAAACAAAACAAAATAAAATATAAGCTAATTAATTATAAGAAGTCGTCTCCACCTTTTGTTACCTTGTATAAGGGACTCAGTGTTATACACACGTAATCGAAACGTGTAGTCTAAACAAAACATACAGTAGTCGTACAGTAAGGTTCTTATCAGTTACAATGTAAGTAGATGTTATGAACAATGCACAATGGGATTGAATACATAGAAATAAAATGTGTCGATAGAATAATGACTCTGAGTTAATTCTGGTATTCGCCCTATGATGTAGTAGTAGTAACCGAAGTATTTTCAGGATCACTCACAGAAACGCCGTCATCATGAGGATGTTCAGGATCATCGTGACCGCTTTACCAGCGGTAAACAGCAGAACCGCAGTTGTGATGGACCTCTGTACCAACAGAGGGTGGAATCCGGTCTCGGTTGCAGGGTGCAACACACAAGACAGGGTGTCGATCAGGCACTATGATTTATTGCACTTAGACGACACAGTGTTGATTTAGTAAGCCACTTTCAGCACTTCAAGACACTTAGATAGAACACTTGGTTTCACTGGTACTTTCAGGTTTAGTAAAGTTTCTCAGAGACGTATTCGGGTAGGGGATTTTCGTATCCCACCGCTGCCACCAAATATTATACGAGATATAGGAAACTTCTTTTTAAAAAAAACTATTATTTACTTCCTGGAAACAGGGTTTAATTGAATAAAGGATATAGTAGATATAGAACAGTTTGGGACCTCCGACCCGTACCGAGACCCAGTATGAACTGAGGTGCTAACCTAATGAATGCGCCTCTATCTCAATAAAATGCTGACCAAGCAGATCTATATGGCGGTCAGCCATTTCACTGTCATTGGCAAGGTATAACAGTACGGAACCCTAAAAAGTTACACTCCTATCCACACTGTATGTGTATGTCAAAATCAAAATCAAAAATAAGATAATTAATGGAAAATAAACCAAGTTTTTTTTCAGTTTCTACTAATTTTTCAAGCTCGATTTTATTGCGAGTATCGATTAGGCTGAACGCAACTTTTGAATCGAAATATGAAAATTGGGTAGACGGTCAACACTAAAGAAGTGTCACGTCGCAACACAATTGTTTGGATTTTTATCAAGATTTGATCGTGTTTTAAGGCCCTGGTTCCAAGCTTGGTTTAGCTCGGTGTGTAAGTGAAATGGCTTTATGGCTGTCTAGTTTGACGCACGAGATAGAAGATTCTCACGCGCACCGGAATTATGTCGTAAAAGTGCAAATAAAATCATATGAAATTAGAAATGAACTATTTAATAAAAAGTGATCCATCACTGGATGCAGTTTGGAATTTGACATTTCATCGTATATTTTTAATTATAATTATAATTGCTAATGAACGGATAAACAGCTTTTAAAGATTATTAGGAGGTATGTTTAAAGATTTTTTTTGTGCATTAAAGTATGTATAATCATGTTTTGGCTTGAAAATATCACATTTTTTTTACATGTCAAAATTATTTATGGTTTATGAGATACACAGATACTCAGCTACACAGAGATACACAGCTTTAAAAAACCACCTTTTTGATCGTTTTCAGAAAATCTGCGCCTTAAATGTAATTTATGTATGAAAAATGGTAAAAGTAAGAATGCAAAGAGAATGACAATATCTTTATTTTGCCCTTTTGCATTTTTTCAGCAAGAGAGAAGGTTGTTTATGTACTTATTTTCAGCAAATCTAAGTTGGCTACCTTTTGGATAGGTGTAGTAATACAGGATTATACACAACTTTCGCAGTAGACTGACGTGGCTTGACTGACCTCAACATATAATTAAAGATATTTGCCACAAACTTATTGCATAAAATAGCTGCAGTAACATATTTTTCTAAATGAATTCGAATGCTGAAAGTTGATGTGAATTCCTGAATTTCATGACGTAATTCGTAACACCCGGTCGAGTCAGCTGGTATGTCATATGTCAAAATCTTGTCGAGCAGAGAGGTTAAATTTTTGAAAAGAATTTATCCCAAAAACAGTTGAAAACATGTGTTCCCATACATCGTTGCGACTGCTTTGAAATTCAAATTCAGTACAAGCTTAACGTGCATTCCGAGGCACGGCGGTGTCTTGGTATGTAAAGATGGTCACCAATCCACGGACCAACCGCGGTAAGCGTAGCTTAACCTAATCGATCGACCCGTGTGGCTGTTATTACTAAGTCCCAAAAGTAGGTATGTACCTACCTACATAATAATAACATTACAAGGGAATCAATCAACTGATTGATCCGGTTAATCTCGTCGGTACTCTTAATCCAAGCTTTAAACTTATATACGTTTTAAATTAATTGCTTTTATTAATTAGTCAATAGGCAACCGCGAACGGAAAAGGGTATATTGTATCTATTTCAGAAAATTAAAACAATAAACTCGAAACAGGGGATTAATTTCGGGTTTATATGTATGTTTTCCTCAATAGATATAAGGTAAATAGCTATATGTAGGTACCTACTTATTTTTTCTTGATGTCTTTCCTTACAAACGATGATTTTTTTATTTGATTTTTTGTAGGGAATTACCATTTTGGGAAGTGGACGTTTTGGGAGAGTGAACGTTTTGGGAAGTGTACGTTTAGAACCTAAAGGGTAATATTGCCCTTAAAATTACCTACCTATAAACGGGAGTAAACACGCATGGATTCATTAAACAAGTGTATTTTTTAAAGAAATAATAAAAAAAACAAGCTTTTATTAGGCTAGATATCATCTAGAACCAGAGTCCTAGTCAAGACGAATCAAACGACCCCAAACTCGATAGACTTGCGTAGCTTTATTACTGAGTTCCAATGGCCGCCTTCCGGCTCCAGATCAGATCAGGTCCATGTCATATAATATTGCATTGTCATCCGATTTACATATGCATGTAAAATTTCAGCTTAATCAGAAACCAGGAAGTGGGTCAAATTTAACTTGCAAAATTCGATTACAGACCACCAAGACCAAAACCACCAACCAACCACCAAGACCAAGATCAAGGTAAAAATAAATAAAAGTTTGTAAAAAGTATGTGGCTTTGGCAAGTTTTCTTGGAATTCATTCATATCTTCTCTTTCCACATCGTTTGTCGTAAAATGCGACAGTGGAATACCTTTTAAAGGATGTACCTATAGCAGCTTCTAATCCCCACTATCGGCAATCAAAATAAAAATTAATTACATCATCATTTTCAAGTCTTAAAGTTACATTTAAGTCACATAATCACACTAATATTATAAAAGCGAAAGTTTGTTAGTGTGTGTGTGTGTTTGTATGTTTGCTACTTCTTCACGCTCAAACGGCTCGACCGATTTGGATGATATTTGGTATGTAGATAGCTTATATTTTGTAGTATAGTATATGTAGTTGTCAGTGTACAAGTAGGTACAAGTAATATAATAAATAAATAAATAAATATCCTTGGACATTTCACACAACTCCATCTAGTCCTAAGCTAAGCAACCTAATGCTTGTGTTATGGTAACGAGATGGCTGATAAACTACTTATATACATTTTTTTTTGTAAATACATACATATTATAGATAGAAAAACACCCAGACTCGAAACAAATACTTGTAGGTCGTACAAATATTTGTTCCGTGCGGGAATCGAACCCGCGACATGCTGCGCAGCAGTCAATCGCTCAACCACTGCGCCAACCGTGTCGTCAATATAAAATGTATCGTTTTGTAAAACGGAGTCCTGGTGTCCTGAAATACAGGCCTAGAACATTATAGTTTAGGCACCAGTCTCCCACAACACTAAAATGTTGTCTGACTCTGATGCATGGTGTATTAAGTATTCTGTAATGTTGTAGTGAGAAAATAAATCTTATCTTATCTTAATCACAGGAAATTTTTACTAAGATTTTCTCAAGACAAACCTTTAACAATACACACGTGTGGAAGAGGTTGCTTCAATTTGTGCTAAAAACCAAGATTCATAAAATTCTTCTTCAATTAATGAGCTGCACAATTTATTTTCTATTAAAGCTAAAGTAAGTTTGTTCGCAACAAACACCCACACAAACAACAATCAGTCAGCCTTTTCCCAACTATGTTGGGGTCGGCTTCCAGTCTAACCGGATGTAGTTGAATACCAGAATGGAGCGACTGCCTATCTGAGGGGCAATTCTCGTAATTTTAAGAACGTTCGCATTCTAATCTCCAGTCGCAATCTGTCAAAAAAACCTCTAATTTCCCTACATTTTTGACATTGATTGTCGCTGAGATGACACTGCGACTTGAATTTGAACGTTTTTTAAGTACGAGAATTGGCCCTCTGACCTCCACAACCCAGTAACTGCGTAATACGATTCCCCTTGATAGGACTGGTTGTCAGACTTTCGTGCTTCTGACGACCCGTAACGACTATCAAAGATCCACGATTGACAGCTGGGACTAACGTGCTTTCCGAAGCACGACGGAGTCACGGTGTGTAAAGATGGTCACCCATCCTGACCAACCTGATGGATCGACCCATGCGGCTGTTATTACTTAGCCACGAGCTCATCACCTACACAAACAACATATTTTTAATAAATAAATCCATTCGTTATCGCTTACGTAGCGCTTTTCAGATATTTCACGTGGGCGCACATTGCAGTGGGCACACACCGCTTTGTTCTAAAAATAAATGCATGCATACAATGCGCGCGCGTAACATAACTACAAACGTAAGCGGCTTAAAGCAACCCGTTTATGAATACGCTATTGTAAAGCGCTTTCAGTGCGGGACGAATGTGTGTTATGTCGCCTGCAGTGCTCGATACTGCTCGATTTAGAAGCAGCCATTTAATGATCAACAGACGGACAGATAAATAGATACGGTGAACCTCTAAAAGATAGCCGAGTCACTTGTTCTTCCCATTATATAGTTTTTTGGACCATACCTGGGAACATTCTGGCTACGGAGATATTGAAGGTCAAAATTCCCACTTTTTTTTTACAAAAACATAAGTTTTAAATCTTATTTATTTAGAACTAGCTGCTGCCCGCGACTTCGTTCGTGTGAAATTTCTTATTCCCCCGACCCACCCCGTCGCATCGCATTGCCTGGCCGCGCTATTATTTCGTTTTCACTTAGCGTTATTTCTGCTTTTTTTCTTTAAGCTCCGCACGTAAAGGTCTTAAGATTTTTAGGCTATAAAATGCAAAAAAAAAATTTCAAAGTCTGTTAGTTCCAGAGATTATCACGTTCGTTCACGATATCCCCTTCCCGCTAACCTCTCCCTGCCCCTCTCACCCACTCTCACACCACCTTCACCACTTCCACTTCCCCCTGTCTCTCTCCCCCTCTCCCTTCCCTCTCACCCTCCTCCCCTCACCAACCCCTCCCTCTCCCCCTCACCCCTTACCACCCCTTCCTCTCCTCAACAACCCCTGCCCCTATTCCCTCCCTTTTTCTCCTCACCAGCCCCCCTCCCTCTTTCAAGTTAATCAAACCCTGCAGCAAAATCCTCCCCTGAAAAATTTACTACCTCTTTTCACCCTATTATGGGTAGATTTTCGAAAAACCCACGTTATTCTTCATTTTTGCTCTCAAGTTTATAAATACCGAGTTAATCGCGGCGCGACGTCGCCGTCGAACGGAACGCGTATGGCATTTTTATAGGTACTCGTGATAACTTCGAAATTGTCCGATTCGAATGAATTAAAAACTGCTACATAAATACCCTTGCTGATAAACCTATTTATTTGAACAAGAATTAAGACGATACGATTGTAAGCAACTTTTGTTTGTAACGGCAATCTGATTAAATTTTAGAACACAAAAGCTGCTATTGTGATTTAGCTAATATTAGCTATGATAGTTAGATATATTGGCTCGCGGACTTTTTTTTTTTGAAGGTAATAATGAGTACTTTCATGTACTACATACTTTTTACGTATCATCAATAGTTTTCTCAGCGCATGCCAAATAATGAATTTTATAGGCAAAATTTTGCTACTTTGGGTTACATTATTGCAATTTTCTTAAGGATATCTAAATTTTTTGAAAATAAATTTTAGCCTATGTTACTTCCTGATAATTTAGCTTTCTATTGGTGAAAAAATGGTTAAAATCGGTCCAGTAGTTTCGGAGCCTATTCGGTACAAACAAACAAACAAACAAAAAAATCATTCCTCTTTATAATATTGGTATAGATAACTACACCAACCGCACAGCCACTTACAATTCAAATTATAAAATAAAATACAAAATTGGCATTTTATTAACCGTACAAATGACTTTCATGATGACTTATACGAAATATTAGAGACAACGGAAAACAATAAAAAGTTTGCCTAGTAGACCTTAATTGAGAAAATGGATAATTCTGTTGATCGATCTCCGGCTCGCCATACCAACTGCTATAACCATTCATAGACCGTTTTAAACAAAAGGTTTTAACCTTTTTACCCGACTGCGGCGAAGGCCAAAAGGAGGGTTATGTGTTTTTACCGGACTGTGGCGAAGCCCAAAAGGAGGGTTATGTGTTTGACCTGTATGTAAGCATGTATGTATGTATGTATGTATATCCGTTTCTTTGTTCCCTCGTAACTCCTAAACGAATAAACGGATTTGGCTAAATTATTCGTCTTTAGATCTGTCTTGATAGCGCGAGTGTCACTGGCTACATTAAAAACAAAAACAAAGTAAAATGGCGGATTTGGGGTGCCATATTGTGGAGTTCCAAATTTTTTTTTCTTCAAATACTTACTATCGAGTGGCATATCAAAATAAAGGGTTTTAAAAGGTGATTACAAAAATATATACGACTTAAAAAACTAAAAAACCCGACTGCGGTAAAAGACTTAAGTTAAAAAAACTGAAAAGCTAAAAACAAGCCCATTTTAAATTAAATAAAAGTTGAAAGCAGGTGGGATCCATTAAACTCAAATGGATCCCACCTGCTTTCAACTTTTATTTAATTTAAAATGGGCTTGTTTTTAGCTTTTCAGTTTTTTTTAACCTGTCTTTTACCGCAGTCGGGTATTTTAATTTTTTTAATTACTTTTTTTTCAACTTCATTTTATACATAATCCTCTAGAAGAGTGAGTATATTGTAGCAAAATTGGATGATATCCCTAGTATGTTTCGTTATCTTTTCCTCGCTCCAATAGTTTGACGCAAGCCGAGTTTATGCACTCTGTCTCTACGTGTTTAGTCGTTAACAAAATTACTACTGGAATTTGGAATTAGAATAAGGATTATGTACAACATAGATAGAATACATAAAAGAAAGATCGTATATTAGTATAAATACAACGAAATCACTTTAAATGGCAAATCATGAGCTTACGTTCGAAACATCAACGTCATCAGCGCGACTTTATTTACCGTCGGAGTTTCGAGAAAAAGCGATTTCAAGTGTCCACGCACTTAATCACCCTGGGGTAGCCGCTACGCGTCGCCTTATCGCGCAGCGCTATTTTTGGCCTAACATGAACACTGACGCTGCAAACTTTGTAAGAAGTTGCATTAAATGCCAGAAATGTAAAGTACAAAGGCATACAATTACACCTCTAGGAGAGTTCGAAAGGTCAGACCGTTTCGAGCATGTACATATAGATATAATTGGACCATTACCACCTTCCGAAGGATACACATACTGTGTCACAATGATTGATCGTCATACAAAATGGCCTGAAGTCGTTCCTGTAAAAGACATAAGCGCTGAAACCGTCGCGAAAGCTCTACTCGAGCATTGGATAGCACGTTTTGGTTGCCCTGCAAGAATAACTTCGGATCAAGGTCGTCAATTCGAATCCAATCTTTTCAAACAGCTGACCAAACTACTTGGAATAGAAAAGATTAGAACAACAGCATACAATCCAAAGGCAAATGGACACGTCGAAAGGATGCATCGAACGCTAAAAGCTTCCATCATGACACGTTGCGATAGTAGCAGTCAATGGTCACAACAATTACCTATCGTGTTATTAGGAATGCGCAATACAGTTAAAGAAGACTCAGGGTACAGCCCTGCTCAGATGACCTACGGTAAATCTATGCGTCTACCGGGAGATTTTTTTGTTCCCACCGAAGCAGACATTAACAACACCGATTACACTTGCAAACTCATGGAAACATTAGCGAACCTTCAACCAACCACAAGAAAACAAGCTGATAACAGAAACATTTTCGTGCACAAAGATTTGACTAAATCGGACTACGTTTTCATTAAAAACGAAGTTAAACGTTCGTTAACACCGCCATATGAAGGTCCTTATAAAATACTCAAACGAAGCAATAAACATTACGTCGTTCAAGTAGGTTCTCGAGAAGTCACTATTTCTCTCGATCGTCTCAAACCTGCTTATGTTATAATTAATAGCCCTGCACTTCAGTCGCCACATGAAGTTTTTGTTTCGCCCAAAACAACTGCGATAACACCGGTTGCAACCAAATCGACCTCACTTGACAAAACTGAGCCATCTGTCACTACAAGATCGGGTCGCGTCGTGAAAAAGACCGTGCGATTTGCCATTTAAAACATTTTTTGTCGCCAGTCCCAAAGTCATAAAAATATCAAGTGAAATTTGAAGTGCGGTGAAGTGTTCTGTGTTTTAAAATAGACCAACAAAACAAACAATTTTGTGGCGTTCTCACACTAATTATGTCAACTTGTAACGTATTTATTTGTATGTTATCGTTACCACTTAGTTATATTCTTAAGTTTAAAACGTTTTTGTATAAAACCTTTTTGTGTCAAGTTGTTACCAAATTTATGACCAAATTATTTTAATATTTTTTTACAAAATGTCTTCAGTTTAAGTATCCATTTGTGTAGTGTTGTTTTTATATTAGAAATACCTCATGTTAGCATAGAGTCTTATTGTTTATTAATTTAGGAGTTAGGTATAGTTATACACTTTTACACCAAACCATTTTATTAGGTATTTGCAATGTTTTTACACTTTGGTCATTGCTTTTGATGATATTTTTTTTTCACCCTTTTATTAAATTGTCTTCATCTAAGGGGGGAGGACATGTAGTGGTATGTTTACCCACACATGTACACCACTTGCGAGCTTATAAGTGCCTATGACGTTGCACCGTCAAGTTAAGTTCGAAGTCACGCGTCTCCGTGACAACACATATAGTCGGTTAATATCCGTTACTCGCATCAATCATTTATTGTAACATTTTACCGTGTTTAGTTGTAACAAAATTTATACATTATTAAATTCATAGTTTAACATAGAATGGACATTTCATTTCATCTCACTATAATAGAACCTATATCACGTCCCAACAAAAGTTCTATAATATCATAGGGTTGTATTTAAAAAGAACCGGCCAAGTACATGTCGGACCGCGCACAGTGATGAGTTCTGTAGTTGGGATGAATATTTATGCATGCACAGTATTTATTTTACAGTATTTCTCGAAAAATTGTGAAAAACTATGATATTTTTATAACTGCGGTTGTAACCCAAAAATATCTCATATATCAAAATTTATTGACAGAAATAAAAAAAGTCACTTAGGAACATCATAATCATTTTAATTATGGGATCTAACGATACCCCAGACGCTTATGTGCATTTTTTTTTTCATCTTTTGGTTACTTTTGTGGGGAGAGGAACCCCTGATTGTTTTCTTTCGTAATTTCACCACACCATTGTTTAGCGGTGCACAAAATAAACCTCCTTTCCAATTTTCATCGATATGCTGCAAATTTTCTCCGTGTAAAATGGCTGTGTAATATCCAGATGCACGGACGGACAGGCGGACGGACAGACAGATGAACAAACGAAAATGATGAAATTTTAAGGGTTCCATTTTTACTATTTGGCTACGGAACCATAAGAAGTCTCCACAATAACGATGTCTTCCTTAGTGCGTGCAGTTTATCAAATCAAATCAAATTTATTCGTAAATGTAGGTTTCAATACAACAGAATGTTCTGATAAGATGGTCAGTTCACTACATTTTACTCGAAATAAAGTTTGCTGTGTCCAAACAGCAGACACACATTTATAAAGGAATAACTCAATTACATAATAACACACAACTCCTTACGTACCAACACACAATGTCAAAATAATAATAATAATCTATCTATCTAAATGTCAATCCTAAGCAATGAATCTCGATACCAATTTGGCTATCTGGCTTCGACAAAGAGCTGCTTAGATAAGCATATCTCAAATCCCACGAATATTTTAAGAATCAAGTCAAAATACATTATGTGGGCCATAATTCCGAATTCTGGACCACGACATAGAATTCTCTGAAAGAAAACACCAGCCTTTTCCAACCATAAAAGATAATAACACGAAAAAAGAGGCCATTAAATCGAGTTCCCTTGGTATCGTTTATCGTATGTCGTTTGTTTTCTTTTGCCAAGCCACGAGAGGCTTTGTTTCCGATTACACAGTTCGATAATTCGCAACCAACCGGCTCGGGCGGTGACGTACGAAAACAAACTGTTCAGAGATACGCATTCCTATTGCTTTTTGCTTGATTGGATTCGATGTTAATTAAAGCGCATCACACACGACAGCTATAATGTAAAGATGTAGTTATATAAATGTATACATTATGCAAGATATATTTCAATACGTCTCAATACATCTTTCCATAGAAATTGTCAGTAGGCCACATACGACAAATAAAATATTGTTACGAGATGGGGTTCGGGATAAATAAATGTATGCCAGTTAAAAACACACTATATTTAAATAATCACAAATATAGCAAACGGACATTTTAGCAGAATCACTTATAGCTCACTGTTAGTTCAATGTTGCTCACTGTTTCGCATTGTGGGCTGCAGTGTGATTCTGTAACCATCTCACCGTGAAAACTTAGGTGAAGTGAGCGTGGAGTGAGCTGTCAATAGTGTCAATTCCTAGCAAAAACAAACTCACTTCACCTAAGTTTTCACGGTGAGATTTTTACAGAATCGACCGGCTGAACTGGCATATATATACCTCTGGCAACCCTCTATTTATATGACTAGTGTAAGTTTCTCGAAAGTTCGAGGACATAATTCGAGAACATTCTAGTACTTACGGGAGTGATCTAGAATGCTGCAAAACGACACTTCTAGAAAATTCTGGAAGGGTTTAGAATGTTCTAGAAACATTTGTCACAAATCGACGTGTCGTGTAGTTCTGCTACTCGATAACAGATGGCGTTAGCGTCTACGTAACAATATATATTTTTACATTTTCGTATCTTAACATACAGAGCGATACGGAAATATACATTTATATCCCGATACAATCTCGATCATTCAAGACGTACACCAGTGGAATGAAGGGAAAGATACATTACATTACCTGCTTGTGGGTGTAATACTTTAAGATAATTTAAAGCTATACATTCCAGGATGTAATGTACATTAACATACATTATAGCTGCCGTGTGTAATGCGCTTAATGTTTGTAGCTTACTTTATTTTTACGATGGAAACGCAGGCATTTTTAGTAACAGGCCGCAGGATACCTTTTATCATGCCTAAATTCAGTTCTTCTTCAGCGTATCGATGAAACAGCGATGTGTAAAAGTGTTTTTTTTACCAATTTACAAAAATAATTTAACATTTAACATTTATCAGTAGACAAAAGTTAATCTATTTGGTCTAAAGCGAAATGTGGAAAGGGTCTGCTAACATAAAATCACAGCTTGTTTCCCCGAAGGCGAAGACAGGCCCGAGGGCAGAGGTGTACCAATAGGTATAGCACATCCACATTTCACAATAAAGAGAAATTCTCAAAATTCCATACTTAATTATTTACAACTAGGTGTGTCGGAAAACAACTTCCCTAGTTGAATCAGATTTCGTTCACAATTTCATGGATTTTAATTTTTTTGCGAAGAAACGTAATTCTTTTTCGAAAATAAAAGTAGCCTAAGTTACTCCTTATAACATCAGCTATCTGCCAGTGCTAGTCCCGTCAAAATCGGTTCAGCCGTTTTGAAGATTAGTTGGAACAAACAGACAGAAAAACAGCCAGACAAAAATTTTGAAAACATATTTTTTGTTACACGGACACGTTGTATATCGGAAGTACAGAGGTATAATAAAATTTGATAAGTCAACTTAATTGGTTGTTTAAGTATTTGTTAAGCACACATATTGTATATCAATGAGACGTGAGATGGGTGTGCAATTGAGATGTTTTTATGGAATTTATTTTGGAATTCTAAAATTCTAAACATTTTTCATTATTGTTCAGTGAGTGTATCATTCCGCATGATCTACGGCTTGTACGGTAAACAATAATTATCGTAACAAGGCTGTGGTGATAGTAGGTGTTCGGTGAATAATAACAATTATTTGTACCATGATGTTTACAGCAAAAATTTATCGAATGGTTAGCTAAATGTTCTGACTGCTTATAACACTGAAATCTGCGATCTCTGATAACTAATTTGCGATCAAACATGTGTTCACACCACTGTAATATATCTAATGACCATCCATTATAGCGATAATTGGAAAACCAAAAAACTTTTTTACAAAAAAAAAAAACAACCGCCTTCCAAAAAAAAACACTACAAAGTGAAAAATAACTTTAATTTCGGAAGTCGGAGTATTTTTTTTGGAAGTCAGTTGTTTTTTTTTTTTGTAAAACAGTTTTTATTTTTCACTTTTAAGTGGGTCAGTTTGTAATTTATCTAAGTTACAATAGCCCAAGTCGTGTCGACTGCTCATCACCTTTTACAAAATATTGCTTTTCCCGATGCAGGGTTGTTAATTGTTGAGGAGTTCTCCTAGTAAGAACCAGGAGAACTGGACTTCCATAAAATAAGGCCAGAAAAAGAAGAAAAATCCAGTCAGACATTATCAACCTCTGACTCCACAACATTTAATTACATCAGCATGTTTAAGGCTTGTCAGTCGCAAAAAGCGCGGTCACTGTCGTACTGCATAGAAAAGAAAGAGAAGCGCGATGACACAATGCTTGCAAAATATGAAGTAATTATCGTTTTACAAAAAATCTGTTGATTAAACTAAAAAAATAATGACAAGAAATCATTCCTTATTAGTTTGTAAAGAACTGTATAAATGTATGAACACTTTTAATGAAAACTGTAGGAGTAAAATGGTTACAACTCGAAAAAATAGACCGAAATAGACCTGGGTTAAGGTTTTTTTTTTCCTTATTTCTACAAACTAAAATAGATTTCAGGACACATGAAATCACTTCTTATGTATTGTAGATTACTGTGTATTTTTTCCTATCAGAAAGATGCTATAGTTACTGTAAAAAATGGTTACAAAGTTACTTAGTTTCGCCGTATTTTAGGAAGGAGCAGCCTTAATTATAGAAAGAGCTAGAACTTAAAGTAACATTCTACTTCAATTAATGTAATCATGTTAAAACTTCAGCTGAGCAGGCGCTATTTAGTAAGTTCTAATTAATTTATTAAAATTGAAGTTTAAGAATTAATTAATTACGAAGTTTAAACATGAAATTGTAGGAGTAATAGAGTATATAAAATTGTATATAAGTATATCTGTAATATAAGTTGAAATTAAGGCTTCCCCGTCTTATTCTGCTTTATTTAACTTTTAAAACGAGGTACATGGCTTTAGTTGGAATAAAAAAAACTTTTCACAAAAAAAACAAACAAGTTCCAAAAATACTACAAAGTGATTTCGGAAGTTAATGTCGTTGGATCTGTATTTCAGTTTTTTGTCACCGACTTCCGAAATTAAAGTTATTTTTCACTTAGTAGGTAGTGTTTCTTTGGAAGTTGGTTGTTTTTTTTTTTTGTATTTTTTTTTTTTCCCTTTTTAGTTAGGGTACCTATCTACCCCACACCAATCGTATACCACTACTAGCTATGTAAACAACAGTGACAGGAAGTATAATATCAACAAACACAAAGTGGATTAAATACGTGTTATCGAGCTAACTCAAAAACTACCTAAGCAAGGTAATACAATTTATATGGGACCATAATATCAGAAGTAGGTATGAAACAAAACCAAACAAAATAAGAATCATCAAAATCGATTCATAATAGTGTAGTAATCGCGTAACAAACACACAAAAAAAACATACAGTCGCATTGAGAACCTAATCCTTTTTTTGAAGTCGGGTAAAAATCGATCTTGATCGGTTTCGATCCGAGATTATTAAGATCAACAGCATCACAGCTGGAAACAGATCAATAGATTAGATTTTCAGTATATTTTCAGTAGATGTCTACTACTATAAAATAACTTGGCAAGGATAGCGTGATTTTCTTTCTGAATCGGCAGTTTGTCGCTGAATATATAGGGTGTAACGGCCCTCCGCAGACTGATGGGGTGAATTCAGTATATCATACTAAGATGACCGGTACCTGAAATTATTTCAATACGTTATGGGAATCCAATAACCTTGATTTGTTTGTATTTTTTTGCACAAATCGGAGCGTCTGTTACTGGTTGGGAGTAGTTATGAGCGGCCTGCCTAACTTGCTAAACGTCTTTAAAGCAAAACGTCTACATTGCATAATGCCTAAAATTCAGACAGCCTAACTTGTAGAACGTCTTTAAAGCAAAACGTCTACATTGCATAGTGACTAAATTGGAGACAGACAGCCTAACTTGCAGTACGTCTTTAAAGCAAAACAACTACATTTCATAATGACTAAAATGCAGACAGCCTAACTTGCAGAAAAACATTTACAATAACTTTAATTAACCAATCTGAACATAATTTCTAGGAAATGTTTGATTTGATACATGTTTTGAAATGACACTAATTTAATGCGTCTAACGTTCAGGCCCAAAATGTATGGAGCTTTGGTCGTTCCCCTTTATTATAACTAAAATATAAACAATAATAAATAATTTCCAGACATTCACTCACATTGTCTAGTCCCAAAGTAGGATCTCTGTGCTATGGGTAGGTATTAGACGATACAACATTTGACGACTCGTTTGGTTCGGTGATAGCTACGAGTAGGTTTGTCTAGCTCCGGAATAGAGGATTGCTGGTTTGAATCCCGCCGAAGTCATTTGTATGTCTTCATGAGTTATAACTTATAATATATACAAATAAATAAACATCCATGACTACGAAATCCAACATTTCTGAGCGTCACATGTTGGCTCCGGTGGAATTCGAACCCGAAGCCCTTTTAATACGTAATTGTTAGTCCACGGAGAAATTATTTTATCAACTAATTCCTCCGTGAAAACTTCGAATTAGTTAGTCCAGGAGGAATTATTTTATCAATTACAGTGCCAGTACTGCCTAGTTGGTCCCCGGGAGATTTTTTTTAACCACAGCACCAGAGTGTCAGGCGGTAATTAGGGAACAACGGATTAAACCTCGTAAAATTAAACCCAAGTAATTTTTTAACTTTTGTTTTTTGATCTTGGACGTTTTACGCCTAAAGGTACACAGTCCGCCGGCAGGCCGTCATTCATAAAAAACCGGTCAAGAGCGAGTCGGACTCGCGCACCGAGGGTTCCGTTCCGATTTCTGAAAAAGTGTGCTATTTAGACACATCATTTTATTTTTCCTGTAATCTTTACATAAACTTCTATCAGATAGAGTAATTTCAGATTTTTCTCTTTGCAAACTTCGGAGATAAGGGCCCCCCCCCCCCTTATCTCGGACGAACGGTATATTTTTTTTCCATTTTTCATCAAAAGTCGAAAACTATGCGGACAAAAAAAAAATGTTTGAGAATGTGCAAACAGCGTTCTTTCATATGATACCCCACATGCCCTAGTAGCCTCACTTTAAGTTTTTAAGACCCCTTTTCAGTCCCTGTTGCAAAAAAAATAAAAATATTTTTATTTCTTTCTTATTTGCAAAATAGTTGGGTAAACGTCATCTAAAACTATTCTAAATTTCAAGTTGATAGCATCAGTAGTTCTTGAGATATCCAGCTGTGACAGACAGACAGACAGACAGACAAACAGACAGAAAGACTGGGTAACACCATAAGGGTTCCTTTTTTACCATTTTGGTACGGAACCCTAAAACTGTCAAAAACAGTTTGCCGGTGGACTGCCGGCGGACTGTAAATGTGTGGGGGCCCTTAGACTTTTCATCTTACTAGACGAAATGCTGCTAAGGTAATTTACATTTTAGACATATTGTTTCTTAGACATTTTACCATAGTAGACAATATGCCGTTAAGCCATTTACATTTTAGACGTTTTGCTTCTTAGACATTTTACAACTTAGACAATTTGCTTTTAAGACGTTCGGCAAGTTAGGCAGCCCGCTCATAATTGGTTAGGTAATAGGTGTGCGGTGAGTTCGATGAACTCTGTAGCTAGACAGAAAGTGTACAGCTGATTTCACGCGTCGTTGGTTAGAGAGTATTTCAACATCCATTGCTGGTTTTTTTTCAGTTTTTTTTTACATAAATGGAAAAAAAAATTAAAAAATGAAAATTTCCGGTGGAATATGATTCAAAATGAGGAGCTGAATGCACCCTGTTAGTTTGCGGAGGGCTGTCCCTTATACCATGTATAGTTATAAGTATTGTTAAAACTTGGATGAGATATTTTTTGGGGATCTCTCGTCAGGTACAGTACGACACAACTTAGATGTAGCATCGGCAAAATTCGTAAAACCGATCACTTTTCCAGAGAAATTTTCTCTGGAAAATTTTCATTTTTTTTATTGTTTTTTTCTTACATTTTCTTTATTTCAATGTAAAATTACATTGTGTGTTCGCAGCGCTCTATTTATGAAAAAAAACAGCAAAAAAAAAAACAGCAATGGATGTTGAAATACTCTAACGAACGACGCGTGAAATCAGCTATTCACTTTCTGTCTAGCTGCAGAGTTCATCGAACGTACTGCATATCTATTACCTCCCCCTCCCAAATAGTTACAGACGCTCCGATTTGTGCACAAAAATACAAACAAATCAGGTTTATTGGATTCCCATAACGTTCCTGAAATAATTTAATGTACCGGTCATCTTAGTATGATAAACTGAATTCACCCCATCAGTCTGCGGAGGGT
Source organism: Cosmia trapezina (assembly GCA_905163495.3). NCBI lineage: Eukaryota > Metazoa > Arthropoda > Insecta > Lepidoptera > Noctuidae > Cosmia > Cosmia trapezina. Next base: position 6,656,995 of record LR991027.1, on the reverse strand, counting down.
TGTCCCTTACAAACAAATATCAATACAAAGTTCCTCCAGATCTTTCACAAGTACATAAATAATTTAATTTTAATAACAAAATATTTTAATGTAAACACGTGAGACGCCTCACTCGCACATAATCTTTCATTTTTAAGATTAAGCGATGTGTGATCAAAACAAAATTAAGTAATGTTTATTTGAAATAAAAAGTTTTAATTTTTTTTTTTTTTACTCCCTGTATTCTATCAAACTTCCAAAAGCACAATATACACACAATACACTTACACAATATACTTACTTATACAGTTATTGCAATAAAGAATTTATAAGTAAATAATTGTGCCACTTCTGAAACTTGAACAGGAACACGTGAAATACCAGAAAGTATTAAGAGTTCGAACTACGCCTTGTTTTAATGGAATCATTATTAATTTTTGAATTCTTTTGACGTCTCTAAGTTTGGATTAATGTTTGTACTTTGTTTTTTGGGTCGAACATTTTTCTTTTGGTGTTGATTTATGTTTGAAATTAATTTAGTCTCGACTGTTATTACAGAAACTTCTGGTGATTGAGACTAGTGATTAAATTGTGTAATATCCTTTACTATACATATAATATATATATACAGAGTGTTTCTTTTAAGGTGTCAAGCCAGTGCGAGCTGATAGCAGAGTACCATACCTATCGATTTAACCCCCATGTATGTTCTACGATTTTTTGTAGTTTTCGAGTTATATTTTTTTTTCGATATTTTTTTCTGATTCAACGAGATGATGGCTTTAAAAAAATATATCTTTTTTTTGGGTCAACTTTGAACATGAATGTACTAAATAGGGCATTATTTGCTGAAATCGATTGTTGAAAGTGGTGTATCTGAAATCTTGTGATTTTCATATTTTTAACCGACTTCTAAAAAAGGAGGAGGTTCTCAATTCGGATGTTTGTATTTTTTTTTTTATGTTTGTTCGCACATAACCCCGTCGCTTGCCAACCGATTTGAAAAATTATTTTTTTGTTGGAAAGGGTATACTTCCCAAATGGTCCCATTTTTGTCAAAATCCAGTTCTGATGATGGGATCCTGGAGAAATCGAAGGAACTCTTCAAATATTATAGGCACACCTATAGCGATTTGGGTATTTTTTATAGTAGGTCGTGCATTTGCTCTCGGAAAGCGTGGTGCTTTCCGAGAGCAAATGCACGACCTACTATTGGCGAAGTGGAACTGATGATGAAGACCACAGATGGCTACTGGAACTACTCAATGATAAATATTTCACGGGTTGCGATTCGATTACTTTAATATGGTTGCTAAGCAATTTCCGCTCGTCACACAATGCGTGTGGTGAGTGGTTGCTGAGGTTCTTACCAGCAGAACTCCTCAACAAATAACGTCCCAGCATCGGGAAAAGCAATATTTTGTAACATGTGATGAGCAATTGACATTAGACTATTGTAATTTATACCTACAAATTATAAACAGTACCCACTAAAAAGCGAGAAATAAAAACTTTTTAACAAAAAAAAAAAACCAACTTCCAAAAATCACTACAAAGTGAAAAATAACTTTGATTTCGGAAGTCGGTGGCAAAAAAAAGAAAGTAAATAAAAAACGAAAGACACCGACTTCCGAAATCAAAGTTATTTTTCACTTTGTAGTGATTTTTGGAAGTCGGTTTTTTTTTTGTTAAAAAGTTTTTTATAATTTATTATTATCTTTGCATATTTTTGTCAATCCTGATATTTACTATTCCTCTACGTTTAAGCAGAGCTCAGTTGATAATAAAAACATATATTTTATACCTACCACTATCCTTAACCACTACCATTGATATTATATGAGGGATCCAAAATAACTCGAAAACTACAAAAAATCGTAGAACATACATGTTGGTTAAATCGATAGGTATGGTACTCTGATATCAGCTCGCACTGGCTTGACTGTATATAGTATATTTAACAACCTGAGACAGCATATTACATCATTAAGAAAATTTTTCTTCTTTCTATTCAGTATTTTTAGAGCCGGGTGAATTTTTCAAAGGTGCGTATGTGGCCAATCAGTTTTAATCAAAATCAATCCCGAGGGGTATTTTTCGCTATTTCTTTTAGTTTCGGATTTAGTGTGAGTACTATGTCCTACACTAAAGCTAAAATTTACTGGGTACGTCTTTATTTGACTTGAATGTGCCCTGGCGGCTGAGAGTGTGTCATGCTCACTCTAATGCCTCGCTGATGGTGGCGCGTGTATTGGATCATTTAGCTAGTCCATGCGTCAGGTTTGTGATCGGGCGCTGTCAGTGGAGGCTGGTCATATCTTAGGTGCCACGGCTTATTTTAATTTAGTTTAAATTTTGAATTGTTTTTTTTTATATGTATTTTTATTACGGACACTTATTAACGTTCTGCATCACATGTATAATTTCAACATGAATGATGTAACCATATTTTGATTTAAAAGAGTGTCCGTGGAGTTTCTTGTGCCCGTTCTTCTCCATAGGTACGCTTTGGAATGGGCGACTAGCTTCATCTTTCTGACTGACCGACCCCTTGACAATTCAAAAGTGCCTGTAATTGGTTTATTTGAAATAAATGCTTTGAGTATGATGATGATATATTTGAGTAAGATGCTGCCTCAAGTCGTTAAAATCTGTGTATTTTTTATACAAATTACGACCATGTATCATACTCATTTCTCAAAAATAAAGTCCTTTTTCAGTCAACGACGAAATTAAATTGACAAGGAGAGACCAATAATACCGCTTCAACACTTCAGTGGTTAAACAATACTGTTGAAATTTATATCACGTAATAAATTAAAATTTTGTGATGGGAAACCGCGGCGTGAAATTACAAAACGTGAGCTATAATTATTGTTCATGATAATGTCAATAAATACAAGGCTCTGTTAATTTAACACCAGGATTTTCAATTCAAAAACATTTTTTTTTTTAAATTAAATATTTCCTAGCCTCATTACTGTAATGTAATTCTTTTGTCCAGTTGAATAACTCTTGATGCTTCTTGAATAAGATGTATTTTGTATTTGTTTTGTATGTATCCAACTATTACCCAATTGAACCACCATTCAATTCTATTAGGGCCTATTTCACGATGTCCTAAAATCCACTACTGACCGAATAAATTAAAAAATGGAACAGAATTTGTATGAAAGTATCTGCCAAGTAAGTTAATATAGGAGAACTTAATCGTAGGTGGTGATACAGGGCCTTTTTTGTTGATGGGAAATCATCAAATGACTTCTCCCGCTCTGGGTGGAGCGGAAGGGCGTCTCAGATTTTTACTAACTAAAACCCACCCGTGTTCCTTCAGTTGCCTGTGCCAGGGCCACGGTATCACTTTCGAACAACTCGCGACCCTGGCGGCATCGGCCCTATCGGACCCCATAACTGCTGACATCTCTTGTGAAACAGTCCGAATTTGATTTCTCAGGATATAAAAACAAATGAGCGTTTCATATTTTTTATTAAACAAATCTATAATAACATCAGTACTATTAAAGTGCCTCAGCAAACTTCATCAACCCAGCACTGACCTCCTTTACAGCCGGCAATATATGTTTAGAGGGAATAATGTCCAAGCCATTTTGACCTCTAGTTTCTATAATGTACGAATGTTTTACCTGCTTGACAAAATACATCCAATCTAAGGCCATTCCAAAACTATTTGTCCCCAATTCCATGATGTTCCGGTTAAGGAATTGCTGGTTACCAACTTTACGCATTGCCTGTAATTAAATAATACAAATAACGTAAATAAATGAATTTTTAATATAGGGGTGGGATTGTGGGGGAAAATAAGTACAATTAAAAAAAAAGTTTTGCAAACTGTACCGTGTGACATATCAAATGAAAGGACTCACTGTGAGGGTCTCAAATATATATTTTTTTAAATTTTAAAATAAATATTTTTGAAGTTATTTAAGAAAATAGACGAAAATTGACCATTCCCCCCCCCTTATCTCCGAAACTAATGAGCCTAAAATTTTGAAAAAAATACAGAAAATAGTTCTTTACCTATAGATTACAGGAAAACCTATCAGAAGTTTGTGGTGTTGTAAATCTATATATAAAAAATTCAAAGTCCTGACTGACTCATTGACTGATTATAATCAACGCACAGTCCAAACAACTGGACCTAGAGACATGAAATTTTGCACATAGATACCTTATATAGTGTAAACATCCATTAAAGAAGAATTTTTGAAAATTCCATCCCTAAGGGAATAAAATACGGGATGAAAGTTTGTATGAAAAATCTTATTTCTTGAGTAATTAGACTTGAAACTTAGCACGAATATTCATCTAAGTTAATTATAAAATTAATCATTTTTAGTTTTCCTAAACTACCCCCTTTTTTGTGGAAGGGAAATCATCAAATGACTTCTCCCGCTCTGGGTGGAGCGGAAGGGCGTGTCATACTTTTACTGACTAAAACCCACCCGTGTTTCTTCAGTTGCCTATGGCAGGGCCACGGTATCTCTTTCGAACAACCCGCGACCCCAGAAGACGGGTATGGTGGATGTCAAAGTTTGTATGGAGGAATTTTAACACGCGGTCCGATTTACTCAAAACTCAGTTTTTGTACTTGAGACCAAAACTAGAGACTAACTAACGAGTATCAGGGTTTTCCAAAAATCTACCCCTAAGGGGTGAAAAGGAGTAGCAAATTTTACAGCGGAGGATTTTATTGGGGATTGATTAACTCGAAAATTGGTGTAAATAATGTTTGACCCAAGTTATGGAAACATCCCAGACGATTTTTGAAATTCTGCCCCTGTGGGGGTAAAAACGGGGATACAGTTTATATGAAAAATCTTATTGTTTTGGTTAATGAACTTGAAACTTAGCACAAATACTTGCTTATGTAAGTAATAAAGTTTGTCATTATTAGTTTTTCAAAACTACCCCTCAAAGGGTGTTTAGGGATGTTAAAGTTTGTATGGAAGATTTTTAAAACGCAGTCCGATTAACTTGAAACTCAGAACTCAGTATTTTATACTTTTGATGAAAAGTAAACAATAATAAGAAAATTAAAACCCATGAAATCAGACATCCTCGCCGGGCAAAGCCACGGGCAGTCTAGCTAGTATCTCAATATTGTGCGTACAAACTTACTAAGCCTCCGCTGTCCGTCCGTCCGTCCGTACGTCTGTCACAGGGCTGTATCTCATGAACCTTAAGAGGTAGAGAGTTGAAATTTTCACAGATTGTGTATTTCTATTACGACTATAACAACGAATAATAAAAATAAAGTAAAGTTAAAATTAAAGGGGCTGCCCCCTTTAATTTTAACTTTACTTTTTTTTCCCCCATACAGAAAAGCTTTCATTTTGAAAAAAAAAAAAATAACCTGTGTGTGTTGTTATTGTGTAGAACTCGTCGAGTAGAGTACACAGATATTTTTTTTTTTTTTTTTATCTTCTAAAATGAAGAAATAGGGGGCCGTAAAAGTTGTTAATTTTATACCATTTTTTACGAGCTCTATTATATAATGTACCTTATGGTGTACTTAATCAAGAAATACTAAAAACGGCGATTCGTAAGGTATTTTTTTTAAATATGGGCGATTTTCTGCAACTGCAAAAAATAACGTTGTAATTCACAGTATCATTACGAAATACAAAGTTATCTTTGCGATTGTTAAACATATAATATGGTACGGAACCCTTTGTGTGCGAGTCCGTCTCGCACTTGGCCGGTTTTTTTTTTAATTACCTACGGACGCTTTTAACGTGCACGTCTTTCTACATTGTTCTCACATGTATATTTTCAATATGAACGATGTAACCAATATTTTGTAAAATATTTGATTTTAAAAGAGTGTCCGTGGAGTTTCTTGCCCGTTCTTCTCCAGGATCTACGCTTTGGAATGGGCAATCTAGCTTCATTTTTCTGACTGACCGACCCAAGACCGACCCTTTGACAATTCAAAAGTGCCTGTAATTGGTTTATTTGAAATAAATGCTTTGAGTTTGAGTTTGAGTTGAGTTTAACACAATCTGTGAAAATTTCAACTCTCTACCTATTAAGGTTCATGAGATACAGCCGTGTGACAGACGGACGGACGGACGGACGGACAGCGGAGGCTTAGTAAGTTTGTACGCACAATATTGAGATACTAGCTAGACTGCCCGTGGCTTTGCCCGGCGTGGATGTCTGGTTTCATGGGTTTTAATTTTCTTATTATTGTTTATTTTTCATCAAAAGTATAAAATACTGAATACTGAATACTGAGTTTCGAGTTAATCGGACTGCGTTTTAAAAATCTTCCGTACAAAATTTAACATCCCTAAACGCCCTTTGAGGGGTAGTTTTGAAAAACTAATAATGACAAACCTTATTACTTACATAAGCAAGTATTTGTGCTAAGTTTCAAGTTCATTAACCAAAACAATAGGATTTTTCATATAAACTGTATCCCCGTTTTTACCCCCACAGGCGTAGAATTTCAAAAATCGTCTGGGATGTTTCCATAACTTGGGTCAAACATTATTTACACCAATTTTCGAGTTAATCAATCCCCAATAAAATCCTCCGCTGTAAAATTTGCTACCCCTTTTCACCCCTTAGGGGTAGATTTTTGGAAAACCCTGATACTCGTTAGTTAGTCTCTATTTTTGGTCTCAAGTACAAAAACTGAGTTTTGAGTAAATTGGACCGCGTGTTAAAATTCCTCCATACAAACTTTGACATCCCCCAATTCCGTCTTCTGGGGTCGCGGGTGGTTCGAAAGAGATACCGTGGCCCTGCCATAGGCTACTGAAGAAACACGGGTGGGTTTTAGTCAGTAAAAGTATGACAGGCCCTTCCGCTCCACCCAGAGCGGGAGAAGTCATTTGATGATTTCCCTTCCACAAAAAAGGTGGTAGTATAGGAAAACTAAAAATGATTAATTTTATAATTATCTTAGATGAATATTCGTGCTAAGTTTCAAGTCTAATAACTCAAGAAATAAGATTTTTCATAAAAAACTTTCATCTATTTTATTCCCTTAGGGATGGAATTTTCAAAAATTCTTCCTTAATGGATGTTTACACTATATAAGGTATCTATGTGCAAAATTTCATGTCTCTAGGTTCAGTGGTTTGGACTGTGCGTTGATTATAATCAGTCAATGAGTCAGTCAGGACTTTGAATTTTTTATAAATAGATTTACAAGACCACAAACTTCTGATAGGTTTTCCTGTAATCTATAGGTAAAGAACTATTTTCTGTATTTTTTTCAAAATTTTAGGCTCATTAGTTTCGGAGATAAGGGGGGGGGAATGGTCAATTTTCGTCTATTTTCTTAAATAACTTCAAAACAATTTATTTTAAAATTATAAAAAAAATATATTTGAGACCCTCACAGTAAGATCTTTCATTTGATATGTCACACGGTACAGTTTGCAAAACTTTTTTTTTAATTGTACTTATTTTCCCCCAAAATCCCACCCCCATATTGAAAATTCATTTATTAACGTTACATGTCCGTGTTTGGGTTACCAAAATACATATGTGTACCAAGTTTCAACTTAATCGGTTCATTAGATTCGGAGAAAATTGGCTGTGACAGACGGACAGACGGACAGACAGACAGACAGACAGACAGACACACGAGTGATCCTATAAGGGTTCCGTTTTTTCCTTTTGAGGTACGGAACCCTAAAAAAGGCTAAACCCAGGTCTAATTCTGTCTATTTTTTCGAGTTTTTCCATATTACTCCTACAGTTTTCATTAAAAGTGTTCATAAATTTATACAGTTCTTTACAAAATGATAAGGAATGATTTCATGTGATTATTTTTTTAGTCCAATCCCTAGATTTTTTGTAAATCGGTAATTACTACATATTTTGCAAGCGTTGTGTCATCGCACTTCTCTTTCTTTTCTATGCAGTCCGACAGTGACCGCGCTTTTTACGGCGGACAAGCCTATATTCCTGAAAGAGGTAGTTCGTAGTTGTTCCAACGTCCACATGTTTTAAGTCCCATTTAACAGGGGGCAAACCTACAGGGTGACTTGTAATTTGACGTATTCCTTCTAGGACGTGATAGTGTGACCCATTTGCAGTAATTAAGTCGCAGTAGTTAAGTAACCTAGGCGAAAATTCATGGTATTCGAGAAAAGTACACAACCCAAATTTAAGTGTATTCTTGCAAAATTTCCCAGAATTATTCATTAAATATCACTTTTCTCAAAACTCTCAGATTGAATGGGCTTCATTGCTATTCTATTGGGTACCTAATACTTTAATAACCTTACGATGTAACAAAATTTTCTAATTTTTTTAAAGTGATACTTACAATAAACGCAATCTAACAAGTCCGTTTGGATAGATTTCAAAATATGATGAGGAAAAAAACAGTTTCTGTAAAAACCGATTCGAGTTTGTAATCGAATCTACCTTGCGTAAAACTGATTCTCGAGGCATATCGTTTTATTACACGTACGAGTTTGTAATATTTAACAGGTATTACATATCGTAAATCCCAACTAAGTTTAAATTTGGGCGAGTTTCAAAGCCAAACCAAGACTTATACTTAGACCCGGTAATTATACTGATTTCTTCGGGAAGGTTTATGTATAATATACCTACATTGTATATTATGCACTAGTGCCGTACCTAGTAATTATTATACATCAAAATAAAGCTAAAAATGTATGTGATCAGATTTTGTTCTTATATGTTTAAACATTTTATAATACAGTAAATATACGTTTCTCTCTTTTCTAAATTAACGTTTGTAAAAGTATAGATTTTTAGAACATTGATTTTATTTGGTTATAAAACGGTAGAACGGTCATGATGATGATGAATGATGAAATGATTTATTTATTTATTTATTTATTTATTTATTTCCCACCATACAATTATCTTTACAGGTTTAACACCTAATGCGATAATGTAGACAACTATTATTTTTAAACTACCGCTACATAGTTGGTTACAAACTAATACATTTCTAGGTACTTCTTGCTACTACAATCTACATACATAATAATTATCTATGTTACAATAGGACCATAACTTATTTCATAGAGAGCTCTCACTAGGAACCCACCCAGAGTACAACAAAATAAATCTAAGTCTTCCGCTATACGGTTGAGGATACGGAGTGCGCGAGTAAACGGTGCCTCATGCACCAGCTTAGTGCGGCCGCGCGGCACCACCAGCAGCCACGGCCGCCGCCTCCGCCACACGTACCTGTCCGGAACACACATGCATAGTTGCTGCAACACGCCTGGATTGTGAATCTTTCCCCTCAGTACCTTAAAGATATAATTATGAGACTAGTGATAAATTCCTTCTAACTTTTAACTCATTGTACCCTACCATACCTAAAGTGAATAAGGTAGGATACTTATTTGGGTAAAATGGGTATACTCCGTAAATCTTTTTATATAAATATCTAATAAATTTATTCTGCACTCTCTCCAACATGATACTATATTTAGCTTCATGTGGAGACCAGATGACTGCGTTAAACTCTAATTGGCTCCTCACTAAAGAGTTATACAATGCCATAATTGCCTCGATATTAGTAAAGCCCCTAGCTACCCGAAGCACGAATCCCAAATTTCTGTAGGCTTTTTTACAGATATTGGTTACGTATTCTCGAAATTCTAGTTTAGAGGAGAAGTTGACCCCTAGATCTCTGACTTCTGACACTTTCACTATTGGTACCCCATCAATTTGATATTGGTACGTCACTGGAGAGCGTGCCCGGCTGAAAGTCATAGTCATGCACTTCGAGACGTTAAATTGTAAACTATTATGTTTACTCCAAGCTACCACCCTATCTATATCTTGTTGTAACTTTTGGCAATCTTCTCTGTTCCTAACCGCAAGATACAATTTCAGATCATCTGCAAATAGAGTGCAATGAGCATCCTTGACAACCTTGGGAAGGTCATTTATCATTAATATGAATCCCAACGGACCGAGATGATATGATGATGGTGAATGATGATGATATGATGATGATAATGATGAGTGATGAAATGATGATGATGATTAAAAAATGATCGATGTGTAAACTGTCTCGCAGTTTGTTTGGTACAAAATAAATGATTTATTTATTTTTTGATTTATTTATCGGTGGCCAGTACGGAAAAAAAACTAACCAGAGCAATTTCCTTGGTCATTAGAAGATGTTGGCGGTGGTCATCGTGATCTGCTCCCAATGGGTACAACACTTTTGTACCAGCTGAGTGAACCGATAGGTAACCATAAAAATGTTGACCGTCTGTTAATCTCTGAAACAATTGGACTCATAAATTCAGGAGTTAGATGGCTGATGTAAAAATTCATTTTTTGTGGATCCCTTTGAATTTGATAGCTAATATTGGATATTGGAGATAGTTCCAGCAATTTACGCAGCGTTTTTATTTTAGCTCTAAATCCCATTCACCAACGTCTTAAAAATTCATCATCATTATTCACAGCTTTTTTCAACCCACATGCCTCTCATCGCGTTCAGGGTAAAAATGTCCAAAGGTGTCAAAATGTCCAAATCCCAAAATGTTCAATTCTCAAAATGTCCAATTGTCAAAATGTCCAATTCCCAAAATGTCCAACTCCCAAAATGTCCAATCTTTGAGAATGTGGTAAATGTGTTCAATAACTCATCAAAGCGTTTTTTAAAGACTTATACTAATACTACTACACTATACTACACTACACACTACACTACTACACTATATTCTTATACTTTTTTAGACTTTTCAAACAATAAATATAAAATACTGAAAAAACTTCGTAAAGGTTAAAATTTCATCTTTTTCAATTGGGTCAGTAAGATGGTTGTAGTTGTGTTTTGGAAGCGATTTCATATGGAATATGTTTCTCTGCTTCAGCAAAAAACGAAGTGGACATCATCAACAGGGCAACTGGCTGTGGGAACCCTTGTTCTTATCAAGGAACGAGGACAACCGCCACTCGTGTGGCCACTGGGACGAGTCACGAAGGTCTTCCCCGGCACTGACGGGGCTACACGAGTGGTCGAGCTGAAGACGAAGAAGGGGACAATGCTGCGGGCCTACAACAATGTCTGCCCACTTCCTCTCACTTGAATGCTTCAACCCGGGGAGGATGTTCGGGCGCCGTCGGCTATCTCCGTGTCAGGCGTCGGGCGGCTGCGCGGGCGCGCGGGACGGACTACGGCACTCACCACTGAGCGCGACCGACGACACACGCATTCCAATTACTTTTAATTTTTCATTTAAACTCAATATATAACAAGTTAATTTACAGTCCATTGTTCTTTATTTAAAAGACCGAGTTAGGTCCTATTCAGTTGTGATATAGTTATATCCCTAGGGATATAGCTATCTACCGAAATACAGTTATATGAAAGCGGTTCATAACTATCTTACTAGGAATATAAATATTAAGGCACACCGAACAAATAGGTTAGGTTAGGTTAGAACTATGACCAACGACCATTCGTCGAAATTGATCACAGTAGCAAAATAATGCCCTTATTTTGCTACTTTGCTTATTTTGCTCCGACAGTTTCCATACAACTACATTCAGTAGATAGCTATATCCCTAGGGATATAACTGTGTCACGGCTACAACATTCTTACTGCGACATACACCACAAATTTTTAATTAGTACAAATACTTAAAGGGCTTATTAGAGAAGGTCTTGTTATTATATATGTAAAGTCTCAATAAATAATATTCATAAACAGCAAAGTTATTGGCGTTTGTTTATATCCCAAAATGTCACTCAATGATTCTCTCGCTCTCGCATTCGCGTGCTCTCGCTCGAACTTGCCCCGCCTCCAACAGCTGTTATCGTATCATAATCATGAATTTACCAATGGGGTTGGCTCCTTAAAACTTTTGGCAGATGACGCTAGCATAGCTTTCACCTGTCACATTTGTTTACTCAATTTGTGTGTTCGGTTTTGTAAATTTTTTCATCAAAATACCTGGATGGATGATAAGATAAACATGTACTCAACATGGAGAATAACCGAGCGGCTGAACTTAAAAAAACGAGGTGCTTCTTTACAAGGAAGAAAAGCAGACCTTATTGAAAGGTATACTCTTAAAATTATACATCAAGCTATTTCATTTATGAAATAGTTTTGTTTGTTGGAAGTATACATTTCATAATACTTTTCGCCAATTACATTACTACAAAAAGCCAAATTAGACCACTTTTTTTTAATTACTTTTTTTAACCACTTTTTTTTAATTCTACAGCTATCGGAAATTGGTGTGCACCTATTTCTTTGCAATAAGGCACTTCACATTTCTTAGGCATTTTGTAAAATCAGACCAAATCAAAAAATTCATACAAACGAATATAATTTTGGTTAAAGCTATGCTAGCGCCACTTTGACAGTAGCCAACCCCATTATGACAAATTTTCGTGGACAATTTTGGTATTTAGTTTTTTTTTACTTTTGACTGCACACATATGATCAGTAACAGGTACGGATAGAGCCCCATTTTTTTTTGTACTAATTAAAAAATAGTGGTTTATATACATTGTTCCTTACCTTAAATGCTTTAGTTTCTTCTTCAGAGAAAGGTACTAGTCCACAAAAGCTTTCACTGCATGTATTTAATGTACTACCCTGCTTGCCCCAGTTGTAACTTGAGGCGAACACAAAAAAATACATTAAAACGATACGACAACAAATCATGGCCATGACGAATTGTCATTTTATTGGTTGGATTCTAGTGTTTTTAGGGTTTCGTAGTCAACAAGGAACCCTTATAGTTTCGCTATGTCCGTCCGTCTGTCTGTCTGTCTGTCCGTCCACAGCTTAGCTCAGAGACTCGTAGTACTAGAAAGCTATAATTTGGCATGGATATACATATTCATCACGCCGACAAAGTGGTAAAATAAAATCATGACAAAAATTTTTTTTAGGTCTGTACACGTAAAGTGGGGATGTTTTTTTTTCTCGTCTACCCCATGGTGTGGGGTGTTGTTGGATAGGTCTTTAAAAAATATTGCGGGTTTGTGAAAATAGTTTTTCGATTTAGGGATCTGTTTCTGAAATATTAAGCTTTAAAGTGCTGATTTTTGTTAGAGTCAAGTGCACCCCCAAGAAAACGGTTAGTTTTGGATGGGTGAAAAAAATCCCGGTGGTAGTATATAAACGAAATATAAAAACTATCACAGCTAAGTAGGCTTTACAAGTTTACGAGTAATAGTCAACCAACTTGTAAAATGTACTTTGAACAGTAAAAATTTCGTACAAAATCCATTAAAAATTACTTATGTAACGTTGTTAGCTGTACAAAACAGGTAGTAAATATACGTTTATGAACCGTGTAAAAATATAAAAAATAAAATCATAACATTCTTATTAATAATGATTTCTAAATTAATAATATTTACGCTCGAACATCGACGACGACGGGCGGCGGCGTGCACTACGGAACCCTATTACTGCGCGTAGCCCGACACGCACTTGGCCGATTTTTATTTAAATTATAGATTTAGTAGGAGTAGGAGTCTAAACAAAACACTAAAGATTTTTAAACAAACACGACTCGGAAATAGCTAATCATCCATGAGTAATAGCGCTTTAAAGTTTGCTATAAATGATGTCAGTTTACTTACAGTTTCAGTCTTAATTTTTATATAATGATACTCGGAGAACTATTTCAATACTATTTGTAAGCAGCCAGACCAATCGTCTGCTGCTGCCAAACATCCCCCAAGTCTGGCGTAAGGTCTGGCGGGCCTGAGATCTAGCTCTATAAGTACGGAGATCCCTGCTGTTCTCCATATCGAAGCAATATAAGTAATCTATACTTGAGGCGTCTAATTTCAAAACCCATTAGAAGATTTTTCTGGAAATCGAGTTTTTGATGTTTTAAAATAGATATACAATATAATCGCACTCCTTGCTGCACCACACAATTATACAAGTCGCCATTGGTCGGACATACTATTTGTAAGGTCACTTGGTGCAAAAGCAAGCGCTGTGATTGGTTGATTAGGTTTTAGAGGAATTTGAATTTCACCCATGCCCTTTATAGTGGATTTTGTTACCAAGCATAAGGTTGGAGGCTCAATTTAGTACTTTTATAGAGGGATTTGCTCGTAAATGAGTTTTTCACTTAGTACAGAATTGAAAAACTTTTAAAACAGAGAAAAAATTCGATTTCAATGCAAAATCGTTTTAGCGGGTTTTGAAATTAGACGTCTCACTTAGCTATATTAATATAATAAATCAGAAGAGTTTGCTTGTTTTTTGTGTGTTTGTATGTGCTAATCTCTGGAACTGAAAGTCGGATTTGAAAAATTAGTTTTTGCATCTGATAACCCAATTCTTGAAGAAGGTTATAGGCTATTTAACTTCACGCAAGAAGCCGAGCAAAAAGTAAAAAGTCAGAAAGAACTCCAAGCGAAAACGAAGTAATAGCGAGGGCGGGCGATGCGATGCAAAGGTATGAGTCGGGGGACAAGTTTCATGAGGACCAAGTCGCAGCCAGAAGCTAGTTATAAAAGGTGAAGAGTTTATCTGTTTGAACGCATTAATTTCTGGAACTACCAGTCGGATTTGAAAAATTATTTTTGCATCTAATAGCCTGTTACGTACCGTTCTCTTTGCAGTTGGTATTACGTACCTACTGAATTAATTCTTAGAGATTTTAGAATAGTGTTTTCTTCACCCCACAGCTGGTAATCAGGCTTTTTTGTGTAATTGCCGAGGGTGTTGATTTGAATAAGCTTCCGGTGTTTGCTCATCGCCCATTCGTGGAGCCTTCTGATTGGTTGCGGATGAGCACACTAGCGCCGCGCTCCTGCGTGTGTTTTTTTCACTGTACTACGTACCATACGGTTGTCGGCGCATACACGCCACGCGCGATTTATACTTTTCTACAAAAATAAGGTCCTTCGGTTGAAAACGTGCTACAATCCCCGCAAGATACCAGATATACCCTGAACCAGCGCCTGTGGAAAAATATGTGAGGTGGAGTTGAAGCAAGATTCAGAACTATCGAACGCGCCTTATTAGCCCATCGGTGTGCGAAGCGGCGGGACGGCAGCGACCGGTAAGTTTTATTCGAATCTTCCCTTTTTACAGCACATAATTGTTTGATCTCTTCGAGCCTGGATTTATATCTAGGTACTTGTTGTGGGGTTATTTTCCTAGTTTCCTAGTGTTCTTAGTTCAAAGTCCATTTGCGGCGTTACGCGTCCAAAATGGCGGAACTTATTCAACAAGACATTTTTGAACGTGAGATCATTATCGATGATCTCAAGCGTATTTTAGAGTTCATAGATTCAGACGAACAACAGTTTAGGTCACGCTCAAAAGAATTAACTTTGCAACAAAGAAAGTTCTTCAAACTTCAGGCAAAAATAGAAAAATTCTTAATAAAATCCAATACTTTCGACGAAGACGAACAACTGAAGATTCGTAACAATTTTAATGATTGTTATTTCGCAATTAGTGTTCACTTAGATAAACTTAAGGAAGAGGATAATGAGCGTAAACGAAGAATGTCCTCTAGTACGTCATTTAATAATAACTCAGTGGTACATGTTCCATCTACTCATACGAGTAATAGTTGTGCAAGTAGATTACCTATTCTTCCAATGCCTACCTTCTCAGGGGAAACCACGGATTGGCCCCCATTTCACGATTTGTTTCGTTCATTAGTACATGACAAAAATACCTACACGGAGACAGAGAAGTTTCGTTACCTGTTACTGTCATTAAAAGATGAACCCTATAATCTTATTAAATCGATACCAATTACAGACGAAAACTATAGTGTTGCGTGGGATATTTTAGTTTCTCGGTATGATAATAAACGGGCTATCGCCACGAAACATCTCGAAAAAATATTAGACATTGAACCTAGTACCGAGAAAATGACTCAAAGTCTAAGAAACTTACTCAATGTTTATCAAGAAAACATCAAGGCATTGCAGGCCATGCAATTTCCGATAGATCAGTGGAGTTTCATAATAGTGACGATTTTACTACGTAAGATTCCGTCTAGTGTTCGAAAACGTTTCGAATTATCACTATCGAGGCCATCGGATATACCTGACATAAGTACATTGATAACTTTCTTAGAACGCGAGTTAGCTGCAAGCGAATTCTCTTCTCACCCACGAAATAAAAATAATCTTGAAAAGGTAGGTACTCCCCGCACATCGCGCGGTAACGAAGGCTCGCGACGCGCGCTCGCAGCCAATGTCGCTTCATCGAGTTCGAATACAACAGACTTACAATCTACCAAACAAAATAATTTAAAAAATAATTGTTTATGTTGTGATGCTCAACATACGTTGACAAAATGTTCGAAATTCCTTAATTTATCTCCCCGTGATAGGTATTCTTTTATTCAAAACAAGAACGTTTGTTTCAATTGTTTACATGTCGGTCATGATTTAAAACAATGCAAATCTAACTTTGTTTGTCGTTCATGTCATAAACGACATCATTCATTAATTCATTTCGAAAAGTCTAACAGTTTATCAGTTATTAGTGGTAGTAGTGATAATGCGGTCTCACTTTCTGTGAACGAAACGACAGAGACAGCGGTTCCCAGTACCTCGCACGCTGCGATGACTGCGGCGGTGAACGATCGCAAAAACGATTCGCGTTCTATTGCTCCGTCGGTTAGCGCGAGTACGGTGCTCCTATGTACGGCACTCATCAATGTGCATGTTGGCCCACAAAAACACACAGTTCGATGTATTATTGATACAGGCAGTCAGGCGACTTTTATTACCGAGTCTTGTGTTCAGCGGTTAGGGTTACATCGCAGCCAAGCGAACGTTCCGGTGTTCGGTGTTGGAGGGACCGAGGTTGGAGCTGTTTACCCAAAGGGTGTAGTATCTTGTCATATCACTCCTACACACGGGGATCAACCTTCAATTTCAGTTAACGCATTAATTTTATCTAATCTTATTTCACGTATGCCATGTGTGACATTGCCTTTTAAGGGATGGCCACACATACAAAACTTAACTTTAGCTGATCCTAAGTTTTATCTTCCACAATCATTGGAAATGCTTTTAGGTGCGGATATACTATCCCAAGTTTTATTAGGTCACGTGATCACGGGTCCACCCGGTTCACCGATGGCTATGAACAGTATCTTTGGTTATTTATTGATGGGTGATGTTTCATACAACCAAAATACATCTACTTCACTTCAAGTTTGTCTCAGTAGTTTAAGCTCATCCTACGATGACGACATCAACCTGAGACGGTTCTGGGAATTGGAATCTCTTCCGGAAAAAAGAATTCTAAGTCCCGACATAGCGTTGTGTGAATCTATATTCGTAAATTCACATACTCGTGATGAAACTGGGCGATATGTTGTTCCACTCCCTTTCAAACCTGATGCACCCACCCTCGGCGCATCACGAGATACGGCGGTCTGCAGGTTTAAGAAATTAGAGTATAGGTTGGAACACAATCCTCAACTTAAGGTAGACTATCATGCGTGCCTCCAGGAGTACTTGGAACTCGGTCACATGGAGCCCGTTGATTTACCTGTTTCGTTAGCTAACAGCTATTACATTCCGCACCACTGCGTGGTCAAAGAGTCCAGTGAGACCACTCGTACTCGTGTCGTCTTTGACGCGGGTTGTAAAACTTCGAATGGAATATCACTTAATGATGTTCTACTGACTGGTCCGAAGCTGCACCAGGATATAGTAGACGTTTTATTGGGTTTTCGTATCCATGCTATTGCTGTCACTGCCGACATAAAGCAGATGTACAGAAACATAAAATTACAACAATCCGATTGGGATTTTCAACGCATTGTGTGGCGTAAATCACCCACTGAACCGTTGCGTGATTATCGATTGCGCACCGTCACCTTTGGTGTCAGCTCATCACCATACTTAGCCCTTCGTACTATTCAACAGTTGGCTCATGATGAAGCTGCTAACTTCTCGTTAGGTTCTAAGGTTCTCCAGAACCAGGTTTTTGTTGATGACATCGTCACCGGAGCAGGCGACGTAAAGCAGGCCCTGGTTTTACAACGTGAGTTAGCAGGTATTTGTTCGTCAGCTGGTTTCGAGCTACGTAAGTGGCAGAGCAATTCGCCAGCGTTACTCGCTGCTTTACAAACGTCAGTCGTTTAGGGCGAGCGGTCTGATAACGTTTCTTTCGCTCTGATGGAGAATGACAAACAAATAAAGGTTTTAGGACTTCAGTGGAATTCTGAATCTGATACTTTCATTTTTAGCGTTCAGTCCACTAATGATAAAATTACAAAGCGATCCATACTATCACAAATAGCGAAAATTTATGACCCTATGGGATGGTTATCTCCTGTAACTATTTATGCGAAACATCTCATTCAGTTGTTATGGATTTCAGCGGTCGACTGGGATGAGTCACCTCCTTTAGATATTATAAACGCTTGGTCTAGTTTTCTTAACGAGTTACCATTATTATCAAATTTTCAAATTCCACGTTTCGTTTTTGCAAACGTGAATGCAATTCAAATTCACGGGTCTTCCGACGCTTCCGAGCGGGCTTATGCCGCGTGTGTTTACGCCCGTATATCCGATAATAATGATAACGTTAAAACATTTCTTCTTCTCGCTAAAACGCGTGTAGCACCTATAAAACCGGTTCTTACTATTCCGCGCCTAGAGTTGTGCGCTGCTGTTTTGTTATCAAAGTTGATTGATAAAGTGAGAAGTGTGTATGATAACCACTTAAACTGTGAACATGTTTGTGCGTGGACTGATTCATCCATCGTGTTAGCGTGGCTTCGTTCTCCACCACACGAGTGGAAAACATTCGTTTCTAATCGCACTAGTGAAATCTTATCCAGGCTTCCGGCCAAAACTTGGAGACATGTCCCGTCAGCTGACAATCCAGCTGACGCACCTTCTCGAGGAATGCTTCCTACAAGTTTTGTCCAAAATGAGATGTGGCTCCATGGGCCCTGGTGGCTCGCGCGTGATTCTAGGTCTTGGCCAAGTCCCAAGAAAATACTAGAAGTCACTGAAGACAAACGCAATCTACCTATGTCTATGGTGTCAAACTCTTCCACCTCAGCACTACCTGATGTGGTCGAGTATATTACTAGATTTTCTACTCTAGGTAAACTTGTTAGGATAACAGCACTGTTATTTCGATTCTATAATAAATGTAAGAAAGTTCAAAATTCCTATCCAAAATACATAACTGTATCCGAGTTTAATTTTTGTTTAAATCGACTTATCCATTTAGTTCAACATTCTTGTTTTTCCGAAGACATTAATAATATTTCACATGGAAAGTATCCATCAATTAAATTACGTCGACTCAACCCGTTCATGGATAACAAAAATAATCTTCGGGTAGGTGGGCGAATTCATAAATCACTTTTACCGTTTGTTTCCAAACATCAATTGATTTTGCCTAAGAAACATCATCTTACAGATATAATCATTGACCATGCACATATCACGCATCTACATGCTGGTCCGCAATCCGTGCAATACATTTTATTCCAAAAATATTGGATAATGTCTAGTCGTGACGCTATACGTACACGCATACATCGCTGTGTTCGTTGTTTTCGTGCGCGCCCCGTGAATCCGCAGCCATGCATGGGTCCGTTACCGGCCGTCAGAGTGCGCCCCGAGCGGCCATTTCTTAAAACATCTGTTGATTTCGCGGGTCCGTTTTACGTTCGAGCAAATAAAGTTCGAAATGCGAAAATTATTAAATGTTATGTATCTGTTTTTGTGTGTATGTCTGTCAAGGCCATACACCTCGAACCGAGTTGTCAACTGATGCATTTTTGGCAACATTGCGACGCTTCACGTCCCGTAGAGGTTTATGCACCGACATTTACTCTGATTGTGGAAGGAACTTTGTTGGTTGTAATAATTATCTACAAGACTTGTATATTTTTTTACGTAATGATTCTGTTCAAGCCACTCTTAATAGTAAAATTTTAGAACAAGGCATTACTTGGCATTTTCAGCCTCCTTACGCCTCTCATTTTGGTGGCCTTTTTGAATCCAGTGTTAAAAGTTTTAAACATCATTTACATCGAGTCCTCGGTACGCAAACTCAAACTTATGATGAGATGCATACCCTTCTTTGTCAAATTGAAGCGGTACTTAATTCACGTCCACTTTGTGTATGAAGTGCTGACCCATTAGATCCGTTACCTTTGACACCAGCTCATTTTTTAATAGGAGGTCCGTTGACGTCCTTACCAGACATTTCATTAACCGATAATATTTCAAATCGACTCACTAGATGGCGTAGAATACAACAATGTGTGCAACACTTTTGGAAACGTTGGAGTCGTGAATATTTACACGAAATTCAACAACGTAACAAGTGGTTTCGAGATCGCGGCTCACAACTCCGTGAAGGTATTATTGTCATTGTACGAGATGATAATTTGCCACCATTACAATGGAGACTGGCTCGTGTCCATACTCTCCACCCAGGTTCCGATAATATTACTCGTGTCGTAACTTTACAGATGGGCAAAACTTTCGTGAAACGCTCAGTAGTCAAAATATGTCCTTTGCCCTTAGAATAATCATTCTGTAAGTTTAGTTAATATTGTTGCGAATCTTAGTTAAGTAATCTTAAGTTAGAATAACTTTAGTTTAAAAAATTTAAGGCTTCATGCTTTCGTAGCATTTTTCATTCTTTTTTTTCGAATGTTACATTCTTTTTTTGTCTTTTAATTTAAAGTTAAAAGAAATTCATTCTTTTAAGGCGAGCGGCATGTTACGTACCGTTCTCTTTGCAGTTGGTATTACGTACCTACTGAATTAATTCTTAGAGATTTTAGAATAGTGTTTTCTTCACCCCACAGCTGGTAATCAGGCTTTTTTGTGTAATTGCCGAGGGTGTTGATTTGAATAAGCTTCCGGTGTTTGCTCATCGCCCATTCGTGGAGCCTTCTGATTGGTTGCGGATGAGCACACTAGCGCCGCGCTCCTGCGTGTGTTTTTTTCACTGTACTACGTACCATACGGTTGTCGGCGCATACACGCCACGCGCGATTTATACTTTTCTACAAAAATAAGGTCCTTCGGTTGAAAACGTGCTACAATCCCCGCAAGATACCAGATATACCCTGAACCAGCGCCTGTGGAAAAATATGTGAGGTGGAGTTGAAGCAAGATTCAGAACTATCGAACGCGCCTTCTTAGCCCATCGGTGTGCGAAGCGGCGGGACGGCAGCGACCGGTAAGTTTTATTCGAATCTTCCCTTTTTACAGCACATAGCCTAATTTTTGAGGAAGGTTATAAGCTATTTAACATCACGCTGTGACCCTTAGGAGCCACGAAGAAAGTCAGAAAAAACGGTAAGCAAAAGACGCGGTGGGTCGGGGAAACAAAAAATTTCATCAAAAATACCCATTTAAAATACCCCAGAATCAACTCTTATTAACATAAAAAACCGGTGAAGAGCGAGTCGGACTCACGCACCGAGGGTTCCGTGCCATCATTTAAATCTAATTTTTGTTGATGATTTCTGAAAAACTGTAGTATTTAGAGACATCGTTTTATTTTTCCGGTAATCTATACATAAACTTCTATCACATAGAATAATTTCATATTTTTTTCTATACAAACTTCGGAGATAAAGGGGGGAACGGTATTTTTTTACTCAATACTCAATCATTTATTGCATTCCACAATGTTTATGCTTAGGTGGTAAGTAGACATTTGTAGTAACAATCGTGGACCCTGTCGCCCGACAGGGTCCACGATTGTTACTACTACAGCAAAAGAAAAGTTAGAGAGAAGAAGACTTATATAAACATGCAAATTAACTTAATCTAAGTAAAATTAGGGTAACATTTTATTAATTATTAATTAATCTAAATTATTTATTATGTATTCATTTATATAATTATGTCAGTTAGTCTATGGATTTGTCAATTAAATATTCTTCTATACTATAATAACATTTATTTATTAATATTTTTCTTAATTTATTTGTAAAAATAGCAATTTCTTTTTCATTTCTGAGTACTTCAGGTAGTTTATTGTACATTTTTATCGACATAACCAGTGGACTAGATGAGTGCATTTTTAAACGGGATGTCGGTATGTTTAAACGTGTTTTGTGTCGGAGTGTGTATCTAGTTTGTATGTCTTCTCGTTATGTGTACAAGTGTTGGTGTGTGTGTGCGAATTTACAGATCTCCAGTATGTATAAAGAGGGAAGAGTTAAAATGTTAAGCTTTATGAAATGGGGTTTGCAGCTATCCGTTTGTCTTAAATTAACTAAAATCCGAAGTAACTTTTTTTGAGTTGTGAACAGCGCCGGTACGTCTGTGCTATTTCCCCACATTATTACGCCGTAGCTAAGCCAAGCATGAGCATAA
The DNA here is from genome assembly GCA_905163495.3 of Cosmia trapezina. Lineage (NCBI taxonomy): Eukaryota > Metazoa > Arthropoda > Insecta > Lepidoptera > Noctuidae > Cosmia > Cosmia trapezina. The sequence continues at coordinate 6,634,689 of LR991027.1, read as the reverse complement.
GCATAGTATGTGACCAGAGCAGTTTGCAAGTTTGTGGTCTTTTTTATTTCTCGAAAAGCGTACAAAAATTTGGAAAGTTTGGATTTTATTTTCTGTACGTGTGGTTTCCAATTGATATTTAAATCTATAGTTAAGACTTAAGCCTAATAGTGGAAATTCATTTACTGATTCTATTTTGTGGTTATTATAAGAAAAATTTACATAAAGAGGTTTTTTTTGGTAGGGGTGGAAAGTTATTAATTCAGTTTTAGCAAAATTTTTTTCCAAATTATGTTCGTTCAGCCAGGTGATTGTTTTGGTAAATATATTGTTAAGGGTATTATTTAAATGTACGTTATCATGACAGGGAGTAGTAATAGAAATATCGTCCGCAAACAAAAGGCATGGTCCGGATTCCTTTATGGTTTTTGGAAGATCGTTGATGTAAATGAGAAAAAGAAAACATCCAACAACGCTCCCTTGGGGTATTGAGGCATGTACTGCCTTGTTGTCGGATCGAAATTTTTGAAGTTCATTCTTTTTATTGTCGAAGAATTCTATTTCTACTAATTGCGCTCGGTTTTCTAGGTAAGATTGAAACCATTCATATGCCTTTCCGCGGATCCCCACTCCGTATAGCTTATTTAATAATATTCCATATTGCACTTTATCATAGGCTTTGGTCATGTCGAGCAGTATACCGATTGCGTATTGTTTAGTATTTATTATATTTAGTGCATCCTGTATAAAGTTGTAAACTGCTAAAGAAGTGGATTTATTTCTTCGAAAGCCATTTTGGCTTTCATCGAATATTTTATATTTCTCACAGAAGGTGCACACACGATTACACATTGCTTTTTCAAAAATCTTTGAAGCTGTAGGCAGAAGAGCTATTGGGCGATAATTATTGGGGTCTGTTTTACTATTTTTCTTGTGTAAGGGTTTCACTAATGCGATTTTTAGCTGATCAGGGAAAACGCCTTCTTCGAAAGATTGGTTTATTAATTTGAAGAATGGTAAAGTGAGTTCATCTGCACATTGCCTGAGTAAACTGGGTGGGAATTCGTCTATTGCCTGAGTAAACTGGGTGGGAATTGTTTAGTATTTATTATATTTAGTGCTTCCTGTATAAAGTTGTAAACTGCTAAAGAAGTGGATTTATTTCTTCGAAAGCCATTTTGGCTTTCATCGAATATTTTATATTTCTCACAGAAGGTGCACACACGATTACACATTGCTTTTTCAAAAATCTTGGAAGCTGTAGGCAGAAGAGCTATTGGGCGATAATTATTGGGGTCTGTTTTACTATTTTTCTTGTGTAAGGGTTTCACTAATGCGATTTTTAGCTGATCAGGGAAAACGCCTTCTTCGAAAGATTGGTTTATTAATTTGAAGAATGGTAAAGTGAGTTCATCTGCACATTGCCTGAGTAAACTGGGTGGGAATTCGTCTATTCCGTGACTGTTTTTGTTTTTTAGGGTTTTTATTAAAGTGTTTATTTCATACGGGTCTACAGGGGCAAGGAACATTGTGTTTTGGGTAGGTGAGAGCACGGGGGTACCTTTCGGCTCATTTTTCCGTACAAGGTTGTCTTCGCCGATGGATGCAAAAAAGTTGTTGAAAATGTTTGCAACTTCCTTTGGTTCTGAGGTTGTTATATTGTTGTCAGTTTGTAGTAATATGTTATTTTTTCCCTTTTTGTTCGTTTTATTGGTAACTACGTTCGTTTATTATACTCCACATAGTTTTGACTTTATTATTTGAGTTTTTTATTTTGTTAATATATTGTTAACATTTTTCATCAAAAGTCGAAAACAATGCGGCCCAAAAAAAAAGAAAAAGAATGTTTGAGAATGTGCAAACAACGTTCTTTTATATGATACCCCACATGCCCTAGTAACCCCACTTCGAATTTTTAAGACAGGTCTTAAAAATTCGAAGTGGGGTTACTAGGGCAGCCCTTGTTGCAAAAAAAACATATGTATTTTTGTTTCTTTCGTTAATTATAAAATAGTTCGGCAAACGTCACCTAAGACTGTTACAAATTTCAAGTTGATAGCATTAGGAGTTCTTGAGATAGCCAGCTGTGACAGACAGACAGACAGACAGACTGAGTCACACCATAAGGGTTCCTTTTTTACCATTTTGGTACGGAACCCTTAAAGCAGAAAATAATTTAAACGAAAATGCCACCACCTCTATTGGCGTGAAAATACATCAAAATAAATTATAATATCCTTTCCCCACGTATCAACGGAATGTAATTTCGTATCGTGACAAAGAAAATTCCTTGTCTTTATGAATTTGTGATTGTATTTTCTATATCGGTGACATACTGCTTTGAAAATTGGAATTTTGTTATAAAAGTGATAGATTTTTTTTTCGTATTGTGATTCCGTATTTTGGTATTCTGCTCAATAAAGATAAAAATATGGGAAGCCAATGTATCGTGTTATTGCCTGTTAAAATTAAATATTTGACAAACGACTTTGTCTTCTTTTGAGGAATGTAATGTTTTTTGATGTGTAGGTAGGTACAACATCTTCCCTCTCACTTTTCTGCAATCTGTGGGAGTGATTTTGTGAAAAGGGACGGAAGTGTTTATCAGGAAGTGAAAATAAGTTTTGAGTGACGGGATTGAAATGTTGGTATGGAACTAGAAAGTACTTTTACAGAGGTGAGATGTCAGATGTAAAAACATCGTTTGCGACTACTGTGAGGCTCGCTCGTTTTTTTATTTAAATTAAAGTCTAGGCCACATGATATTACTATCCAAAGATGAAAAAATAAATAGGAGATCAAGCCAAACAAATAAAATGTAGATATACACTCCTTTGCAAAAAAAAAACGGGCGGTTTGGATTTTTCTACATTATTGGTAATCATTTAGTTCTAAAGATGTTTTAATAGGCAAACTATGTTACTGGCACTTAATAAAGAGTCCGGGTATGAAAAAAAAGTTAATTTCAAATTCGAAACTGTTGTTTTTAAAAATAATAATACCCTTTTCAGTTTATGACTTTTTACTTACTATTCGCAGGTTTGCGGTTAAAAGGTTATCAGGCAACTAAAACTAACTTCTCGTTATTTTTATTAGAATTTTTTTGTTTATCGCATAATCCTGCCTTATTGTGACTTAAAACAGATATCTTTGTGCCGATTGTAATGGCAGAAAAAGCAATAAGAGCTAATAAAATTATAGCACTGCTGGGAGAGGGGTGTAGCCAATGTTACAGCTCACAGCGGTTAAACGTGAGTCGTTCCACCGTCCAAAGAACCTAGGTTCCGTTCAAAGAAGGCAAGGTTCTGGGAGAAAACGTTGCACACGACCTCGAGACGACCGCTTTTTAGTGACTCAGGCGCTGAGAAACCGCAAATGCAGTTACATAGACCTCAAAAGAAACCTTGAAGAGGTACGAGGAGCACAAGTTAGCCTATGGACAGTGAGGACCGCTTTTAGCGGTTGATATACGCAGTCGACGACCAGCGCGGGGCCCCAAGTTACTCCGTGAGCACCGGATTGCTCGACTGAGGTTCACTAGAAATTGTCTATCTTGGACACTGGTAACTGGAGTAGCGTACTCTTCTCCGATGAGGCTCGAATTTGTCTGAATGGTAAGGACCGACGTCGGCGAGTGTTACGAAGACCAGGGGAACGCTATGCTGACGTGTGTTTTGAAGAAATCACCCCTTATGGTGGAAGGTCCGTTATGTTTTGGGCGGGCGTAACTTCCAGCTATCGTACCGAGATAGTGTTCATTGAAAATGGCTCACTAAATGCGCAAGGGTACATAACAGGAATAATTTGTCAACATGCACAGCCCGCACTGACTGTAATTGGTGAAGATGCCATTTAAATGGACGTTAATGCTCGGGACCACCGTTCTGGCGACGTAGATGCTTATATGCAAGAGGTCGGTATTCGTCGTCTGGATTGGCTAGCGCGGAGCCCCGACCTTAACCCCATTGAGTACGTCTTGGACCTCCTAAAAAGGCGAGTACGATCTATCCAACCCCTTCCACAAAACATCAGGGAGCTTAAACGTGTGATCTCGGCTGAGTGGGTACCTACACATTCCACAGGAGACCATCAAAAGCCTGGTGGAAAGCATGCCACGACGATTACATGCCGTAATCGTTGCAAGGGGAGGTCATACTCGTTATTAATTTTCATTTTTTAATGTCTTTTTTTTATTAAAATACCATAAAAATACTCGTAGTCTTAATTTAATTATAACCTAAAAATTTCCATTTTAACACGACTCTCTGTTTACATTGACTAAAACACTGATTCCAGGATTTAAGGGTTAAAAACTATATTTTCAATGATAATAAGAAATTTCTAGTCATTTATGCTAATGACATACTAAAAATATTAATATTATCCATAGAAAAGCCAATGACTGTAAGGTGCCCGTTTTTTTTGCAAAGGAGTTTATATAAAAAATTGGAAACAAGATCCATGCCTGTCCGAAAAAAAACATTACCAAATACGGCCTACGGCGTTATGGAAGAGGTGCGTATACGTGCCACTAAAGATGAGACTTGACACATCACGTGCTTTGATTTGCGCAGTAGACGATTTTAGGTCTATTTAGCGGTATGAGGTCTGAGCGCGGGACGGGACCGGGCCTTATCGGGGCGGTGGAAAGAGCGCGGGAGGCGCGGTCAAGTCTCATCTTTCATGGCACGTACTGAAATAAGTAAAAAAATGCTGCATTTAAGCGGGATGGAATATTATGGTCTCGAGTAACCTGCTAAGTAGGTACAGTAAAGTTTTTTTTTTGTTATTTTTATTTATTTATACCGTATAAGCACAGTATAAAAACATACAGTAGGACGACGCCTTTGATCTCGTGGTAAATGCCGACAACGTCTAGACATTGTCGCAACAGCAAGGGTTGTCCCAAGTAAACGATATTAATTAATTAATTTGTTTATTTGAGATCAACATCGTCATTAACATTATTATTATTATAAACGACATTTGAGTGCCTGCTTATTTCTTAAGTTTTTTTTTTTCAAATTATTTTGTTATTTTTCTTTTAAGTTATATTATTATTCTTAGAAGTTCTTTTATTTTTTTCGACATGTATGTCATTATCATGGTTTTTGAGGTCGCTGATGACGATAACGAGATTAAAATCAAAATTCAAGATGGCGGCTGTGAAAATTTTCAAATTTTTCGTCATGGGTATCGTTTCTATGGTTTTCTAGGACGGTAAAGCCGATAGTGAAGTCAAAATGAAAATCCAACATGGCGGCTGCGAAAATTATCAAATTTTTCGTCATGACCTCATTATCGTTTTCAGCGACCTCAAAAACCATGAAAATGACACCCATGACGAAAAATTAGAAAATTTTCGCAGCCGCCATCTGGGATTTTCATTTTGACCTCATTACCGTTTTTAGCGAGCTCAAAAACCATAAAAATGACACCCATGACGAAAAATTTGAAAATTTTTGCATCCGCCATCTTGGACTCAAAAACCATGAAAATGACACCTATGTCATTACTATTATTTCCTTAATTTCATTTTATACATATAAGTTACAGTTCCGCCATCTTGGATTCCAAAAAGGATGCCTTTTTCGTATCAAGCACCCCAATTATACTCAAAATTAACACCCATATCAAATTATAAAAAAATTACGTCGTCCACCATCTTGGATTCCAAAAAGGATGGCTTTTTCGTAACAAGCACCCCAATTATACTCAGAATTGACACCCATATCAAATTATAAAAAAAATTCGTCGTCCGCCATCTTGGATTCCAAAAAGGATGGCTTTTTCGTAACAAGCACCCCAATTATACTCAAAATTGACACCCAAATCAAATTATAAAAAAATTACGTCGTCCGCCATCTTGGATTCCAAAAAGGATGGCTTTTTCGTAACAAGCACCCCAGTTATACTCAGAATTGACACCCATATCAAATTATAAAAAAAATTCGTCGTCCGCCATCTTGGATTCCAAAAAGGATGGCTTTTTCGTAACAAGCACCCCAATTATACTCAAAATTGACACCCAAATCAAATTATAAAAAAATTACGTCGTCCACCATCTTGGATTCCAAAAAGGATGGCTTTTTCGTAACAAGCACCCCAATTATACTCAGAATTGACACCCATATCAAATTATAAAAAAAATTCGTCGTCCGCCATCTTGGATTCCAAAAAGGATGGCTTTTTCGTAACAAGCACCCCAATTATACTCAAAATTGACACCCAAATCAAATTATAAAAAAATTACGTCGTCCGCCATCTTGGATTCCAAAAAGAATGGCTTTTTCGTAACAAGCACCCCAATTATACTCAAAATTGACACCCATATCAAATTATAAAAAAATGACATCCGCCATCTTGGATTTCAAAAAGGATGCCTTTTTCGTAACAAGCACCCCAATTAAACTCAAAATTGACACCCATATCAAATTATAAAAAATTACGTCCACCATCTCGAAATTCACCCTTAGTAAATAATAAAAAAGTCCACCATCTTGACACGGAACATACAAACAAACACTTTCACAATTATAATATACTTAATTATAATATATAAGACTTGCAATCACTCACAGCACACGTCGTATGCACCATTTTAAATAAACAAATAAAAAATAAACACGCGTTAGCCCTGAATAACATATCCCGAACTACTAACATCGTTTTGTTCGCAGTTCGGGATCGGCTTACCCGCGTCTCGCCCCTCACACCCCGCACGATTGCCCTGTCTAGACGTCTTCGTTGGACGACTGTATGATTTTTAGACTGTGGTATAAGTATACACGCACACAGATTTTTTTGTATAAGTAGATACATTTTTTAACGCCGATGCCGATGCGTTTTTTTTTTTTTTTAGTGGCAAAGGAGTAGGGAGGCCTGTGCCCAGAAGTGGGACAATTATGGCTAATAAAAAAAAATGTACTACTAATACATATTTGAAATTGTTTTATACCTCAAATTTCGTTCAGTGGACGTAAGTGACGAAATTTTCCATAAAGTAATCTGTAGATGTATGTTAATTTTGTATTCCGTTATATGTGTAGGTATATTTAATATTTTAGTTTAAGACTTCGACTAATCATATTTTTTCTCTTCTTGTTCTCACACAGTATTGTCTACATTTCTTTTCATTTCTCCATTCGCAGGTCTGCTGGAAGAAATTTCTATAGAAATAAGCAGTAACTTTGTACTCCTAATTATAAGTATCATGTATCAATCAATCTGCCTAGCCTTTTCCCAACTATGTTGGGGTCGGCTTCCAGTCTAACCGGATGCAGCTGAATACCAGTATTTTACATGGAGCGATTGCCTATCTGACCTCCACAACCCAGTAACTGGGTAATACGATAGCCCTTGGTAAGACTGGTTGTCAGACTTTCGGGCTTCTGACGACCCGTAGGTTTGACCGACCCGTAGGACTTTAGAGGCATGAGGAACAGGGTGTAAAGTTCACTCATCCTCCATAGAAAAGGGAGGATCCTCCGACCAGACGGGTGTTGTGTCTGGTGGGCTACTGCCCGACGGTTGATGTCGGGTCGTTGTATATATGCTAATCGCGTGGTAAACTCTAATTACGCGATGCAGGTTTTGCGTGACGTCATGTCATTGATGCGTAGTTCTCATGTGGCGATGTAGATGCCGCCACAGGACTGTCAAAGATCCACAAATGACAGCCGGGACCAACGAGTAGTCTCGGTATGTAAAGATGGTCACCCATCCACTGACCAATCCCGGCAAGCGCAGCTTAACTTGATGGATCGACCCGTGCGGCTGTTATTACTTAGCCACGAGCTCCTCGATAAGTATCATGTATATCTATCCATTTTTGTGTGTGTACATAAATTGTAAAATAAATAAATAGATTTATCTTTGACAACGCAATACCTCGTGCGGTCCGCTGCGCGTCATTTGTTTTTTCCGCGTCCTCTTCACCCGCGTTAACCAAGGGAACTGTCACCAATGAAAAACAGGTCCTGTACAGAGTCGTCAGTAGTTAAGAACGAAAATGCAGATTATAAACCTTCTTTGTTGATAAATAGATTAAAATTATATCAAAACACACTATGCTCTAAGCCGAACATGATAGAGGGCTGGTTTAAAAAAAAATGTTTTAAAAGTAAAGTTTGTACAAATCGAAATAATTCATAAACTACGTTCATCCAAAATAGTTATTCGAGTGGTACCAAACTCATACTAATCTAACTCATCCCAAAACGGGTTTTAGTTTCGTTGCAATTTGGGGATGTAACTCTAAACTTAGGGGGAACGTTATTCCCCACTCGACGCAAGTTTATAAATAGGGGTAGCTTGCTCTGTAATATAACGCCAGTTATAATAACAGCTTTGGCAACCGCGAAATGTACAGCCATAGAAATAATTGCGAGGAGAAAGTTCGCTAGTCTCATTAAAATGATATTGGACTAGCTTTTGATCGTGACTTTGCCTTCGAGGTTGAGAGCAGCAAATTACTTCCATTGAAAGTTATCATAAAGGGTAACACAAGCACTACTGACAAATAGCACGAGGCTTTGAACACATCTGAGAACAAGCGCATTTTATGTGCATCACATCTACGTACATAGCTTCTCGTTCACATAGCTGAATATAGGCTACCAAAAGTACCTACTAATCAACCTAGCCTTTTCCCAACTATGTTGGAGTCGGCTTCCAGTCTAACCGGATGCAGCTGATTACAAGTATTTTACATGGAGCGACTACCCATCTGACTTCCACAACCCAGCTATTGGGTAATACGATACCTCTTGGTAAGTCTGGTTGTCACTTTCGGGATTCTGATGACCCGTAACGACTGTCAAAGATCCAAGAATAACAGCCGGGACTAATGGCTTAGCGTGCTTTCCGAGGCACGGAGGAGTCTCGGTATAATAAATAAAGTACCTAATCATCATCTGCCTAGCCTTTTCCCAACTATATTGGGATCGGCTTCTAGTCTTACCGAATGCAGCTGAATACCAGTATTTTACACAGAGCGACGTAAGCGTCAGGACCCCTGGACCAATAGAGATATTTGATGTTTAGAAAATACCAAAATTTACTACCTTTTTGCTACTATTTGATACCTAACTTCAAATATTTAGTACCTCGACCGACAGCGAAAAAACACGTAAAGAAAGTGGTCAGACATCCTGACGTCAGGTTGTCTGGACCATTTTTTTTTTCATAGTTCGAGACAACAAAACTAATTTATCTATTTGTAAATATTTACTACCTTTTTAGTACCTCAACATATATTTTTTTCAATTTTTTTTGGCATTACAGAAAAATGTTACGCTTGAAAGATTTTTTTCTATAATGGATATTTAATTTGCCACTTATTTTTAGGATATAGGTATATTTGCATTGTGGATTAGAAAATCATACACTGTAATATACATGGAAAATAATTTTAATAACTAGTATAATAATACTAATAATTGTAGGCTACATATAAAGCTATAAATATCCAGTTTATGCTGACCTCTTATTGTAAGGAAATCTTATAGAATGCTAGATCAGCATATACTGGAAACTTATAACCGTGTGCACGTGATGTTATTTGATGAATGATAAATAATTAATATTTTTTGGCGTATATTAAACAATGAGCAGTCATGTTCTTACAACTTATAGTAACTCTACTAGACATATCGTCGTAACATTGCCATTTCGACTCTCGACGGCAATGCGATTTGTAATGTCCTACACCTTCGGGAGTCGCAGATGGCACAAATTCAATAACAGACAATAGCTTGTATTCTATACCTTTTAAAGATATATTTTCTGGTAAATCATTGATGCAAATTTGTACTTCAGAGTTGGGCTCAAAGGCAACAATATTCTTCAAATTATAATCAATGCTTCTTATACCGTCGTCGCAACTAGAATGTCTACAATTTGTCATATTGCTGTCACTGTTAATCATTGAGTTTACAGACTCACTTAATGTGTCTTTGTTGAAATCAAGTGGCAAAAAAGGACATATCCTGTGAATCTTGTTTACAGGACAGTTAAAATTTGTCATAATATAATATAATATTTATAGCTTTATACAATTCTTGTTATTAAAATTATTTTCCATGTATATTACAGTGTATGATTTTCTAATCCACAATGCAAATATACCTATATCCTAAAATTAAGTGGCAAATGAAATATCCATTATCAAAATAAAATCTTTCATGCGTAACATTTTTCTGTAATGCCAAAAAAAATTGAAAAAAATATATGTTGAGGTACTAAAAAGGTAGTAAATATTTACAAATAGATAAATTAGTTTTGTTGTCTCGAACTATGAAAAAAAAATGGTCCAGACAACCTGTCGTCAGGATGTCTGACCACTTTCTTTACGTGTTTTTTCGCTGTCGGTCGAGGTACTAAATATTTGAAGTTAGGTATCAAATAGTAGCAAAAAGGTAGTAAATTTTGGTATTTTCTAAACATCAAATATCTCTATTGGTCCAGGGGTCCTGACGCTTACCAGAGCGACTGCCTATCTGACTTCCACAACCCAGCTACTGGGTAAAACGATAACTCTTGGTAACACTGGTTGTTAGACTTTCGGGCTTCTGACTACCCGTAACGACTGTAAAGATCCAAGAATGACAGCCGGGACCACCGGCTTTACGTGCTTTCCGAGGCACGAGGGGGTCTTGGTAAGTAAAAATTGTCACCCACTCACGGACCAACCCGGCAGCAGTACCTAACTGTAATGATTTTTAAAATAATAATTACGAATAAGACTTTTTTTCCACAAGCGACAGATGCCGCTAGTGATTGCACGAACTTTATACATCCGTTTAGGTATTCATTTGTAGAATACTATTATTAAAGTATATTTCTTTAATACAGTTAGTAAATAATTATTGTTTAAGTTTTAAAAGTTTATTTATAATAGTCATAAGGCTAATCATAAGTCATGAAATTATTTAAGTTAGTCAAGTGATTGTGTGTACTGTTTACTTTGCTCTGATTGGTCGTTAGCCGGCTGAGTGTTCACTTCCGTTTAAAGTGGGGATCCTTCAGTGGGCAACTGATTTGCTAGGACAGAGTTCACAGGGTCAGTCTTTTTCTAGGCTTTGACCTGTAAGCATATCTGACGGATCCGTGCTACTTTTATTAAATTCATGATGATAAGTGATAACTGTGATAAGTGATTGTTAATAACCATGTGTTTTGGAATTAAGTGAATAAATTATATTCAATACTGCAATTGAGTTGTATGATTTCGTCACATCTCAGAAGTGGGATATGCCTACAAAAAAAAAAAAAGTCTTATTCGTAATTATTATTTTAAAAATCATTACATTCGGGCATCCGACATCGTGCGATCTCCTGACGCACGATTTTACAATTCCAATAACAGTTAAATTAAAATAAACCTTACATACCTATATAATCATTACATAACCATAAACCAAATTAAGTAAAATAAAAACTTTTTTACAAAAAACAAAACCGACTTCCAAAAAAACACTACAAAGTGAAAAATAACTTTAATTTCGGAAGTCGGTGTCTTTGGATCTGTATTGTAGGTTTTTGCCCCCGACTTCCGAAATTAAAGTTATTTTTCACTTTGTAGTGTTTTTTTGGAAGTCGGTTTTGTTTTTTGTAAAAAAGTTTTTATTTTTCACTTTTTAGTGGGTCTGTTTGTAATTTATCTAAGTTACAATAACCCAATGTTAACTACTCATCACGTTTTACAAAATATTGCTTTTCCCGATGCAGGGAAGTTAATTGTTGAGGAGTTCTCCTAGTAAGAACCAGGAGAACTGGAGCTCATGGTGAAGTCACCATCACCATTATGCATTTTGACGAGCATAAACCATATTAAAGTAATCGAATCGCAACCTGTGATATACTTAGATATGATTGAGTATTTCCGATGACCATCTGTGGTCTTCATCATCAGTTCCAATTCACCAAAAGGTACTTTCCGAAAGCAAATGCACGAGTTACTATAAAAAATACCGAAATCGATATAAGTGTGCCCATAAAATTTGAGGATTTCCCTCGATTTCCATGGGATCCCATCATCAGATCCTGACTTGATGATCATGGGACCACTTGGGAAGTATACCCTTTCGAACAAAAAAAGAAAAATCCAAATCGGTCCAGCCATTTTCGAGTAATCGGGGAACATACATAAAAAAAAAAAATTAAAAAAAAAAAGGTTTCGACGAATTGAGCGCCTCCTCCTTATTGAAGTCGGTTAAAAAGTCAATTACAGAACGTTTTTTTTTGTGGACAATGCCTTAAAGACATACGGGAAAACATAACCGTAGCGGAGTCGGGTAGGGATAGGGTTGCCTTTCCAAAGATACTATTCAAAATTATATTTGGGCAAGCTGGTTATTGAGCAATTACCGCTGGTGACCCTAAAAAATTATACAACAAACCCGCCTCTAGCCAACACTTCATGAATAAAAATGAGTGGCCAAGACCACATGGCCACCGAAATTGTATTAAAAATTCAGAGAAGCTTCAAAATAAGCACCCAAAGTACTAATTGTAGATTAGGCCGAATTAACGCCCTCCTCCTCTCATTAAATACAGAGTAGTGTTCCTTTTGCCTGCTTTGTTGTGAATTTTAATTATTTTTTGGTCCTACTTGCCCATTTTTCATACTTATATTGTGTACTTGACCTAATTTTGGGTATAAAAACCGGTCAAGTGCGAGTCGGACTCGCACACGAAGGGTTTCGTACCATATTATATGTTTAACAATCGCAAAGACAACTTTTTACTTATTTTATAATGATACTGTGAATTACAAGGTTATTTTTTGCAGTTGCAGAAAATCACCCATGTTTAAACAAAATACCTTATGAATCGCCGTTTTCAGTATTGTTGATTAAATACAGTATTCATGGTACCTACATGGTATAAAGAAGTTTCAAATTAACATATTGCATCACTATCTGGGGCGGTGCTGCCAAAACTCATAATTTAATTGTTGAACGCGCTCAAAGAGCTTTGCTTAAGGTTAGTTACTTTAAGCCCATGTATTTTTCTACTACGGAGTTGTACAGGGTTAGTGGTGTACTTACGGTACGCAAACTTTTTGTACTATTGTTAATTATGCGACAGCATTCCTGTGTCTGGCTTAACAGCCTGACTGAAAAACAAAATACAGGGAGAAGGCGGTTAGAATGATGTAAATCTGTGCCTTGTAGAACATCTTTTGCTCAAAGATTTAACTTGTTCCTGGGTCCAAGATTGTATAACATAGCTAATAAAAAAAATGAAATTTTCTCCATGACAAAGAGAGAGTGTAAACAGAAAGTGATCAACTGGCTTCTATCACTTACATATGACGAAACTGAAAAACTGTTTCATGTCCCTGCATAAATACTCCATAAGTGTCAAGTATTTATGTATTGTTAACGCCAAACACACACATTGACACATCCCATACACAGTCACGCCTCACACACATACATACACTGTTCATATCTTCACCCTCACCCCCACACTCACATCCACTTCCACACACACACCCACACACTCACACCGAAACACACCCACACCTCCACTCACAAACACATCACAATCACAATCATACATAAATCCTTTTCCTGTTTTTAAATAATTCGCACTAGTGTTATTTACTTACCTCAATTTTTTTTTTTCTGCTCATGCATGGTAAATTTATAAGCTTACTTATTATTATTTTTTTAATTATAAAAAAAAAAACTGTTTAACTTAGGACCTGGTTTATTTTGTACTTAGAATGCTCCTTTATCTTGTTAAATTGTGTAATGGGAATTTAATTTTTTAATTATAAAACTATTTTAAGCTTTTGGCTCTAAATGTATAATTAATATTATGTGAATGAAAATGTGGGTGGGCGCTGATACCTATATTACAAGATATTAAGTTATCTTAGCTTATGTATTAGTTGCAACTCTAACATGTTACATATTGTATCTACCTTTCGGCCTATTTTATTTTATTTTTATTTTTTAAATTCCTAATTTGTTGAATTGTTGCGCTAGAGCTCGTACAAAAATGGTCTAAAATTTACAACTTTTGCGGCCCCCTATTTCTTAATTTTAAAAGATTTAAAAAAAAAATGTTTGTACTCTACTCAATGAGTTCTAGACGATGACACCCCACATGCTAGATTAAAATTTTTATTTTTTTTTCAAAATGAAAAGTTTATTGTATGGGGATCGACCCCTTACATTTTTTACTTTGTTTTTTTTTTATTATTTGTTATTATAGCTGTAATTGACAGGGGAGGCTTAGTAAGTTTGTACTGGACTGTACGTGGTTGTCTGATTTCATGGATTTTAATTTTCTTGCGCGGAACCCTAATTATTTTTCTAAAATAAAAATAGCCTAAATTACTCCTCACACAGGTCACAGAAATCCATATGTGTACCAAATTTTAACTTAATCGGTCCATTAGATTCGGAGCAAATTGGCTGTGACAGACGGACAGACAGACACTTGTACTCATCATTATGAACAACTTTTACAATGGGACCAATCCTGAAATCGCGAAAAAAATCAGCTGTTCAGTACATTTATATTTGCCAAATTCGTCAAAATGTAGGGAACAGCAGTTTTTTTTCGCAATTTCAGGTTGGTCCCATAGTAAAAATTGTTCAAAAGGATGAGTACAATGACCCCTCAAAAGATTGCCACTGTTTACACTTACAACCTGTAAGTATACCTACATAAATTCAGTGCATTTTTATTTCATTTTATACAGGGTTATTGGTAAAACACCAGCAACCTCTTAAGGGGTCATTGTACCAATAACCCTGTATAATTCGCTTTTTTAAAGTCATCATGAATTGGCCTTTAAAGGTACTACAAATATTTTTATATTGATTAAACAAAACTAGGCGGGGAGATTTCATTAGAATAAATAAAGTAATGTGATTTGATTTAGAACTTAATAAGAATTAATGAGCGATTGATGTCAATCTTCTTTTCACAACACTATTTTCTTTTCATTGGAAAATGGTAACACCGATAACACCAGATTACTCCAGTGAATTAATAATTAGACTTTAGGTTGCTGTGCGCATACAATGACCATAGTGATTTTTGGGTTGGGCTCGGCGTCAGGCCACTATTGCTTCACCGGCTTCATTTCAGATGGCATATTAGTGAGAAGATGAAGTAAATGAAATCGGAAATAAATGATCATAAAATGCTGTTTTATTTAAGTAAGTACCTACTCTTTGTTTACATTAGTAATATATTTGTGTACACACCATGTACATATATCTTAAGTTCACTTTTAAGGTTAGCGTCCACTGGTCACGCCGGCCACAACGCACGCACGGCACGCAACGGATTTCGGTATGCTTTGTATGAATTCATATAGCACTGCGTCCACTACCGGTACCACCAGCATTTTCATTTCTTCATACAAACAAAGCAAAATCCATTGCGTGCCGTGCGTGCGTTGCGGCCGGCGCGGCCAGTGGACGCTCGAGCTTTACACTCTCTATTGTATGTAGATAGTTGAAATCAAAACATTGCTACATTACTTCTGTCGGAGTTTATCTCAAATATTATGGTTAGGTTTTCAATATTAATTATTTCTTGATTATTATAAGTTATTTTTATGGTTAGCCAACGCGCATTAAAGAAGACATTCTGAATAATTCAGATTTACTAATGCACCGGGGTGGGTGTTTATTTATTTACGTTTCAAACACTGGGTATGTTAGTCACTTAAGTTTTTCACAGACAGAGTTGAATGTACCAAGGACCAACACTCAATATAGTGACGGCACTACCCGTAGATCGACACTTATTTCTGTAGAAAAAGGAGTCCCACAGGGAAAAAAGAAAAAAAAAAAAGAAAAACTATTTTATTCCCGCGAAAAATGACGCACATACTTTCAATACTTACTACTACTTACTACTTACTTTATACTTTTCTTTTCAGGGCTCTATATTGGGTCTGATTCTCTTTATTCTGTATTGTGCGGATATTATTAAATGTCTCCAAAGATGCAAGTTTCATATTTACGCCGATGATGTCCAACTTTATGTATCATTTAGACCAGACGAGTACGATATAGCTATTAAGCATCTAAACGACGATCTTAAGAGAATCGCTGCCTGGTCAGAGGAGAACTGCCTGACATTAAATCCTTCAAAAACCAAATATATGGTAGTTGGCACTAGACAACAGCTGGCTCGAATACCTATGATTCTTGACTTGGAACTTATGGGCGAACCAATTGAGCGAGTGTATGAAGCGCGGAATCTGGGTGTTATTATGTACAAAGACCTTCGTTTTGAGAAACACGTAGCAGACTCGGTTAGGAACTGTTTTTATCGCCTAAAGATTTACAATATGAGGCCTTATCTATCTGAAAGGCTACGGGAACAGCTAGTGGAAACCCTGGTTCTGTCTAGGTTGAACTATGCTGACACGGTTTACGGCCCGCGCCTATTAGCTCGTACAGACCGCCTCATCCAAAGGGTACAAAACGCCTGTGCTCGGTTTTGTTACAATATTCCTCGCAGAAGCCATGTAACACCATTTCTGAACGGGCACTTTACCCTAAAAATGAAGTCCAGACGCAAACTGCACTTGGCTTGCCTTCTGTTCGGTGTGATTAAATATCAGAAACCGGACTATCTATACAACAAGCTAAGTTGGGTGGCGAGTAGACGGGAATGCGGGAGAAGGCATTGCTTGCAACAACTCATGACTCGGTCTCAGGGTACAGCCGCTTTTAGGGGCAGTTTTCGTTATGCGGCTTCCAAAATATGGAATAACCTGCCACCACCGATTAGAGAAATGAACACGATAGGCGCTTTTAGACGACGCTTACGGCAGTACCTCATAGAAGAGCAACAGAAGCTGGATATGGTCTCACTAAATGTCTCAATTATATATTGTATGTATGTATCAGTGTTTCTGTCGGTGAATGATGCACGGAAATGTAAATAGCTGCTGTTTCTGGGATTTGCTCTCGCTCATGTTAACGCTGGGCTTGGCTCGCTGGCTCATGTCTCATAAGGCTCAGCCCGAAGATTGTTGTTGCGATATCCGCGGCATCGCTTGGTCCCATTTGCGTATGTGAGACCTGTTAAATTTTTACTCAAAATCACACTACTATATTATGTACGTACACGATATTATTTATTATTATCTGACATAAACTTATTATTATTTTTTATTACACACGTTGCAGTATATTTATTTATTTATTAAAACTGATTAACATCCGTTACCTCACACTTCGGTCAAGTTGAAAACCAGCGTCAGGCACGTCTAGTTGACTGGCATTTTTGCTGAACTGGGCCTTTTTGGCGCAGCCGTCGGGCACACACTCATCGCTCTGTTATTTTGTTTTATTTTTTATTTTTTATTAAGTAGGTACCTATTGTTATACCTATTATGGTGTGTGCCTTTTAGTCTGTGCTAAATAAATCTATTTTCTTTCTTTCTTTCTTTCTTTCTTTCAATAGCCATCGTCGCTTGATCCGTATTACATTTTCACAGCACTGGCTACGTTATGTAGTCACTTAGTCAATTAAGATTTTCACAGACATCAGAATGTACCAAGTACAATACCGACACAATAGTCATCGTCGCTTGGTCTGTATTACAGTATTACATTTTCACAGCTGCTCATATGGTTACCGCCTTAGATTAAATCTAAGGTTACCGCCTTTAGTTCCTTATTCCACATTATAAACGTTCAAGAGCAATAATTGCACGCCATAAAGCATGTTCAAGTTTTTTGACATTCAAGAATTGCATGAAGTGTTTACACGAGTGCGATTCCATAAAATGGCATGTACAATAATTGAATGCAAGTTTTTCCATTCAATAAAATCGCATGCGACTTAAACCAGGCAATAAAATTGACAGGCGATGATTGCATTCAAGTTTTACCTAGAAATTATATTTCATTTAATTTTTTTGAACGTCTTCTCAAGATATTTTTCAAGTTGTTCTTGATTTGATTTCTTGCCTCAAAATAGCAACAACGATTACCATAATACCCTCACTCACCGCACTCATATTTCAATGACAGCACAAATGTCAGATCATGCCAGAATTAAATGCGATTTTATTGACGAGCAATTATTGTATGTGCTGTGCGATTTTATTGTACATGCTTATACCAGTTTTGAAAGTTGCCCGTATCGTGCAACAATATTGTACGTGTTGTTTAGACGGTGCCAGATATTTGCCCTTCAATTTTATGGTATGCCACAGGCAATAAACTTGCGCCGTGTAAATGGAGCTTTACATACATAAAAATATACACAATAACACTATTTTTTTTATGCGAATGGTACCTACCCGACTTGCCTAAACGCCAAACTAAACAAACAACAAACGATTTGTCGGCCAACTAGTGTATACGTCACGAACGCGCGACAGAGCGAACGTGTCATTCCATACAAAGCTCACGCTCCTCGCCATACAATGCGAGTTCCGGACTGTTCGCACGATTAGTTGACCTTTATGTGCGGCGAAGAATCCATGTTTACAGTAAAGTCCCCGCACGCACACAAGTAACGTGTTGCAATAAAGAAGGACGTTCATTAGGGTTCCGTACCAAAATGGTAAAAAAGGAACCCTTATGGTGTGACTCAGTCTGTCTGTCTGTCTGTCACAGCTGGATATCTCAAGAACTACTAATGCTATCAACTTGAAATTTAGAACAGTTTTAGACGACGTTTATCCAACTATTTTGCAAATAAGAAAGAAATAAAAATGTTTATGTTTTTTTTTGCAACAGGGACAGAAAGAGGGTCTTAAAAATTAAAAGTGGAGCAACTAGGGCATGTGGGGTATCATATGAAAGAGCGTTATTGGCACATTCTCAAACTATTTTTAATTTTTTTTTAGGCCACATTATTTTCGACTTTTGATTGAAAATGTAAAAAAAAAATACCGTTACCCCCCTTATCTCCGAAGTTTGAAAAGAGAAAAATCTGAAATTATTCTATGTGATAGAAGATTATGTAAAGATTACAGGAAAAATAAAACGATGTCTCTAAATAGCACACGTTTTCAGAAATCGGAACGGAACCCTCGGTGCGCGAGTCCGACTAGCTCTTGACCGGTTTTTTTAGAATGGATTATCTTTACCCACTTCCCGTACAAAGAATTCTACTGCTACCAACCAGTCTCTTTTGGTGATATACGCAGGCTGTTGGTAAAACTTCCGAACGATAGAGTCGATAAAGTAGAGTGTTGATATCACAGATGTCCACTCCCGACCATGCACCCCACTGTCCACAAGTATAGCTTTATTGTTCCGGTCACCGTTTGATATTTTTAACATCTAAAATATAAAGGGAATTGCCCATCAGCCACACAAAAAAATGCTTGAAATGGACAACAATGAAATATACGCCAAATTGCACTACAAATCGTAGGGAATCCATTACAAATTCAATAATTATCAAAAAACTAGGTAGAAGCCAGTTCCAATCATTTTTTCTAAAATATAGGTTAAGTCAAGGTTAAGGATTAATATGCAATAATTATACAACAAAACAGCATTTAAATGTTTTAATCATCATTAAAAACCACTAGTATACCATAAAGAAACTGTGCAGGAGGATAGATATTGGATTGGTACCGGGCCCAAGCTAAGTACCATATTATTGACATAGTATGAGCACAGGTACCAACTGTTCGCCGTCCCACTAGGCAGTTACAATAACGATGCTATATATGCCTACTTGTCGACTATCTGGTCGACTGGTTGCTGGTGTCTCGGTGATAGTTTGAATTGCAAATCTTAGACATGCATCACAAACAACAGCCTTGTTCAACCTGTGAAAAAGAACAAAAAATAATGTACTTATTGTTGTATGTCAGTGCGTTCAACATAAATAGGCAAGACACCTAGGGAATCTCAGTACTTACAGCTTGTGGTGTTATCCATGCCTGTATTAAACCACGTACTTCATCATTTTGCACTGATATAAGATTACGTCTCATCGATGCAATATCGAGATAGCAATTAACACAGTGTACGTTTCTATCCATTTTTAAATAAACACGGCACAAGTCCGAAATAATAGCAGCGTCGTTTAATATAAAGCAGGTTCAGGTCCGTCGTCAAAAAGCCGAATCGAAGTTTCGGCGGGTCCAATCTAAGCCCGTGTTCAAAAATGGGTAAAGTGTACAGAAGTAAAATCAAAATCCTTAAAAAATGGCCAAAGTCGTCGTTAAATATCCTAAAAAGTAATATACTAGTAACTCAAGTCGCAAACGCAAAACCATGAATCGATCAAATCAACAATCGAAAAAATTAAATGCAGTAATGTCAAAGTGTC
Source organism: Cosmia trapezina (assembly GCA_905163495.3). Taxonomy (NCBI): domain Eukaryota; kingdom Metazoa; phylum Arthropoda; class Insecta; order Lepidoptera; family Noctuidae; genus Cosmia; species Cosmia trapezina. The sequence continues at coordinate 6,614,418 of LR991027.1, read as the reverse complement.
AGTAAGGCAAAGGACATTATGATGCATACAGCCTACGATACGTTTTCTATTTTGAAAATAATTTGATTTAATTAATATTGACATGCATATATTATTTTAATTAGATTTACGGTATAAATAGGTCGAATTATATTAAATGAATGATAACTGTGCAATAATTCTATAAAATAGTTCGTTAAAGATTATTTGACGATTCCTGTTTGGCTGAATGTCGATTACTCATGTCAAATAAACACTGACCTCCATGATAAAATAAGAAGGAATTAGACGGATATCAAGTTAAATCTTTTAAAGATCGTTATATTTTCACCCTAGGTATACAAACTTGAGAATTATTTCATTATACCTAATTTATTCTAAAAAGAATTAAGGACTGTAAGTAGTTTCTGTCTATTTCAAGCATTTTTCAGGCATTCCCCTTTATTTATTTATTTTAGTACATGGAGGACTTACCTACAGCTAATAAAAAGAAACAAAAAGGAAACCATAGTTACCAAATTACAAATCCTCACGTATCCGCCGTACGTATAGTTTTTAAATAAATAAATAAAGGTACATGTGAATCCAATCAATTTGCCTAGCCTTTTCACAATTATATTAGGGTCAGCTTCCAGTCTAACTGGATGCAGCTAGAATACCAGTATTTCACATGGAGTGCCTGCCTATATGACCTCAACAACCCAGTTACTGGGTATGACGATAAACCTTGTTAGGTTGTTTGTCAGAATTTTGGGCTTCTGACTACCCGTAACGATTATAAATCATATATCTAATCTTTATTGCATTAATGAGACAACCATACAGTAACTTAATAATAAACAAAAATAAACAGAAATTGGTTTTTTGACAATACTCACGCAGATCTACAGTTGGAGAGTGTGAATGGTATTACTGTGGTATTATCCACAGGTTTTGTGGTATTGTGGTATACTGATTGTCAAATATCTACGAGTGACAGCCAGGACCAACGGCTTAACGTGCTTTCCGTGGCGGGGGGGGGTCTCGATATGGAATGGGTGGTCATCCATCCATGAACCGACCCTGGCAAGCGTAGCTTAACCTTATGTTATTATTTAGCTACGAGCCCATCATCACTTTTCATCCTCAATATTTGCATAAAAATTATGAAATATAAAATACACGCAGATTTTAACATCTAAAATATAATAGGTACATAATTATCACTCACGGTCTGCAAACAATAGATAAGACACAATAGATAAACAATGGCCCTGAATCATCTGGATCATGGAACAGAAACAGGGTTGAGAAACAGATTTTTTTCAGCCTGAGTTTGTTCATATAATAAAATTTCGATGATGATATTGAATTTAAAGGCCGTCTTTTGACATAAACCATATCATTAAGTTTGTTACACATAATTAGTGTGTGTGTGTGTGTTAGAGATGTCAGCAAGTGATGGGGTCCAATAGGGCCGACGCCGCTGGGGCCGCGGGTTGTTTTAAGAAGATACCGCGGCCTTGGCATAGGCAACTGAAGGAACACGGGTGGGTTTTAGTCAGTAAAAGTCTGACACGCCCTTCCGCTCCACCCAGAGCGGGAGAAGTTATTTGATGATTTCCCACCCTCAAAAAAACAAAAAAAAAAGTGCCTATTTATACAATCAGACCCCGGAACCATATAACACCAACAAGTCCTCTTGTTATTCTATCATTTAAAAATTAACATCTTATTATAAATCTAACAGTCTTAAAAAAAATAATATGTACAAGTAAATAAAAAATAAAAGGAGGGGAAATAATCATAGGACATACAAAAATTCGTCCGCATCGCTGTCGACAGGAAAAGTGTCCAACAGGCTGGCAGCATTGCCACGTTGTACGACAATTTAACCCGTCGCACGCCAATTAGCAGACACAATAGATTTTTTAGTGTTATCTGAACACCTTTTTTTTTGGAACGAAGTTCCTTATCGCGCGTTGTGAAAGGGGCTAGACGGAAAAAAGTCTCACGAAAAGTTGTCACGACACTTTTTGCTATAGGTAGCTATTGTAAGCCGTGCGGCATGCGCATGTTTCTCTGTCTGTCTCTCTCTCTCTTATAGAAAGCAAGCCAGATATTTTCATTTCTATTTCGCATTGAACAGTGCGATGATGATGATGATGATGATGATGATGATGATGATGATGATGATGATGATGATGATGATGATGATGATGATGATGATGATGATGATGATGATGATGATGATGATGGTGGTGATGGTGGTGATGATGATGATGATGATGATGATGATGGTGGTGATGATGATGATGATGATGATGACGATGATGATGGTGATGGTGATGATGATGATGATGATGATGATGATGATGATGATGATGGTGATGATGATGATGATGATGATGGTGATGATGATGATGATGATGATGATGATGATGATGATGATGATGATGATGATGATGATGATGATGATAAGTATAAAAATAAAATTTTGTTACAATTCCTTCACTAATTAATCGAAAGGAACTTCGTTCCATCCGGGTGTCCCTTGACACCTCTCAAGTTTTTTTTTTTTTTTTTGAAGGTGGTAAATCATCAAATAACTTCTCCCGCTCTGGGTGGAGCGGAAGGGCGTGTCAGACTTTTACTGACTAAAATCCACCCGTGTTCCTTCAGTTGCCTATGCCAGGGCCGCGGTATCTTCTTCAAACTACCCGCGACCCCAGCGGCGTCGTCCCTATTGGACCCCATCATTTGCAGACATCTCTTTGAGGCGCGTGTGGAACACAACGCGCAGTCGTCGACTCGGGCCTGGTCCTTACCGGACGGCGAGCTACCCGCTGCTCACCGTCCGCAGGACCGCGCCTACGGTGGCCGGAAATCGCCCCGCGATTCCCGCCGCCCAGGGCGTCTCCTGCGGCGACTGAGGGCGTGAGGCTGCCTCTCCCTCACGCGTTCCGCCTCCTCCTTCGCGAGCATCACTGCTTCGCAGAAGGAGGTGACGGCCTCCCATGCACTCTCGCTCCGCACCATAGCCTGGACCAGGCTCGGACGCGAGAGATCGCCGCCGCCGATCGCCTCCGTGAGAACACGGCGGTGCTCTGCCCAAGCCGGGCAGACCTCCACTGTATGCTCCACCGTGTCCTCCGGGCGGTCCACACAATGGTAACACCCGGGCGTTTCCTCCCGCCTTATGCGAAACAGGAACCTCCCGAAACAACCGTGTCCGGTGAGGACCTGCGTCAGGCGGAAGGTGAGGACGCCGTGGCGCCTCTCTAACCACTCCTCAAAGAGGGGACTTATCGCCGCAATTGCGGCGTGCCCATTATCTGAACACCTGGGTGTGCAATCGACGTTTAAAGAGTTAACCCGTCGCACGCCAATTAGCAAACACAATAGATTTTCTATTGTTATCTGAACACCTGGGTGTGCAATCGACGTATAAAGACCAATAAATAGGCAAGCCCCTTGGTCACGTGTAAAGTCGACCAACCGCTTGGCGATGTCTCAAAAAACTAAGAGGGCACTTGGAACCCATGGCCCTAGTGTTTCAACCTCAATTAAAGTCGAATTTCGTGTCTGTCTGTGTGACCGCGTTGCTCTTCTAAACTACGCTAGTACTTACATAAATAGGTTTCAGGTGTAATGTCTTCCCAAGAGTAATAATCTTGCAATGCGTTGGATAGGTGGCGGCCATTTTGTTTAAATAATCGTTGACCTCATGTAGAGATGGATAGCTTTTCCATGTAAATGAATCTCCAGACACAGCTTTATTCGTAAGGGAGTAAAGAAAGTGTAATAACAAAATTATAGCATAGTCAGCCTATTATAATTATAATATTCCCACTGCTGGGGCACAGGCCTCCTCTCTGTGAGAGGGAGTGGGTCGTAATCCACCACGTGGGCCCAGTGCGGGTTGGTAGATGTCAGATGTCTTCGAATTTTTGATTCTAGGACATGCCCGTTTCCTCACGATGTTTTCCTTCACCGTTTTGAGCAGTGGTGATGAAATAATTTACACAAAGTAAAGCGCCTGTCGGGGTTCGAACCTACGGCCTACAACTCGTAAGTCGCGGACGTTCCCACTGGGCCATTACTGCTCTCTTTATATATAATTTAAGTTGGTAGTAAATTGGCTTATCAATTAATTTCTCTGACTGCACATAGTGTAAAAGTTCTGTCACTTACCACTACGCCTGTTGGGAAATGTTTGCACTAAAGCCTCGTCCACTTTTTCTCGCACATCAGCTATCAGGACGGAATAGTTCAATCCATGTTCTTTTAAGAAACCATTTATTTTTTCCTGCTCCTCATTGAACAGCAAAAAATCTACTGTTCTGTTATCTTTTATCCATATTTCGTCGCCTTTGCTTGCTGTGATAGAAAGATGGAATTTCAGTCTATTGCCTTAGAAAAACTACCTCGATGAGCTCGTGGCTAAGTAATAATAACCACACAGGTCGTCGGTTAAGCTACGCTTGCCGGTGTTGTTCTGTGGATGGGTGACCATCTACACATACCAAGACTCCTCCGTGCGTCGGAAAGCACATTAAGCCGTTGGTCCCGGCTGTCATTCGTGGATTTTTGACAATCGTTACGGTTGTGGCGGCATCTACATCGCCACATATGAACTACGCATCAATGACATGACGTCACGAAAACCTGCATCGCGCAATTAGAGTTTACCACGCGATTAGCATATATACAACGTCCCGACATCAACCGTCGGGCAGTAGCCCGACACAACACCCGTCTGGTCGGAGGATCCTCCCGTTTCAATAGAGGATGAGTGAACTTTACACCCCTCATGCCTCTAAACGGTTGTCAGAAGCCCGAAAGTCTGACAACCAGTCTTTCCTAGGGATATCGTACTACACAGTAACTGGGTTGTGGAGGTCAGATAAGCAGTCGCTCCATGTAAAATACTGGTATTCAGCTGCATCCGGTTAGACTGGATGCCGACCCCAACATAGTTGGGAAAAGGCTAGGCAGATTGATTGCCTTAGTAAAACTACCATTGGAAACTTTTGCGTGAAATTCTACATAATTGAGAAGTAGGTTCGCTTGGTCAATGCTTCGAATGTGTAACAAATGAAGCAATGGATTTTCCAGTATGTCACAATGACGCCGGTTCTTACGAATGTTTTTCGAAACTTGGCAGTGTTGGGATCATCAATCCGTTTGCAAATCGTAATAATTTTGCGATTGACAATTAAGTACTTCGGTTAATTAAAATCCACATTGCATATTCAAAACGTAACAGTAATAATTAACAGTTTAAAGAAATGTGATAATAATCAAGATTACCTGTATCGTGGAATTTATTTAACAAATCGTGATCGAAATCGCCTTGTGCTCTCCATAACTGTACACCTCTATGCTCAGTTTCAGATAGAATACCTGAAATAATAAACTTTTAACTATAAATAAGCAAATATTTTTTTGTTAAAGATACTAGACCTACTGTTACTTATCCCCTTTAATCCCAAAAACTCAAAATAAGTACGCAAATATAACCTTTTAGAGTAAAAAAAAGAATAAGTTTGAAGAAAATCATGTCTAAATTGAAAAATTTAATCAATTCTCAGAAGGACCACGATAAGAAATTTTATAGACATATAAAACAAAAGTACCTGCATTTGCTTACAAAATTAATTGACTGAGTATTATTTTTTAGACAGAACTATTAAATATTCAAGACCTAAGAGAGTCTCTGTTTAAATAAAAGATACGCTCCGTTAAAAGGTTCAACAGAATATTAGTGAAATTAAATAAAAGACGTTTGAACAACAAAAAATATCACGTACTAAAAGATAATAAGAAAAACATTAAAGTCTGGGATTACTCGACGCTAAAATGTTCAAAACCAGTAGTTGTAAATGATTTACAAGACAAAAGAAATGTATTTTGTTCATAAATTATGTATCTATACCAATATCATAAAGAGGAAAGATTTGTTTGTTTGTTTCTTTGTTTGTTTGTACCGAATAGGCTCCGAAACTACTAGACCGATTTGAACCATTTTTTCACCAATAGAAAGCTAAATTATCAGGAAGTAACATAGGCTATAATTTATTTTTAAAAAATTTAGAGATCCTTAAGAAATTTGCAATAATGTAGCCAAAAGCAAAATTTTGCCTATAACATTCATTATTTGGCGTGCGCTGAGAAAAATATTGATGATACATGAAAAGTATGTACTACATAATTAAAGTACTCATTATCACCTTCAAAAAAATCTAGAAGATAATATATCTAACTATCATAGTTAAGTCACAATAGCAGCTTTTGTGTTCTAAAATTTAATCAGATTGCCGTTACAAACAGAAGTTGGTTACAATCGTATCGTAGTATTATTTCTTATTCAAATAAATAGTTTTATCATCAAGGGTATTTATTTATGTAGCAGTAAAATAATGACCTTTACGTGCCGAGCTAAAAGAAAAAAAGGCAGAAATAACGCTAACTGAGAACGAAATAATAGCTCGGGCAGGCAATGCGATGCGACGGGGTGGGTCGGAGGAATAATAAATTCTATGTGCCGCAGAACTGTAGGATTTGCTCATTAAATTTATACAGTAATAATTGGGAAGTTCTAGCTGATATCCAGTCACCCATTCGTAGTTAATGGAGATCAAATCCAAGATTTTGCAACATTTGTAAATGAGCGCCAGTTAATCCTGGGTTTGCAAATATACAAACTATTTCAGATGAACTTCTTCATTATTGAGTTGGGTTGAGCAGAGAGCAATTTGGACAACTCTATTTAGAATCGCCAGAAATGCAAAATATTCGCCAAAATAAATTAGCGCTTGCTGCTTATCTAATTAAATTGCGAAAGGGTGGAGTGATCAAAAGATCTCAACATTATTGACGTTAATGGGTCAAATCTGATTATTAAATTAATATTATAAAAAAAAGTTTTATTTCATACATAACCTGTTTCAATTAAATGTTAAAAACATATCTAAATATACATCTTGATACAAAACTAGGTTTATATCCTCATTCTTACTGATATAAGCTATTAAATCAATCACATATTATTAGCTGAACTATTTGTTTATGAGTGGCCAAAGTCCTATAGAAATTGGACAATTCCCTTTGGCACGTGAGTTCAGGGGTGCACTAAGAAAGGATTTTTCAAAATTCACCCTCTAAATGGGTGAAACGGGGGTCCAAAGTTTGTATGAAAAATCTTATTCCTTGAGTTAATAGACTTGAAACTTGGCATGAATATTTATCTAAGTACATTATAAAGTTTTCCTAAACTACCCCCTAAGGAGGGATTGGGGGGTGACAAAGTTTGTATGGAGAAATTTTAACGCGCGATCTGATTAACTCTAAACTCAGTATTTGTACTTGAGACCAAAAAAGAAAAGGTGTAGTCAATTTTACAGGGCAGGTTTTACTGCGGGGTTTGATTAACTCGAAAAATGGTGTAAATAATTTTTCAGTCAAGCTAAGGAAATATCCAAACGATTTTTTAAAATTCCACCCCTGTGGTAGTGAAAACAGGGAATTTAGTTTTTATGGAAAATCTTAATCATTCGGTTAAGGCACAAATACTTGCCTAAGCAAGTAATAAAGTTTGTCATTAATAATTAAAAACTAGAGGGAAGGGTAGAGAGGGAGGGTGGAAGGAGAGGGGTGGTAAAGAGGGAAAGGGGAAAGGGGAGGGTGTGGTGAGGAAGGAAAGAAGGAAAGTGAGGGGGAGAGGGTGGGGAGGTGTGGTGAGGAAGGAGCGGGGGAGGATGATGGAGGGAGGGGGAGACGGGGAGAGGGATAGGATGGTGTAGTGAGGGGGGAGGGGAGGAGTTGGTGAGGGTGGGGGGAGGCAAAGTGGTGAAGGGGGTGTGAGAGGGAGATGGGGATGGGGAGGATGAGGGGGGTGAGAGAAGGCGGTGAGGGGGACGATAGGGGAGGGTGAGAGTCCCGGACTTAAATAGTTATTTCTGCATTTGATAGCCCAATTCTTAAGGACGGTTATAGGCATTTAGGTGCAGAGCAAAAAGAAAAAAGTCCGAAAGAACGCTAAGCGAAAACGAAGTAATAGCGTAGGCAGGCAATGCGATGCGACGGGGTGGGTTGGGGGAACAAGAAATCTCACGCGGATGAAGTCGCGGGCAGAAGCTATCTCAATACATAAAAAACCGGTCAAGAGCGAGTCGGACTCGCGCACCGAGGGTTCCGTTCCGATTTCTGAAAAAGTGTGCTATTTAGAGACATCGTTTTATTTTTCCTGTAATCTTTACATAAACTTCTATCACATAGAATAATTTCAGATTTTTATCGTTGCAAACTTCGGAGATAAGGGGGGGAGACGGTATTTTTTTTTTACATTTTTCATCAAAAGTCAAAAAATGTGCGGCCTAAAAAAAAAAAAAAAATAGTTTAAGAATGTGCAAGCAGCGTTCTTTCATAATTATGATACCCCACATGCCCTAGTAGCATCACTTTGAATTTTTAAGACCCCTTTCAGTCCACGTTACAAAAAAATATAAATATTTTTACTTCTTTCTTATTTGCAAAATAGTTGGGTAAACGTCATCTAAAACTGTTCCAAATTTCAAATTGATAGCGTTAGTAGTTCTTGAGATATCCAGCTGTGACAGACAGACAGACAGACAGACAGACTGAGTCACACCATAAGGGTTCCTTTTTTACCATTTTGGTACGGAACCCTAAAAAGAAAAGTCCTGACTGACTGACTGACTCACCAACGCCCAGCCCAAACCCTTGGACCTATAAAGCTGAAATTTTGCACAGAGGATTCCTTTATAATGTAGACAAGGAATAAGAACGGATTTTTGTTCCCGTGGGATAATTTCCGACATCCACGCGGGCGAAGCCGCGGGAAAAAGCTAGTAGCTTTATAAAACCAAAAAACTTGAAATAAAACAAATTATACACATAACTGAAAAGAGAATAACAAGCATTGTAATCTATAGAAATTTGGGATCGCAGGCGGGGACAAACCAATAACGAAATATGGTGTAACTTTTGTTTGTCCTTCTTTGTTTGCCTGCGATACCAAAATCTTTTATAAATATTTGTGATTAATGCTCGTAACGTTTTTATGCATAGCTACATATAGGTAACGATGAAACATCCGTTATTCATAATTTAATTATGGTATAGAAGGGCACAATTTATGTACAAAAAATATGACATGCTCTGCAATTAGTAAGTATGTAAAAAATTCACTGATCTCATGCACCACATGACCTTCAAATAGCATTGGAAATGAACTTCGGTAATAAAAAAAGAAAACAAACAAGTAGGAACATTTATTTTTATTTTTCAAAACATTATATTTTAAGAGAAAACACAGGCTTTTCAATACTACTAATGCTAGTTAGTATTAGTTCTACAGCTATAATGTAGTTACGAACATGTCTGTTTATTATTACTTTTCAAACATTTATTTTAATTTATTATAGAAAAATACACAGGTTTCAATACAATTTCTACCACATAAGCTGACCCCAACATAGTTGGGATTAAGCTAGGCAGATTGATTGACCACATACAGCACATACATACAGCATGCATACTTATTTTCATGTTAATTTTTAAAAACATTTAAGTAGGTATTAAAAAATACTGAGGTTTTAATACTGCTTCTATAGGTACGTACACACCAACACACATACACCAACAGCTTTGTTGTACCTAGCATATGTTTTATATAAACATTTAATTTTAATTTTATTGTAATAGAAAATACAGGCCTTTCAATACCTAGATTACCTAGGTACGACTAATGCATTTTATGTTGATTATTTTTTACATTTAATTATTTAGTATCGAAAATACAGAGGTTTTAACACTACTTCTATACTACACACTAACAGCTTTGTTATACTAACACGTAATATATTTTATAGCACATTTGCTCGTTAAGGGGTATCTTATTTCACCAATTTCAATATCGTAATGTATGTCATTACGTACTTGTGCGTTATCGTAAAGTAAAACGCACGAGTTTCTTTTTAATAAGGTGACCCGTACGGCTTATCATGATGCTCCGTCTAAAACGAACGGTACTTTTTTAAATCTTAGCAAAGAGTTTTTATGTCAGAAAAGTGGTCAACATTTTATGAATAAAATGAACTTTGGGATAAAATAAAATTAAAGAATTAAATGTTAAACATTTGTTGTTGATTTAATTAATTTTGACAATAAATTACAACCATTTATCTGTAACAAAAACAAAAAAAATATTAATTTACCTACTTTAATAATACTGGCTGTTTTTGTGCCTTTGCCTCAAAAAAAAAAGCGCTCATGCGTGCGCATCGCTAATTTGTGAACAAGTAAAAATTATTCCGCGCGCTTTTTCTTTTCGCTGTATTGTTTTTATTTGAAAATGTCGTCAAGTAATGATGAATTTATTCATTCGACACCGCCAGAAGTCTCAGAAGCAGCGAAAAAGGCTATTTTATGCCTCTTGCCTGAAAAATCGACCGATAGATACTTACAAGCGTATCAAAATTTCATCGTATGGAAAACAAGCAAAGATGCAAATTCATTTTCAGAAAGTGTGTTTTTAAAGATTTATTCGTTTAAGAAAGTCCGAGTTTTATTTATTTCCTCGCAAATATGTTATAAAACGTCGTATGACATACGTGCGCTTTGATAATTACAGCCTCTGCTTTCTTGTAGCAATATCGCCTCGGTTGTAATTTTCAACTTACCGCACTTATATCATAATGTACTATTTCATCACTGATGCTCTGAAAGTAGCAACTATAAGAACCCTCACTCGCTTCGCTCGCTCGTGTGCCTAAATATCTCGGGTGTAATTGATTACTTACATCCCAATTTACTACATTTTTAAGTAAATGTAAACATTAACATTTTATTATATAACCGTACAAATGAGTTACTGCACACTAACAGCTGTAGTACGAACATTCATACTAGTTTATTTATTTATTTTTATGTTGATTTTTTAAACATTTACTTATTTATTTTAGAAAAATACAGTGGTTTTAATAGTGTACTTACATACTTCTACAGCTTGGTCGTACGGTAGACCGCACATGTAACGCAGTGGTAATACCCATAAACTTTACGCCTTGCGCATAGAACTCAAATTAGCACAAAAGTGTTACCAAACTCGCGCGCCCGAGACGCTCAAACCTAGATCTTAAAATCGTTATAATTCCAAAAGTTATTATGTTTTTTTTTTATTTCGAAAAACAGTCGGAGGCATAACCTTCCTGAACATGTTCAGTGGGCTGCATCAATTGGGTACCCCAGTTGTATTAAAACTAACTTTGCTACAACTTTGCAATTCAAACAACACATCCTTAGGAATAATACAAAAAGTGTTTCTAATGCCGGACGAGATTCGAACCATCGACTCATTGGTTATACAATGATTAACGCTAACTCTTACCAACTAAGCCAGTTAGGTAGTTAATATCTCAACTAATTATCAATCTACTTGGCGTTATAACTCTGTCTCTGTCTATGAAATCGCAGTGAATGAATAGTTTTTTTATTAGAGGGTAGTTATGCATATATTTTACTAATCTATAATGAAGTTACCGTCTGATGAGTCTAGTTTTGCTTCACCTTTCGCATTTGTCTAGGAACCTATTTGTCTCAGTTGGCAAAATATGGCTAATAAGGTAACTGTAAATTATCAAATCAAATTACTGTAAAATATAAATCTTTGTAGTTTTTTTACATAATATCATTAAAAAATATTATTAAATGATTATTAAAGTATTTTATTTTTCTAGATTTTTAAATTCTTTAGAAATATTACTAAAATAAAATAAAAAACTAAATAAAAAATACAATTAAAAAATACAAAAAAAAAACTTACTTAAAGTAGAAAAATACTTTATATTAAAAAAATATACAAAATACGTGACAAAAAACAATTCGTGCTTAAGATTTGAACCTCCTACCTTATGCACGGCAAGCGGTCTTGAAACCTCTGGTCTATTTAGACGTTGAATAACTTTTCGTAAATGTCAACCCTATTATTGCTTGTCGTTCTACGCAATATTAGAAGTATTAAAGTTTTATTGAAAAAGACAATAATAAAAACAGACTTAAGTAAAAATAAATACTAACATAAACTTATTTATTCACAAAAACAATACATTAATTATAATAAAATGTTTTTGCAAAATACAAAAACCAACTTCGAACTATCGCGGATTTGAACCCACATGTCTTTTGAGGGGTACCCAATTGATGCAGCCGACTGTATATGTAGATTTTTATTTAAATATTCATAAATAAGACTAGATGTTGGGTACATTATGGACCCCATAAATATGACCATTTTAGTGCCATTTTCTTTATTTATTTTTTTAAATATTTGACTAATTCAATTTTACTTTTTTGTAAATTGTAGCCCTTGACAATACAAACATTTTGTCACCTCAATTAACTATATTGACTTAGAATTATCGGAAATATCGGCATGTCGCACTTTTCTTGAAAAGAGGGCCTATACCGGAGCGATCGAAAAAACATTTCCAATGTTAAAAACTACATTATCTTTCTTAAAAAAAACTTCGAAAAAGACATCCTATTAATTTCCAACAATATCCATTCATTCAGAAGCAAGAAATTTATACAAAGAAAGACGAATAACCCGAAGTAAAAGTTGCACCAATAAGAGAAACTTCGCCGTCACCAAGTACCTATTATTTATTACCCATGGCAGGTAATTTGAGCATTCAAACAAGCTGGATAGTGTAACTTTGACACAATGACACACCGACCAAGCTTAAAGTTGAAAGATGAAAGAGTCAAAGGGGACTAGAGCCTGAACTTTCACGTTGAAGAGTTTTAGCATCTGACAATAAGAAATAATTGAATAAAGCACACCATTATAAAGAAGAAACAATTTTTTTTAATGAGACCCTCCCATTAAAATAGATGGACAAATTTTCACAGGGTATTCTACCCATGAGTATGAACAACTTTCACTATGGGACTAACTCTGAAATCGCGAAAAAAAAATCTGCTGTTCAGTACATTTATACGTCGTCTCGTTTATAACTCGTCAAAATGTAGGGAGCAACTGATTTTTTTTCGCGATTTCAGGTTTGGCCCCTAGTGAAAGTTGTTCATATTCACCCTGTGAAAATTTGTCCTTCTATTTTAATGGGACCTTATATAATAAGATATTACAAGGCAATTTACAATTTGTCTTCGGTATATTTCTTAACTACGAGCGTTTTTAAACGGACGACGCCCGTTTGTAAAAAACGAAATCATACAAACAAATTGCCTGCGACAGGTGGACAGGGTGTAAGGGACAGCCCTCTGCAAACTGATAGGGTGAATTCAGTATGTCATACTAAGATGACCGGTACATGAATTTTTTTCAGGAACGTTAAGGGAATCCAATAAACCTGATTTGTTTGTGTTTTTGTGCACAAATCGGAGCGTCTATTACTGGTTGGGAGGGGTAAGTAATAGGTATGCGGTGAGTTCTATGAACTCTGTAGCTAGACAGAAAGTGAACAGCTGATTTCACGCGTCGTTGGTTAGAGTATTTCAACATCCATTGCTGGTTTTTTTTTGCTGTTTTTTTTGCAGTTTTTTTTACATAAATGGAGTGCTGCGAACACACAATGCAATTTTACATTGAAATAATGAAAATGTAACTGAAATTGAAAAAATGAAAATTTTCCTGAGAAAATTTCCGGTGGAATATGATTCAAAATGAGGAGCTAAATGCACCCTGTTAGCTTGCGGAGGGCTGTCCCTTGCACCCTGTATATGATAAAAATATCTCCAAAAAAAATATGTCTTTCGCAATACACACAGATGTCACACTGATTTTATTCTACAGACTTCGACATTCTGTCATCGGCATACTATTCACATTTCCAATACATACGAGCAAAATGTCACCAGTGGAATATGTTCCTAGAATCTCTGTATGTTATGTCGTATGTATTGTATTGAACACAAATTGGATTCTAGATTGAAATAACGACTGATTACAAACGGAATTATATATAACGTTATGCTGTCTGGTAATGTATTGGTATACTGTGCTCATATTATGATGATGATTGATCTGAAACGTGCCTGTAGGGCTAAAACGGCCACTTTGGCAGAATCATAATAGGCTAATATTATGAATAATATTTGAAATCGTAAAACGGTTTCAAACTGACCTTATATTTTATAGATAATACCAGCCCTCTGCAGAGCAAAGGCCTCTTCAATTGAGCATTGATCACCATATTCGCTCGAGGAGGAATGACGATTTCAAACTTATCCCACTAATAATAGGATTTGGATGTGGCACACATAATTATAGTTTTATAAACCTGGATTTAACACATACATATACTTTTATCTACACCCATGCTATAGATCCTCTATAAAAGTTTCTGAAACAGTTAGCTTATTGCCAACATTGAAACAGCCAGTGTCATAGTAACCATGGTAACCATAATAGCATCCAAATGGGTGTTTTAATGTTGTACTGAATTTCATAATGCAACTCGTTTTCAAAAAAAGAACATTGTAATGCACGCGCGTTTCACTACAACAGCACCGTAATTAAAAAAAAGAACTTATTCGAATTCACGTCGTATACTATGACGCCGGCCGCCATGTTCGATACGAGTATTAGTATTGCAAAAAACTGTTTCAGAACCTTTTATAGAGGACTGATAACATGGATGTAGATAAAGTCTTGTATGCAACTGTACATAATTAGGTATTATAACACTCATGTATATCACAACATCATCATCATGTCTATTATCACACTCGGCTTCGCCTCGTGTGATACACCCACATTCGTGTTTTCATACCCCTTATTATACGTCAGTTGCATAAATAACTATTAACAACATGGTATTCTGTTCATGACACGACACGTTGTACACAATTTCTGAGCAGTAAACCCAAGAAAAAGTACTAGGCATGCATGAATTCACGATAGTACCTAATTCTATCATCATTAGTACTTAATAATGCTTCTTTTTTCATTTTTCGTTGAGAAATTCTCATGTATGCCCTCCGCCTGGTAAGAACGGAGGGTTATATCGGTCCGCTCCTACTAACTAAAACCCCACTGTTCCTTATTCTAGTACCATAAGTCGGGGTCCCAGTAGATAATAAATAAATAAATAATAAATAATAATCTTTATTTATATAAAACAGATTGTAGAACATGTAACCTTTTCTAACAAGTGGGTAGTGTTGAATCTCTAACAATCATGTGGGTGACGTGCTGCTCTCCTTGCTAGACTATGAAATAGCCTGTATTAAGGAGTAACAGTGCCGATCCCCTATAATAGTTGTATTAATTTAATTTTGTTTTTACAAGTTACATTTATATATATTTAAATAGGTATGTACATGTATTGGTGCGCGAGCGCATTTGCGTGAGTGTACTTGTGTGTATGGGGTGCATGTGTGATGTGCGATGTGTGTACGTGTATGGATCTGTGTGTGTGTGTGTGTGTGTGAGGGTGAGAGTGTTTGTGTGTGTATGTGTGTTGTGCATGAGCGTGCGTAAGTAATGGGATTGGATTAGTGTGGGTCTATGCTTTGGGTGAGTGGTACAATATATAAACTTATCATAAATTAATTATTTAAATTAAATATTTTTCTGTGTCCTCGTAGGTATTATCTTGAAGAAATGTGCGGACAGACTTCTTACAATTTTGATAAGACAACTTATATATTGGACATTTCTTATTTATTGTATTGTATAGAGTCGGACCTAGATAATAAAAGAATCTTTTAGTAAACGGCAAGCGGGTTAAGGGAGGAGTACATATTATATCTTTTCGACGTTTGGTAATTTCAATATAAGGGGTTATGCGGTGTTGCAACAGAACTGATTGTAAAATAAAGTGTTGTCGCACGTTGAGGACGTTGCAGTCTTTGTATAACTGATTAGTTGGATATAGTAGTGGCCGGAAAGTAGCTACTTTCAGTATGGCGCGATGCGCAACTTCCAATGGTTTCAGGAAGGTTTTTGCAGCACCACCCCAACAGGGAATACAATAGGTAATAATAGATAGGCATAAGGCAAAATAGACATTACGTATTATTATAGGATTTGCAATATTTCTTAAGGTTTTAAATATATATATTAGTTTGCGAACTCTGCCAGTCAGGACATTAATATGAGATTTAAATTTAAGATTCTTATCTATGACAATACCTAGGTATTTGATTTCATCCGCAGATGATATAGGTGCACAGTGGCATGAAACCTGAGTTTGCAAACTACATGTGTGAGCTTCAAGTGATATCGGTGGGTTTGGTTGGGAAGCAGAACTGACTGAGTAGGTAATGAATTTGGTTTTGGAGGTGTTAAGTGTAAGCGTATGGAAATAAAGCCAGTTTAGCGCTACATCAAAGCCCTGCTGTGCTATTCCCTCGAGTTCAGACCACGTATTGGCGTCGAAAGTTATCGCAGTGTCATCAGCGTAAGATGTTATCTTGGCATTTGGTATATTTAAATTGCATAAATCGTTTATGAAAATGAGAAATAAGGTGGGACCCAAAATGCTTCCTTGCGGAACGCCATAGTAGATGGGAAGCTCGCTGCTGCTGTGACGATCAATCTTTACCACTTGGGAGCGATTTGTGAGGTAGCTTTGAAAGAGATCAAGTTGTAACCCCCTGACACCCATCCTTTCAAGTTTGAGTAAGAGAGAACGAACGGGGACGGTGTCGAACGCCTTCGCAAGGTCTAAAAATATTGTTAGGACTTTTTTATTACTGTTTAGGTTTTGTACGATATTATTAGTTAATTCATGAACTGCATCACAGGTCGACTTGTTTTTACGAAATCCAAATTGTTGTGGTGATATTAGTTTGTAATGTTCTAGGTAGTGTACAAGTCTTTTATTGATAAGACGTTCTAATACCTTGGATAGGGCAGTCAGAACTGCAATGGGACGGTAATTACTCGGTAAGTTTCCGTCGCCTCCCTTGAAGATCGGGTGAATGATGGCCTTTTTAAGAGAAGAGGGAAAGACGGCAGTCTCGAAACAGAGGTTAAAAATATGGCATAGTATGGGTGCTAGGGAGGTTGAGTACCTCTTCAGGATGTAGGGTGATATCCCATCCCAGCCAGTTGCAGCATCAGAGCGCAATGAATGGATGACTGTTGTGATTTCGTCGAGGTCAATAGGATCGAGGACGAAAGATGAAATCGATGCGTTATCAGAAGTGGGTTGAGTGACTGTCAATGACTGCGTAGTACTAGTGCGAATTATATCATTTGCAAGCCTCTCGCCAATGCTAACGAAGAATGAGTTTACAGTGTTGCAGGACTCGATAGGTGAAGATGACAAAGTTAGTAATTGAGTAGATGTATTTTTAGTTTTAGTAGTGTTAGTTACTCTTTTAATAGTGTCCCATAATGTTTTTGGGTTTTTACTACCTTTTTTTAGTTCCTCTGTATCATAAAGTCTCTTTGCTTTCTTTAAAATTCTAATACAAAAATTTCTGTATCGAAGGTAGGTAATTTTTAGAACTTCATTTCCTGGGAAATTTTTAACTTTCTTGTGTAGAGCATCCCTGTTTCTTATGCACCGTAACAAACCAGGTGTGATCCACGGTTTGAGGATTCTCTTTTTTGATGAAACTTTTTTGACTGTGGTATTTGCAGAAATGGACACTGTCATTAAATTTAGTAATTTATCGGTAGCCATATTTGCATCTTTTATACTCAGAATAGGGGTGAAGTCCAGTTGCGACATTGATTTGTCAAGCCCGTCATAGTCAATTTTTGTTATAAAGGAGTTTACGACCCTTCGTAAACAGTTATCTTGTAAGCAAAGTAAGGAGGAGGAGTGATCAGTTATTGTGGAGCTTAAGACAAATGTTTGGGTGGGGGAAATTGTTTTGAGGAACGTGTGGATACTTGTACATTCGCCGCACCCCCGACTGGTATCAGCCCGCCCTGCCTAGCGGGACCCATCACCAAATGCGGCCGATCCCACGACCGCACGTCCTGCCTGACTGCTCGAGCGATGACACCGCCCCAGGGTAACACTTAGGATACTTTTTACCCGACTGCGCCAGAAGGAGGGTTATGTTTTTCGAGAGTATGTATGTATGTATAATTGTTTGGCACGCTCTGCGGCCTGAACGGCTTGATGGATTTTAGCTTGAGAGGTTTCGTTAGATTCGTATTTACTGTGAGAGTGACACTGGGTATATCAAAATAAAAATAAAACCAAAATGGCGGATTTCTTTTCTTTTTTTTTCTTCTCAAAACCTGTCGAGTGGGGTATCAAAATAAAGGGTTTTAAAAGGTGATAACAAAAATATATACAACTTATATGGTTAAAAGTACCTCGAAGTGACAAATCGTAAAAAACACGTACAATAAAAACGTCTGCGAAATCTTTCACATTTGTAAACTAAAAAGCTGGAAATAAAAAACAGTAATTAAAAAAAATAAAAAACCCGACTGCGGTAAAGATTTAAGTTTAAAAAAAACTGAAAGGCTAAAAACAAGCCCGATTTAAATTAAATAAAACTTGGAAGCAGGCGGGACCCATTCCATTTTTATATTTTCAAACTCAAATGGGTCCCGCCTGCTTCCAACTTTTATTTAATTTAAAATGGGCTTGTTTTTAGCTTTCCAGTTTTTTTTTAACTTAAATCTTTTACCGCAGTCGGGTTTTTTTAAATTTTTTAATTACTGTTTTTTATTATCTCGGTAGTACGTTTTCATGGGTCTTTTCCAACCTCCCCGTGGGCGAAGCCGCTGGCTAATGCTAGTATTAACATAAGTCGTCCCGATCCATTCTATAAACCTCACGATGAAAACTTCGTTGAAGTTTACTGTCAACAGTGTCAATCCCTAACATCAAGTGAATTGAAAGTTCACTTCACCTGAATTTTCACGGTGATTTTTAGAGAAGACATCGGCATGTCTTCTCACGTTGTTTTCCTACACCGATGTCAGTGCTGACCAAAATAAACTTAAAAGTACATCATCATCATTCATCATTCTCCTCCCTTATCCCAATTTATTTGGGTTCGGCGCATCATGTATTTTTCTTCCATACTTCTCTATTTAAGTCATCCTCTCGGTAGTCACTCCCTTTCTATCCATGTCATCTTTCACACAGTCCATCCATCGTTTGTTTGGTCTCATATAGCCATACACATTCATACTCAAAACTTTCCTGACGACAATTTCCTCATTGCTCATACCATGAAAACCGATTTCCTCACAACTTTTCAGTCACCAGTGTCACTATCAGTCTTCCTCTTACAGTATATTCACTAGCACTTCCCGCGCGGCTCCGCCCGCGTGGATGTCTGAAAATATCCCACGGGAACAAAAAACCCTTCCTTGTTCCTTGTCTACATTATAAAGGGAACCTCTGTGAAAAATTTCAGCTGTCTAGGTCCAAGGGTTTGGGCTGGGCGTTGATGAGTCAGGACTTTTCTCTTTATATAATTACTAGCATTTCCCGTGCGGCTTCGCCCGCGCGGATGTCGGAAAATATTCCACGGGACCGTACTATCGTGAACTCCTTCCTTACTCCTTGTCTACATTATAAAGTGAACCTCTGTGCAAAAAAAAATCAGCTTTCTAGGTCCAAGGGTTTGTGCTGGGCGTTGATGAGTCAGTCAATCAGTCAGTCAGACAGTCAGGACTTTTCTTTTTATTTATATAATATATATATACACACATATACCTAGATAAGATTTCTTATTCTATCCATTCGCGTAACACCACACATTGCTCTTACCATTATTATCTCAGCAGCATGCAATTGCCTTTCATTAATTCCTTTTGTAGCCCAACATTCTGATGCATACAAGATATATAAATAGGAAAAGTCACATTGGTACTTCGACAGTTCCATAAAACCTTACAAGTCCTACGCTTACTGATTTTGTGGGCTATAAACGACGTGAAGCTATAACTTACTCAGGCCTATTTCATTGAAGGTCGCTAATATAACCATGCATTTATTCATAGTCAATCGTAAAATTCGGACAAAGTCGTAACTTGTCTGAGAAAATATATGTGCTTAGGACCACAAATAGGAAAAAGGGTTTTTAGGGTTCCGTACCTGAAGGGTCCAAACGGAGCCCTATTGCTGTAACTCACGTGCCTGTCCGTCTTTCCGTCGTCTGTCACACAGATTTTACAGCCAAACGGTTTTTCACAGTTTAAGCATGTTATTGTCAATTAAAAAAAAACTTGAGAGGTGTCAAGGGACACCCGGATGGAACGAAGTTCAAATATATTAAGAATGTGAAATGATATAATTATATATAAATATATATATTATATATATATGAAAATATCTGGCTTGCTTTCTATAAGAGAGAGAGAGACAGACAGACAGACAGAGAAACATGCGACGCCGCACAGCTTACAATAGCTTACTATAGCAAAAAGTGTCGTGACAACTTTTCGTGAGAATTTTTTCCGTCTAGCCCCTTTCACAACGCGCGATAAGGAACTTCGTTCCAAAAAATGTTTTAAGGGATCTCCCATACAAATAATTTATTTATATTTTGAACTAGCTGACCCGACAGACGTCGTCCTGTCCAATTGACTCAGCCTATCGCAGTCCACTGCTGGCCTCTCCCAGTCTGCGCCACAACACCCTGTCCTCCGCCTTCCGCACCCAGTCTGTCCCAGCCACTTTCTTCAGGTCGTCGGTCCATCTAGCTGGGGGGCGTCCAAATTTTTGTAATTCATACTAAATGACCATAGAAAATGCCTTTACAGTTTTCCCCAATTTTCCCGGAAACTTTTCCATTTTTAGGGTTCCGTACCAATATGGTAAAAAAGGAACCCTTATGGTGTGACTCAGTCTGTCTGTCTGTCCGTCTGTCTGTCTGTAAGAAAGAAATAAAAATATTTATATTTTTTTTGTAACAGGTACTGAAAGGGGGTCTTAAAAATTCAAAGTGGGGCTACTAGGGCATGTGGGGTATCATATGAAAGAACGCTCTTTGCACATTCTTAAACATTTTTTTATTTTTTTTTAGGCCGCATAGTTTTCGACTTTTAATAAAAAAAAATACCGCCCCCCCCCCCCCTTATCTCCGAAGTTTTCAAAGGGAAAAATCAGAAATTATTCTATGTGATAGAAGTTTATGTAAAGATTACAGGAAAAATAAAACGATGTCTCTAAATAGCACACTTTTTCAGAAATCGGAACGGAACTCTCGGTGCGCGAGTCCGACTCGCTCTGGACCGGTATTTATTTACATAGATTTTATCAATACTTATCACTTTGTCTCCGACTACTTTGCTAGTACGTCGCTAGTGTTCACAGCCCCTAAAGGTTCTGACACATTAGCACTACGCCTGCGCCTCGGTGGAAGTTTAGCCAACATGGCTTCATCCACGTTGTCACGCACATCGTCCATCAGAACCTTATGGGAAACATTGTATGCATCCAAAAAAGCCGCTAAATCTTCGGTTTCTTCATTGAATAGTAAAAAATCTATTGTTCTGTTATCTCTTTTCCAAATATCTTCGGTGAAATGAGCTGTGAAGGGTAAAAAACGAATTATTAGGTAAGTACATTCTTATTGAACTGAATTCCTTTATGCATAATTTACTTATATCATCAAATTGCATTAACCACACTAATATTATAGAGGCGAATGTTTGTGAGTGTGTATGTGTGTCTATTTGTATGTTTGTTACTTCTTCACGGTGAAACGGTTGCACCGACTTAGATGAAATTTGATTTGTAGATAGCTTATACTCTGGATTAACACATAGGCTACTTTTTTATCTCGGTCTACGCGGGTGAAACCGCGGGGCGCAGCTAACATGTAATTGTGTCAATGTCATTCATTTTGACAGAACAACAACATTCATTGCGTTATTTACGCTGTTGAGCAGAAGAATTTTCCAAACAGATGAAACAATGGATTATGAGTTGTGATTGAAAGTGAAACATTTGGATGATGATCACTGCCTGTTACGTATGTATTAGAATCTTAGATTATCTTAGATTATAACTTTTAACGTTTATCGGCCTATTTAAGGCCATATTTTACGATGTCTGAATAACCACTACTCACCGAATAGATTCAAAAATGGAACAGAATTTGTATGGAATTTTCTGCCAAGTAAGTTACTTGATAGGAACTTAATCCTAGGTGGTGAAACAAGACCTTACGTTATTACTTAAAAAATGTAAACGAGATGAGGTCGCAAAGCGAAGGCTCTCATCATAATTATACAAGTTGTAACTTACATAACGCACAATCTCTGAAGGGGTCATTGTACTCATCATTATAAACAACTTTTACTATGAAAAAAAAATCTGCTGTTCCCTACATTTTGACGAGTTATATGCGAACATAAATGTAGGAAACAGATGATTTTTTTTCGCGATTTCATGTTGTGGTCCCATAGTAAAAGTTGTTCATAATGATGATTACAATGACCCCTTAAGAGGTTGTGCATTATTTAAGTTACACCTTATACATAGATACAAAACCAGGCGACCAATCCCGATAATATCCACATGAATCAAACTTTAACTGTACCTACTCCACATTAGTAAAAAAACCGTTTGTTTACGGATTTAGGAACCGGCGCCGCAATTCGTCTTACCATACCCCATTGACTTCTTTGTGGGAAAGTCCTATTGTGACCGAGGTCTTTACGGGGTCACATTAGTGGGATTATAGTGTACTTTGGCGACTAAAATGTTTACAGTGAAATGGGCCGGAAGACGATTCCATACATGTGCCACAGAATAGTACAGAAGGTCAGTTTCATACTACGATCAAAAACAGTCGCACGCACATATAGATGCGTACTTACATACTGGCAAATGAAAAAAAACCGGTCAAGAGCGAGTCGGACTCGCGCACCGAGGGTTCCGTTCCGATTTCTGAAAAAGTGTGCTATTTAGAGACATCGTTTTATTTTTCCTGTAAGTTTTACATAAACTTCTATCACATGGAATAATTTCAGATTTTTCTCTTTGCAAACTTCGGAGATAAGGGGGGGGGAACGGTATTTTTTTTACATTTTTCATCAGAAGTCGAAAACTATGCAGCCTAAAAAAAAGAAAAAATGTTTGAGAATGTGCAAACAGCGTTCTTTCATATGATACCCCACATGCCCTAGTAGCCCCACTTTGATTTTTTAAGACCCCCTTTCGGTCCCTGTTACAAAAAAAATATGAATATTTTAATTTCTTTATTATTTGCAAAATAGTTGGGTCAACGTCATCTAAAACTATTCTAAATTTCAAGTTGATAGCATTAGTAGTTCTTGAGATATCCAGCTGTGACAGACAGACAGACAGACAGATTGAGTGACACCATAAGGGTTCCTTTTTTAACCGACTTCCAAAAGGAGGAGGTTCTCAATTCGTCGGAACCTTTTTTTTTTTTTATTTTTTTTTATGTATGTTCCCCGATTACTCGAAAATGGCTGAACCGATTTGGATTTTTCTTTTTTTGTTCGAAAGGGTATACTTCCCAAGTGGTCCCATGATCATCAAGTCAGGATCTGATGATGGGATCCCATGGAAATCGAGGGAAACCCTCAAATTTTATGGGCACACCTATATCGATTTCGGTATTTTTTATAGTAACTCGTGCATTTACTCTCGGAAAGTACCATTCGGTGAACTGTAACTGATGATGAAGACCACAGAGGGCCATCGGAAATACTCAATTATATCTAAGTATATCACAGGTTGCGATTTTATTACTTTAATATGGTTTATGCCCGTCAAAATGCATAATGGTAATGGTGACTTCACCATGAGCTCCAGTTCTCCTGGTTCTTACTAGGAGAACTCCTCAACAACTAACGTCCCTGCATCGGGAAAAGCAATATTTTGTAAAACGTGATGAGCAGTTGACATTGGGTTATTGTAACATAGATAAATTACAAACTGAACCACTAAAAAGTGAAAAATAAAAACTTTTTTACAAAAAAAAAACCGACTTCCAAAAAAAACACTACAAAGTGAAAAATAACTTTAATTTCGGAAGTCGGTGGCAAAAAACTAAAATACAGATCCAAAGACACCGACTTCCGAAATTAAAGTTATTTTTCACTTTGTAGTGTTTTTTTTTGGAAGTCGGTTTTTTTTTTGTAAAAAAGTTTTTTTACCATTTTGGTACGGAACCCTAAAAAGACAAAGATAACATATTAGTGGTGTATCGAACAAGGATGGTAGGTATTCAGTGAGAGTTTCACGTGTAAAGGCTTCTTCAAACGGTCGCATCTCACGACGTGAATCGCGCGCGACAAAAGGCACCACACGTCGTGCGAGACGCGGTCGCGTCGCGAGTCGCACCTGTTTCTAGGAGCCTTAAATAGATAATTATTTACACGTGAAACTCACAATGTATAACTAATTTTGCGCAACTACTTTCTTGATCAGGCTTTATACTGTTTGTCCACCGCCACCATCAACGGGACGTCAACGAGAAACGAGATTATCCGAACCGAACGTGACGTCCCGTAGACTGACTTGCGGTGGACACGCGGCCATAGTAGATGTATGTATGATGTACGGACGCTTTTAACGTTCATCGTTCTCACATGTATAATTTCAACATTTCAACATGAATGATGTAACCAATATTTTGTAACCATATTTTGATTTAAAAAACTTTTTTACAAAAACAAAAACCGACTTCCAAAAAAAAACACTACAAAGTGAAAAATAACTTTAATTTCGGAAGTCGGTGTCTTTGGATCTGTATTTTAGTTTTTTGCCACCGACTTCCGAAATTAAAGTTATTTTTCACTTTGTAGTGTTTTTTTTTGGAAGTCGGTTTTTGTTTTTGTAAAAAAGTTTTTATTTTTCACTTTTTAGTGGTTCAGTTTGTAATTTATCTAAGTTACAATAACCCAATGTCAACTGCTCATCACGTTTTACAAAATGTTGCTTTTCCCGATGCAGGGACGTTAATTGTTGAGGAGTTCTCCTAGTAAGAACCAGGAGAAATGGAGCTCATGGTGAAGTCACCATTACCATTATTTTGACGAGCATAAACCATATTAAAGTAATCGAATCGCAACCTGTTATATACTTAGATATAATTGAGT
Organism: Cosmia trapezina; assembly: GCA_905163495.3. Classification (NCBI taxonomy): domain Eukaryota; kingdom Metazoa; phylum Arthropoda; class Insecta; order Lepidoptera; family Noctuidae; genus Cosmia; species Cosmia trapezina. Next base: position 6,589,403 of record LR991027.1, on the reverse strand, counting down.
ATTTCCGATGGCCCTCTGTGGTCTTCATCATCAGTTCCAGTTCACCGAATGGTACTTTCCGAGAGTAAATGCACGAGTTACTATAAAAAATACCGAAATCGATATAGGTGTGCCCATAAAATTTGAGGGTTTCCCTCGATTTCCATGGGATCCCATCATCAGATCCTGATTTGATGATCATGGGACCACTTGGGAAGTATACCCTTTCGAACAAAAAAAGAAAAATCCAAATCGGTCTAGCCATTTTCGAGTAATCGGGGAACATACATAAAAAAAAAAATAAAAAAAAAAATAAAAAATATTCCGACGAATTGAGAACCTCCTCCTTTTGGAAGTCGGTTAAAAAGAGTGTCCGTGGAGTTTCTTGCCCGTTCTTCTCCATAGATCTACGTTTTGGAATGGGCAACTAGCTTCAACTTTCTGACTTACCTACGGACCGACTCTTTGACAATTCAAAAGTGCCTGTAATTGGTTTAATTGAAATAAATGCTTTGAGTTTGAGTTTGAGTTATCGTTACTTCAGCGCCGTCATCTCGTTCTCGTTGACGTTCCGTTGACGTGGCGGTGCACAAAATTTGAAACAAACGCCAGTCGCCAGTGCGCCTGCACTCGCTGTACGTGAAGCGTGTCTATGTGCGTGCGTTTTCACTCGTTGTATGAAGCCGACCTTCTGTACCTATCTCTTTTGTGCTTTTGCTTTATAGGGAAACAAACATCTTTTTTATTAGGGTTCCGTATCTTAAAAGGAAAAACGGAACCTTTATAGGATCACTCGTGTTTTTGTCTGTCTGTCGGTCTGTCTGTCACAGCCAATTTGCTCCGCATCTTATGGAACGATTAAGATGAAATTTGGTACACATATGAATTTCTATGACCTAAACACGGACGTGTAACTTAAATAAATTAATTTTGAATATAGGGTTAACTTTGGGAGGGGGGGCAAGTAAGGTAATTAAAAAAAAAGTTTTGCAAACTGTAGTACCATACACCGTACCGTAGTACCGTATGTGTGACATATCAAATTAAAAGGCGAGGCGAGGGATGAAGGGGGAGGGGGAGGTGAGGGTCTCAAAAAGATTTCATTTTTATAGTTAATAGAAAATATTTTTTTAAGTTATTCTAGAAAATAGATGAAAATTTACCATACCATACCCTTTTCTCTAAAACTACTGAGCCTAAAATTTTGAAAAAAAAATATAAAAAATTGTTCTATACTTATAGATTACAGGAAAACTACAAAAGTCTATGGTCTCAAAATAACATACTAAATCTCTCAATATTGTGCGTACAAACTTACATTTGCAGTTGGGAGAACATGTTTATCAACTAAAATGTTAAGTTTGTTCTTGGGATAATTCTTTCTTCATCCCAACTACAGAACCCTTCATTGTGCGTGGTCCGACACGCACTTGCCCGGTTTTATTTTATCATTCTTTTACTGAGTTTTACGGACTGAAAGTGTATGGAGACTTTCTCGTATATATGAAAGGGCGTACAGCGTTAGTACTGTTATTTATTCTGTACTTATAGCTAAATATGAACCAAACCATCTATCTGCTTGCGCGGACGAGTAGACCATTTAATCTTACTCAATGACCAGGAACACACGCACAACTTTAATTGGTCTCGATTGTCATGCGAATATCTATATCAGTCGTTACTGCAATTTCATTTAAGTATTCGTCTTTTATTTGATATCTAAATCTAAATGAAATCCTAAAGTGACATTTATGTATTGTCTACAAGATTAAAGACTGTGTGACCACTATCCGTTTGTAAATGGTTATGACAAACTTTCTTTGGTCATTATTTCAAGTACCTACTATGCTTGGCTATGCTTGGAGTTTCCCTACGTGATCGAATCAGAAATGAAGAGATCCGCAGGAGAACCAACCCAAACTTAAGTGGCAGTGGGCAGGGCACATTGCTCGCACAACAGATGGCCGATGGGGCCGAAGGGTCCTGGAGTGGCGACCGCGTACCGCAAGACGTAACGTTGCAAGGTCTCCCGCAAGGTGGACCTTGTAAATCCGCAGTAATCCTCTGGATGCGAGGAGCACAGATCCGGTCGAAGTGGCGGAGCTTGGGGGAGGCCTATGTCCAGCAGTGCACGTCTTTCGGCTGAATTTATGATGAAGAATGATGACTAGGAAATTTTTGTTTTTCCCAGCTCAGATACTATAGGCTATCAATCAATCAATCTGCAACATAGTATTTCCCAACTATGTTGGGGTCGGCTTCCAATCTAATCGCGACTGCGTATCTGATCTCCACAACCCAGTAACTGGATAATACGATGCCCCTTGGTAAGACTGGTTGTCAGACTTTCGGGCTTCTGACGACCCGTAACGACTATCAAAGATCCACGAATGACAGCTGGGACCAACAGCTTAACGTGCTTTCCGAGGCACGAAAGAGTCTCGGTATGGAAAGATGGTCAACCATCCACTGACCAACCCAAGCAACCGCAGCTTAACCTGATGGATCAACCCTGTTATTACCTAGCCACGAGCTCCTGTGTGCTGTACCATCATGGTTAAACCTAACTCGATTTTTTTTATTAACGATATGATATCTTTCATGTGAAAAATAGAGAAATTTTCAAGATTACCTCTTTCCTCGAATTCGCTCAACACATCCTCATCGAAATCACCCTGTGCTCTCCACATTTGCACTCCACTACGCGTCGTTTCTTTTGATTCCGTTTTATTTGTTTCCAATCCGTCAGCCAAGATGCCTGAAAATAATACTTTTAGGTCTACATAAACATTTTTGACGGGAACAAAAATAAAAAACACAATGTCTGTTAGGTAACCCATTGATCGCTAAGTTATAACAAAAAGTTTAAATAAAAACCTTTTAGAATTAAACATTGAAAAAGTTTCAACAAAATCATCCTACATTGAAAAATTTTAAAGACTCTCAGAGAGTAGGTACACGCTACACGATAAGAAACTTGATTGATGTACCTATAAACAGAAGTGCTTTTACTTAAAAAATTAATTGGCTGAATATTATTGTTTTACTCAGAAAACAATTCAATATTCAATTCCTATTTGAAGCTCCGTAAGGAGGATGCGCTGTGGTGGCCGGCGAACTTCAAATTTTCTTGCGTTTTATGCAATCTGCAGGTCCATGTTAGGTTGTATCTTGATCAAAATTTGATACTCGACAATAAAACCTAAGTATTTACATATTTTTAATCATAAAAATCATCAATACATCTCTCTAAGTTAGATTTGCCGTGGTTTTGGTGTGATTTCCGTAATTAGACCAAACCACGGCAAATCTAACTATCTATTATATTTAGATGATTTATAGGGTCAAAATTATGTACATACATATTTGTTATTGTCGCGTATCATATTTTGATCAAGATATAACCTGCTAAGGACCTGCTAATTGCAAAAAACCAAAAAAAAATTGAATTTTCAATTTCAATTCAATTTTTTCCTTAACAGAATTTGTGAAACTAAATAAAAAAATACTTTATTATTTTTTTACATGGGTAGACCATGATCTGTGTTAGGACATAGGATACTTTTTATCCCGGTAGTACGTTTCCGTGGGATAATGTGCTAGTTATACGATAAAAGCACGAGCACAGAGTAAACTAAAACTCATAAATAAAATATTTGTTGACGCCTTGCATGTGTGCGTGGACTACACACACGCATACGGCACGGCGCGGGAGGCGACGACGCGCAGCGGTAGCAGAGACGCGCGCGGGGTACCTGCGCGGAGTGAGCGGCGCGCCCCACCGTTCACCGTTCAACATTCAACATTCATCGTTCGGCTTCGAGAGTCGACGTACGACACCGTCGTTACAATGTGTCGACGATTATAGGGCTCCAATTTTGTCATTAGTAATAGTCATGGTGTTACAGTAATATAACACATGTGCATCTACCTTGGAGTTTCATTACCGAGTCCACCCCTTCGCTGCCAGCATTCCACGAGTTCTTCATTTTTGGTCCAGACGAGCCGGACTACGGGCGACGCGACGCGACAAGAAAGAACAAAGAAACTGCGCACGAGGCGGCCATTACGTGGACTACGCAAGCACGACACGTGGAGTCATGCGAATGCGAAACATCATCAATTTGGAAGGAAAATCAATGGATCACGGATGGAATAACCATGGATCGTAGTGCCAACCTTTAGTGCAAACAGAGTGCCATCCTTATTTCATTTTAAATTCCCAATCTAAATTCCCTATTATTTAACGTTGGGCTAACCCACGCTATGTCCCTTTACTCATTATTAGTATTCGATTCATTTCTTTAGAATCCCCATTGTCAGGCCTTTAGTATCTTGAAACGCCCCTTTATGCATGGTTATTTATTGTGTTCATAGACTCATAATTATTTTTCGTGTTCACAGCTCGGTACTTAAATTACGAGAACGTGGTCGCTGTTGCCGTCCGCGGCTGAGCTACTTCGGCACTGCCCGCTAGCTGCGTGGCATGTTTGCGTGCCGCGGGGCTCTCGCGGGCGCGTTGCACTCGCTTGCTTGGTGTTTGTGTTTGTTTCATGCGCACCCTCGCTGCTTCCTTGCAGATAAAATTTAAGTATAACCATGCACCCTTTACGTTAAAGATTTTCGTAGCTTGTCTTAAACTTTAATTTCATAAGTGGGTCGTTATCATGGCTAACCAATCATTAATTAAAAAACGTGGAACTTTTAAGGCTAAATTAACTCAATTTAAATCATATTTAGAAATTGTAACAAGTTGTGATACTTTAAGTACCTTACAAATTAGTGAATTAAAAATAAGGTTAACAAAAATAGAGGAGTTATATCCTGAATATGACAGTATACAAAGTGACATAGAGAATGTATCTGATATTCCAGAGGACCAGTACAAGGAACGTGAAACCTACGAGACCCAGTACTATGCTGCGATTGCTGTTGCCCAGGAGCTGTTGAGGAAGCAGGAGGCCTCTGCGGGCAATGGATCGGTTACAGGTGCTAGTTCTGTTTCTGGAAATAAAGGTGGGATAAAACTTAAACTTCCTACAATACATTTACCTACCTTTTCGGGTCAATATCACAACTGGCTTGAGTTCCATGACACGTATGTCTCATTAATACATTTAAATGACACTATTCCGAGAATTAGTAAATTTCATTACTTGCGAGCTGCTTTAAAGGATAGTGCTGCTTTAATAATAAGTTCTCTTGACTTCTCCGATGACAATTATGATGTTGCATGGCAGCTACTGTGTGACCGCTATAATAACAGACGGCTTCTAGTTTACAATCATGTTCAATCTATCATTAATATTGAACATGGAACGCAAGAATCCTTTAAAGTGCTGCGCAACATCATTGATACAGTCAATCGTAACATAAGAGCTTTGAAAACACTTAAGTTGCCCACAGATGGTTGGGATGTGCTCATTATACACATAGTTTCAAGTAAATTGGATTCAGTGACAAGTAGGGAATGGGAAACTTACCGTAATGCATTAGATGACTTAGCTACACTTGCTGATTTTACAAAGTTTCTTAAAAATCGAGCAGATTTATTAGAAACCATTGCGGAAGTTCATAACGATGGTTTGAAAGGAAAACATAGTGGCGGTACACACAAACAAGGTGACAGTACACACAAACAAAGTGATAGTACACATAAGCAAAAGACTTTTACTATCAACTCGGAGTCTTCTAGCAATAACAGGCCGTGTACTTGTCCATTATGTAAGGGTAACCATGCCATTTATCAGTGCTCAAGTTTTAAGTTACTTTCCATTGAAGCTCGCATTCAGAGGGCAAGATCCCTTAACCTGTGCCTTAACTGCTTACGTAATGGTCATAAATCATTTAAGTGCAAGATGGGTGGCTGTAGCCACTGTCATAAACGACATAACACCATGTTGCATTTGGATGGGCCATCCAGTACACAGGAGGATACACACAATGATAGTACTGATTCTCCACCTACTTCTACACAACCTACTCCTAATACTAGTAGTGTAGTACTCTGCACAGCAATGTCAAACACACAGTTATCAACAAGCTCACAAGATAATGTGGTTCTGTCAGCCACTCATAATCCTCATTGCGTTATATTGCTGTCTACGGCTTCCATTAATGTTACTGATCACAGTGGTCACAAACATAGAGTCCGTGCGTTATTAGACAATGGTAGCACATCAAGCTTCATTACAAAGAGCTTATGTGACAAACTCAAATTACCAACTCGTTCAACCTCGACATTAGTTGAAGGGTTTAATGGTCAATCTAGTTGCATATCTAAAAGATGTGATGTCATTATATCATCACTTGTCAATTCATATTCTGAGAGTATACATTGTTTTGTGGTTCCAAACATTACTCAAGCATTACCTTGCAAACAAGTCAACCATAAAGGGCTAGATATACCCCAAAATATTACATTAGCGGATCCGTTATTCCACACACCGTCACAAGTAGATATGCTGCTTGGAGCGGACTTATTTTGGAGTGTATTGTTAAATAATAATATTTCATTAGGTAAATATAAGCCCACATTAAGTGAAACAAAGTTTGGATGGTTGATATCGGGACCCACACATTCATTACAAAATGGCATTAATACAGTCCGCTGCAATCATTTAATTACACATTATGGTGCACAAACCTGTATCCAATTAGGAACAGGAACGTGAAAGTAATTTCATACAAACTTCTACTCGTTAAAAATGATGGTTGATTCATTGTAACAATTTCATCAAAAGAATCGCCTCAGATTGGTTCATATCATTAGAACATAGATTGGTTCATATCATTAGAACATAGATTGGTTCATATCGTTAGAACATAGATTGGTTCATATCGTTAGAACATAGAGTGGTTCATATCGTTAGAACATAGATTGGTTCATATCGTTAGAACATAGATTCAAGAGTGACCCTTTATTCAAAAGGAATATTGTCGTTAGGTCACATGACTGAAAATACAACTACTCATAGATGAAAATTGCTAAGATGCATTAATTAATTTAAGTAACCATGAGTATTCAAAGCATTAGGATTACTTTAGGGTTGTAAAGAAGATGTGTTGTTATTTTCAGCAAACATTAAGCAACATGAACACATTACGAAACGCAAAATGTTGTCTAACATGGCTCAAATATTTGATCCACTAGGATTCATTAATAACATTATAACCCTTGCATATTGCAAGCTAAAATTATTCTTTAAAAATTATGGTCATTAAAAATAACATGTGATGAAAATGTTTCAAGTGAGATTCAAGCAACTTGGTGTAATTTTAATTTTAGAGTTTTTAATTTAATTTTAATCGCAGATGCTCGCCATCTGGAATCCAGTAAGCTGCAACGCATTACAGCCTTATTGAGATTTATAAATAATTGTCGTTATTCTCAAAACAATGTAAGTAACTACTTATTTGTTTTTAACTTTACTTGAGCTTTTAATAAGTCTTTAATCACATTATGTAGAATTTCACAACGTAAGTCATTTCATCAGGAGTATAGAATATTAAAAAACAAACAACAATATTTGCCATTAAAAAATAAATTAACTAATTTGAATCCATTTTTTACATTCTGACATTCATAGCAGAGTTGGAGGTAGGCTATCTAATTCATATTATTACGTTACTTCTTTTTAAATATTTACATTACAGTACCTACTTATTTTAAATATTTACTCATGTAGGTACACAATTACTGTTGTCAAACATTCGTCATAAATTTTGGGCATTAAATGGTAGAAATCCTTCTAGAAAAACAGTACCTACATTTTTTGCTGTCGTTTTTCAGGCAGAATTACACAGCCAATAATAGGCAATCTTCCTGAGCAGCGCCTACATGCTGATTATCCATTAATAAACACAGCAGTAGATTATGCAGGACCAGTGGTGATTTTGAACCGAAAGGGTAGAGGTAATAATTTAATTAAGGCATATATTTGCATTTTTGTGTGCTTGGCTGTTAGAGCAGTACACATAGAGCTTGTGACAGATCGCAGCTCCGAAACCTTTATTTCTGCTCTAAACAGATTTATTGCCCGTAGAGGAAACCTGTCAACATCTTCTCGGACAATGGTACATGTTTCGTAGGAGCGTGTAATGAACTGGCTAGGTTTTTAAAATTAAATGCAACCTATATAAGTGCACACCCTTCTAATTTGTCAATAAACTTTAAATTCTCACCAGCCTATAGCCCACACTTTAATGGTTTAGCTGAGGGTGCCGTGAAGTCAGTCAAACATCATTTGAAACGTATTCTTGCTCTTGCAAACCTTACTTATGAGGAAATGAACACAGTACTTACCCAGATAGAGGCTATCTTGAACTCAAGGCCTCTAACTCCTTTATCTTCTGATCCTTCAGACCTAGTAGCCCTCACACTGTCACATTTCCTTCTTGGACGAACATTAACTGTTTTACCCTCTCCTCAGGCACAAGATACTACAAGGTTGAGCACTTTCTCACGATATATGAGAACTCAACAATTGAAAACCCATTTCTGGGATAGATTTTACAAAGAGTACATTACAGAGCTGCAAAAAAGACAGAAATGGTGCAGAGGGGGAAGAGACCTACGGCTTGGAGAGATGGTGCTGGTCAAGGATGATCGACTGCCACCAACAGATGGCTGCTCGGGCGAATAACCAGCGTGTATCCGGGCTCCGACGATGTGACCAGGGTAGCAGACGTGAAGACTATATCGGACACTCTTCGGCGCGCTTTCAATCGACTGTGCCCGCTACCAGTTGAAGATCAGCCTGATGTGTCTGCAAGCCACAGTCCCTTGCCGAGGGGGGCAACTTGTTGACGCCTTGCATGTGTGCGTGGACTACACACACGCATACGGCACGGCGCGGGAGGCGACGACGCGCAGCGGTAGCAGAGACGCGCGCGGGGTACCTGCGCGGAGTGAGCGGCGCGCCCCACCGTTCACCGTTCAACATTCAACATTCATCGTTCGGCTTCGAGAGTCGACGTACGACACCGTCGTTACAATGTGTCGACGATTATAGGGCTCCAATTTTGTCATTAGTAATAGTCATGGTGTTACAGTAATATAACACATGTGCATCTACCTTGGAGTTTCATTACCGAGTCCACCCCTTCGCTGCCAGCATTCCACGAGTTCTTCAATATTACAAATTGCTAGCTCAAATAAGCTAGACGTCCATACGTTAGTTGCGACGTTCAAAGACCAGGCAAAAGGCACACGTATTTTTAGCCTTTCTCAAAGAAACACCTTTGAGCGTCCGAAGCATATTTTGCGTCCGCAGATTACTACAGAATAGAACAGAAGGTCGAATCTAAACAACGAGCGAAAACGTACGCACACACAAACGCGCGCGCGCGAGCGTGCGCGCTTTTGGCATTACAATAATTGTTTTATGTTTTATAGTTATAAGGTGTATGTATATTTTACTGTAATGCCAAATAAACGCATTTTTCTTTCTTTCATTTTTTCTTTACACACGATTCATGTACGCAGGGCTACAGATCAAGCAATACATTTCCAGTATAAACTGATCTCTCTGACGTTAATTAAAACTGTTAAAACACAAAAAGTTAACACTTTCATGAATCCCTGAGTATTAGATATACATTGATTATATAGTTATATATATTTATTATAACGATATCATCCATAGCCTGAGTACGAGGTCTGGGGACTTAGCACGCGCAACGGTGCCACATGAAGGCACAGAAAATATTCAGCGCTTTCTGCCGCGGCAGTCATTCTGTGCTCGTCGTATGGAGTTGACCTTTTGTACTATTTTATGATCTTTTGATTCAGTACCTATACGCTACGGTTCAATAACGTTGCCCAAGCGAGCATAAGAGATATGAATCATAAATCTATAGCAGACTAGGGAAAACGTCCTGTGATTTATTTTCGCGCTGGATATTGAAAAATAAACATGTGTACCGAGAAACGGTTTATGTGCGGCCTGATTTATTCTGGTCCTTTTTTAAATAGGGCCCCAAATAAATAAAGGGTCGGTCTTATTATCAGACTTTTAATCTGAATCTTTTTATCAGAAGGAATTAACACTCGTATTTATAGTCAATTATAAATACGAGCCTAAGTCTTGCAGCAGTTATAAAATATGGTTATTACTAACCGACTTCAAAAAAGGAGGTTATCATTTCGACACGTACCTAAAATATTATTGGAACTGTAATATACTCACATATGATTATTTATTAGGACTTCCAAGCAGAAATACAAAATTTTATAGGTGTATGTTTGTGATATGTTTGTATGTTTGTCCACGCATTTCTCCGAAACTGTTAATTGGATTGCGACCATTTTGTTTTTCTTACTCTTACTTCAACTTAGGGAACAGTGCAAGTTTCATCAAAATCGGTTTAGTAGTTTTCAAGATATGGACCGATACGTCTGTGACGGCCTGGCTTATTGATACGAGCTACGGGTGTTGTGTCAAAGGGAAAACTTCTCAAAACCTTGGACAAATTCTAGTGCAATATTTACAAAAAAACTATTAACTACTTATTACAAACAGGTACTTATTCCAGTTTTTACTAAAAACTAAAAATTACGAAATACAAAGTAATTAAAAAAGTACTCACTGAGGTAATTTAGTAAGTGCGATTTCTGCTTGATTATAGTACAAAAATAATTTAATTTATATGATTTCTGGCTAAAGAAGAGAAGTGGAAACGAAGCCAAAATATCGGATGTTTGAGCTGTAGTAGAAAATTGTTGGAGTTTAGTAATTGTTTTGACCCAACAAACAGATCCCTAATGACATTTGACTTTTAATAATTTTCTTGAGTTTATATTACTGTGATTTATAGATTAAAGAGAAAAAAAAATACCTGCGTGTTCCCTATTCCAAAAACAAGTCGTGATATTATATTCTAAGAACGCTTATACCCATTCTGATGACGTAACTCTGAGCCTCCCACCCACGTGAAGCGTGTTTTATTTACTGTATAAAGGGTACACGTGCAACTAATACAAAATAAACAATCAGGAACCCCCAGGAAAACATACAGAGTATAATATTTACTTTATAAAGGTGAGCTTTATGTATCTGGACGGTATTATGAAACTCGTATATCTGTGAAAATGGCTACTTCCCGGTCGTTTCCTTGTTAGACGGCAACATAGACGTTAGTTGAAAACTCGATAGAGTGGCAACACTGGCGATCCATGCGACATCCTTTTAAGGTTTTCTTTTCTATTCTTTGAAGGTCAGAAAATAAATAAAAATTGAAAATTGTAACAATGTTTTGATTTCAAAGAGTGTCCATTGAGTTTCTTGCCCGTTCTTCTGCATAGGAACTTGCTACGCTTTGGAATGGGTAACTAGCTTCATCTTATTGACTGACCGACCCCTTTACAATTCAATAGTGAAAGAAAAAGAAAAAAGAAAGAAAGAAAAATCGTTTATTCTGCACAAATAAAACGCACATTAGAAAATAATAAAAAAAAACAAAAATGCCTGATAAAATAAAGTGCCTGTAATATGCTTTGAGTTTTTAAGCTTTCGGGAACAAACATCACAAATGCATCACTGGTTTTTCTTTCCCTCAAGCTCTTTCATAAGTATATTTAGGGTTCCGTACCAAAATGGTAAAAAGGAACCCTAGGCTTATGGTGTGACTCAATCTGTCTGTCTGTCCGTCTGTCTGTCTGTCTGTCTGTCTGTCTGTCACAGCTAGATATCTTAAGAACTACTAATGCTATCAACTTGAAATTTGGAACAGTTTTAGGAGATAACGTTTATCCAACTATTTTGCAAATAAGAAAGAAATAAAAATATTTATATTTTTTTTTGCAACAGAGACTGAAAGGGGGTCTTCAAAATTCAAAGTAGCCCCACATATACCCCACATGCCCTAGTAGCCACTTATCATATGAAAGAACGCTGTTTGCACATTCTCAAACATTTTTTTATTTTTTATAGGCAGCATAGTTTTCGACTTTTGATGAAAAATGTAAAAAAAATACCGTTCCCCCCCCCCCCTCTTTTCTCCGAAGTTTGCCACGAGAAAAATCTAAAATTATTCTTTTTGATAGTAGTTTATGTAAAGGTTACAGGAAAAATAAAATGATGTCTCTAAATAGCACACTTTTTCAAAAATCGGAACGGTACCCTCGGTGCGCGAGTCCGACTCGCTCTTGACCGGTTTTTTTTATTTTAACTAGCTTCTGCTCGCGACTGTAAATAGTCTAGAATAACTAATCCTCATATATTGCACAAATGCAAAAAGATTTTTTCAAATCCGACTGGTACTTTCAGAAAAAAACAAAGAAACTCTTCAACTTTATTGTTAGTAGGGGAGACCGGGGAGCTTATTTATCACATATACAGGGTGGTCAAAACGACGTGGATCAAACGAAATAGGCAGATAAAGGAAGTCATTTCCAACAAAAATCTTTCTACAGCATGGCTATAATTAATTTGCCCTAAAATTAATTGCTCTTGAAATTTTATACCCAGAGCCGCAATTAGACTAATTTAAAAAAATGTGATTTAAAACAATAAAACAAACCGTGTTTTATTATTACTAGATAACGTATCAACACTACAAAAGTTCTATTGCGGTTCTGGGTAGGTACTAAATTTTAAGAGCAGTTAATTTTTAGGGCAATTGAATTATGGACATGCTGTAGATAGATGTTTTGTTGGAAATGACCTCCTTTATCTCCTATTTCGTTTCATCCACGACGTTTTGACCACCCTGTATATGTGATAAATAAGCTCGTCAATTTTACCTTTTTCATTATATGAATATTGACGTAATAAATTAGGCGTAAACTTTTTAAACAGACTCATTCCTCTACATCTTACAGTAGACTTACAGCAGATTCTGCTGCAGATTCACCAGCAGATTTTGCAGCAGATTTACCAGCAGATTCTGCAGCAGATTTACCAGCAGATTCTGCAGCAGATTTACTAGCAGATTCTGCAGCAGATTTACCAGCAGATTCTGCAGCAGATTTACCAGCAGATTTCTGCATTAGATCTACAAAAAGATTCTGCTGCAGATTTACCAGCAGATTCTGCAGCAGATTTACCAGCAGATTTACCAACAGATTCTGCAGCAAATTTTCTAACAGATTCTGCTGCAGATCTACCAGCAGATTCTGCTGCAGATTTACCAGCAGAATCTGCTGCAGATCTACCAAAAGATTCTGCTGCAGATTTACCAGCAGATTCTGCAGCAGATTAACCAGCAGATTCTGCAGCAGATTTACCAGCAGATTCTGCAGCAAATTAACCAGCAGATTCTGCAGCAGATTTACCAGCAGACTCTGCAGCAGATTTACCAGCAGATTCTGCAGCAGATTTACCAGCAGATTTTGCAGCAGATCTACAACATCTAATCTCATGCCAATGCTGAACCTCTGTGCAGTTGTGATTTGTCACCCCCATAGAGAAGCATAGGACTAGGTACAGAAAGGTAACCGAAATTATAGTGGGTGGGTGCCTTCGCACTATTATTATTATATTTTTTTTTTTTTTTTTTTTTTCTGCACATTATATTGTTATTGACTAGTGCTTACCTTTCATCTCTTCTTTGTTTATCTACCTATCCAATTAGTTTCATTTCCATTTTCACTTTTATGTAACTTATACGTTTATAACCATCTTACTGGGTCAAACACAATGCAAACCATTGCTTAAACAGGTTAAATAGGCACAAAAATGTTGCAAACTGTTCATAAATAGTCCGCCGTACTCGGCTGCTTGCAGCGTATTCCATAGACTAATATTATATTGCGTATTATGAAGTGCACAGATTAATAAATTATAAGTTGATGTGTTAGCGCGTGGAAGTCTGGCATCGTTTAAACAGGTTTTTTTGTTCTGACACAATATCACATTATTTATGTACGTTTATCTGACACAAACTTATTTTATTATTTAAAGTATACATCACACATTGCAGTGTAAAACTGATTTACGTCCGTTACCTCACACTCGGTCCAGTTGAAAACCAGCGTCAGGCACTAGTTGTCTGGCATTTTTGCTGAACTGGGCCTTTTTGGCACAGCCGTGAGGCACACATTCCTACATTGTATTTTTTTTTGTTGTTATTGCATCGCAAATGTAGTTTTTTTTTTTTTTAAGTATTATTTATTTTTTTGTTTTGCCTCTTTAATTTAGTCTGTGCTAAATAAATGTGTTTCTTTCTTTTCTTTTTTTTTTATCTACCAGCAGATTGTGCAGCAGATTGTGCAGCAGATTTACCAGTATATTGTGCAGCAGATTTACCAGCAGATTTTGCAGCAGATTAACCAGCAGATTGTGCAGCAGATCTACCGGCAGATAGCGTATTACATTTTCAAGTAGATTGTGCTGCAGATTCATATGTACTCGGTTCTGTATAAAGATATCTCGTAGAAGTCATGTTACTCCTTACATAAATGAAAATAATATTTTGAAAATGGCCGCTAGGAGAAAGTTACATATGGCAAGTTTACTGTTTGGAGTAGTCACTACACAAAAACCACACTACTTGTTTGAGAAATTAAGTTGGAGACAGAGTAAATACGAACCACGTTTTTCTACAAAACCTCTTAGTACATCAACACATAGAACCGCAGCATTCAGGGGGAGCTTTAGATACGCCGCCACGCACTTTTGGAATAACATTCCTCCACCAGTAAGAGTCCTGAAATCAAAAAAGCATTTTTTGAGTATATTAAAGAAATATTTCATGCAAATACAGAAATCCACATGAATAATATAACTAGTGCCTGACAACTCTGCTCTTTTTGTACTTACCTAAAGGGTCATGGCCTACAGGCAATGGATGGGGCTTTCCAGCAGTGCGAGTGGTCTCTGTCTGATTACTCCCAGTTTTTGAACAGGTCTGCATCAGTGTCTCAGGAGGAAACGTGATTCTGAGTTGTTGCATCCAGCTATTTCGTAGGTACATCGAGAGATCCATGATCCATTCGCCTCACTAAAATAGTATTTCCACATTAGCATTACTTACTATATTATATCAAGCTATACCTGAACCGCTTTGAACTGAGAAACATACTTGTCGGTTTGAAAAGAAAAAACACAGAGCATTTAACTAACAGAAAAAAGTGCTCATGCGGTTGACAACGCAATGCTTTGATTCACCTTTGATTGATGGCTGTTTGCAAACTTTGCAAATGGCTGCCATGCCATCACAAATATCCCATGACACTAAGTTATCAATTGATGTCATTACATTCACAGAATATGTCTGCTGCAGAATCTGCTGGTGAATCTGCTGCAGAATCTGCAGGTGAATCTGCAGCAGAATCCGCTTTTTAATCTGCTGCAGAATCTGCTGGTAAATCTGCTGCAGAATCTCCTGGTGAATCTGCAGCAAAATCTGCTGGTGAATCTGCTGCAGAATCTGCTGGTGAATCTGCTGCAGAATCTGCGGGTGAATCTGCAGCAGAATCTGCTTTTAAATCTGCTGCAGAATCTGCTGCAGAATCTGCTGCAGAATCTGCTGGTGAATCTGCTGCAAAATCTGCGGGTGAATCTGCAGCAGAATCTGCTTTTAAATCTGCTGCGGAATCTGCTGGTGAATCTGCTGCGGAATCTGCTGCAGAATCTCCTGGTGAATCTGCAGCAAAATCTGCTGGTAAATCTGCAGCAGAATCTGCTTTTAAATCTACTGCAGAATCTACTGGTGAATCTGCAGCAGAATCTGCTGGTGAATCTGCAGCAGAATCTGCTGGTAAATCTGCTGCGGAATCTGCTGGTGAATCTGCAGCAGAATCTGCTGGTGAATCTGCTGCAAAATCTGCTGGTGAATCTGCTGCAGAATCTGCTGGTGAATCTGCTGCAGAATCTGCGGGTGAATCTGCAGCAGAATCTGCTTTTAAATCTGCTGCAGAATCTGCTGGTAAATCTGAAGCGGAATCTGCTGGTGAATCTGCAGCAGAATCTGCTGGTGAATCTGCAGCAGAATCTGCTGGTGAATCTGCTGCAGAATCTGCTGGTGAATCTGCTGCAGAATCTGCTGGTGAATCTACTGCAGAATCTGCTGGTGAATCTGGTGCAGAATCTGCTGGTGAATCTGCTGCAGAATCTGCTGGTGAATCTGCTGCAGAATCTGCTGGTGAATCTGCTGCAGAATCTGCTGGTGAATCTGCTGCAGAATCTACTGGTGAATCTGCTGCAGAATCTGCTTTTAAATCTGCTGCAAAGTTCATCTTTAATTGCTGCATAATCAGCAGACCGGTACAAGTATTTAACATAGGGACGAGCTGGCAGACTATGCAGCTGAACAAAGTCCGCCGTGATACATAGTGCATTGTGGTGCGGATCTTCCGGAACTAGGGGATCAGAGCTGCAGGAGACAGAAACTTCATTATTGGAAAATACCAAGTCCAGAATCTTATTGTTTTTGTTAGGGTGACAGTTGTACTGCAACAGGTTACATGCGTTAATGTTGTCAAAAAAATGGTTTGGACATGACCGTTCAGGTTTGTAGGGAGCAGAGAATAACCATCATTTGCAGGGGTCCACGTTATATTAGGTTGGTTAAAGTCACCCAGCACAATAAACTTGTCGACCGGGTGCTCCATTATAATGTTGGTCAAGTTATCAGAATAGTTACCCAGCTGTGTTGTTAATGAGTTACCTAGGTTTTGAGAGCAAATGTAAACAACGCCTATATGCATTTTGTATGTTGTCCTAGGTCTACTTTGTTGCAGGGTTAATGTGACCCATAGGTCTTCTGCAGATGACTGCCACTCGCCGCGCGCATGAGCCACAATCTCACGTCTAACGGCAATTAAAACCCCCCCTCCCATAGTCTGACCTGTACTGGTGTAATCTCGGTCCCGTCTCCATACCATATATCTGTCATCAAATAATTCGGAATCGGATATACCGTCAGTTAGCCAAGTCTCAGTCAAGCAAACAACATCAAAACCATTAATACATATATTTCTGTAGAAAACACCTGTTTTAGTTCGCAGTCCCCGCACGTTCTGATAAAAAATGCTAATAGGCGCCATAATAAATGATAAAACCCATTAGATTTAGCGTATAAAAAAGAGTACTAAGCACAATCAATCCGTCCAAACAAATATTCTTTAAACAATGAGAGATGAATACAGATAAGTAAAATAAAACTTTATCTCCATACGAATAAGGTCCGAAGAGCGTAGTGGATAGTTGAACGTTAACAAATAACATGTAATTATTGTAAGGTATACTGAATAATTTCAATAAGCGATGTACATCCCCAAGGTAAGATAAGTAAAATAAAACTTTATCTCCATACGAGTAAGGTCCGATGAGCGACGTGCATAGTTGAACGTTAAGAAATAAAAAATAATTATTATAAGGTAGACTGAAAAATCTCAATAAGCCATGTACATCTTTGTGGTAGTGAGTGGAAGATTTAAAGTCATAATAGCAATAGTGTACGAATTGGTTCAAAAGCAGCGATAAGCAAACAAAAGGACTGCGAGAAATGAATGTATAGAAAAAATAAATAACTGTGGTTCTCAAACTTAATGAGGCGAAGTGAGCGTTATACAACTTATCAGGACGTTGAATCAACATTTCAATTATAAGAACTTTTAGAATAAGAATTTTTTTAAGTCGTGTTCCGTCTTGATGAGGAGTTTTGGGGATGTAAAGTTTTTTCGAAGAAATATCTTGCATCCCGTGACCCAAACATGCTCAAAACCACGTTCTTTGGCACGAGCTTTGGTCTGGTTCAGGAGAATTTTATTATCCAGCGTAAGATGATCGTTAATATAGACCCTGTTTGTGCCTTGCAGACCTAGATGAGCAGCATTAAGGGTTTTGTGCTTTTTTGCCGCAGAAACAAAATCATTTTTGCTGTAGCAATTATGCACCGAACAAATTATATTTTTATTAAGTGGATCACTACGCATTGGAACTCGGGCAATGTAGTTAATCTGCTCCTTGGGTATATGACATCCAATAACATCCCCAATTTTAGTCATTATTGAGAATAAGTTTTCATCGCTAGTTATTGGCACTCCCTTGATTTCGATGTTGTTCATCCTGGACCTCTGTTCAATCTCTCTTTGATGAAGCTCTAATTTAGCTATGCGGTCTTGCAACTTCGAGATGTCATCTTTTGTCTTCTTCATTGACTCAATGTCATGTTCCAGAGTTGATACTTTGCAGGTCAGCTCATCCATTTTGTCACTAACAAACTGTAGCGACGACTTCACCTCTGAGAATTCAGCCTTTAATGTTTTGAGTTCCACAAGTTCGTTTTGCACAGCTTTAATGCTCTCAACCAGCGCTGGCAAGGCTTCCATTTGTGTAGATAGCCGCTTGAGCTCCGTTATGATGGTTTCCGTGTCTGCTGGTAAACTCTTGTCAGAATCAACTCGGGGACTGGCTAGTATCGATGTTTTACAATTGCTACATTTCCATGTGGTTTTACGATCTCCAAGTCTTCTCCATCCTGCTTCCGTGATGCCTGAGCTCCCCTGCTCAGGCATCACGGAAGACAAACTGCCCCGCGCACGCAGAACATGTGACGCCGTCTCTCGCTTCCACAGCGCACCGTTTACAAGTAAACATCTTGGAGAGTTTGAGAACGCAGTAGGATGGTCGTACGTTGAACGAGTCACAAATTCGTCGCCGAGTAGTATGTAACAAGTATGCGCGCGTTCGGTGTATGTAAACTTATAGTAGGTATTCGTCTGATGCAAGATGTGAACGCGCAACCTCTCTTCCAAATCGCGGTATTCAACCGCTATGCTACAACAATCCGTGGCGGGCGTGGCTAACGCTGTAGATTACTTGGGTGAAGTAATTAGTCACCAACTTGCGCTCTCTTATGGCCATATAAGGTAATGAAATGCGTCGAATGCACTGTCTAATGGATGAGTCACGCACTGAGACTCACTGTATCGAGACCGCACTGGCGTCAGCGGGTGTGAGGCCCGGGGCGCGCGAGGAGTATCGGGCGCACCGCGGGTTGGGATAGGTCAGGGTATGTAACCGTTTATAAAAAGTTTGAAAGTTATTTACACATAACTTTTTAGTCCTTGGGTGTTTTAATGTCCAGTTTTCACCACTAGAACGTCCACTTCACTCACTATACAACACTATTGCTCAATAGTTTAAACAAACACTTTTTACTGTTTAAAACGATTAAAAATATAGAAGGTACTGACAGCGATCTTTCCTTTAGCACGGGTCAATGACCAACTGACACAGTTTTTTCTCATAATCTTTTTTTTTTTCAATTTTTTAGGAAACTGCGATTTTTTTGTATCGAGCCAAATTGTGTCAATCATGTTTTGGACCTCATAATTTACTAAAGAAAATCTTAAATTTTTATAATCATGAAAAAGAATAAGGCAAATTAGTAATTTTTGAGGACAAAAATTGATTTTGCGTTAAGCCGAAATGTGTCAAAATATCTGGACCTATTTCGCCTTAAAATAAACAACATAATATGAATATTAGACACGTAATTCTTGCTTTATCATATTAATAGAAAATTACTTAGTACAATAACACACAGTAAAGTTGGGGAGTGGGATCGCTACGTCATTTCAACGTATAAAATCTAGCCAGGCGTGATGTCATGCATTTTGACTCAATGTATCGCCGTAATCTTTTGATTACGTAAGAAAAAAAATACGTGTCCAATATTTTTTAATAATCTACACAACGGAAAAAAAAATTTTTAGTCGTCATCCCTATTCTAAGGAAGGTAAATTGAATTTTATTTGAGTGAAAGAAAAACATTTGAAAGTAATTTGTTTGTTTTGTTATCTATCTAAATCTATACTAATAATGAAGAGACTGTTTGTTTGTTTGAGCGCCCTAATCTCTGGAACTACCCGTCGGATTTGATACAATAAAAAATTGCAATGGGTAACCCAATTCTTGAGGAAGGCTATTTAACATCACGCTAGGACTCTTAGGAGCAGAGCAGAAATAAAAAAAGCAAAAACGAAGTAACAGCGTGGGCAGGCGATGCGATGTGACGGGATGGGTTGGGGGACCAACAAACACGTGGACGAAGTCGTGGGCGGAATATAGTCTGTACTAATAATAAACCTGAAGAACTTGTTTGTTTGTTTGAACGCGCTAATCTCTGGAACTACCAGTCGGATTTGATTTTTTTTTGCATTTGATAGCCCGATTCTTGAGAAAGGAGAACATGACCAATAACTACTCAGCCATACTAAATATTAATCATAGATACTCGTACATATCATTCAACAATTATGTACCAAAATATCCAACAACATAAAACATATTTCTCCCACAAAAATGAATAGCGAAAGATCTTTTCTACGTTTATTCACCTCAAATGATTTACGACAAAAAGATAAAGACGTCGCGAAACATAACTGATATAAAATATACCATTGAGACTACATCAAAAGGTATGTTATCGAACTAAATCTCGCATCAAAAAGATTTCACAAAACTTTTTGTATACAACTTCAAGAGTCTTATTTTTCCTGATCTTTATGTTATAGTTGTCTGTGAGTGGGCATCATACATACTTAAATTTATTTTAGGCCTAACAGTAAGTACATATATGAAAAAAAAAATATTAGAAGTATTGTTCAATGCTTGCAAAACTGTAAAACTGAATCGTGTGTCGAATCTGATTTTCGCGATAAAAGCCAAAAATGTTGCCACTGTTGCTACGGCGTAACTGGGGGCCTACTCCCTAAGTCCGTCCGTCTTTCCGTCCGTCCGTTCATCCGTCCGTCTGACATTACGATCCATCAAAACAAGTGTAAAAGTTAAATTTTTCGGACAAGCAAAAACACACCGGGAGTAGGGACAACTGGCAAATCATGTTGTCATTCAGTAGCAGATGAGCAATCTGCTACGCGACAAACGCGGATTTTTGCGTGTAGAACGTGCACGAGGAGAAGGGTTTGTTTGCATTTAACTGGTCTTAAATTCCTATGATTTAACGTTTAGGCCCGACTACCAAGAATTACTAAACACGTTTAGCGCTAAATAAATTAAAAACATCGTTCTGTTTCTGTCCATCATTTGAACATGACCGAAAGAGAATGGTGTTTAATATGATTAGCGCTAAACATGTTTGTGTTTTTTGTTTAGTATTTTGATGTGTTTTAAATAGTGACTTTTGGTGGCCTCAGTGTACTATGAGAGTTACTGTACAGGCAAAGAAACCTATGGTATGATATAAACCAGTCAATAGTGTAAATCTATCTCAAATCAATTATAAAAACCACAAAACATTTTGATTTTGTGGTTTTTCAAATATTTACTCAGAATTTTTTTTACCGTACCTATTTAAGATTAGAATAGCATAGAATATAATATAATAAACGTTCACTAACATAAAACTATAATACTGGAAGCAACAGGGCGGGTTGCTTAGAGCTGGTTTTCAGCGTAAAGCCTTAACAGCTGTATACAAAATAAAATAAAAAACCGGTCAAGAGCGAGTCGGACTCGCGCACCGAGGGTTCCGTTCCGATTTCTGAAAAAGTGTGCTATTTAGAGACATCGTTTTATTTTTCCTGTAATCTTTACATAAACTTCTATCACATAGAATAATTTCAGGTTTTTCCCTTTGCAAACTTCGGAGTTAAGGGATTTTTGATGAAAAATGTAAATAAATTTTACATTTTTCATCAAAAATCGAAAACTATGCGGCCTAAAAAAAATAAAAAAATGTTTTAGAATGTGCAAACAGCGTTCTTTCATTCACAGCCACATGCCCTAGTAGCCCCACTTTGAATTTTGAAGACCCCCTTTCAGCACCTGTAACAAAAAAAATATAAATATTTTTATTTCTTTCTTATATGCAAAATAGTTGAGTAAACGTCATATAAAACTATTCCAAATTTCAAGTTGATAGCATTAGTAGTTCTTGAGATATTCAGCTGTGACAGACAGACAGACAGACAGACTGAGTGAGACCATAAGGGTTCCTTTTTTACCATTTTGGTACGGAACCCTAAAAAACATATATATTATGATTACATAGGATTGTCTAGAAACCACTGGCTGCCATAATTCCCGGCCTCATAAAACTTGCTGCAAACTGTCAACCTTGCGGCACAAACTTATTTTACTGTCGGCTCGTGTTTACGTTTTTCTTAACACCTTAAGTGCGAAACGAGGCCTAAATCACCCCTCATGCAACTTCCTTGTGGTGCGGCAAGGAAAAACGTGAACATCTCTGTCGTGCGAAGGGCATAGCTTTGGTTTGGTCCAGTGTAGAAAAGAGATAAATGTATATTTGAGACGCGCTAATGGTCCCGGACTCGGTGGTATACCTACCTTGGTACCGGATGTCTTAGGCCTCGTACCGCACTGAATTAATATAATTTTAATGCAGTGCGGAACGAGGCTAAAACGTCCCATATCCCCCCGGACCTCGTACCGCACCCAACGCGAGCTTCCCGCGACTAGTGTTGTGCATCACGTCGATTGGAGAGCACGTCCTTTTACATCGCCGAACTTGTCTAAACGATGTCGGAAGAAGTTAATTTTAAAAAATACAGAAACAGAACCAAAACTGTATGTATTGCGATTTTTTATAAAAAAGTATATTGCTACTGATTTTTTTATGTTAATTCAAGTTCTAATAAGTGTATTTTTAAAGCCCGAGGCAGAATACACAGGATAGTTTCTTTTCTATTTCTGGTTTTCTTTTTTCTATTCTGTGAACCGCATTAAGATTTTCACACAAAAATAGATAAACGTTGTTGCGTCAAAAAATTTTCCCATTCCATCACTAATCTTAGCGAAAATTTACCTTATTTCAGTGCGTTACGAGGTGTATAAGATCCCATATTTTGTTTTGCCAATAATTCCTAAACTAGCTATCAGATCCCGGGGCGACGGTAGATTAAGGTTCATCAATTCACTGTCTATATCGATAAGGACCAACATTTTTCATTTATCTTTGATTTCGCGCCAGAAAATGGATTTTAGTCTGTTAAAGGAGGTGGGGTCTAATAGACCGCGTGTCGCCCTAACGTCTGGTCACGGTGCGGGCCGATAATACCTCGTGCCGCAGGAACGGAAAGTTTGCAAAAATTGGTGCCGCAGCTAACGTGTTAAGAGGGGAGGTGGCCTGTGATTCTCCATACAAATGTATTTCCCGTTTTTCTTCCTGAATAAAACCTCTAGAACTCTAGAGCAATAACTTTTTTTTTCATAAAATCTAAGTCTGCTGTAGACACGTCCCTGTCATTTCCTTTTTTTCACGAACTATAGTAAAGAAAGTATGACCCTCCAAAAATTATAAAAAATGTCGCATTTTTACCGCCGTGATTAGAGGTCTACCAGACAAATTCTAAAAGTTTTTAAGGCTATTTATTACCTTGCTCGATGACCTTGGAGATTTGTACTACTGTTTGTTATTTTGGCGCCGCCTATTTCAAACATTTGTCCCAACAGTTGGGAAAGTGTATTTAAATTTTAAACAATGCAATGTATTTGTGATGATCTTAAGTATATGGTATAGTGTATGGTATAGTCAAGATCATCATCATACGCACAAAAGGATTTATTTATCAACAATCTCCTTCAAACATTTGGTGTTTTTTGGAATTTGAGCAAGGTAATCCCATTAACACAAAAGAAAATGATATAGGTTCCTATCATTTTCTTTTTCTTAAAATTTTAATGAAAAAAAATAATTGAATCGGCTCAGTTTTCGAGGAGAAAAAAGGGGAATACGAAACGTCGGTCTCGTCACTCTCTTATGACTGTTCGGGCACAGCGCGATGGCAATAGTTTCTTCAAATACCTATTTTTAGGGTTCCGTACCTCAAAAGGAAAAAACGGAACCCTTATAGGATCACTCGTGTGTCTGTCTGTCTGTCTGGCTGTCCGTCTGTCCGTCTGTCACAGCCAATTTGCTCCGAATCTAATGGACCGATTAAGTTAAAATTTAGTACACATATGGATTTTTGTGACCCAAACACGTACAGCTAAAATAAATATATGAATTTTGAATATGAGAGTCACTTTTAGGGGGAAAATAAGAAAATTTAAAAAAAAAGTTTTGTAAACTGTACCGAGTGACATATCAAATGAAAGGGCTTACTATGAGGGCCTCAAATATATTTTTTTTATAATTTTAAAATTTATTGTTTTAAAGTTATTTAAGAAAATAGACGAAAATTGACCATTCCCCCCCCCCCCTTATCTCCGAAACTACTGAGCCTAAAATTTTGAAAAAAATATAGAAAGTAGTTCTATACCTGTAGATTACAGGAAAACCTATAGGAAGTCTGCGGTCTTAAAATAACATGGTAAATCTATATATATAAAAAAATCAAAGTCCTGACTGAGTCACTGAATAATATACCAACGCACAGCCCAAACCAATGGACCTAGAGACTTGAAATTTTGCACATAGATACCTTATATAGTGTAAACATCCACTAAGGAAGGATTTTTGGAAATTCCATCCATAAGGGGTTAAAACAGGGGAAGAAAGTTTGTATGAAAAATCCTATCCCTTGAGTTAATAGACTTGAAACTTAGCACGAATATTCATCTAAGTAAATTATAAAGTTTATCATTTTTAGTTTTCCTAAACTACCCTAAGGAGGGATTGGGGGTGTCAAAGTTTGTATGGAGGAACTTTAACACGCGGTCCGATTAACTCAAAACTCAGTTTTTATACTTGAGACCAAAAATTAAGACTAACGTGTATTAGGGTTTTCCAAAAATCTACCCCTAAGGGGTGAAAAGTTAATTTTATAGCGGAGGATTTTATTGGGGGCTTGATTACCTCTAAAATTGGTGTAAATAATGTTTGAGTCAAGTTATGGAAACATACCAGACGATTTTTGAAATTCTTTAGGTATCTGTATTCGTGAAAACAGAGATACAGTTTATATGAAAAATCTTATTAATTTGGTTAATGAACTTGAAACTTAGCACAAATACTTGCATAAGTAAGTAATAATGTTTGTCATTATTAGTTTTTCAAAACTACGCCTCAAATGAGGTTTAGGGATGTTAAAGTTTGTATAGAAGAATTTTAAAGCGCAGTCCGATTAAAAAAATGGTAGTTTGAGTCAAGTTGGGAAACTTGCCAAACGAATTTTCACCGATTTTGACGGCATATAGCTGATGTTTTAAGGAGTAACTTAGGCTATTTTTATTTTAGAAAAATAACTAGGGTTCCGCGCAAGAAAATTAAAATCCATGAAATCAGACAACCACGTACCTACAGCCCAGTACAAACTTACTAAGCCTCCGCTGTCTATTACGGCTATAACAACAAATAATAAAAATAAAGCAAAGTTAAAAATTTAAGGGGTTGGTCCCCATACAATAAACTTTTCATTTTGAAAAAAAATTAAAAATTTTAATCTAGCATGTGGGGTGTCATGTCATTATTTCATCACCGCTGCTCTCAAAACGGTAAAGGAAAACATCGTGAGGAAACCGGCATGTCCTAGAACCAAAAATTCGAAGACATGTGACATCTACCAACCCGGTCTGGGCCCGCGTGGTGGATTACGGCCGACTCCCTCTCACCGAGAGGAGGCCTGTGTCCCAGCAGTGGGAACATTATAGGCTGATTATGTGTTATGTGGGGTGTCATCGTCTAGAACTCATCGAGTAGAGTACAAACATATTTTTTTTTATCTTTTAAAATTACGAAATAGGGGGCCGTAAAAGTTGTACATTTTAGACCATTTTTGTACGAG
This sequence comes from Cosmia trapezina, assembly GCA_905163495.3. Lineage (NCBI taxonomy): Eukaryota > Metazoa > Arthropoda > Insecta > Lepidoptera > Noctuidae > Cosmia > Cosmia trapezina. The sequence continues at coordinate 6,563,764 of LR991027.1, read as the reverse complement.
TTCTAGCGCAACAATTCAACAAATTAGGAATTTGAAACTTCTAACCATGTAAGTACCGTGAATACTGAATTTAATCAACAACACTGACAACGGCGATTCATAAGGTATTTTGTTTAAACATGGGTGATTTTCTGCAACTGCAAAAAATAACCTCGTAATTCACAGTATCATTATAAAATAAGTAAAAAGTTATCTTTGCGATTGTTAAACATATAATATGGTACGGAACCCTTCGTGCGCGAGTCCGACTCGCACTTGACCGGTTTTTCAAATTCCTCGTAGGACACCTCCCCTCTAAAGAATAACACTGTTGTTTTCCTCTCAAAGGTACAATTTAAATACACTTTCTAAAACTTCTAGAAAAAAAAGAACAACGGAATTGTCTTTGGCTATTTGTGTTAAAGTGTTTTCTTGGAACTTGCAAAGACTATTAGTATTTTCTGGAAAAAAAATCCCTTCAGGTGGCATAATTTAGAAGCTTAAATAGTAAGCTTTCAGAAACCTATTAACGTTAAGTAACTTTTTATAAAATGAAAGGTCAACCTTAGACTAAAGTAAAAAACTTGAATGTACACTTTACTGTAAACCTTTGCCCTGCTGGAAGACAATAACAGGCTGATATCAAGCAATCGCCTTTTTCTCAACTGTTGGGGTCAGCTTCCAGTCTAACCGGATGCAGCTGAATACCAGTATTTTAGATGGAGCAACTGCCTGTGTGACTTCCACTACCCAGTTACTGGGTAACCCTTGGTAAGACTGGTTGTCAGACTTTTGGACTTCTAACTACCCGTAACGAATGTCAAAGATCTATGAATGACATGACAGCTGGGACCAATGGTTTAATGTGCTTTCACAGAGGGTTCTTGGTATGTAATGGATGGTCACCCATCCACGAACCGACCGTGGCAAGCGTTGCTTAACATTCGATCACCCGTGCGGCTGTTTTCATTAGCCACGAGCCCCTCCAATAACAGGCTGATATATCATCGACATTATAAAAAGTAAAAACTTCTTTAAAATATCTATGTACGAGTAAGTACAAAGTTTTAACTTTACTCTGTTTTTAACCTTTCACCAGACATGTACGAAAATAACAACAAAAGTTTATCCTACTTTATGACCACCGTACTGGACCTCCGCTCATCACGGACAAAATTGAAGACAGTTCGGGTCCCAATGCGCCAATGTCCAGCGTTTTGTGGGAACAACACACGCGATAAGAATTTATTGGTAGGAAAACAACAATGGTAGGGATACGTAGAGAAAACAACAAATATTTTGCTCATATTAAGCTTCATGTCTTATGGTTGTTTACGTTTTACTCACGTAGGTCGTTTGACTTGCGACCTCATTTTGTAATCAGCTCATGAATAGTCCGTTCGAGACCCGAAATAAACCAACTACTTAGCCTCGAAACATGTACGCAAAAAAAAAACATTTTCTTGCTAGCCTAATAGGTGTCTCAGGCTAATTGTTTACTCAAGCTGAATGTGTCTTAAGATAGTTACATATTGAAAACATTTTGTATTCAGTTCCTGAATAATACTAAAGTCTGCTCGCGGAGCAGGAAAAAATTCGTACATTAACATGTTATTACCTGTCTCCGTTGCTCCCGCGTAAATATATTGCCGTCGCGCTCGCACGGATGCAATGACCGCGGCCTCTGCCTCGAATTTCGCGGGCGGCGGCGCGTCTCGCATTGTCCCGCCCCGCTCCCGCGCCGCTGTTTTCGAGAATCGGTCCATTTAAATGTACGCATAAGATCCTGCCGCTCCCGCGCCGCCGCCGCCGCCGCCCCGCTGCCCGCAAGATTCGAGGCAGAGGCCTTACGAGCGTGACGGCAAGGACTTTAGTACCTAAAATGTGATTCGATCGAACCCAGGACTGCAAAAGCGCCAGCGGATGGGTGACCATTTTTACATACCGAGACCATGCCTCGGAAAGTACGTTAATTCGTTGGTCCCAGCTGTCATGCGTGGATCTTTAACAGTCGTTACGGGTCGTCAGAAGCCCGAAAGGTAAAGTATTACCTAGTAACTGGGTTGTGCTAGGTACCACAACCTATTCAGCTGCATCCGGTTAGACTGAAAGCCGGCCCCAATTTAGTTGGGAAAACCCTAGGCAGATAATGTAAAGGCTATTCGCAGCACATTCAAAACCAAATAGGTTCCTAAAATGAAATCAAACAATGGATCTGCATCACAGCTATATTTTCGCTTTCCATATTTCTAGTGCCCACAATAGTTCAAAAGACTAGCCTATTAAAGCAGCTATTTTCCGATTTTAGGTCAATCTAAATGCCACAAGCACGTTTTCAGCCTGCCCGGCTGGTTAGCTAAACTGTCTGCAACCGAAATAGTTCAGAAGCTAATTGTTCGTTTAGAGGTTCTATTTCCGTTAGTTTTCACGGCCGGATATTTTAGTTACTTACTGTATTTCAGTTGCTGTATGACAGTTTTGCTATTTTTAGGGTCCCGTACCTCGAAAGGAAAAAACGGAACCCTTATAGGATCACTTCGTTGTCCGTCTGTCTTTTGTAAAGACCCTTTTTCTCAGGAACGGGTGGAGATATATTTGCCGGCACGAGTCGTGAGCACAAATTCCACCCTAACTTTAACTGCCCTCGTCAGTGTGTTCTAGTATTCTGTTTTCTATCTGAATCTAAATATGCTTGATAATATATTGATTTCATTGGTCCCTGTATTGTATGCAACCTGCCGTGATAGGAAATAATTCGTTAGGTTTAAGCCGACGTGGCACGGGCGTAAAAAAATCGCGGCGATTTTTTTTCGCGCACTGCATTTTTAACGCTCTGCTTAGCGCCGGGAGTTGAAAATCCAACAGTGTGTTTTTCGTCGCGCTGAGATGCACTCTGTTGTTGTTAGGTTGGATTCTCGATGCTCGGCTCAACACCGAGAGTTGAAAATCCAGTGCGTGATAAAATCCCGCCGCGATTTTTTTCCATCCTTGCGAACGTCGGTTAATAGTAGCGTTTGTGGTCACGTCTCGTGCCGGCAACTATATCAAGTCAATACGTAAGTCTATGGTCCCTTGGACCTCTAATAAAATGAAGTTTCTAAGTCAACGCAGTAAAAACTACGGCCATTTATGTAACATATTTTGATACTCACAAGTAAATCAAAACCTACAGGGTACTTCCCGTTGTCCTATAAACATGAAATTTGGCAAGAAGCAAGGTCTCACAGCACAAATAAAGGGAAACGTGTGAAAATCGTTAATTTGTAAAAAAAAAATTTAGGATTTCTAGTTTTTCTACTAGAATGTTAAGTTTGCTTTGGGGCCAATTATTTTCAACTACGAAAACCTTCATTGTGCGTGGACCGACACGCACTTGGCCGGTTTTTATAAGCCCCGTGTAATGAATGAGCCATGCCCTAAACACACGATGGTTTCTAATTAAAAGTGTAAAAAGTAATTGAAATACTTATAGCCGCCTCAACTCCATGGTCTGGTGGGTCATGGTATGGTGGACCGGAATAACGAAGGTGTCAGTGTCTTTATTATTGACAGCTCTTGAACGCGGCTTAGATACGCTGATTGCATTCAGTTTCATTGGTGAAATTCGCCCATAGACTGGTTTAATGCAAAACCCAATTATACTTTGCTGAATCCAAGAATTGAACCCACGTTCAGCATACCACCACCATAGGCGCGGACTTGCGGATCGCGAGCAATGGGTAGCTCGCCGTCCGGACTAGGGCCGGATCGACGCCAAGTTGTGTTCCACGCGCGCCTCAAAGAGATGTTAGCAGAGATGGGGTCCGATAGGGCCGATACCGCCCGGGGTCGCGGGTTGTTCGAAAGAGCTACCGTGGCCCTGCCATAGGCAACTGAAGGAACACGGGTGGGTTTTAGTCAGTAAAAGTCTGACACGCCCTCCTGCTCCGCACAGAGCAGGAGAAGTTATATGATGATTTCCCATCCGCAAAAAAAAAACCGGTCAAGAGCGAGTCGGACTCGCGCACCGAGGGTTCCGTTCCGATTTCTGAAAAAGTATGTTATTTAAAGACATCGTTTTATTTTTCCTGTAATTTTTACATTAATTTCTATCACATAGAATAATTTCAGATTTTTGCCTTTGCAAACTTCGGAGATAAGGGGGGGAACGGTATTTTTTTTACATTTTTCATTAAAAGTCGAAAACTATGCGGCCTAAAAAAAAGAAAAAAAATGTTCGAGAATGTGCAAACAGCGCTCTTTCATATGAGACCCCACATGCCCTAGTAGCCCCACTTTGAATTTTTAAGACCCCCCTTCAGTCCCTGTTGCAAAAAAAACATTAACATTTTTATTTCTTTCTTATTTGCAAAATAGTTGGATAAACGTTATCTAAAACTGTTCCAAATTTCAAGTTGATAGCATAAGTAGTTCTTGAGATATCCGGCTGTGACAGACAGACAGACAGACAGACTTAGTCACACCATAAGGGTTCCTTTTTTACGGAGCCCTACAAACTATCGCGCTTGGGACCATTAGGCCAATGGAGAAGATACACTAGCACTATGGATACACATTCTTACTATTGCCTCATCAAAGCAGTCGGCTTACTTTATGTTTATTATCTTTTTGCCCTTCGGCGATCACATGGACCCAACCGAGTTATCTTAATCTTCGACCCAACTTCAGACCACCCTACTTTGTCTTTATGAAAATAAACATACGCCAAAACTTTATATTTGGAGTTACCATTACATTACGAAGTTCCTACATACAATCCTTCTGATAATAGTCATATTAATGGATAAAGATGATATTACACGGTTCACTTATGCCTTGGATTTGGATGAAGCAACCAAATGCCTTGTTGCTATCGCGGGTAAAACTTTGATGAGGTAACTTATAGGAGCTTGGAGTTTGACAAAAGCACTCTAATGGACAACAGTGGCGGTCGGGCTATTGGTGGTGATGAAGAACCAAATTCAACCGTGTAAACATTAAGTGAAATGAAATAAAATGTTTATTTCTGCAAGTAGATCTTTTGAGATAGATTAAACATTTATTCAGAGCACACAAAAGACATAGCACAACAGACAAAACCACAATAAAATTAGATGATAACAAATTCCATGAATCCTAATTCTATGCGAAAGTGAGTTTGTTTGTTTATTTGTTTAATTTGAATGAAATTTGGCCTAATCCAGGTCATGGTGTAGGTACCCATATTTACCTACACCATGACCTGGATTAGGACATAGGACACTTTTATCCCGGTAGTTCGTTCCCGTGGCTCAATTACCAACTTCCTCGCGGGCGAAGCCGCGGGCAAAAGCTAGTATAACATAAAAACAAGGTGCCAATATACTTACAAAAAAGAAAAAGAAACAAAAGTGACAAAGACATACTTCAAATCAAATTAATAAAGAACTACACGTCAATATTTTAAAACTAGAAGTAGGTACATTTTTTTAAATCTCTGATACTGATTTGACAAGTGCAAATGTTAAACTGGCTTACTTGCATTATCATAGAGGTCATTTTAACATTTTCACTTGTAAATTTAATCTCCGGCATTTCCTTGTCGACTGATCTCTGAGAAGAAAATTCTGAAACAAACTCAAAGGTCAGTCTCTTAAAGTCCAAACATTATATTATTAAGATTGGAAGGGCCAATGGGTTCAAAATCAACCACGCTTTTAATTTCAATCAAAGTGAATCAATTTGGTTAAACCGTGCAACGTTATCATAACATCCATGCGATAGCCATTACAACCCAACCAATTTAGAAACTTATAATTAATATCCGTATATCACAAACACAAACTCAGTCAATTTCTGTAAATGGCAGACCTTTGAGCTTATGTTTATGTACCATTGTCTCATTTAACATTACAAACAGGATGGACTTGGCAGAAGCAACCAGATTCGGGACCTAGCCCCCGGCTAGTTGAATCTCTTAAAGGCGTGTACAGACTTGTGTAATGTGTAATATAAAGCCGGATTTACATTACGACATTAGTGACATAAAATTATTTTCTTGACATTAATTTCGTTAACAATTTTACGTTAACGTCAACTTCTAATTTCATGATGCATCCATTAATTACATGAAATCTAAACACTTTCGTGCCAAGCGCGATTTTTGATAAAAAAGTAAGTAATGTCGCGCAACTAATTTCACTATCATATGCGACGTGACACTAGTGTCGCGAAAGTACGATGATTTTGTACATTGTAAAATAAAGCTTTGATGCTGACGGGGCCATGATTTCGGTGATACTGTAGATTTCATTACACTAATGTATTATACAAAACAAATTGTTGAAACTAGTTTTGTGAAATTAATTTAAATGTAAATATGTAACGTGGACGAGCGCCCACCCAAGCATTAAATGTACCTAATGCTCTAGTGCGTCCACACGCAGAGTTCGCGTTACTTTACAAGATAAATTACGTTACACATTACACAAGTCTGTAGGTGCCTTTAGTGTTTGTAATGTTCGGTGACGGTAGACTAGAGCTAAAATTGTATCGATTTGCTTGAATGTGCGGCCATGTGCAGTGTAGTTGCCTTTGAGTGAATATTGCTATTTGCAGTACAAAGAAGATAGATTCTATGAATACGAGTGAATGAATTGTGTTGCTTTCAAATAAACAGTCAACATCTTGCGTATCAAAACCGGAATTTCCCCAGTAATTGATACAAGAGAGATTCCAGTGTTCCTGGGTTCGTTTACAGATAAAAACATCACATACCGCACACCCAGACATATCTGCTGCTTTTTATTTTACCCATAGGCAATCGAAGCTAATATTTCACCCGCTGTCACCTAAATAAACAAATATTAATTACCAAAACAGTTCAATTTTAACGTTGAAATTACTCTCTCAGGAATAAAATTGGCCCTGTGCACCACATGCGTTCGCGAACACAATTCGTAAGTACCTACACAAATATTTAACCACAAATACAGCAACTCACGGCTTTTCCAAGATGGATAGGCAGATACAACAGAACGCTACACGGTAAGATCCTTACATAGGTACTCCTTTTAATTCCTCCTGTACATTTTGTCATTACACGTGCGCCGATTGAGCTCTAATAAGCACCTAACTTTTTCAAAGGATCAAAATAAAATTAATACAGTTCAAATAAATAAGTCCTCTGCCTAGTGGTTAATATAGCGAGCAGGGGTGGCTAGTATTGGCCCCGACTTACGAGTTATGTGTGGGTTTGAAACCAGGCAGGTGCTTTACTTTCTGTAAACAATTTCATGGTAAAACTTTAGTATTCGGTCGCACGAAAATGAGGGTGGGGGTGGAGGAGAGGGTAGGGGGGGGGTGCTCCCTCCTCCCAGGTACCACTCCCATGAAAAGAGAACGCACCATTCCTGAGAAAAACAAATTATTGTAACCTAACCTAAAAACACTTTTGTCAACACAAAGTTGCTTCTCCACGTCTCCGGCGCTGCGGGAAGTGCAGCCCCTTCGCCCTTACGTAACAAAGGACAGGCACCCGAGCTCACCTCCGCAGCTTCGGCTTACTGGTCGCCTTCGGCGACCAGCCTCAGCCGCTGCGGCTCGCACGGGTGCCTAACCTTTGTTACAGCGGGCGGTGGCTGCTCTCCCTCCGCGCCTCCGGATTTTTAAATACACTCTAGTGTGCCAGCCAAAAGACTACGTGGAGTCGGGGTGCCCCGATTCGGTTTTGGGACAGATTCGACCTATTTTAATCATAAAGTGGGGAAACACTAACTTCCTACTGAACACAATTTCTACTAAGTACTCACAGTTCTTTTTACGTTCCGTTTTATCAATTTTACACGACATTTTGCACCACAGACAATATACTGGTACAGATTTGGTTGTCAATCGCCCATTTTAACGTTTCGTTACACTATTTATGTAATTTGAGGTTATAAACAATTAGTATAAATTTCTTTGCAATCTCTTTTAATAAGAGTGATATCGTTACAATCAGGGACCCAAACCCAACGACCTTCAATCACTGTCACCCCCATTTTCGTGCGACCGGATACTAAAGTCAACCCATTTCATCACCACTGCTTTCAAAACGGTGAAGGAAACCGTCCTAGAACCAATAAATTCGAAGACATGTGACGTCTACCAACCCGCACTGGGCCCACGTGGTGGATTACGGCCCACTCCCTCTCACAGAGAGGAGGCCTGAGTCCCAGCAGTGGGAACATTATACGCTGATTATGCTACTGGTTTATGATTGGATGTTCATCATTTAAGCATTGTTTTGCTCACATTAATAGTATATTATGCAATTAGTGAATAAAGGACGGATTTAAAGCGAGGGCCATAGATGAATCACGAGCTAGTAAAGGATTCTAACGATTGAATCACGACCGTAGGGAGTGATTCATGATGATTGAATCACAAGCGTAGCGAGTGCTAGAATCCTGAGCGACGCGAGTGATTCATGGCCCACGATATAAATACGTTTTATTCAAGAGTTGCATACTATACTTTATACCATGAATACGAGAAATAGAAAGATTTAAGTGAAAATAGACACATAAGTAATGAAGAAAAAGGAAAGTTAAATTGGCTTTGATGTAAACCAGCCGTGATTTTTGGGTAGCAAGTTTTCCACTATATCGGCCGCCCTCTCTTTCATAAACTCAGGTGTTAACACATCTTCATCACTAGAATGCATTTTTAATCGATTAGAACAACACTAAACAAACAGAAAATTAAAGATTAAAGTAACACTAAACTTTGTGTTCGTACAACTTACAGTATTCAAAATAGCGCCAATTTACTAAGGACAGCAAAGAACACAAAAAAGTTTTTATTCTAATGCTAAACTCCTTGTCGAAAATGTCGACCAATCAAATTGAATTTAGAACACATAAATATAGGTCGAATACACAGATTACACTTACACTATATACGGCAAGCCATCCGACCAAGCGTGCTTTGCATGTTCGACTGTTCATACTAAAAAAAGTCTGTTAGCTCAGTGACGCTTAGTGATTGAAACAATTCTGTTTACGTTGATGAGCACATCACTAAATGGCGGGGGTGAAGTTATCGTAGGTATAATAACCCTCCTTCTGGCGCAGTCGGGTAAAAAAGATGACACGCTCGGTTTTCATACTATTTAATAACATGCGGTATCTAGCCTAGGTACTCTAAATCTGTGGTCGAATACATTGGTGTGTTCCATTTTCAAACATCAAAACAGTGAGTAAAAGTGCTTTTTATTCACTGTTTTCAGTGAATAAAATAAGCTTTTTAGAGGGGGAATGGTATAAAATAATAATTTGCTGGCTAAGTTAATCCTAATTGTTGATAAAGTACGATGGGGTTGGCAATCCGTATGTATATAAACCACTTTTCATAATAAACAATTTAAAAAAAGTTAATCCGAGTACGTTTCAAAACAATGGATCCTGGGAAGATAAAAATTTAAATTCACATAAGGTCAGACAATATTTGCTTAATATGTTAATCGCAACCGCATTGTGTTAAGTTGTCATTTAAACAACAGCTTGGTTCCTTTTTTCTCTATTTGAGAACATACGTCAGAATAATACCGGGTTAATTACTTCATTTTAATGTTCATACAGTTGGACTCTGATAAAATAAAATTCATGTAAAATACTGGTATTCAGTTGCATCCTTTCCGGGCCCAACATCGTTGGGTAAAGGCTAGGTAGATGATGGTGATGACAGTTAGACTCAGGATTTGAATAATAAATAAATAATATTTCTGCAAGTTAAAAAGTAAAACAGTAAATACAATTTGTCTTAAATGTATATCAAGTTCACTAGTTTTAATTGCCTGAACTAGGACATCCTGTGTTTCTGGCGAGAGGAGGTAAAAACATTATGAAATAATCACTGTAATAAAATTATCTATCTATCTATCTATATAAATAAAAAGAGAAGTCCTGACTGACTGACTGATTGACTGATTGACTGACTCATCAACGCCCAGCCCAAACCCTTGGACCTAGAAAGCTGAAATTTTTCACAGAGGTTCCCTTTATAATGTAGACAAGGAATAAGGAAGGAATTCCCGGTAGTACGTTCCCGTGGGATATTTTGCGACATCCACGCGGACGAAGTCGCGGGCAAAAGCTAGTATAAAATAAAATAGTCTTCTAATAGGTATAATAATAAGGTGTAAATAGTAAAAAAGTAAAAAATCTTACTTCCTAAAATGTTAGTATACTAACTTATCGAACTAATTAAAAAACCGGCCAAGTGCGTGTCGGGCCACGTGCAGTAATAGGGTTCCGTAGTGCACGCCGCCGCCCGTCGTTATTCAAACGTAAATATTATTAATTTAGAAATCATTATTAATAAGAATGTTATGATTTTATTTTTGTATATTTTTACATGGTTCATAAATTTATATTTACTACTTGTTTTACACAACTAACAACGTTACTAAAGTAAGTAATCTTTAATGGAATTTTTGCGAAATTTTTACTGTTCAAGTATATTTTACAAGTTGGTTGACTATTACTCGTAAACTTGAAAAGCCTACTTAGCGTGATAGTTTTCCTTTTAACTTCGTTATATATACTACTACCGTGATTTTTTTCACCCATACAAAACTAACCGTTTAGCTGGAAGCGGGTTGGACACTTGACTCTAACAAAAATTAGCACTTTAAAGCTTAATATTTCAGAAACGGATCCCTAAATCGAAAAATTGTTATCAGAAACCCGCAATATTTTTGAAAGACCTATCTAACAACATCCCACACCATGGGGTAGACGAGAAAAAAAAAACATCCCTACTTTACGTGTACAGAAGGTACCCTAAAAAATTTTTTTTTCATGATTTTATTTTACCACTTTGTCGGCGTAGTAAATATGTATATCCATGCCAAATTATAGCTTTCTAGTACTAAGAGTCTCTGAGCTAAGCTGTGGACGGACAGACAGACAGACAGACGGACGGACATAGCGAAACTATAAGGGTTACTTGATGACTACGGAACCCTACAAATAAATAGTACACCTAACAATCTTTATTTCACTACAACTAACAACTTCTCCTGTATCTTTACAGGACAAACTTTGAAGAGCTACAAGTACCTTGTGAGCTTTCTTGCAATTTCCATAATCTAAGGAATAGATGTTTGCTTTTGCATTTAGCCTGTTCTATGAGTAGTGGTAATAGGATGTTCAGATGTAAGATATAAGTTGTACCGTTAAAAGTTGGTTATAATAACTAGAGCCTCAGTTCAAATTGACTTAAAATAGCAACACTTAACATCAGGTATTTTTAAGTAACTTAAAAAAAAACGGAACATTTTCTAATCTAACTTCCGTCTGTCACAGAGGTCTTTTATTAATATAGTGATCAGCGCAAAATCTAGCCTTTTCTACGAAGCTTTTATGAAGCCCTTCCAAAATTCAAGTCCATGCTAAAAAATACGTAAATATAAGCATAAGCATGCCATAATCTCTTTGTTTCCCAAATGAAATAAAATAAATTAAAATAAAATAAATTGTTTCCACTGCTTGGACACAGGCCTCCTCTCGGTGAGAAGGAGTGGGCCGTAATCTACCACGCGGGCCCAGTGCGGGTTGGTAGATGTCACACGTCTTCGAATTTTTGATTCTGGAACATACCGGTTTCCTCACGATGTTTTCCTTCACCGTTTTGAGAGCAGTGGTGATGAAATTATTTACACAAAGTAAAGCCTGGGTTGAAACCTACAACTCGTTGTTCGCCACTGAAATATAATGTAAGATATAAAACTGTGCACAACAGGATAATATGCATAAAGGAATCCGATAAAAATAGCGTCATAAACAAAGATTAATGATCGTTAAACGACTTTCTGAAGCCCGACAAAGGAAGATATTGAGATAAAACAGGCATTCAATAAGCGATACTGTCTTTCCTTTACTAAAAGGCAGATAAGTTACAAAACTTCACTTCGTAATCACGAGGAAAATGTGGTAAATGTGACTCTTTGTTTTTTTTTCTTCAAATAATTATTGAATATAATAATATTATTATAAACCAATGCATAAATTTTGTTTGCCATTGTTAGACATAAGCAAACAATTAATTAAAATATCATAAAATATTTATTTTAGCTTTTGTACATACATGAGATCACATACAACAAAGAAAACAAAAGACGTAAAATATTTAAAATAAAGAAGAATAGAAATAAAGCTATAATGAAAATAGGTTTTACACGTCTTGTTGCCTCTAACAGCCATCAATTTCCGTAAAGTACCGCCTGATTTCATTATATAATAAAAACTTTTTAACAAAAAAAAAAACCGACTTCCAAAAATCACTACAAAGTGAAAAATAACTTTGATTTCGGAAGTCGGTGTCTTTCGTTTTTTATTTACTTCCTTTTTTTTTGCCACCGACTTCCGAAATCAAAGTTATTTTTCACTTTGTAGTGATTTTTGGAAGTCGGTTTTTTTTTTTGTTAAAAAGTTTTTATTTCTCGCTTTTTAGTGGATCTGTTTATAATTTGTATAAGTTACAATAGTCTAATGTCAATTGCTCATCACATGTTACAAAATATTGCTTTTCCCGATGCTGGGACGTTAATTGTTGAGGAGTTCTGCTGGTAAGAACCAGGAGAACTCCTCAACAGCCACTCACCACACGCATTGTGTGACGAGCGGAAATTGCTTAGCAACCATATTAAAGTAATCGAATCGCAACACGTGAAATATTTATCATTGAGTAGTTCCGGTAGCCATCTGTGGTCTTCATCATCAGTTCCACTTCACCAAGTGGTGCTTTCCGAGAGCAAATGCACGAGCTACTATAAAAAATACCCAAATCGCTATAGGTGTGCCTATAATATTTGAAGAGTTCCTTCGATTTCTCCAGGATTCCATCATCAAAACTGGATTTTGACAAAAATGGGACCATTTGGGAAGTATACCCTTTCCAACAAAAAAATAATTTTTCAAATCGGTTGGCAAGCGACGGAGTTATGCGCGAACAAACATAAAAAAAAAAAAAAAAAAAAAAAAAAAAAAAATACAAACATCCGAATTGAGAACCTCCTCCTTTTTTAGAAGTCGGTTAAATATAATTATACTCCTTTAAGGATATGCGTATCTGAATCAAGTCTATCCTTAGACAGACCATCTCTCTAAACAATCTCAAGGTACAAAGTTTTCAAATGCACAAAAAATATTTTGTCAAGATGTCAGACAAAAATGATTTGTTAGGGTTCCGTACCAAAATGATAAAAAAGGAACCCTTATGGTGTGACTCAGTCTGTCTGTCTGTCTGTCTGTCTGTCACAGCTGGATATCTCAAGAACTACTAATGCTATCAACTTGAAATTTGGAACGGTTTTAGATGACGTTTACCCAACTATTTTGCAAACAAGAAAGAAATAAAAATGTTTATATTTTTTTTGCAACAGGGAATGAAAGGGGGTCTTAAAAATTAAAAGTGGAGCAACTAGGGCATGTGGGGTATCATAATAATATGAAAGTTGTTTGCACATTCTTAAACAATTTTTTATTTTTTTTAGGCCACATTATTTTTGACTTTTGATGAAAAATGTAAAAAAAAATACCGTTTCCCCCCTTATCTCCGAAGTTTGCAAAGACAAAAATCTGAAATTATTCTATGTGATAGAAATTTATGTAAAGATTACAGGAAAAATAAAACGATGTCTCTAAATAGCACACTGTTTCAGAAATCGGAACGGAACCCTCGGTGCGCGAGTCCGACTCGCTCTTGACCGGTTTTTAGAATGAGTACACTGTCTGAAGTAGGATGGTATTCGACACAGAATCAACCAAATGACACTTATCCGTCTTTTGTTTAGTACACAGTAAAATATCTGCAAGGTAAGTGGTGTATGAGAATAAAAGTGGAAAACATTTCAGAGTCATGGGTAGTAAACTGTAGGTATATTGGCTTCGTCACATTTTCCTGTAAGTGAACTTGTAAGATGTATTTACGTACAGAAAAGGGCTTATTTTGTGTACATGGGTCTTTCAAAAGGCTTATTTTTTTTAAACCGCCCCAGCGCGTGTCGGACCACGCACAATGAAGGGTTCCATAGTTGAGATGGATTTATCCCAAGAACAAACTTAACATTGTAGTTGAAAAACATGTTCTCCCATACATTTCAACTGCAAATGTAAGTTGGTCGACTATTACTCGTTAACTTGTAAAGTCTACTTAGCTGTGATAGTTTTTCTTTTAACTTCGTATATACTACTGCCGTGATTATTTCACATATCCAAAAACTACCTTTTAGGTGGCGGGGGCGGCGTATTACATTTCACGTGTTCAGTAGGCGACAGTGCCGTCCCGAAACGCCGAGGGTCTTGACAGACGAAGGGATGGACATGCGACGAAGTGATCCTATAAGGGTTCCATTCTTTTATCTGTTCTGCGGACCAGAGGAAGGCAGCAGACCAGATGCGAAAAGCAGTGAACCGCATCCGGTTCTCAAACAGAACGGAACTGATTACAAACATACATTTGCAGTTGGAAAATTGACCGTGACGCACTATATCGATTTAGGGGAGAACAATTTTTCAAACTAGTAGTTGTAGTTTGAAAAATTGTAATCCATAAATTCATCCTAACTACAGAACCCTTTATTGTGCGTGGTCCGACACGCACTTGGCCAGTTTTTTTGGCCGTCTCAACATCTTGAGGCACAATCGGGAGAATCCAATGTCAGTGGACTGTGATAGGTGAACTTATAAACTTACTGTCTTACTAATAAACACAGAATAAATTTATTCCAAGTTTAAAGCTATGAAAATGGTTATTCCTTTGTTATCCCTGATATAACTTTATTCCGTGTTTTATTTGTAAGAGGGTTAAGGTTTAAGGTAACCTGCAAGGTTAGGTTTTGTAATACTCAAAAATAATAAATTAGGTACATGGACATTGGGTACTTCTTATCCCCAAAAATTATAAAAATGTGGAGATGCGAGCTGAGTTACAAAAATACAAAATACATAAAACATTTTATATTTATCTTTCTTCATTTCCAGATAGTCATAAAATAAGCGATGTGTATGGCTTAAAAAATATGATCGTGCCTTATTCTCCTTCGGTTTACGTTTATGACAAATCATTTCCGTACCCACGAGCCCGTCGCACAGAAAAGACATGTTTATTCACTTCCTTGCAATAACAAAACGAAGATATCTTATAGCAATACATATTCTATATACAATAAAAGGACTTGGAAGAATCCTCTTACCCATTTTTCTACTCGTATCATATCACGAGTAATAAATTATTGTTCTCTTTGAAACTGCTTAAGTAAATGAAACAGAAAGTTCTAGCGCCTAAACTGCCTAACCCTAACAGAAGAAAGACAAAGATATAGATTGGTATTATCCACAACCCTTAATTTCCTCTGCAGAAACGCTGGAAACAAAAAAGTAAGTTTAAAAAGTAAAACCCGACTACTGAAAAATCACGCTCTAAAAAGTATGAAACAAGAAAGAAAACATTCTCATCTGAAATTAGAAAAAGACAGACAATTTAAAATCCGGAGTCAAATTTGAATCGAGTCGGATTCGAATTTGTGTGGGTCCCCACACAAATTCGAATACCACTGCCTGCAAAATAGATTAGAACATAATCCACATAGTTTAAATGGGAAAAACTCAAATACCTATACCCTCTCGTTTAAAACAAGAATCGTTCAAATCGGCCTACTTTGTAAAAAGTTGTTCGTGTGGTCATACATAAAAAAATACAGTCTTTGTCCTTTCAAAATTTCATACAAAAAAGAAGAATTGATCCAGCCTTTCTCGAGTTTTACGATTAGCAACACAATGTAACCCATCATTTTTATTTATATACTCGTAGATAGATAGATATATTCACCTCGACTTGAGAACCTCCTCCTCTTTTTCATCGGTTAAAAAGACACCTTCATATTCAAGCTCTCAAAATTTCATCTAAAAACTTATTTCAGCACAAAATCAGCTTTTGTGTGAAAGCGCGTTTTAGCTACGAACACGAAATGAATGGGCTCCAATTTGTATGCATTAGGAGCACGGTTGCCGCTGCAGCTTCCCACCTATGCGATAGGTTACGTTCAAACTCATTTAACACATTTCTACCGTCTCTTTGACACATTTTCTATCCGGGGTTTCTCCTCTATTTTCTTTGAGACATCTATTACATTTTAGGAGAACTACCTATTACGAATACGGCGATACTTTTAAATGAACGTCCGGCTTACACTGAAAGAAAAGAAAAGAAAGAAAATACATTTATTTAGCACAGACTAAACTAAAAAGACACACAAAATAATAACAGCAGATTAAAATAGCAATAATTAAAAAAAAAACAACATTTACACTGGGCAGCCCCACCTTATTACAGACTTTAAAAAGAAGAAACAGAAGAAGAATGTAAGTATTCGGTTGGTACTCTTGCTCTCAATTCGGGGTCACGTCCTCACGGGCGCTCAGAGTGGGGACTCTGTCCGCCCACTGAGTGACCACAGGGAAGACGCCGCACAGTGGTCACGTGCTGCCTTGCATAGTTAGGTTTCAGGAAAACCCCTTTACAGTCTCCAGAGTTGTGCCCTACACTCCCCGGTCTTTTCCCCAAAGCCCAGGGCAAAAAAAAAAAAAAAAAAAAAAAAAAAAAGGGGCCTTTCGAAGGTTTCGCCCCCAAAAAAAATGGTACCTTGCTTTTAATAAGGTATTTGGATAGAAAGTAAGTACAGCAGAAGCCAACTCCTACAGTTTCCCTCCTATAGTTGGAGAGAAAAGGTACGCAGATGTACTGAGCGTTGTAAAACCAATATTACAACATTCTACAACTGAATTAAGTACCGAAACAGTGCACAGTGTACTGGATACGTTACCAGTTGATTGAAATTCTAATCACAGTGGAAACCAATGCCATTCATCTCAGTATCACTGATCAACAGGAGGGGACGCACCATTATAATAGGTCACCCTCCGATCTCGTTTGCATCACTCCTGTCAACCGAACAAATTGAATTCAAAAGTCGGCTGAAGGGAACGGGTTAGCTGTCACTTACGTATTGCGAATTGTTATAATGAAATGAGATGGAGCGAGACTGCTGTTGATAATTTTGTGGATAAATAAGGTATGGAGGGCATAGAGCAAGATCCCATGGCCGTCAGACCTTACGTATTTCTGATTAACAAAATAGTATGCGATAGAGTAGTGTTAGTATGTACTTTGAATGTACGCATATCTGCTAGCTTGGGCCGTGGGCCAACTTTCAGGTATCAGGTACTAAAGTTACATAAAAATATTACTCACTTTTCTTAAAGTCTGACTGCTGATTTTTATATGTATGTTTTACAGAATATTGTTACTAATTAATAATAATCAATAGTGTCAGACACTTCCCGCCGGCGGCTTTTTCCGCCAGACACTTTAAAGCTCGCAAAAAATGACGTTTTCTTACTTATAGTTTGAGTCTTAATTAGGGTTCCGTACCAATATGGTAAAAAAACCTTATGGTGTCACTCATTCTGTCTGTCTGTCTGTCTGCCTGTCTGTCTGTCTGTCTGTCTGTCAAAGCTGGATATCTCAAGAACTACTAATGCTATCAACTTGAAATTTGGAACAGTTTTATATGACGTTTACCCAACTATTTTGCAAATAAGAAATAAATAAAAATATTGATATTTTTTTTGTAACAGGTGCTAAAAGGGGGTCTTAAAAAATCAAAGTGGGGCCTACTAGGGCATGTGGGGTATCATATGAAAAAGCGCTGTTTGCACATTCTTAAACATGTTTTTTTAGGCCGCATAGTTTTCGACTTTTGATGAAAAATGTAAAAAAAAAATACCGTTCCCCCCCTTATCTCCGAAGTTTGCAAAGGGAAAAATCTGAAATTATTCTGTGTGATAGAAGTTTATGTAAAAATTACAGGAAAAATAAAACGATGTCTCTAAAATAGCACACTTTTTCAGAAATCGGAACGGAACCCTCGGTGCGCGAGTCCGACTCGCTCT
The DNA here is from genome assembly GCA_905163495.3 of Cosmia trapezina. Lineage (NCBI taxonomy): Eukaryota > Metazoa > Arthropoda > Insecta > Lepidoptera > Noctuidae > Cosmia > Cosmia trapezina. The sequence continues at coordinate 6,545,828 of LR991027.1, read as the reverse complement.
TGACCGGTTTTTTTATATAATGATACTGGGGAACTATTTGTAAGCAGCCAAATCAATCCTAGCGGTCAAACATCGCCCAGACAGGCCCCAAGTCCCGGCTGTCATTCGTAGCTCTGTGACAGTCGTTACGGATAAGGACGCCCAAAATTCTGACAACCAGTCTTATCAATAGCTCTCGTGTTATCCATTAACTGGGTGATGGAGGTCAGATAGGCAGTCCCACCAAAAAAAAAACTCGTAAAATAATGGTATTCAGCTGCATCCGGTTAGACTGGAAGCTGACCCCAACATAGTTGGGAACAGGCTAGGTAGATTTTAAAAACATCATTAGCGAAATTAATGTATGACGGCTTTATTTGCTAATAATGTTTTATATTCCCTGCCTCACAGACACGTCTCTAGTGAGTCATGCACAATTTTATAACGTCACAAGATGTATTCGGTCGTAACACTTTTAAGAACTCTAGAACTGGACTTTAGAAGTGACTCGCTTTTTACTTTCAACTCATTTTATTTTTATTTTTCTGACATCAACTCTTTTACTGTCCTGTAGAGGCAAAGGGTCTATAAGATACTTTTATTTATGTCTGTCCGTTAGCTACAAAGCAGTTTGTGCTTTCCTGAGAAGCTTTAAATAAACTTTAAAAATATGCTAATTAAGCCCTTTGATTTGATACCCAACACGGCATCATTTAAAAAAGTTTTGTTTTTTTAGTTCATGACTTTATGTCCTCTAGAGGGCGCCATTTTCAATTTAATATGACGTCACATAACCTATAACCAGCGGACGATTAAGACGCTTCCATTGATACCTCATTTGTATAATTGTGACAAGGAGTTTAGAAGTTATGAGGGAACAGATGAACATACATACATACATACCGGTCAAAATCATAAACCTTTTTTTGCTTCGCCGTAGTCGGGTAATTAAAAAAATCGACCTTGGTTTTAAAAAAATTAACGTCAGTCTCCAAGTACTTTCTGTTCTGCAGTTTCTGCTTACCCCCATGGGAAGAAGGCATGAGTTTATTAGAAAAGAATGTTTGACACGATCTGGAAGTTGCTCTACTATGTTATAATTTCCAGTTCAGGATTCGAAATGACTAACATTTCGTTGTAAATTAAAGTGAAGTGAGTTGAGTGATTCAGATAAATGGTTTACCGCTCCGTGGGAGAAGCTTGGAATGAAATGTTTTGTTGATTAGAGAGGGCAATGTCTAATAAAAATTCAAAATGTTTTTAACCCTTCGTATCCACGTGGATCCACGCGAGACACAATGGCTTTTTCATTGTGTCTGTAATTACGGCATTCAACTCGTTAAAGGTGTAATCTTTAACATAAGCGTAACTTCTACGTCTTTAGGTAACCGTTAAAACCATCTTTTTAGGGTTCCGTAACAAAATAGTAAAAAGGAACCCTTATGGTGCAACTCAGTTTACCGCTCCGTGGGAGAAGCTTGGAATGAAATGTTTTGTTGATTAGAGAGGGCAATGTCTAATAAAAATTCAAAATGTTTTTAACCCTTCATATCCACGTGGATCCACGCGAGACACAATGGCTTTTTCATTGTGTCTGTAATTACGGCATTCAACTGGTTAAAGGTGTAATCTTTAACATAAGCGTAACTTCTACGTCTTTAGGTAACCGTTAAAACCATCTTTTTAGGGTTCCGTAAAAAAATAGTAAATAGGAACCCTTATGGTGCGACTCAGTCTGTCTGTCTGTCCGTCTGTCACAGCTGAATATCTCAAGAACTACTAATACTATCAACTTGAAATTTGGAACAGTTTTAGATGAGGTTTACCCAACTATTTTGCAAATAAGAAAGAAATTTAAAAAAAAATTGCAACTGCGACTGAAAGCCGTCTTAAAAAGTAGTACAAGGGCATGTGGGGTATCATATGAAAAAGCGCTGTTTTTTTCCTTTTTTTTAGGCAGCATAGTTTTCTCCTTTTGATGAAAAATATAAAAAATACCGTTCCGCCCCTTATCTCCAAAGCATAGAGAAAAACCTGAAATTATTCTATCTGATAGAAGTTTATGTAAAGATTACAGGAAAAATAAATCGATGTCTCTAAATAGCACACTTTTTCAGAAATCGAAACGGAACCCTCGGTGCGCGAGTCCGACTAGCTCTTGACCGGTTTTTGTTTAATTTCTGAAACAGCGCACTATGTTTCTGTCTTATATACTTACCTAGTAGGTATTTTTTATCCCAAAACTCACACAAAGTGAAAGACCAATCTAATTCAAAGAATATATTTGCACAAGAAGCGTGACGTAAGTTTACATCTTTTCGGCGTCAGTTTAGGACCTGCAATGCGCAAGGTAAGGACACAGGTGTATCTGTACACACGGCTACATATCAAGCTATACATTTCCAGTTTACACTGACCTCTCTTTGTAAGGAAATCCTATACAATGTGAGATCACCTTATACTGGAAATGTGTAGCTAAATCTGAAGCCGTGCGTACAAGCGACTCGAAAACCAGCTGTTCCTGAGTTATTGAATGTATTCTGGTCTCATTTTTAAACACAAAGTTTCTTTGTCCTGAACTGTTTACTGAAATAAAGAAAAACACTGTGTTAACGGACTTGTAATTCAGTGACGGAAAAATAAATAAGTGTCAGGGTTTGCTAAATTTGTCGTAAGATATAGAAGCTGCATAATTATACAGAGAGAGCGTTTTTTTGCTCAGATAATATTTTCTATGTTCTAAAATTTATTTCATTCAACTACAGAATAAAATGTATGTTTTTAACCGACGAAAAAAAGAAGGAGGTTCTCAAGTCAACACGTATATAAGTCTGATTTAAAAACTTTTTTTGACGGAGCCTCGCGCAGCGGTTAAGTTTAATTTATTTAGACGTGCAAATTTTGATGTGCAAACAGTATTTTTGAGCGCCTACGCATTACATTGCATTATAAAAATTATGTTTTAATATCATTATGCGTTAATTTAATGCTTAAACATTATTATGATCAGAGAAATTATGTTTTAAAAAAATATGCGTAAGCTTTTATGCGTAAATATAATTAGGGTAAACAATTGTATGCTATGTTATATTATGTCTTATAATTTTATGCAAATGAATAGGGAACCTGTTTCGCCACTACATCCAGTTCCCCGCCTGTACCAGCCGCCTTTCAAGTTCATCGATCCCATATCCCCACAAAAATCTTCCATATTTTCTAATAACGAATTTTCTTCGTCAGCTCTGTGCCTCTCTCTCATAAAACAGTATCTAGGTGTTATCCAAACATTATGACCAACTTAGGAGTAGTAAATAACGTTATCACAACAACGATATAGCATATCTAGCCACTTTTACGGCTCGTAAAGACTATTCTAGGAGAAAGATAGTATCCAATATTTTATATGAACTGAGAAGGTGGCATGACAACAATACAATACCGCTCAAACCTTTTACATCTGAAAGGTTTGAGCCATGGTTTGAGCGATATTGTATTGTTACATCTTTATACAACGTGTTCCAGAATTGATAGCACAACCGCTTAAGGGGGCATTGTACTCATCATTATGAATAACTTTCGCAATGGGACCAACTCTGAAATCGCGAAAAAAAATCAGCTGTTCAATACATTTATCTACCTACAACAAACTCGTCAAAAGGGAAGCAGCTGATTTTTTGTCGCGATTTCAAGCTGGGTCCTATAGTAAAAGTTGTTCATAATGATGAGTACAGTGACACCTTCAGCGGTTGTGCTATCAATTCTGAGACATGTTGTATTAATACTTTTACGTGTGTGAGTATGACTCCTCCTAAACGGCTGGACCGAATTTGATTAAATTTTTGTGTGTGTTTGAGTACCCTGGATGGTTTAGATTCACAATTGGACCCGGTAGGTGGCGCTGTTCGTGCAGGACAACGTATATCGAATCCACTAGTACACAATAAATAAATAAAAATGTATATTTACTCTAGATTTCCTGAAGCGATCGTCACTACTTTTTTTCTTTTTTTTTCGGACCAATATCGTTTCTGCAGCGCATCATAAATTCCGTAAGTACAAATAAAATATTATTGTACCAGACGGAAATATCCATTTTATTGATTTGGAACTTCCCGATATTGGAAGCTAAAAATGTTGATTAAAATCAATTAAATATAGCAGTGTTTGCCTTCAGTAAAAACCGCAAAATTGACTTCACCCACTCATCTATACTAATAATTATAAAATAAAGTCACTTTTCGTATTTGGATTTTGATGCGGTTTTCATTATCATTTAGAGAATTTATTCCGAAATTTTTATATGTATAATACATTAATATCTAACTTGTAGATATATAATATAGAAACCTTCATGTTTTATAAAGTCGTAAAAACCATGCAAGCAAGGCCAGTGGGGTTACTATGAGCTCTTATAGCAGGGCACGGTGCTATAGGTCGTATATTGCTCCGTCTCTCTCTCTCACAGGAAACGTTCAAGTTCTGCCCTGCTATAAGAGCTCATAGTAAGCCCCCAGGTCGCAAGTTTATCATAAGGCAAACTCTACTCACTACAGAATTTCAGAGAAGAAAAGGAATTAACGATGTAAGGGCGTTCCCCTTACATATAATGAAAAATGTTAATGTTCTTAAAAGTATTTAATGTTAAACTTCACTAAATTAGTTCAATTAAAAAGTAATAAAAAATGTTGTAAAAAATGTTCCAAAATGTTATAAAAATGTTACAAAATGTTAGCTGTTGCGAGAGCTCGATATCAAACCGAAGACTGACGTACTTGCGTACGTGATGAGACTATATTTTCTTAATTTACAATATTCGCAGTATTTAAAAGTAGGCCAAAGTACAATGTGCGGTTGCTGACCGTACATCTTGGCGGGACAACAATTGAGATAACTTATTAAAAAATATTTTACTAATGTAATTAAGAATAACTAATGTGAATTAAATTAGTTAGAGTTAGTTAAATGTTAAAAGAATGTGGTGTCGCGTAGGTAGCATTTCTGATTGAAGTCAGTTCGATGTTGTCATTGGATGCTGTAGCTCTTGGTGGCTTCTGTGGCGGTAATCTGGTGGACGCGCCGGTGGTGACTTTGCCGCAGCGTTTGCAGTACACGTACGCTCCTCCCGCGACGACTACTGACAAGATCAGAAGTCCCATCGTTGTGTATGAAACGATGTATTGGTGCACATCGTGTTGTGACATTTCTGCCTGATCTGTTTGTTCTTGTAATTCTTTCAAAGAATTATGAAGTTTTTCATAATCGTTTTTTACAAATTGGGTATGTTGGTGTGCAGTTGATAAATCAATCGGCTGGACAGATGTTAAATTGTTGATGTCTTCCGTATCTATGAGAGGTATTTCCGGGTTGACATAAATATTGTTTGTGTAGTAAACTTGTGTGTAATAAGTATCTTCGTATTTCTAATTATACATCCTTCTTTGGCTTCTAAAATTCCCGTCGAATGTATTGCCTTGGTTGTCATGCGACCTTCACAGATGATTTGCAGTTGGCAATCAGTGCAGCAGACATAGAGCCAGGTGTTAGGTTTTTGTAATGGTGTCCATTTATTGTTGCAGGTTTCGGATGCGTAGACACATTTTGATAATGTTATATTTGTTATTACGCCGATTTCGCATGGAATTTGATGATTTCTCATGTTACGTGTTGGTTTGTTTAATGAACAGACATAAGTGCTTGGTTCAATTTTAATGCAATGTTGCAGGTCACTGTCTGTTAGCTGCATATAAGTCTCTTTTCTTATGTTGACTGCAACATAATCTGAATTTGTTTTCATTGTAAGTGTATGTTTGTTATTTTTTATCATCGGTATAGGAACTGTTTTATAGACAGTGAATGGAGTGTCCCCTGTCAATGGTAATGTTATTTCGATAATAAAATAATTCTCATACAATCTAGACTTTACCTCTAGTAGCTTGTATATGTCAGCTAATTGGGTTTGAATGTTGTCAACGGGTATCGATAATTGTTGTGGCAATTGTCCAGAAATAATGTTGAGCTCCTGAAAGAGCTGGCTCTGCGGTAAAAGTCTGGTGTCCACATGACCATGATGAATGTTAATGGCTGTATCTAGAAGCATGTGTTGTATGTGGCGCAGTTTAGACAGAATTGTTGAACTGGTCAGAGCCATGATGTTAAAGTAATTCAAAGCTTCCTCTTGCTCAACACTTTTACCCAATTTCTGTAAATAGATCTCTGTAGCGTTAAGATGTTGATCTAAAAGATTGAACTGAGTGTTCATCGCCTCTTCATTTCTCTTTATAATGTTATTTTGCGCCTCAATGATTGATGTTTGCCCTTTTATCAGTTTTAGTAAATGGTCTCTGTTGTTTTGTAATGTTTCTATGTCTTTTTTATATTGTATAGCGAAACTTTCGTCTAGCACGCCGAACAGGCTGTTTGCAAGGTAACCTATTCCATTGACAAGACCTCGAGTAACGCGCCCCCTTGTCTGGCCATGATGTGTTTCCAACATGTAATTGTTATGATCAAGTTCGTTGAGTTCCTGTTCGAATTCAGTCATAATAGTTTTGCACATCGTTTGATATGCAAATTGCTCACACTTTTCTCCCAGGTGTTTCACAACTCGATGTATGTTTTCCATGCCTTGCCAGTAAGATGTCATATTGTAGTAGGTAACAATTTTCCAGTCATCATGCACGCTTTGCAAATTGCCGATTTTGTCAAAGTACACTGCTCTATTTGGATCGAACGGTGTGACATTTATGGCGTCACTACTTTGTTTTGTGGGCTGAAATAATGTTAGTAATGTTATGAGTGTACACAGCAGGCTGGAACTTATTTTCTTTGATTTAGGTCGATGTTTTCGGTTAGTGTTATTTGCTGTTGATCTTTGTTTTTCCTTACAGATTGTTTCATTTGAGGTGGTGGTGTCAGGTTTTTCTATATGAGATTCTGGTATTGGGAGTTTAACTAATTTTGTGATTGGTCTTGTTAGTAGTCCTGTCTTTGTTTTCATCGTCACTACTCTGACCAGATTGTCCCTCCCCGGATAAACTTCCTGTATTCTACCAAGTGCCCATTTTGCAGGAGGAAGGTTGTCCTCTTTGATTAAGACAATATCCCCTATTGTTAAATTGTTTGTTTTGTTTAGCCATTTACTACGTACTTGAAGTTGTTGCAGGTATTCTGACGACCACTTGGTCCAAAACCCTTGTTTCATTTTGTTTAGTAACTGCCATCTATGTCGAATGTTAATGTTTTGATCTTTGAGATTTTCAGTTGGTAGGAATGTTACTGGTCGGCCAATCAAAAAATGTGCTGGAGTTAAGTAATCAATATCGTCCACGTCCTCTGTTAGTGAGCAAAGTGGTCTAGAGTTCATGCAGGCTTCGATTTGTATAAGTAGTGTTAAAAACTCTTCGTATGTCAACTTTTGTTCTCCTAGAACCCGCTTTAGGTGATATTTCATAGACTTAACTGCAGCTTCCCAAAGTCCTCCCGCAGTCGGCCAGCTTGGGGCGTTGAAATGCCACTCTATTCCCATTTCGGTGCTCCTTCTCGACAAAGTGTCGTTGTTGAATGTTTGTGATATATGCAGTTGTTTAGCTAACTCCCTTTCGGCTCCAACAAAGTTTGTTCCGTTGTCGGAGTAAATATGTTTCGGGCAGCCTCGTCGCCCAATCATGCGATTGAGAGCCAGTATAAATGTTTGTGTTGATAAATCTGAGGCGAGTTCTAAATGCACTGCCTTTGTTGCCATGCATATAAATACCACTATATAACCTTTACTCGTTCTGACGCCTCGACCCTTGTTTAGTTTGACGCTAACGAATCCCGTGAAGTCCACCCCTGTGTGATAGAAAGGTGGTGATTGCGTTATCCTCTCACTGGGCAAGTCAGCCATCAATTGGTATTGTTTCGATGTTTTGAAGCGACAGCATTTTACACAGTCTTGCAGGTATTTTTTAACAGTGTGGTTTCCTCCTGTTATCCAATATTTTTGTCGCAATGTAGCCATAGTTAATCTCGCTCCACCGTGTAGTGTTGTTAAATGCGCACGGGCAATGAGAAGGTTTGCCAGCTTGCTGTTTTTTGGTATGATAACAGGGTGTTTTGTTTCTTCAGGTAAATTTGAATTCTGTAACCTCCCTCCGACGCGTAATATGTTATTGTCATCTAGATAAGGGCAAAGTTTCAGAAGTGTACTATTGTTGCTAACTTTCCCTTTTGTTTTTAAATCTCGGATTTCTTGTCCATAATGTTCATTTTGCACCTGTTTTATAATTATGTTAGTAGCGCGTCGAATATCAGCGAGTGTTATATTACATTGTTTTGACGCGGGCGGGTCATTCATATTTGTATGATTCATTGCCAAGGCTTCTCTGTGACGTTTACTTTGTGACGTGTTTGTGATGAAACGCGACACCCAAGCTACGATGCGTATTGTAGTCATAATACAGCTGTTCTCGATAAGGAGTTGTGTTACAAAGTTCATGTTTTTGTTTTCGTTAGTTCTTGATGTAACTGCATGCACCTTTTTAACTTCTACTTCTGGTGTCGTAATCGTGTCACATGGTTCAGGAATGTTTTCACTGCTAAGCCATTCGGGTCCATCAAACCACAGAGGAAAGTTGTGTAACTGAGAAGGTAGTAATCCACGTGACGCGCAGTCGGCGGGGTTTTGCTCCGATCTGACGTGCTTCCAGCTCTCGGCGGGCACTACAGATGTTATCTCCTGAACTCTGTGTCCGACGTAGGCCTTCCATCGCGTGATATCACCCTTTAGCCAGCCAAGCACGATCATGGAGTCCGTCCATGCTGTTACTTTAATGTTAGGTTTATTGAGGCAATGTTTTATTTTCTTCACCAATTGAGCTAACAGCTGAGCGCCGCATAACTCAAGTCTGGGGAGTGTTTGCTGTTTTTGGAGTGGAGCGACCTTTGTTTTTGCCGCAACCAATGCTATTTGTTTCCGCTTTCCCTCTCTAACTGTGCTGTACACCACGCACGAGAAAGCCTTTTCTGATGCGTCACAGAATGCGTGTAATTCGCAATCCTTGTTTGTTTCTAATCCAAGCCATCTGTTAATTTTGAAAGGTTGCATGTTTGTTAACTCGGTTTTTAATGTTCTCCATTCCTTTTCTATTCCATCTGGAACGGCATCATCCCATTCGATTTTGTACTTCCAGATCTGTTGAAATAGAATTTTGGCCTTGATTGTTATTGGGGATAGCAACCCCAAAGGATCAAAAATTGTTGATATGTCGCTTAAAATTTGCCGTTTTGACGAAATTTTATTAATGTTAATGTTGTTTTTGTTTTTTATTGTGTTTGAAAATATGAATTTATCTTGTTTCGGATCCCATATCAAGCCTAATGCTTTTGACGCTGACTCCTCTGTAAAGCTTAAACTGACTGGGCTAACCATATTTTCTGGCAGATCTTCTAGCAGTTGCTGTTCATTACTCGACCACTTTCTGAGATTGAAACCACCTTCTTTTAATAGCTGTATAAGTTGGTCTCTTGTATCACGGGCCTCGTCCATGGTATCCTTTCCGAATAAGGCATCATCTACAAAAAATTGGTTGAGTAAGATGTTTTTTGCTTCCGGGTACTTATCACCTTCGTCCATCGCTAGCTGTTGAAGTGTTCGGAGCGCTAAGAATGGAGCGGCCTTAGTACCATAAGTAACTGTACACAATTGATATTCCCTTAGCATTTGCCTTGGACAATTTCTCCACACTATTTTCTGTAAGGGTTGATGTTCTGGATGTACCATTATAAAACGGTACATTTTCTCAATGTCTGATGTTAGCACATACTTGTACTGTCTCCATTTCAGCAAGATGCTAAGGATGTCCTTTTGTAGATTCGGCCCCGCGTCCATTAAGTCATTTAGACTGTGTTTCGAACTTGTTTTCGCCGACGCGTTGAATACAACTCTCAGTTTCGTTGTGATAGCACCGGGTCGCACTACCCCGTGGTGTGCAAGAAAATATTCAATGTTTCTGTTTTTAGTGTTGCTTTCGACTTGCTCCATGTGACCCATTTCTTCATATTCTTCTATAAAAGTTTTATAATCTTTTGCAAAAGCATGATTTTTAGCCATTTTTCGCTCTAGTTGTTGAAATTGGGCTATGGCCTGTGGTTTTGAAGTTCCTAAATGTTCAATAAAATTGTCCTTAAAGGGAAGACGAACTTGGTATCGCCCATCAGGAAGTCGTTGTGTTGTCTCCTTGTACAAATGTTCGCACTTGTTGTCGGGGTCCATATCTTCTTTATTTTCTTGCAATGACTCCTGTTCCCAGAATTGGGCAAGCTCCTGAATGTTGTTGACAATTACATGGCAATTGAATGTTTTGTAATTACCACATACTACCCAGCCTAAATGCGTCCGTTGTGCTATGATGGATGACGTGTTTGTTTTGATTAATCCCTCTAGCAATATCTCGGAATATACATCGGCTCCCAATAATAAATCTATGTCCTGAGATATATTGAAATCAGGATCGGCGAGTTGTAAATGTTGTATATGTTGAAAACTGCCTTTGCTCACTGTTTTACTAGGCAGTTTGTTTGTTATTGCCGGCATAATAAGTGCCTTAATGTTAATGTTGAAGTCATCGTATATGGCTTGGCATTTAAGATGAAGCACCCCTTTACACATGGTGGTGGCTGAAGCACCAACACCTGACACCACGGCGTTCATCTTGCTCCGTTTTAACTGCAATCTTTGTGCAGCATTTTCTGTAATAAGGCTGACCTGTGAACCCTGATCTAATAAAGCGCGTAAAATGATCGTAGTTCCATCATTAGCTATCGCCTTGACCTGAGCCGTGGCTAGCAATACCTCATTCGAGTTGTCATGTGCTAAGTGTGTGTTTAATTGTTGACCTAGATTAGCCCTGCCGCTTTTCGGTTTCGCAACGCCAATCGCTTCATGCAAAATGCTACTGTGCGGCTCATCGCAGTGCTTGCACTTTTTTTCCGACGTACATTTTTCGCCGTTATGACTAAACAGGCAATTTAGACATACATGTAGGTTGTTAGCGGTTTTTAACCTTTCCTCTGGTGACATACTTAAGAATTCTCTGCAATTATAGAGACCGTGTTGGTTATTACATTTTGGGCAAGTTATATTGGAATTATGGAATGTTTGCTTGTTATGAAACGTTCTTGGTGTGTTCTTAGATCCAACTTGACCGTTCTGTTGTAGCACCTTAGGCTTATTGTATGTTGCATTATGAACTGTTTTCGGTTGAATGTTTTGCTGTTGACTGTTGAAGTTTCGAGAACGGTTCGAGTTTGTATCCGATTCCATTGACATGAACTTGGTTTCAATGAATTTCAGGAACTCGTTTAATGTTGGCATTTCCCTTGGATTTTCCATGGTTTCCTTGAAGGACTGGCGTGTGTCTGAATCCAGTTTTTGCAGCAAAATGTGAACCACTAAGGGATCCCAACTTGAAGTATCATATTGTAGATTCTTAATAGCCTCAAGGCACTCAATAGTCGTATCATGCATTCTTTTCAGTACAGATGCCGTTGGAGCTTGTATGTTGGGTAGACTAAGTAGAGTGTTCGCTTGGTAGGTAAATAATAGCCTCTTATTATCGTACCTCTGTTGAAGGATCTGCCAACTGGCTTCGTAATTATCAGCACTAATGTTCATGTGCTGTATTAATCGCTCTGGCTCTCCTTTCAATTTCGCTTTTAAATGTTGCATTTTTTGAGCATTTGGTATAAAAGTGTTACGATGCACGATTTCTACGAATAAGTCCTTAAATGTTGTCCACTGCGCATAGCTGCCACTGAAAACCGGAAGCTCAATTTTGGGCGTGGATTTTTCCTGGTGTTTGCTATCCCAAATCTTCTTGTTAATTTGTTCCTTGCTGAATTCAAACAGCCTTTCTAATCTGTTATAATCACTTTCAAATGCTTGCGTGTTGTCCAACATGTTATCCAGCTTCCAATAAGTACTATCGACTTTTTCCCAGCGTTGTGTGACTATCTTCAATTTATCTTCAAGCTGCCACTTTTCTTTTAAATGTTCAAGGTCAATATTCCGTACCGTTCTCTCGAAAGCCTTGATGTTCGACCGCTGCTCATTCATCATGTCTTTAGTCCGTTGGCTCACGACTAAATCCTCATTTGACGTGTTCTTAATATCATCCGCGACTTCATCGCTGTCCTGTTGTTCTGGAACTTTCTCTTGAGTATATGAACTTCCTTCTTGTTTTTGCAACTGACTGAACGAAGTAAACTTCTCGTCTTCAATTTTCGCCAACAATCTTTGTTTAGATTTATGTATCATACTTTTTGTTTCCTCGTATATTTGTTCTAAACGCTCGTAAACTCGTTTCTCGTAATAGGGCCCAGACTTCTCGCCTTCCAACAAGGCTAACTGAATGTCATTGTTCTTAAACTCATTCCAGTACCCTTCCAGCTTTTCCAGTCTGACATCATGATACTCAAGAGTAGTTTTTCGTGTTTGGCTATCTTTCCTAAAGTTTTCACCTATTTGTTTGATAGCATCAAGATTCGTTGACTGAGAGTTAAGTAGGGCATCGTAAGAAGACATTGTTCTTAATTGGTGTTTAGCGCACACAACAAAATCCAAATGGCAATAACGTAAGTAAAATGGAACGTGCTCACCGGATTCGCTGCTTACGCCTGCTGCAATACTCCACCTCGACCTGTGCTCTCACTCAATATCACTGTTATCACTGTTAATGTTCTGTGTTAATGTTCTGTTCAAATGTTCCCGCGAGTGAAACCGTACCACGGCACTGATTTTACACTATTGGGCTCGAAGGACCAAAATGTAAGGGCGTTCCCCTTACATATAATGAAAAATGTTAATGTTCTTAAAAGTATTTAATGTTAAACTTCACTAAATTAGTTCAATTAAAAAGTAATAAAAAATGTTGTAAAAAATGTTCCAAAATGTTATAAAAATGTTACAAAATGTTAGCTGTTGCGAGAGCTCGATATCAAACCGAAGACTGACGTACTTGCGTACGTGATGAGACTATATTTTCTTAATTTACAATATTCGCAGTATTTAAAAGTAGGCCAAAGTACAATGTGCGGTTGCTGACCGTACAAACGATATTTAGAGGCTCCAAATAAATGTTACCATTAAAACAATGGCTTCTCAAGCAACCCCCTCCAGTTGACAATATTGAGCCTGCAGAAAAGCTCCCAGCGGGCCACCAACTGCCATGGGCTCACCTGGAAATCTCTTAACCGACTAAAAAGCCCGGTGGACCGCTGCAGATACAACTCAGTCAGATTGCCAAAGGTAAAAGAAGAAATCGCACAAAGATTCAGTGCCTACAAGAATAGGATTACAACCCATCCTAATAAACTGGCATCAAACCTAATGAAAACGAACACATTCAGGAGGCTTAACAGATTAGCCCCACAAGACTTTATAATTATGAAGACTGACAAACTATGCATAATACAGATTGATGTGGATGAGCCAGTGGGCGCATTCCAAGAATGCCTAAAACTAACAATAACACAAAATGATGCTGAATGTCAATAATAGTTATTTATGCAACTGACGTATAATAAGGGGTATTAAAACACAAATGTGGGTTTATCACACGAGGCGAAGCCGAGTGTGATAACAGTATCACATGAGTGTTTTAATACCTAATTATGTACAGTTGCATACAAGACTTTATCTACATCCATGTTATCAATCCTCTAGAAAAGGTTCTGAAACAGTTTTTTGCAATACTAATACTCGTATCGAACATGGCGGCCGGCGTCATAGTATACATGGTATACGACGTGAATTCGAACAAGTTTTTTTTTAAATTACGGCGCTGTTGTAGTGAAACGCGCGTGCATTACAATGTTCTTTTTTGAAAACGAGTTGCATTATGAAATTCAGTACAACATTAAAACACCCGTTTGGATGCTATTATGGTTACCATGGTTACTATGACACTGGCTGTGTTGGCAATAAGCTAACTGTTTCAGAAACTTTTATAAAGGTTTTATAGCATGGACATAACATCAGGAAAAAAAAACTTAGTCAGGTGGGGAGTCTGATGAGCCACAGTATGACTGTGGAGCCACATTACAAACGATGCCTCATCTCTTCTCGTACTCGCTGTGCAATAACACCTGCACTAAGGAAAAACTTTGCAAGGTCAACGCTAACAATTTATTTATTTATTTATTTATTTAAGATATACGTAAACAACTTAACAGATTTAAATAAATCTAAGGCGTTGTACAGCAAAATTTAACAAAATAATACAATTAGAAATAAAACAACATAACAAATAGAACATGAGAAATTAATAAAAAACAAAGTAGAAGTTACATGCAATCAACAAAAACTAAACAGAAAATTATTACTTATTTATCTTTCATTCATCATCTCACAGAATCTTAAACATTCACGACACACATCTATCCATCTCCCTGCAAATAAGTCACACTCCGGTGTTGATTTCAAAAGAGCATTAAGCATCGTAAGCGCCCGAACGAGGGGCGAGTTAGCTCGTGACACTGTGCGTGCTGAAGTTACGGCCAATAACGGGTGTCTTCGCGGCCTCAGTTGGTGTTTGGGCACATTAGGAATAAACAACCTCATCAATTGAGCCACAAGTGCTGGACAATCGGACTCACCGCGCATAATACGGCAAGCTGAGACAAGCAAGAAGTAGTTACGCCTCACTTCAAGAGAATTAAAATTTAGTACACCAAGCAAAAATTTTGTAGGGTAAAGAAAAGGGAGAGTTTTTCCTAAGAGATCCTAAGAGTTTTTTGTATAGAAATCTAAGAAAGGCCTTTTGGACTTTCTCAAGAAGTAAGGCGTAAGTGCTCTCATGGGGATTACAAATCACTGCGGCTGATTCTAGCTTACTCCTTACTAAGGCCATGTAAACTAGTTTAATGGCCAGTGGGTTGGTAAAGTCTCGCATGTTCCTAATAACAAAGCCTAGTTTCCGGTACGAATCAGCTGCAAGTGCCCTCATGTGTTCGTGAAAATTAAGCTTCGTGTCAAATAGTACTCCGAGATCTTTGACAGAGTTGACACGAGCTATCGGTTCCTCTCCTAAGAAGTATTGAAAATGCTTGGGTTTATGTGTACGACTGAAAGACATAATACTGCATTTGTCAATGTTAAAAAGCAACTTGTTATCAACACTCCATTGAAAAACTGAGTTAATATCCTCTTGGAGTGTTGTTGAGTCAGCATCCTCCTCCACGCCATATATTAATTTAAGATCATCGGCCTAAAGTAAGCACTTGGTATGTTTCAGAACCTTCTCAAGGTCATTCACCATAACTCCGAAAAAAAGTGGTCCCAAAATCGTTCCTTGGCTTACCCCAGACCGAGTGTGATACGGTTCTGAGACAAAGCAACCATGCCTAAAATATTGCTGACGATCCCGCATATAACTCGCAAAAAATTGTAGTAACTTTGGTGAGAAGCCAATGTTAGAGAGCTTGGCGAGCAAAATGTCATTATCCACTCGATCAAAGGCTTTTTTGAAGTCGAAATGTCCAAGTGGCCGAATTCTAGTTGAAGGTTATTTAGGTATACTAGCTTTCTATGCCAAAAATTTATATGCCATGCATTGATGTATAAATAAGGATGCCATGGTATGCTTTCTTCTACTCCGTTCACCAATTATGACGTAATCATAATCATTTTATTTGCCGTAAGTACTGGTACATTGTTCATGTGTTCATTGTTATGTGTTGTTCATTGTTCATTGTGGTTGTTGTTGTTGGTCGTTGTTGTTGGTGGTTGTTGTTGTTGTGTTGGTTGTTTGTTGTTGTTGTGTTGTTTGTTGTGTTGTTGTTGTGGTTGTTGTTCGTATACACTATTTTTTTTCAAGACAAAGTCATCCGGTATAAATGGAATCATCGATACGACGAGGAAGAAGAAGATCAGGTACCTACATATATAAGAACTAGCTTTTGCCCGCGGCTTTGCCCGCGTGGATGTCAGGAAATATCTCAAGATAACCTACTACCGGGAATTCCATACTTATTCCTTGTCTACATTATAAAGGTGCAAAATTTCAGCTTTCTAGGTCCAAGGGTTTGGGCTGGGCGTTGATGAGTCAGTCAATCAGTCAGTCAGTCAGTCAGGAGTTCTCATTTTATTTATATAGATTTAATTGATATTAAAGTCTTGAACCTTTAATGAAGTCTGAATACAGGGCCTCGCTTGACCTGAAAAATGCTCAAATTCACGTGGAAATCACCTTATGACTAAGTAATTAAGTATACAAAATGTTCCCCGGATTTTTTTCTTCGGAAAATTCAAACCTTTTTATATTAAAAAGGTTTTTCCCCATAGTGATTGATGAACTTTTGCACTTTTTCTCCTCCCTCCAAATTATCGTAACACTACTTGATTGATTAGTCTTTGATTTTATATTTTTTATTAATGTAAGGCAGGATGTTGTTTTGGTTTCGTTTCAGAATTTTTATATTAGATGATCTCATTTTTTTGTTTTCTGAGTGTACTTTGTAAGCCTTTCCAACAGCCTCTGTTTATGTTTCAACGACATAAACTGGATGTGTATAAAACCACGTACATGCGGTTTTAATCCATATTGACAATATTTTGTTGACTAAGGATTACCAGATACAAAATCCTAGAATTTTTGAAATGAAGTTTTCTCTCACTCACGTCATTTTCTGTACAACAGACTTTTTTCCAACCGGGTACCTCTCTTTTTTAGGCTTCCGTATTTCAAAAGGAAATAATGGAACTCATAGGATCACTTTGTCCATCTGTCTGTCTGTTGACAGACTGGAGACACTTTTTCTCAGTAACGCGTAGAGTTATCAAGTTGAAATTAATATCAAATACACATTATAAAACAATATCGAGAACCTTGTAAAAAGAATATCGCGATGAGACCCGTTCTCGATATTGTTTTATAATGTGTACAAATCGCGAAAGTTTAATAAGTTTAATATCAAATACGTAGGTTTATAGCCCCTTAGAGCTCTAAAAAAATTAAGCTTCTAAGTCCACGCCGAAAAAAATACGGCCATTTATTTATGCAACATTTTTGATACTCGCAAGTAAATCAAAACCTATACCGTTGATTTAGAATCATGAAATTTAGCAAGAAGCAAGGTCTTACAGCACAAGTAAAGGAAAAGTCCGAAAATTATTAATTTGTAATTTTATCACTTAAATTAGAAACTTAAAGCAGTTGAGGAATTGACCGTGACGTATATACAATATCAATGTATGGGAGAACATGTTTTTCAACTAAAATGTTAAGTTTTTTTGGGATAAATTATTTTCAACTACGGATCCGGATTCGGATTGTGCGTAGTCCGACACGCACTTAGCCGGTTTTTTTTAAGTTTATTTATTTTATACCAGTGTCAATTTTAATGATGACTTCTTTTCTTTCTCTCTTGTAGATTTAGTTTAACGATAAAAATACATACTTCTACAATGCTCTCTTTACTTGCACGTCTGATAGGTTTCCCCCAAATATTTCACAAGATATACAGTAGGCTTTTATTTTAGATACTTTTTAACCGACTTCCAAAAGGAGGAGGTTCTCAATTCGTCGGAATATTTTTTTTTTTTTTTTTATTTTTTTTTTTATGTATGTTCCCCGATTACTCGAAAATGGCTAAACCGATTTGGATTTTTCTTTTTTTGTTCGA
The DNA here is from genome assembly GCA_905163495.3 of Cosmia trapezina. Taxonomy (NCBI): domain Eukaryota; kingdom Metazoa; phylum Arthropoda; class Insecta; order Lepidoptera; family Noctuidae; genus Cosmia; species Cosmia trapezina. Next base: position 6,528,188 of record LR991027.1, on the reverse strand, counting down.
AAGGGTATACTTCCCAAGTGGTCCCATGATCATCAAATCAGGATCTGATGATGGGATCCCATGGAAATCGAGGGAAACCCTCAAATTTTATGGGCACACCTATATCGATTTCGGTATTTTTTATAGTAACTCGTGCATTTACTCTCGGAAAGTACCATTCGGTGAACTGGAACTGATGATGAAGACCACAGAGGGCCCTCGGAAATACTCAATTATATCTAAGTATATAACAGGTTGCGATTCGATTACTTTAATATGGTTTATGCTCGTCAAAATAATGGTAATGGTGACTTTACCATGAGCTCCATTTCTCCTGGTTCTTACTAGGAGAACTCCTCAACAATTAACGTCCCTGCATCGGGAAAAGCAACATTTTGTAAAACGTGATGAGCAGTTGACATTGGGTTATTGTAACTTAGATAAATTACAAACTGAACCACTAAAAAGTGAAAAATAAAAACTTTTTTACAAAAACAAAAACCGACTTCCAAAAAAAAACACTACAAAGTGAAAAATAACTTTAATTTCGGAAGTCGGTGGCAAAACACTAAAATAAAGATCCAAAGACACCGACTTCCGAAATTAAAGTTATTTTTCACTTTGTAGTGTTTTTTTTTGGAAGTCGGTTTTTGTTTTTGTAAAAAAGTTTTTAACAACAAATATTTTATAACCAGGAAAATTCCTGTTTCTTTTGCAAAACATCTAAGGAAAAACAGCCGTACTTTTTATGCTGTCATCGCAACATTTGCCACTAATCCTGAATAAAATCGAATGAAATACGACAGCAGCAACTAGGGTGCCAGGAAATAAGAGCACTTCGTCTGACGTTCACGACTTATCAGTCTTGCAGACGAATAGATTAGATTAAAATACCTGCAGAGTACTGCTGTGCATCGGAAATAAAAAGGGAAGTTTAGTTGATTTTTAACCATTTTTTTTTTCTTTATTTTTCATTCCGAATGCATTTAGATGCTCGCGTTTTACGTCCATTAGATTTAATTCGTTATTTTCAAAACCTTTACATTTTTTCCGATCACGAATCAATGTCGTGTCACCAGAGCATTGCTTTTGAACATAATTTCATACTGATTAGAAATAAATCTTTCAATTTTGTACATAGCACCAGTAACTATGAAATTAAAAATAAAACCGGCCAAGTGCGTGTCGGACAACGCACAACGAAGGGTTCCGTAGTTGAAAAGAATTTATCCCAAAAACAAACACAAAAAAAAACAGTTGAAAAACATGTTCTCCCATTGATATACGTCACGATCAATTCTCCAACACGGTTTAACTTAGTAATCACAAAAAAAATGTGATTAAATTACAAATTAACGATTTTCGGACTTTTTCCTTTAGGTACTTGTGCTGTGAAACTGACAGACCGACAGCCAGACAGACAGATAGAAAAAGGACCACGAAGTGATCCTATCAGGGTTCCGTTTTTTCCTTTTGAGGTACGAAACCCTAAAACACTAGTTTGTCGCAAAACCAGGCATATCATTAGACGCTTTTGAGCATTCTCGGAGCTCGGATCTTAAAACCTACGCTGATATTAGGAACAAACGTCATAGTCCCACAACTAAGGCTGTGCGTGCGCAGACCTGAGTCAAAACAGTGACTCTGTCCTTCTTCTTTTTACTATATCGATGGCAATCTAAAAAGAGTCTACCCATAATTTGGCTACAAGGTTGGCACCTTCAGTTAGCGTCCATCGGTTCCTGTAACTATTTTTTAATAGATTATCACTCTATGAAAACACTGACATGTCACGCACACTTACAACGAAAGACTACGTTCAGACGGCTATTTTTTTCTCATATACCGTACACGACATTTTATCGAATCGAGCAGTGACAGTAAAAACATAATTAAATTGTTTACATGCGCGAAAATATCGTGTTCGAGAAATATTTTTTCCGATGTTGTCATCGAGGAGGCCGCGTCTTGAAACGATTTTATCGAATACGACACGGAGTGGCGCTCATATTCATGTTGTCTCGTTCCCACGAACAAACTTGTCTCTCAGTTAGGTGGTAGCATAAACGAATTTTTCTTTCTTTCTTTCTGTTGTCTTTCTTCGTTGTACTTTTGTTGTATAGTCGCCGTTTAAACGTAGCCCATCAGTCTTAAAAACAATGTTTTGACAACTTTGACTTTAGGACTGTTTCGTTGGGAGTGCGTAACTCTGCTGTAAACACCGTTTTGACACGAGACATAACTGTTCTGTCTACGGCACACAAAAATTTGTCTTGGGTCTGCGCACAGTCTAAGCAACCTCTATTATTCCAACAAATATAACTCAAAAAGACCTCTTCAATCTCAGCCATAACAAATATTCGCCCACATACACTTTTAGCAAGAGGTTTTAGTATTGTTTGTGCAAAAATAGATCGGTAATAACCACAACAATAGCTTTGTGAATCTTTATTGACTTTCTGGAAATACGGGTTGATGACTCGTAGACATCGCCGGGGCCGTGTTGCTCTATGCTCGTAGACGTCTTTAGAATAGGTATTTTTTTTTAAATGCAAGGGACTGAGGACTCCTTTGTTCGGAGCATCATTTTGTATTTTTATTTCGGCTTCATTATCGGCGTATATTAATAGTTTGTGTGTGGAATAAAAATGCGTGGAAAACGTGGAAAACTTTGAATTTAATTTTTCTGTCACAGAACACAGCCGCTCGTAACAATCTTTTTTAACAGGAAGCCCCGCAACATAGACAAAACACCAAAAATAATAAATTTCCGTCTAGTGTTGCAAGTTTATACATAAAAAATATATTAAGTTACATTCACACGAGCGATATCCTTAAATTCTATTTTGTATGTTTAGATTGTTCTAAACATAATTGGGGCCGGCATTAATTTATTCTACAGGTAGTTGACAGAGCCGTTTAATTGACCTTCTGTATATTTTGTTTTTCATCATTACATCAGCAGCTCTTACCCTACCGTCTCTACCTGGGTATGTTTTTACAATACGACCCATTTTATATTCTAATGGAACAGCATTAAAATCTTTCACAATTACTAAGTCACCCTCTTTGAGGTTTGTTTGTGGATATTTCCACTTTGGACGGCTTTGAAGTTGTGTTAAATAATCATTAGACCATAATTTCCAAAATTGTTGTTTAAGTTTAGTGCAGAGATTCCAAAATTTTAAACGATTAACTGAAACCTCTGTTAAATCTACTTCAGGATAGCTAGCCAAAGCTGTTCCAATGAGGAAATGAGCAGGAGTTAAATACTCATTATCATTTGAGTTTGCGGAGAGTAGAGGCCTAGAGTTTAATATTCCTTCGATTTGAACAATGACTGTATAGAGCTCTTCAAAAGTTAAAGTTAAGTTGCCTACAACCCGCTTCAAGTGGTGTTTTACACTTTTTACACCTGCTTCCCACAATCCTCCAAACTCAGGTGAATAACTAGGTATAAATCTAAATTTTATATAGTGTTGGGTGCAAAACCTATCTAGAGTATCCCTGTGATTTTTGGAAGATTGTAGGTCATACAATTTTTTCATTACATTGGACGCTCCTTTAAAAGTTTTAGCGTTGTCACAAAATATGTTTGTGGGCATGCCACGCCTCGAAATAAATCGCTTGAGACATGCCAAAAAGGCTTCAGTTGTTAAGTCTGATACAAGCTCTACATGAATAGCTTTTATAGCAAAGCAGACGAAAAGCGCGATGTAACATTTCTTAACAATAGGCCTTCTAACCCTGGCTACCTTCATGTTGAAGGGTCCACAGAAGTCAACGCCGACATGCTGAAATGGCCTGGACGCTGTAATTCTTTCCTGTGGGAGGGAGCCCATCAACTGCTTAGCAGCCTCGGCTTTTATTCGGAAGCATTTGACGCATTTGCGCACCACTTTCTTGACCTCCCGGATACCATTGACAATTAAGTACCTTTGTGAAAGAGAACTCAATACTAATCTGGGGCCTGCATGTAAGAGACGCAAATGTTCACTTTCAATTAAGAGATTTGTTAAACGAGAGTTTTTCGGAAGAATAGTGGGATGTTTCTTATCGAAAGACATTTCCCTGGCATTATCGAGCCTACCTCCTACTCTTAGAACACCTATTTTGTCGAGGAAAGGAGAGAGACTTCCTATTCCTGTCTTAATAACTTTTCCAGCAGCAAGTGACTATACTTCTTTAGCAAAATGTTGCTTTTGAGTACAACGTGCAATAACTGACATAGAGTCGCGAAGCTCCTGAGGTGTTAAGTAACACTCTGTAATTTTATTTTTATTTTTTGAACAATTATTAAAGAATCTATAAATAAATCCTACTACTTTCTGTAATTTATACAAGTTTGAATATTTTTCAATCAAATTGATTGCAAATGATGGCTCTACCTGTGTTACATTACACGGTATCTCTTGCTCATCATTTTGATCTGTTTTTGTTAGTAAATCAGGCAATTTAAAATTTTCAGAACATGCATGTGTATATTGTTTATCTGCTAAGTAGGTTGGCCCATGCCACCACAAACTACTTTGTTGCAACTTGTGCGGCAAAACTCCCCTCGACAATAAATCAGCTGGGTTATCACTAGTTTTTACAAATCCCCATTGCTTCTGATCGGTCAGCTCTACAATTTGTTTGACTCTATTGTTGGCATAAATATTAGATTTCACATTGCCTGATTTGATCCAAGCTAACACTATTTGGGAGTCACTGTACAAAAATGTCTCTACTTGGGAAAACCTACCCTTCAGGACTCTACCAACCCTTTGTGCCAGCTGTGCCAAGAGGAGAGCACCATTGAGCTCTAGTTGTGGAATTGTGAGGCTTTTGCCTAATGGAGCAACACGTGACTTGGAGCAGAGTAATTCTGTTTGCACTGAACCATCATTTTTTATAATTCTTACATAAAGACAACAGCCAAAGGCTTTACATGACGCATCAGAATATCCTATCAACTCTACATTACAAATATCATTACTATTGACACATCTTTTCACTGTAATCTTATCCATAAGTTTTAACTTATTTAAGAAATTGTTCCAGTATATAAACTGTTCATTTGGAACTATAGCGTCCCATCCAATTTGCAAAGACCATAGCTCTTGCATAAATATTTTGGTTACCACTATAATTGGACCTACTAAACCGAGAGGGTCGAACATCTTCCCAATAAAGCTCAGTATTTTTCTTTTTGAATTTAACTTATGCCCTTCATCTATAATAGGGCTAGAAAAAGTGAATGTGTCTGAAGTGATGCCATACATTAAACCTAAAGTTTTGACCAGGTTATCTCCACTCATATCTACATTTTCAAACTGCCTTTGCTCATTTGGAATGTCTTTTATGACTTCCGGGTTGTTTGAGCACCATTTATGCAAGGAAAAACTACCCAACTTGAGAAGCTCTACCAATTGAGTTTTCAGTTCATGGACCTGGTCTACATTGTCTGATCCGCACAAGACGTCATCAACATAAGTGTTTTTGATCATGGCTTGAGCAGCCAGTGGGTAATTACTTTTGTACCGATAAGCTAATTCAAGTAGGCATCGAGTGGTCAAGAAAGTAGAGGCCTTTAAACCGTATGTTACAGTCTGAAGCTGTAAACAGCTGATAGGCTTCCTGGGATCATCTCGCCAAAGAATATTTTGAAGGCATGTTTGTGAACTATTTATGAAAACATTGCGAAATGCCTTTTGAATATCACAAATTAGTGTGAAAATGTAGGTCCTGAATAAAATTAAAATATCAAAAAGCTCACTCTGTACCACGGGGCCATTCAGCATGACGTCGTTGAGGGACACCTGGCTGCGCGACTTCATACTCCCGTCAAACACTACACGGAGTCGGGTTGTCTTACTTGCCTCGTTGATAACAGCATGATGCGCTAGAAAATAGACAGGATCTCTATCAATATCGTACTTCGCAAAATCCACCTTTTTGGCATGTCCCAGCTCTACATACTGATCTATGAACAATTTATACTGCTCTAATAACAAAGGATTTGATTTGAATTTTTTCTCTAACATTAGAAATCTTTGATAGGCAACTGAAAATGAGTCACCAAGCTGCAGTTCTTCCAGAGGAGTGATGAGAGGCATGTCAACATGAAAACGACTGTCTTTAAGACTCATTGATTTTTGAAAACTTTCTTCAGCCTTCTGAAACTCATCACTACTCTTCCCTGCAGGCTCTGGTAACTTTTCAGTCAACCAAAATTTTTCCATTATATTTTCTAACTTTTTCTCATTATGGATAGCACAATAATTAGAAACAATCTCAAAGGTTACATTACTTACTTCACTATTTTCAGACACCTTTTCAGGAAAATTGCCACCAACTACATACCCAAACAGGGTGTTTTGCAAAACCGGTCCATTTTGGATTTTTATACAACCATCTAATAAAACACTAAAATAAATATCCGCACCCAGCAACAAAGAAATTTCAGCTGGGATATTAAACTCATCATCTGAAAGTTTTACATTTTTAGGTAAATTCCAACCGGATACATTTATAAACTGTTGGGGCAAGTTTGAGGTTATTTTGTCAACTATGTGACATTTCAATTTTAATTTTACATTGTTGTGGCATGGAAGCACACTTATGTTTACAAGTTTGTCAATTTGTGTTGGTTTATTACCTATACCTATAATTCTATGGTGCTGATTTATAGCAATCAGCCCAAGTTTGTTTACAAGGCTTGTTGTAACAAAAGATGCCTGGCTGCCCGTATCAAGCAGTGCTCGGACAGAAATCTTTTGACCATTTTGATTTAGCAAATAAACTTTTACAGTTGGAAGCAAAACATTATTGGAAACAGGATTTGATACTAATGAAACTGCAGCCTCAATAGGACTGGCCGATTCTTCATGTAGCAATGTGTTGTGTCCTTGTTTACATATTTTACATTTAAAATTAAACTTACATTTTCCGCTGTGTTTCTTTAAACATGTAGTGCATAAATCATGGTCCCGCACAAATGTTTGGCGGTCCGCTAATGCTGCCGTTTTGAATTCCGGACAGCTGAAAATAGGATGGTCACTTTTAGTACAACATTTACACAACTTTTTGACTTGTGAGACAACATTGGTCACCTTTGATTGTGTAGATTTACAGAATCTACTTGTACTTTCATTGCAAGTACCTTTAGGGGGTGAACTATCTTCTAAGGCTATAGCGCGCTTTTCAAGAAAGTTCAAAAAATCTGCCATGGAAGGCATCTTTTCTATGTCCCTATCTAATTGATAAGCTCTGTTAGTGATTTGATCTAATTTTCTGGTTAAAATGGAAATCAGTAACATGTCCCATGTATTGATGGGCTGTTCAAGATTTTTCAATGCATGCAATTGTTGCTGCACTTCGGACACAAAAGACCTTATAGAGGCTGCAGTGCCTTTTTGCATTGTAGGCAAATCTATCAAAATACTGATATGATTTCCTATTAACCGCGCTTTGTTGTCAAAACGCTTTTCCAACAAATCTAATGCTTCCCTGTATGATTGATTTACTAGCGGCAAATTGACTATGACTGCCAAAGCATCATCTGTTACATATTTTCTTAAATAGAACAACTTTTGAACATTGGACAATGACCTGTTATTATCGATAACAGCTATAAACAAATCATAAAATGGTTTGAATTTGGTAAAATCTTTCCCATCATAGGGAGTTATTTCAATGTTTGGTAGTTTACAGGTTGAAACATTATGACATTCTGAGACAGATTTCTTGCCTATTTGTTTCAGAGAAGCATTGATTTTAGCAAGCACAGAATAATATTTTTCTTCTACTTGACCAACCTGTTCGGAGTCACTTTCGTCAATACTTAGGATATCCAATTGCACCGCCTCATAACTTTTGAGTGCACCGATCAGCTTTTCTTTGCGCGCCTCCAAAATATCCACAGTTGCAGACGCAAAACTTATGGGATCATCCACAAACGTTTCGATGCGCGTTATTGTAGCTTTGCACTGTGCACGAAGTATGCGATGTTTGCGCAATGCTTCCTTTGATTCCGCCATGGTAGTATTTTGCACAAAATATTTTGTTTGTATACAAACAAGCCGATTTCACGTTGACGTTGACACTGACAGCAGTCAGCAGTGACAGCTGAGTGAGTGACTGAGACACGATACGACCGACGTGAAGTTTGCACAATTCGTACGCGGGAAGTTGATCTAAGTACCAACCGTGACAATCCAATCCAATTTCAGATTTTGAAATGAGGGTGGTTGAAAATGGCAAACTTTTTCGTTCACAAAATCGCAAATCACACGATTTTTGATGATATTATGATGCTGCTTCTTGATGTTGCTTCTATTTTTCGTTCTATTATTGCATAGAACGAATTTGCGGGCCTCGTTCAACCTGCACTGGCCGGCAATGGCGACCTCGTATGGCGAGCCGTCCACAATCAACTCAAAACTCCACGATATCTCGCGAAAACTTTTCGGCACTGATTTTAAACACTCCACGAAGGACCACCGCACGCATGTGTGGAATAAAAATGCGTGGAAAACGTGGAAAACTTTGAATTTAATTTTTCTGTCACAGAACACAGCCGCTCGTAACAATCTTTTTTAACAGGAAGCCCCGCAACATAGACAAAACACCAAAAATAATAAATTTCCGTCTAGTGTTGCAAGTTTATACATAAAAAATATATTAAGTTACATTCACACGAGCGATATCCTTAAATTCTATTTTGTATGTTTAGATTGTTCTAAACAGTTTGTATATTTTCATTACCACCACCTTGAATTTTGACCGACCAAATTTTCACTAAAATTTAAGTAAAAAATAGTTGTTGTATTTTACAAGAACTTTAATGAAGGTTTTAGTATTAAGGATTTAGTAAGAAAAGATTTTAGTATTAAGTATAATTGTTTGTGAAAAAATATATCGAAAATAACCACAGCAATGGCTATATAAAGATAAGGGTTGATGACTTGGAGAAGCCCTTTGAATTGGTATACTCTTTCCAACCATTTATTTTAATGTTGACATAAGCACGTCTATGAAGTTCCATAATTATTGACAGGCAACCATAGACGAAAAAATACTTCATGGACGCTAAAGTAAAATAAATGTTAAAGATTCTAATTGCTTTTAAATGCAAGGGACTGAAGAGGATTCTTTTGTTCGGGGCATTCTTTGAAACTGAAAACAAAAATATGTTTCATGTTTTGCGCACGTGGAATTACATTCGTTTGTGTTTGAAAATTTAATAATAAAAAAACAGGAAAAATAATAATAAAGGTATTTAAATTGGTTAGAGTCTATCCTAAATGTGAAGTTATTGTACACTTTGATGTCTATGTTATTCTTAATAGTAAGTCTCCGTAAATAGCCTGAATTTCAGACCACCAAATAAACCTTCTGGCCTTCACCTCTCTAAAAATAGGTATGGCGACAGCCCCATTACTGATTTTATTATGTCACTTATTTGGAGTCCGAGGGTTACGAGCTGATATTATGATACCTATCCAACATATATGCACCTTAACGGTGAGTTGCAGAAACGAACTTTACTTTAATGGAGACTTTAAATTGATGTTGTTACTTCCTTTTTTATCTATTTGTCTTTATAAATAAAAAGAGAAGTCCTGACTGACTGACTGATTGACTGACTCATCAACGCCGAGCCTAAAACCCTTGGACCTAGAAAGCTGAAATTTTGCACAGAGGTTCCCTTTATAATATAGACAAGGAATAAGGAAGGAATTCCCAGTAGTGTGATCCCGTGGGATATTTCCGACATCCACGCGGGCGGAGCCCGCTTTTTTTTTTTTTAAATTATTGTACCATTAAACCAGAGATGGTTTGTATTGGTACTCACGGTGGTATTGTGGTTGTAAAACGTAAAACGATAGGACAAAAATTTTGGTCATGGGCCCTCGTATGTACCATTTTGGTGATCACTCACAGAAATGCAAAGCCCACCTTACGCCTCACGGGCTGTACAAGTGTATACCCTAACATCCGATCTCTGAAATGACAACTTTAAATAAATAAAATAAAAAATGTTTATTGAAGAAAAGCCAAAGTAGGTACTCACTAAAACAATGTTATATTTATAGCTAGGTGGCTATGCTATGCACAATACATTGAAACCCTGATCTCTAAACTAGGGATATCCCTGTATCTTAGAGATCAGTGTCCCTCCGCAGCAAAGTCACAAGCCATTACATGTAACTCATTGGTACAAAGTATTTCTTTACATATTTAAATAAAGAGAAAAAAAAAAACGATAATAAAAACCCTTATTCTCATTTACAATTTTGTGCAAGTGTGGGAGTGTGGGGTGAGTGTTTATGTATGTGTGGGGTGAGTGTGTATGTGTGTGTGGGGGTGTAGGTGTGCATGCGTGAAAAGTGGGTTTGCGTGTGTGATAGGGGAATATGTATAAGTGCAGGTATGCTTAATTTGAAATAAAAGTCATAAAATTTTATGGTAGATGGCCTAAAAGAACTTACTTTAAGTTGAGTAAGTACTTGTCAAACTCTACTTTAGCATTACATGGTGAAAGCCGGTGATTTTATTTATTTATTTATTTAAGCCTTCTTAATTCCTTAGTTACAATAATAATGTTTTTTTTTTTTTTTTTTTTACATAATTTTAACTAAGGACCTCTCGACGAGTATAGGCCTCCTCCATCTCATTCCACTTTTTCCTATCTTGGGCTGTTCTCATCCAGTCGTTGTTTGCGAATTTTATAAGTTCATCTTCCCATCTTTCCAGGGGGCGACCTCTTTTCCTTTTTCCGAGGGGGCCAGCCCATGTGGTAATTTTTCTAGTCCATCTCTCTTTACCCTGTCGTGCAATGTGACCAGCCCACTTCCATTTAAGCATCTTGCAGTGGGTTAGCGCATCAATAACTTTTGTCCTTTCTCTTATTTCGCTGTGTCGTGTCTTGTTCCTGAGTTTCAAGTTAAGAATGCTTCTCTCCATGGCTCTTTGGCATTTTTCAATTTTATCTTTAGTGTGCGTATTATAAATCCAGGTTTGACTTGCATATGAGAGGCAAGGTAAAAGACATGAGTCTAAGACTTTCTTTTTTAATCTTAAAGGTAGATCAGATTTTAAAACTTCTTTGTGGCTCCAGAACTTGTTCCATGTCATTTTTATACGTCTCTTTAATTCGTCACGATGTCTTGATTTTGAGAAAGATATTTGTTTGCCTAAATATATGTATTCATGAACATATTCCAACTGTCGACTCTCCACAAATATGGGTCTTTGAGTTTTGTTACACATGATTTTAGTTTTTTCGATATTTAGTTCTAGACCAATATTGCGACTGACGTAGTTAAGTTCATTGATCATTTCTTCAAGTTGTGATGCGGTTTCTGAGAACAAAACGATGTCATCTGCGAAACGTAGGTTGCTAATGTAACTTCCTTTAATATTTATACCTTTTTTTGACCAATTAAGTTGTTTCATGATGTCTTGTAAAACAGTTATAAATATTGTAGGGGATAAGGGGTCGCCTTGTCTTACACCTCTGCAGATGACTATTTCGGGGCCAGTTTTATCTAATTTCACTCGGCTAATGCTTTTTTTGTAGATGTCTTGTATAAGTTCAATTGTTTCTAATGGTATATTACATTCGTGTAGAGCTTTCCATATGCTAGCGTGGGAAATTGAATCAAAAGCTTTGGCATAGTCGATGAATGCACAGTATAAGGGACGTCTTTGTTCTTCGTATTTTTCTATTATTTGCTCTAGAACGTGAATATGGTCCATTGTTGAGAAAGATTTCCTGAACCCGGCCTGTTCTACTGGTTGGAATTTTTCAGTGATTTCAGATAGGCGTCGTTCTAGACATGAGGCGAATAACTTGTACAGGCATGGTTGTAGGCTTATTGGTCGGTAGTTTGCAATATTTGCAGGATCTCCTTTTTTATAAAGTAAAATGATGTCAGATTTGGCCCATTCCTTTGGAACCTGTCTAGAGTCTAGTGCTTCATTAAAAAGTGCTGTTAAATAGGGTGTCAGTACATATCTTCCTGCTATGATTATTTCGTTGGGTATGTTGTCAGGACCACTACTTTTACCTTTCTTTAGGGATTCAATTTTCATAAGGATTTCGTTAGTTGTGAATCTTTGAAGGGGTGGTGGATGAGAAGATGGTCCGTTTCTTGATGTTTCACATAAATAGTTATTTGAAGAGTTGTCTTTGCTAGAATATAAATCCTTGTAGAAGTTAGTGGCTGTCTCTATTATTTTTGACCTCGAGGATATTTTTCTATCAGACGATTTTTCCTTCACAGTCGGGATCCAAGTTTTTGTCAAATTTAGCTCTTTGTATCCTTTCTTTAGACTTCCGGTGTCAGATAAATGCTTTTCTATTATCTTCAGTCTGTGGGCTTCGTACTCTTTCTTGATTCTCTTGTGTATACTTTTATATAGGTTACTAAGTTCCTGTTTTTCTTCTTTTGTTCGTGCTTTATTATTTTGTAGATCTTTCCTCCGGTTCAATAGTAGTCTTGTGTCTTCGGATATAATTTGTCTTGATTTGTTTATTGTTTTTTTTTTAATAGTATTTATGGATTCAGTGATAGCTTTTTTTATATTTGAATAATATATTTCTATATTTGCGCATGTCGATAGCTCAGTCTCTTCTAATCTCTGTTTTAGATTTGCCCGGAATAGGTTTTCATCATCTATTGTTTTCAAAGTGTAGTTTGTTAGGTTATATTTTACTCTACATTTTTTGGTTGTTGATATTTGGAACTTACTTCTTATAAGGCGGTGGTCACTTGGGAAATTGAGTTGGCTTAGAATATCTATGTTCGTAAATTTTTCTTTTTTGTTAGACATAATATAGTCGAGTTGATATTTAGTTTCTTTAGGTGAACTCCATGTCCACATATTTTTAGTATTTTTTTTGAACATGCTATTGATTACAGTTAGATTATTCTGAAGAGCAAATTGTACTAGTTTTTCGCCTCTTGTATTGCGGTTGCCATAACAGTATAATCCTAGTGCTCTTTCTTCCTCTGGCTGTCGTTGTCCAATGCAAGCGTTGAAGTCGCCCATTATGATGACATTGTTGTAGCTTTTTTCTAGAGCCTCTTGTAGCTGGTCGTAGAAGATGTCAGACTCATCATCGCTCGCAGTGCTAGTAGGCGCATAAACTTGTATAATAGAGATATGTATACTGTCTAATTTTAAATTTAATATACATGTTCTTTCTGAGATTGCAATGAAGCTGTCTATGTTTTCTTTAAGATGTTTTTTCAGCAGAAAACCCACACCGTGACGGCCTTTGGTTTCACCATAGTGGCAGAATATATGATCATTGTCTTCCAGTATTTTGTAGCCTGTTCTGCGTACCTCGGCGAGTCCAATAACATCATAGTTTATTTTTGAGATAGCGTCTTTGAACTCTAAAAGCCTTTCGTTAGACAGCAGGGATCGTGTATTGTATGTACATATGTAAAGTGAGTTGAGTGGAGGGTTGTGGTCGTTAGTCCCCGCGGTGACCGGCCGTATTGGGGGCTGTTGTGGAGAGGTCGCTTTATATCAATACTTTTTATTCAGGTTTGGTTGTGGAGGCACAGTAGAGTGGTTATCTATGTGCGTGGGAATTGAAGGCAAGTCCTTGTTCTGGTTAGGGTTTTTTAGCATGTATTGCTGGATTTTTGCATTCTGTCTTTTCGGAGGGTTTTGTGTAGTATTTTTTGTCAAGGATTCGTTGGTGTTCCCTGGGGATTCGGATAGGTTCCTTTTATTACGATTAGATTCCTGGAGTTGTTGATTTCCTTGTTCTTCAGGAATAATAATAAGTTTATTGTATTTTATGAAAGCCTTACGACCTTTGTCCCTTTCTTCCTTTAGTTGGGCGCTTAATTTCTTGCGCTCTTCTAGTATTTCCCGGGGGAAGTCTTCTTTAATGTAATATGGTGTATCGTTGAGTTTTTTCTTGTTTTTTAGTATGTTGATTTTTATGCCCAGCGTGGTAAGGGTTACAACAATAGGTCTTATTTTTCCGTCGTCTTTTTTCCCCAAGCGCCGTGCTTCTTCTATGCTGGTTTCACTGTAGTTTAAACCCATTTTTTGTTTTAAAATATTTAGTATGTTTTGCTGTAGATCAAAATAGTTTCTTTCGCCTTCTTCAATCCCGAAGAAAATTAAATTCTTTTTCCTAATTGCTCGTTCTAGCTGTTGTATGCGCTGGCTCTGGTCGTCCACAGATTTTTGAAGAGTATTGTATTTAAGTTCCATGTATGCGAATTTTTCATCAATATTGTTATTTATAGTCTGTGGGATGCTTTGTTTCATATCGCGTATTTCGGTGGTTTGTTCGTCGAACTTTGTTTGTAGATTTCTAATTAGTTTTGTAAGCTCCTCCATTGCAATGATGTTCTCTTATTTTCGTTACCAGTAATTTTGTTTGATAATCACGCTCTCTCACGGTGAGTAGCTGAACGTACGTTGAACGTAAGTTGGTGACGATAAGGTTTCGATTTATCTGGTTGTCTTGTTTGTTCCGCCACTCTACGCGAGATGGCGCTGATCCCAACTTAAATGAGGATGATATCGTACGTTTTATGTCTGGTGCGTGTTTTAGGTTATATCAAATCTAACTTTATGATAGATGTAGATACACACTTCACTAGCCGTAATTAAGTTGGTTTTCCAAACGTTTTTGTTTAAATCACTGATTGTATGTAACTGACTTTGTAATGGCACTTTGATGATAAATGGTTATAAGTCTGGTGCGTGTTTTAGGTTATATCAAGTCTAACTTTATGATAGATGTAGGACACACACCTCACTGGCCGTAATTAAGTTGGTTTTCCAAACGTTTTTGTTTAAATCACTGATTGTAACCGTCTTTGTAATTGCACTTTGATCATAAATGGTTCCAAAAGTGTCAGCACTATTTTGTGGTTTTTAGCAAAGTTCTGTAGTTTCCGTTGTCACTTATACACTTTGACTTTGAATTTTGCCACTATACAACTTTTTAGATACAACTCAACATTTATAACGCAGTATTTTTATTTATATTAAGATAAATAACACAGAGTCGATGTGAACGTAAACACTCACTAGCGTCCTCCGGCCGCTAGTGAGTGTTTACGGCCGGTGATATTCAAAATAAACAAAAACATGCCAACAAGAATTGTTTCCCAGAAAGGTTGGGCAGAGGTGTAGGTACGTATAATACACCCACATTGCGTCAGTTATGTTTAAGTCCCATAGGGGGCGAGCCTATTGCCATAAACCGGGCACAAATCTAGACTTCGAGCTGCTACTGAGAAACTCCAGTCAGAAAAACCCAATAACACTTTGCCCGACGCCCGACAAGGCAGTCAAATTCAAAATAATATCTATGAAAAAATGTAAGATATTTTGAATTTCGCAGGCTACATCGAAGAAATTAACAGAAAAAACAATTTCATGTTTGGCAAGTTTCCAAATTCAAATTCTCAATTCAGAAACCGGATTTTTGTCACTGATTTTGTTCTCCTATTGGTACTGTGCACAAACGCCAGGCTTTTCCAATTTCGAAACAATTTTGCTTGCAAGCTGCAATTGTAGGACAAACAGAGGACCATAGGGGCAGGGTGAATTAGTGAATACAAAAAGCAGGCCGATCTTACATTACGATACTTACAGACGACTAGATCGTCAGTGCCAAAAATAAGTCGCCGAGAAGTATCTTACATATATTTGTATGGTGAGTCCAGTATCGTATCTTGCGAATATCGTAATGTAATAACGGCCTAAGGTGTAAAGGCGTCCATTTTGCCGATAGTGCTTACCATCTAGTTACTTATTTGCAACTAAAACCTCCCTAGCACATGATAATGTATATTTACTGTAGTGAATATACGTAAGATGAATTGCCTAGAAGTTAACCTTATCTGCCCTCTGCAGACGACCTCTTCAGTATACAAAGGTGCACCCTCACTGAGCAACGTAAACAAGGGTTATTTTACAGAACGCTAGAAGTAGAGTTATGAGCAAAGATGTCTGGTCGTGAAGTGCATTAAGCTGCTGAGTATACCAAACACTAGAGCGATAACTTGAATTTGATAATAGAATTTATCAAGCAAAGGGCATGACATGTATATTTTAGCGACATTTTATATGGTTGTTCTGGAGATGAATGGCAATCTTCTTCGATATTAATTAGGGGTTTAATTAATGATTTTAGGTTTTTACAAAATTAGCGATGTTCCATGTGCGTGTACTCGTATGTCGAGCGATTCATTGAATTCGACGGCTGCCCTGCGCGCGGTGGAATTCGGTACCGCGCCCCGCACTCCTCCCTTCTGCCGTCCAGTAGTAGTGAACTCGGCGCTCATGGTGACGATGCGTAGACAATGGTATTAAACGCGGTTTTTGGTTTAAATAATTTTAAAGTAAAGTCATACCAATTTAGTTGTGAAAAAGAAAAATGTAGTACAAAATAATCATTTCGCAGTCGATTCTGGAAAGATTTGAAAGTACAAAAAATTGGTAGTAGTAATTATTTTAGTAGGTAAAATAATAATAGTTACCTACTGTAGTAAGTAAGTAAAATAAGGTAATTTAAGGAGCTCATGGATAAGTAATAACAGCCATACTGGTCGAGACTCCTCCGTGCCTCGGAAAGCACGTTAAGCCGTCGTCGGTCCAGGCTGTCTTCGTGGATCTTTGACAGTCGTTACGGGTCGTCAGTAGCCCGAAACTTTGACAACCAGTCTTACCAAGAGGCATCGTATTACCCAGTAACTTTTTTTTTTTTTTTTATTTTTTTTTTTATTTAACGTTTACACAAAAGAATACAGAATTATACATACAAATAGCAACCAAAAACCACTAAGGTTTAAACTTGTGCTATCATGCTTGTGCTATCTCAATATCGAACTGTATAATGATGCATTTCGTTATTGATATCGATACAATACATACAACTGTGTTGTAGACGTCATATAGGCAGTCGCTCCATGTAAAATACTGGCTTCCAGTCTAACTGTATGCAACAGAATACCAATTCAGTAGCATCCGGATAGACTGGAGGCCGACCCCAACATAGTTGGGAAAAGGCTATGCAGAGAGAGAGTAGGTAAAATATCGTCGGTTCAGTTACAAGCCTTAAAAATCTAGCTAAATCTCAGGTCATAAGCACAGCAGAAAGATAATATGTGATTGCAGCCGACTGTACTTACTGACGAAACCTATTAAACTTACCTTAAGTTGGTACAAAGTTGCGGATTAGGTGTCAAGTGACCCGGAACGGTTCACAGATATAAACATACTGCCTTCATGAAGTTATGGAAACAGTCATCTTTCGAAAGATGGCGGAAAGAAAATGGATTTTAAATAACATCAGGAAAGGTCAGGTGCGTAGTACTCGCAACCGGCGTGCGTATATGACCAGAGGGCTTAGTGCGAGTTTTTATACTTACTCAATCACGTTAACGTAAACGTCAGTTTGTACTAAAAATGAATGAGCGCCGCCTGGTGACTATAATGGGAAACACAATTATTCCATACGAATTGACATAAGGTAACGATAACGTGAACGCGATCGAGTAAGTATAAAAACTCGCACTAAGGCAACTGAGGGCTTAGTGCGAGTTTTTATACTACTCGATCGCTACCTTCTCCTTCTACTATCTACTACCTTAAAATTTTTAAGACAGGGGTTTCAGTCCCTGTTGCAAAAAAAATATTAATAGTTTTATTTCTTTCTTATTTGCAAAATAGTTGGGTAAACGTCATCTAAAACTATTCTAAATTTCAAGTTGATAGCATTAGTGGTTCTTGAGATATGCAGCTGTGACAGACAGACAGACAGACAGACTGAGTCACACCATAAGGGTTCCTTTTTTACCATTTTGGTACGGAACCCTAAAAACAAGTGAGAAGAAGTGATGCGAAGTGAGAGTGAATAGCGATGTGAGATGCGAGTTGTTGTTTGAATTTTACAGAATCGACGTACAGGTGGCGTTCTGTAGTTTCTGCCTACCCCCATGAGAAGAAGGCGTTAGTTTATGTATGTGTGTGTTGTATATTGAAAAATTGAGAAATCGAATTACAGTTATCTATTTATTTACTTATTAGTCTCTAGTTTATTATCTTATTCACTGAAGTGAACAAGTAGCTGCTCTAATAACAATTTAATAAATTAAGTGTGTATTAAAATTGAGAAATCTAATTACAGTTATCTATTTATTTACTTATTAGTCTCTAGTTTATTATCTTATTCACTGAAGTGATCAAGTAGCTGCTCTAATAACAATTTAATAAATTAAGTGTGTATTAAAATTGAGAAATCTAATTACAGTTATCTATTTATTTACTTATTAGTCTCTAGTTTATTATCTTATTCACTGAAGTGAACAAGTAGCTGCTCTAATAACAATTTAATAAATTAAGTGTGTATTAAAATTGAGAAATCTAATTACAGTTATCTATTTATTTACTTATTAGTCTCTAGTTTATTATCTTATTCACTGAAGTGAACAAGTAGCTGCTCTAATAATAATTTAATAAATTAAGTGTGTATTAAAATTGAGAAATCGAATTACAGTTATCTATTTATTTACTTATTAGTCTCTAGTTTATTATCTTATTCACTGAAGTGAACAAGTAGCTGCTCTAATAACAATTTAATAAATTAAGTGTGTATTAAAATTGAGAAATCTAATTACAGTTATCTATTTATTTACTTATTAGTCTCTAGTTTATTATCTTATTCACTGAAGTGATCAAGTAGCTGCTCTAATAACAATTTAATAAATTAAGTGTGTATTAAAATTGAGAAATCTAATTACAGTTATCTATTTATTTACTTATTAGTCTCTAGTTTATTATCTTATTCACTGAAGTGAACAAGTAGCTGCTCTAATAACAATTTAATAAATTAAGTGTGTATTAAAATTGAGAAATCTAATTACAGTTATCTATTTATTAACCGACTTCCAAAAGGAGGAGGTTCTCAATTCGTCGGAACCTTTTTTTTTTTATTTTTTTTTTTTATGTATGTTCCCCGATTACTCGAAAATGGCTAGACCGATTTGGATTTTTCTTTTTTTGTTCGAAAGGGTATACGTCCCAAGTGGTCCGATGATCATCAAGTCAGGATCTGATGATGGGATCCCATGGAAATCGAGGGAAACCCTCAAATTTTATGGGCACACCTATATCGATCTCGGTATTTTTATAGTAACTCGTGCATTTGCTTTCGGAAAGTACCATTCGGTGAACTGGAACTGATGATGTAGACCACAGAGGGCCATCGGAAATACTCAATTATATCTAAGTATATAACCGGTTAGGTTGCGATTCGATTACTTTAATATGGTTTATGCTCGTTAAAATAATGGTAATGGTGACTTCACCATGAGCTCCATTTCTCCTGGTTCTTACTAGGAGAACTCCTCAACAATTAACGTCCCTGCATCGGGAAAAGCAACATTTTGTAAAACGATGAGCAGTTGACATTGGGTTATTGTAACTTAGATAAATTACAAACTGAACCACTAAAAAGTGAAAAATAAAAACATTTTTACAAAAACAAAAACCGACTTCCAAAAAAAAACACTACAAAGTGAAAAATAACTTTAATTTCGGAAGTCGGTGGCAAAAAACTAAAATACAGATCCAAAGACACCGACTTCCGAAATTAAAGTTATTTTTCACTTTGTAGTGTTTTTTTTTGGAAGTCGGTTTTTGTTTTTGTAAAAATGTTTTTTTTACTTATTAGTCTCTAGTTTATTATCTTATTCACTGAAGTGAACAAGTAGCTGCTTTAATAACAATTTAATAAATTAAGTGTGTATTAAAATTGAGAAATCTAATTACAGTTATCTATTTATTTACTTATTAGTCTCTAGTTTATTATCTTATTCACTGAAGTAAACAAGTAGCTGCTCTAATAACAATTTAATAAATTAAGTGTGTATTAAAATTGAGAAATCTAATTACAGTTATCTATTTATTTACTTATTAGTCTCTAGTTTATTATCTTATTCACTGAAGTGAACAAGTAGCTGCTCTATTAACAATTTAATAAATTAAGTGTGTATTAAAATTGAGAAATCTAATTACAGTTATCTATTTATTTACTTATTAGTCTCTAGTTTATTATCTTATTCACTGAAGTGAACAAGTAGCTGGTCTAATAATAATTTAATAAATTAAGTGTGTATTAAAATTGAGAAATCTAATTACAGTTATCTATTTATTTACTTATTAGTCTCTAGTTTATTATCTTATTCACTGAAGTGAACAAGTAGCTGCTCTAATAACAATTTAATAAATTAAGTGTGTATTAAAATTGAGAAATCTAATTACAGTTATCTATTTATTTACTTATTAGTCTCTAGTTTATTATCTTATTCACTGAAGTGAACAAGTAGCTGCTCTAATAACAATTTAATAAATTAAGTGTGTATTAAAATTGAGAAATCTAATTACAGTTATCTATTTATTTACTTATTAGTCTCTAGTTTATTATCTTATTCACTGAAGTGAACAAGTAGCTGCTCTAATAACAATTTAATAAATTAAGTGCGTATTAAAATTGAGAAATCTAATTACAGTTATCTATTTATTTACTTATTAGTCTCTGGTTTATTATCTTATTCACTGAAGTGAACAAGTAGCTGCTCTAATAACAATTTAATAAATTAAGTGTGTATTAAAACTTTACGTTACTATTATTAAGTTATTTTCGCCTAAATATTTCGGAGCTTATAAAATTAATGTTTAGTAACCGTCTCAAATGAAATTTAGCTATAGATAAGTTTATTACTCTCCATTAATATCCGTTTTGTTAACAAAACATATTTAATGTTATAGGCATAGACTTATAAAAAAAGATGGACTCCGCGCCACGCATATCGAAAGTGAAGCACCCTACCGATCTATGTGTGCGTGATTTGAGTACCTGCAAAGACGCCTTCGCTCGTGTCACGTAATGGCGGCCGGTCGGCATACTATGATGTAAATGTGTGCGCGAGGCGTGTTTGTACAAACGGACCCGTCATACTTACTGTGCTTCACTTTCGATATGCGTGGCGCGGAGTCCATCTTTTTTTATAAGTCTATGGTTATAGGCTATTTAAATCACGCTGCGACCCTTAGGAGACGAGTTCGGAAGTAGCTTCTGCTGTAGTAAAAATATCTATTAGCTAGAAAGTAAGGTGGTAGCCTGGCTGACTGCATAGGCTGCAATATTGCAAGGTTTTTGCTGTAATTAAAACGTTAGTGAGCTTACAAAAGCATATAGAACCTCCCACCGGTTAAAATGACAAATTTCCCATCCCCCATTTCACACCTTTAGGGGGTGATTTTGTAAATCCTGCCTTGTGCTCGCCATCGTTACAAAACAAAACTTGTGCAAAATTTCATGCTTCTATCAGCGGTTTAGGCGTTGTGTTGTCTGTTTAACGTATTTCTTACTAGCTTTCACCCGCGGCTTCGCCTGCGTATATGTCAATAAAAAATAACCTATGTCCTTTTCCAGGTCATGGTGTGACAAATTTAATCCAAATCCGTCTAGCCGTTTTAACGTGTAAGCGTTACAAACAAACAACCTCACTTTCGCATTTTATAATATTAGTTTGGATTAATGTTACTGTTTCCGTTCTTACTATTTAAGGCCCTGGTTCCAAGCTTGGTTTAGCTCGGTGTGTAAGTGAAATGGCTTTATGGCTGTCTAGTTCGACGCACGAGATAGAAGATTCTCACGCGCACCGGAATGATGTCGTAAAAGTGCAAATAAAATCGTATAAAATTAGAAATTAACTATTTAATCAAAAGTAATCCATCACTGGATGCAGAATTTGACATTTCATGGTATATTTTTAATTATAATTATAATTGCTAATGAAGGTATAAACAGCTTTTAAAGATTATTAGGAGGTACGTTTAAAGATTTTTTTGGTGCATTAAAGTATGTTTAATTATGTTTTAGCTTCCATCACTGTATGCGAAAAGGACTTGAAAATATCATATTTTTTTACATGTCAAAATTATTTACGGTTTGTGAGATACACAGCTTTAAAAAACCACCTTTTTGATCGTTTTTAGGAAATCTGCGCCTTAAAAATACACAAACCAGTTATCATCATCCACAGCCCGACTTCACCCACTGCTGGCTATTGCCCTCTCTTTTCTTGAGCCGATCCCCACGCTCCTGTGCCAGCCTCATCCAGGTTTTACTCGCGATGGCAACAATGTCGTCCGCCCGTCTCGCTGTCAGACGACCGACATCTCGTCTTCCAGTCCTTGGACGCCATTCTGTCACAGCCTTACTGCACCTGTCATCACTGCGCCTTGCCAGATGTCCTAACCAATAGGAATGATGACTCAATTTTTTTTTCTCCTTCATTTAGATTATTGTAAAATATTCGACACGTATTTTTTATTTTTTACGTAATCAAAAGACGGCTATACATTGAGTTACAATGGCATGACGTCACGCCTAGCTAGATTTTATACGTAGAAGTGACGTAGCGAGCCGCCACTCCCTAACTTTAATGCGTGTTATCTAAGTAGTTTTTTAGGGTTCCCTACCAAAATGGTAAAAAAGGAACCCTTATGGTGTCACTCAGTCTGTCTGTCTTTCTGTCTGTCACAGCTGTATATGTCAAGAACTACTAATGCTATCAACCTGAAATTTGAAACAGTTTTAAATGACGTTTACCCAACTATTTTGCAAATAAGAAAGAAGTAAAAATATTTATATTTTTTTTGCATTAGGGACTGAAAGGGGGTCTTAAAAATTCAAAGTGGGGCGACTAGGGCCTGTGGGGTATCATATGAAAGAACGTTGTTTGCACATTCTCAAACTTTTTTTTTTTTTTTAACCCGCATAGTTTTTGGCTTTTGATGAAAAATGTAAAAAAAAATACCGTTCCACCCCTTTATCTCCGAAGTTTGCAAAGAGAAAAATTTGAAATTATTCTATGTGATAGAAGTTTATGTAAAGATTACAGGAAAAATAAAACCATGTCTCTACATAGCACACTTTTTCTGAAATCGGAACGGAACCCTCGGTGCGCGAGTCCGACTCGCTCTTGACCGGTTTTTTTAATATGATAAAGCAAAAAACACGTGTCCAATATGTTTTTATTTTCTGACTGATGGACTAAATAGAATTTCTTTATATTGTACCTACTGGTAACAATAACGGTCACCAACACATATTCTGAGCTAGCTTTACCAGAAATGTTGTTAAAACAACTAGTCTCTTACGAGAAATCATATTAAACGACATTTCAGTAATAAATAACTGATGAACTGAGACTATAGTTTGTGCGACATTTGCGCTCAGTTTACAAACTAAACCAGCGGTTAACTTAACCCGATGCTAACCAGCTGCAAATTAATTGCTAGCCAATATCCTGACACTGATTTATAACTTAAGTATGAAGGGCTTAACTTATAGAAAATGTAAGATTTTATCAAAAGAAACCAATTTTCAACTGAAGTAAACAAAAACATGACAGATGAATGATTATTTCAAATTAATTTTAAAACTAGTATCTCTTTGAGTGCCTCTTTTTAGGGTTCCGTACCAAAATGGTAAAAAAGGAACCCTTATGGTGTGACTCAGTCTGTCTGTCTGTCTGTCTGTCTGTCACAGCTGGATATCTCAAGAACTACTAATGCTATCAACTTGAAATTTAGAACAGTTTTAGATGACCTTTACCCAACTATTTTGCAAATAAGAAAGAATTAAAAATATTTATATTTTTTTTGTAACAGGGACTGAAAGGGGGTCTTAAAAATTCAAAGTGAGGTTACTAGGGCATGTGGGGTATCATATGAAAGAGCGCTGCTTGCACATTCTTAAATTATTTTTTTTTTTTTTTTAGGCTGCATAGTTTTCTACTTTTGATGAAAAATGTAAAAAAAAATACCGTTCCCCTTATCTCCGAAGTTTGCAAAGATAAAAATCTGAAATTATTCTATGTGATAGAAGTTTATATAGAGATTACAGGAAAAATAAAACCATGTCTCTACATAGCACACTTTTTCAGAAATCGGAACGAAACCCTCGGTGCGCGAGTCCGACTCTCTCTTGACCGGTTTTTTTTATTTTGAACTTACTTTATTTCTGGTTTTAGTCAACAATACATTCTACTATAGTGAGAGCGTATTCACTAAATAAGAAAAAAAACCGGTCAAGAGCGAGTCGGACTCGCGCACCGAAGGTTCCGTTCTGATTTCCGACAAAAAAAAACTTTTTAAGGTTTACTTACAAACAGGCTCTGTTACCACTGTTACAGGTTGTATAATAAAGGCTTGGCATATTCACTCCCCTACACCTCCCAGACATTAACTAAAAGCGACGTCGGTAAATCGATAACCGACACTCAATTCAGTTTGCAAGAGAAACCCATCAGAAAGATACTAGCTTTAATTACTGGGGTGCCAGAATTGATCACTTTCAAAATTGTTGTATAAACTCTATTCGCTAACGATATTAGTTTAGGCTAGATGGTGTTTGTGGGGACTACAGGACCTAAACGCAAGTTTTATAATAGCTAAAAGTATATGATCCACTGCAGTAAACAAAATCAGAAAAATATGTGATATTCTTCAGGATATATGCTAGTTATATAGTGTGTTGAAAAAATAATACAACAAATTTTATTACGACAGAAAGAAATCTCGAACATGCGTCTAAAAAATATACAGATTTTTTGTCAGATTATTCTACAAGCAACATGTTAATGTAATAGTGTTTTTCTAGTCCAATCAATAGATTTTTTGTAAAAAGATTATTGCTTCATAGCTTTATAAATAAAAAGAGATGTCCTAACAGATTGACTGACACATCAACGCCCAGCCCAAACTCTTGAACCAAGAAAACTGAAATTTTACACAGAAATTCCCTTTAATGTAAACAAGGAATAAGGAAAGATTTCCCGGTAGCACGTTCCCGTGGGATATTTTCCGACATCCACGCAGGTGAAGCCATGCGGGAAGAGTTACTTTTGTAATAAATTACCAGCGTTGTGTCATCGCATTTCTCTTTCTTTTGTATGCAATCCGACAGCGACCGCGCTTAGCTGTTGTCAGCCTCTTAATAAGTAGAATAAAGGGGGCTTACTGTAACCTCTTATAGCAGGGCAGAAGTTGAACGTTTCCGGTCGTATATAGCTCCGTCTCTCTCTCTCTCTCACTGGAAATGTTCAGCTTCTGCCCTGCTGTAAGAGCTCATAGCACAGATTAATACAGATGGAACACTCCGCAAAATCATATAAATAAAAAGCGACTCTTGCTACGACACAATAAAGCAGTTCGCACAACGTTCATTACCTACAGTTATATTCAACTACAAGTTGCCTCTCTTTCTATCGCGTAACTCTTATACTTTCTGACCTACTGAATTAGCCCGCGAATGGGTCCCGCCGCGTACTTGTAGCTTCATACCTAAACTGCAGAGTGCCTCTCTTTCTATCGCGTAACTCTTATACTTTCTGACCTACTAAATTAGCCCCGCGAATGGGTCCCGCCGCGTACTTGTAGCTTCATACCTAAACTGCGGAGTGCCTCTCTTTCTATCGCGAAACTCTTGTACCTTCTGACCTAAATTAGCACCGCGGATGGGGCCGGCCGCGTACTTGTAGCTTCACCTTCCTAAAATTCGGCGAAACTGAGTAACTTTGTAACCATCTTTTACAGTAACTAAAGCATCTTTCTGATAGGAAAAATTCACAGTAATCTACAATAAATAAGAAGTGATTTCATGTGACCTGAAATCTATTTTAGTTTGTAGAACTAAGGAAAAAAAAAACCTAAATCCAGGTCTATTGCGGTCTATTTTTTCGAGTTGCTACCTTGCTACCATATTACTCCTACAGTTTTCATTAAAAGTGTTCATAAATTTATACAGTTCTTTACAAACTAATAAGGAATGATTTCTTGTCATTACTTTTTTAGTTTAATCAACAATTTTTTTGTAAATCGATAATTACTTCATATTTTGCAAGCGTTGTGTCATCGCGCTTCTCTTTCTTTTCCATGCAGTCTGACAGTGACCGCGCTTTTTGCGACGGACAAGCCTTAAACTGCAGAGTGTCCAATCTGTATTATTTGACGACACGGTTGGCGCAGTGGTTGAGCGGTTGACTGCTGCGCAGCATGTCGCGGGTTCGATTCCCGCACGGAACAAATATTTGTACGACCTACAAGTATTTGTTCCGAGTCTGGGTGTTTTTCTATCTATAATATGTATGTATTTACAAAAAAAGAAAAATGTATATAAGTAGTTCATCAGCCATCTCGTTACCATAACACAAGCATTAGGTTGCTTAGCTTGGGACTAGATGGCGTTGTGTGAAATGTCCAAGGATATTTATTTTATTAATATTTATTTTATTAATTTGTGTCCTGGGTTCGATTCCTAGGTCGGCCAAAGTGTTAGTGAGGTTTTCTATCTGGAATTTCTCAGTAGCAGCCCGCAGTCTGGATTAGTGCCCGGTTGATGGCAATAGGCTCGCCCCCTATTACATGGGACTTATACATAACTGCCGAAATGTGGGTGTACTACAAGTGCACCTCTGTCTAACCCTTCGACGAATGCAAGGCTGATGTTGTGTTACACATGAATAAAATGGTATCCAAAAAATAATTAAAAAATAATCACGGTACGCAATATAACTGTGGTTTCCGGTATCAGAAATTAAACCTTTTCCTTATTTTGATCCCTCTTTAAACATGTACCGACAGCAAAACAGCTAGGGAAGTACGCAAACGAAGAAACTTTATTTTATTTTATTTTAAACAATTTTTTATTTTTAAAATTGCTTTGTTGACTGACTTTAATGTTGCTCTTCTATGTCATTTGTGAAGAGACACGGTGAAGAGTCATTAGAGTAGAAAGAGATTCATTGGAGAGTATTTTTTGAAGTCGGTTAGACTTCAAAACATGGAGGAGCAGGTTATGCATTCGATGAGTATTTCTTTATTCTTTTTTAGGGTTCCGTACCTGAAGTGTACAACGGAACTCTATCACTAAGCCTCCGCTGTCCGTCCGTCCGTCCGTCCGTCCATCCGTCTGTCTGTCAGCGGGCTGTATCTCATGAACCGTAATTTGTAGACAATTGAGCACATATTATGTATTTCTATTGCCGCTATAACATCAAATAATAATAACAAAATAAAGTTAAAAAGGAGGTCCTAATAGAAGAAACGTGTTGTATTTTAATTTTTTTTTTTTTTTTTTTATAATATTATGTAGTGTTAAATATTGGACGGTGGTACGGAATACTTCGTGTGCGAGTGCGACTTGCACTTGGCCGATTCTTTTATTTGTTGTTGGTGTAACAGCAGCATGCCAGTTTCGTTTTCCTAGAATTATAAAAATATGCGTTTAGTGCACCACTTATCGGGACAGTTGAGCGAAGATCCACCTAACGCTCGCGATGATTAGATTTATAATGCTCATAAGTGGTCTGCATACAAAATTGGTATTGGTATTCAGCTGCACCTGGTTAGACTGGAAGCCGACCCCAACATAGTTGGGA
Source organism: Cosmia trapezina (assembly GCA_905163495.3). Classification (NCBI taxonomy): domain Eukaryota; kingdom Metazoa; phylum Arthropoda; class Insecta; order Lepidoptera; family Noctuidae; genus Cosmia; species Cosmia trapezina. Next base: position 6,500,721 of record LR991027.1, on the reverse strand, counting down.
AAAGGCTAGGCAGATTGAAGTGGTCTGCATACCTTAACATTTTGCCGTGTGTACTTTCTATCTGTACCTATACTTTATTGCTTTCCAAAGTGTGTGTCGTGATTTATAAGGGTTGTTTGCTCATCCTGACAGAATTAATCGATAAAATAAATTATTGATGAGAGCAAATATTTAGGTAGGCAGCTGAAAATAATATGGGGATACAAACTCACATAGTTCAAAACTACAGCTATACGAAGAGGTAAGCAGAAATCATTTAGCCTCTAATTTTTAAGACGCTTGTAAAAGGGGGTAAGCCTATTGCCTCAAATCCAGAGTCCGGTCTGCTACTGAGAAACTTCCGACCTGATAGTGGAACCTAGCAGGCGTACCATGACCACCATAGAAACGGGTTTTGTCGACGGAAGAATAGACAAAATGACACATCGCCATGCTTAGACGTTAGAAATCTTTCTACAATCAATTCAGGATGATTTATTGATAATTTTTAATTATGTATTTTAGTTAACACGTTGAGCGCCAATCCCAAAAAGTGTGTTGCACTTTGGTGTTTTATTTTTAGAATAAGTTTTGATCAAAAAATCGTACAAAAAACCCACATGTACCGAAACAACCGTGGAGGCCATAGTTATCATGGTAAAATGTATTATAATGTGTTTCCTCGCGGACACACAGCACTGGCCTCCGAATAAAGCACTGCCTCAATGCCTGAGTTTCCGGAAGGATACACATGGCGCTTAACGTGCCAAATTAAGTGCCAAATTGTTGCTTGCATCTTCTCTGGTCTGAAAATAAAGTTTTTTTTTTGTTATTTTGTCTATTCTTTCGTAGACAAAACCCTTTTCTATGGGAGTGATATGTAGGTTCGAATGACGTTTTTGCGAAGGTCGCAATTTCGAAAAATTTTGCGAGTGGTACGCCAGTTCGAAAACTCATTACATCGAAAACCGCTATACCGGTTGACATTATCGCGAAGGTCGCCATTTCGAATAATTTTGCGAGCAGTACGCCAGTTCGGAAGTCATGGTATCGAAGTCCGATGCTGAGTTTTTATCTTTTTTTTTTCCCAAACCAAATCAAAAGACCATGCTCTCTGTGCCTCGTCTCATTGGGGTCGTGAGTTCGATTCCCAGACAAATTAACTCAACATCGGACTTTGATACCATGACTTCCGAACTGGCGCATGGCGTACTGCTCGCAAAATTTTTCGAAATGGCGACCTTCGCGATAACGTCATTCGATAAAGCGGTTTTCGATATAATGAGTTTTCGAACTGGCGTACGACTCGCAAAATTTTTCGAAATGGCGACCTTCGCGATAACGTCATTCGATAAAGCGGTTTTCGATATAATGAGTTTTCGAACTGGCGTACGACTCGCAAAATTTTTCGAAATGGCGACTTTCGCAAAAACGTCATTCGAACCTACATATTACTCCCCTTTTCTATGGTGGTCACGCTACGAGTGCAGTACCAGGGCCTCAAGTCTGCTATTACAATAGTGTCAGAATGGTCTATCATTGATTTCATAATTGTTGATTTTGACAAGTTTGGTAATCTACTAATATAATGGCGTCATAATGGCGTCATTATGACTTTTCAATGGTCAACCACTGACACTCAATTGTATGAAATTATGAATTTAGCAGATTACGAACTTTTAGCAAAATGACAATGCAGTGACAATGGGATCATGTTGTAATGTAAAAAAATAGCAGACTTGGGGTCCTGTACGTCGATTCTGTAAAATTCAAACAACAACTCGCATCTCACATCGCTATTCGCTCTCACTTCGCATCACTTCTTCTCACTTGCTTTTAGGGTTCCGTACCAAAATGGTAAAAAAGGAACCCTTATGGTGTGACTCAGTATGTCTGTCTGTTCGTCTGTCTGTCTGTCTGTCTGTCTGTCTGTCTGTCTGTGTGTCTGTCTGTCTGTCTGTCTGTCTGTCTGTCTGTCTGTCTGTCACAGCTGAATATCTCAAGAACTGCTTATGCTATCAAATTGTAATTTGGAACAGTTTTAGATGACGTTTACCCAAATATTTTGCAAATAATAAAGAAATAGAATTTTTTTTTTTTTTTTGCAACATTGACTGAAAGGGGGTCTTAAAAATTCAAAGTGGGACTACTAGGGCATGTGGGGTATCATATGAAAGAGCGCTGTTTGCACATTCTGAAACATTTTTTTCTTTTTTTTTAAGCCACATAGTTTTCGACTTTTGATGAAAAATGTAAAAAAAATACCGTTCCCCCTTATCTCCGAAGTTTGCAAAGCGAAAAATCTGAAATTATTCTATGTGATAGAAGTTTATTTAAAGATTTAGCACACATTTTCAGAAATCGGAACGGAACCCTTGGTGCGCGAGTCCAACTCGCTCTTGACCGGTTTTTTTTATTACAAACTTTGAATTTAGAATGCCAATCTAGAAACCTCACAGCGGATTCAGCAGTGCTATTCTGTACAAATCTCACCGTGAAAACTTAGGTGAAGTGAGCGTGGAGTGAGCAGCTGTCATTAGTGTCAATTCCTAGCCTCAGGTAGATTAACAATGTCAACTCGCTTCACGTAGGTTTTCACGGTGAGATTTGTACAGAATTGCACTACAGATTCGAAGTTTAGAATGAGGTCTTACAGGATCACACGGCAGGACTCAGCAATCGCACTTGCAATCATTTAACTAAGAGGAAATCAGAATTATTGTAGTTTGGTTTTTTTATAAGACGGCTACCTCAAACAATTCCAAAAAAATTAAAACGAACCACCAACACAAACAACCGTATGGTGTTTTCGGCACTACGTTTTTAACATACGAGTAGGTCAATCTACCTAGCCTTTTCCCAACTAGGTTGGGGTTGGCTTCCAGTCTAACTGAATTTAGCTGAATACTGACTAACTATCTGACCTCCACAACCCAGTTACTGGGTAACACGATACCCCTTAGTAAGACTGGTTGTCAGGCTTTTGCACTTCTAAGTACCCATAATGACTGTTAAAGGTCTACGATTGACAGCCGGGACCAACGGCTTAATGTGCTTTCCGCGGCACGGAGGGGTCTAGCTAGATTTGTAATGGATGGTCACCCATCCACAAACCGATTGCGAAAAGCGAAGCTTAACCTTCGATCGAACTGTGTTATTTGACATAGGTATTATATATACTGGGTGTAATTTTAATCACCGTTATCCTCTTAAGGGGTCATTGTACTCATCATTATAAACAACTTTTACTATGGGACCAAACCTGAAATCGCGATAAAAAAATCAGCTGTTCAGTACATTTTGACGAATTATGCGAACATAAATGTACTGAACAGCTGATTTTTTTTTCGCGATTTCAGGTTTGGTCCCATAGTAAAAGTTGTTCATAATGATGAGTACAATGACCCCTTAAGAGGATAACGGTGATTAAAATTACACCCTGTATAATATGAAACCCTAGCTTTTGTCCGCGGCTTCGCCCGCGTGGATGTCGGAAAATATCCCAAGGGAACCTGCTACCGGAAATTCCTTCCTTACTCCTTGTCTACATTATAAAGGGAACCTCTGTGCAAAATTTCAGTATTTTAGGTCCAAGGGTTTGGCTGGGCGTTGATGAGTCAGTCGATCAGTCAGTCAGTCAGGACTTCTCTTTTTATTTTTAAAGAAAACCAATTTTCGACAGAACATATTCCTTTGTTTCCCCTTCGAATATTATCATAGGTTTAAAGGTTATAAACATCGTATAATCGCTTTCTCCGGTCAATGAATTTCATGCCGAATTGATTTTAGCTTTCACAAATCAAGCGAATATATTTTGTTCATCCTGTTTTTCCTTAATACGATCATATTATCAATTCAGTGAATATTATTCATACATTGAGAACATTTCCAATGTCTTGTTTCGGATATCATTTGTTTTATATTGTACATTGATGTATACAATTAGGAAGATGGGCGATTCTCTAAGATCACATAAACATTATTGGACTATAGACACACTTACATGTAAACACACACATTTCCCGATGTCATGCGTCATGTACTCAACAGTCGAAGTAGAGAGACATATTACGCGGGCTGTAGCGGGGACGAGATAGCAATAATTGTCACTGATATGTACCCATAACAACTCAGAAACAAACTACGATGTTGGCCTAATGTTTACTATTATGAATGACATTGTATGTATCTCGCTCTCAAAGACATGGCGAAGCAAATATTAAATATTATTATAATTTTCAACAAATTAACATTTTTGGCTGTACTTACGAGTGAAAAGTAATCCCGTGGAACTTGTTTTTGGTTCTTGAACTATGTGTGCACATTTTGAAAGTACAGGAAGCCATTGTTGCTGCTTATTTAGACGATTACGGTAATTTTACTCATGCTACACAATCATGTGCTACACAAACGCTAGTTCGATTGTGACTAAGATCAATTGTGTGCGTGACCATATTTTAAGCGGTACACGTCGAGGAGCATGAACCATATCTTCCTAATTTTATACATCAATGATATTGTACGTTAATGTGTGTTCATGATTTCGAAGATATAGGAATGACGTTTGAACCAGTCAATCATTCTGCCTCAATCTGCCAGTCTTTTCCCAACTCTGTTGCGGTCGGCTTCCAGTCTCACCTAATGCAGCTGAATACCAGTATTTTACATGGAGCGACTGCCCATCTAACCTCCACAACCCAGTTACTGGGTATCACTTGGTAAGACTGGTTGTCAGACTTTCGGGCTTCTGAGGACCCGTAACGACTGTCAAAGATCCAGGCATGACAGCCGGGACCAACGGCTTAGCGTGCTTTCCGAGGCACGGAGGAGTCTGGGTGTGTAAAGATGGCCACTGACCTACTCCGGCAGGCGTAGCTTAACCTGATGGATCGACCCGTGCGGCTGTTATTATTACTTAGCCACGAGCTCCTACGAACTATCAGTACCTATCTTAATAAGTATTGACGTCATCATGCAAAGAACCGTCACTAGTATAGTATCTATTTACGTACTTATAAGTACGTCCCTAGATACGTGGAATCTGCACAGCTAGCTACACAACCAACCTTGTTGACTGATTAATCTGTTCAACATGGCATGAAGTATTCCTGCATATCATGCCTACACGACAGATTGTACCATCACCATATGATATCAAAGGCAACAGAGTTCATTGTCTAAATGGACTTAAGACTAGGGAGTTAACAACTCCCTTGCCATGCCTTAGAACACGTTAAGCCATTGAGTTTAGTTATTTAGTATCTCTACCCCCTTTGACTCTGAATCCCTGCCACGACGGTATTCAGAAGCCTGAACGTCTCGCAAACCAGCAAGTTTTATGATCGATATCTTCCCGTTGTAGCAATGATGAGTTACAAATGGATTGGTCAAGCACGAATTTGTAGCAACAAAAAAGTATCGTATGGATTTAAACAATACAAATACCTATTGATATTGAGGAAAAGTAAACTTGACATGGCAACGTGACCCTTTTTAGGGTTCCGTACCAAAATGGTAAAAAAAAAACCCTTATGGTGTGACTCAGTCTGTCTGTCTGTCTGTCACAGCTGGATATCTCAAGAACTACTAATTCTATCAACTTCAAATTTAGAATAGTTTTAGATGACGTTGACCCAACTATTTTTCAAATAAGAATGAAATAAAAATAATTATATTTTTTTTTGCAACTGGGACTGAAAGGGGGTCTTAAAAATTTAAAGTGGGACTACTATGGCATGTGGGGTATCATATGAAAGAACGCTGTTTGCACATTCTCAAACTTTTTTTTATTTTTTTTTAGGCCGCATAGTTTTCGACTTTTGATGTAAAATGTAAAAAAAAATACCGTTCCCCCCCTTATCTCCGAAGTTTGTAAAGCGAAAAATCTGAAATTATTCTACGTGATAGAAGTTTATGTAAAGATTACAGGAAAAATAAAACGATGTCTCTAAGTAGCACACTTTTTCAGAAATCAGAACGGAACCCTCGGTGCGCGAGTCCGACTCGCTCTTGACCGGTTCTTTGGTGTGTAACCTAAGTACGAGTATTACGAAAATCATGGCACGGTTACGTAAAACCATAATAGGTAGGTGGGTCGTTCTTCTTTTTTATCGACGATGTCATGTCCCCTCAGAAAACAAATTGATTTTCTTCCTAAACATTCAGTTTCACAATATATTTTATCACAAAAATTCTTTTGACAATACAACCATTAAAATAAACTCAAACACTTCCGTTTTTATTACTTACTGCTTTTTACAAAATAATTGTGACTTAATATTCAAAAATGTGACGGAAGTGTTGTCAGTAGAAAAGAATGTCCAGTGTGACGGAGGTGTTGTCGGTAAAAAAGAAGAACGACCCAGGTACATTTTAGTGCCACAGATAGACAGCTAGATAGTTAGATAGAATATAGCTGTTGGGAATCCCAACCAACCCAACAAGGCACTCTGCATGCGGTCTGCACGCGCAGGCAGCGTGATCATCGCGTCATCGGCAAACTGAGGCAACGAGTGAGGAACACGGCTCGGCCCGATGACCACTCGCGTCCACGGACTCCACCGCGACAGACGACACTCCTCTCTTAGACTCAATTTATTATTGTTTGTCCGGGAACTTATATTTTGTGATATTAGACGGCAATATACCAGCCTTATTTTGATACAGTCCGCTTTTTATTGCTCCCCGAGCTAACAATACCAAAGTAACAATACAGCGCACCTAGTGAAATACTCCTACCTATACTGCATATCAGAGAGTAGTAAAGCGAGCAACATTAATACCTAAAATAAAAATAAAGCCTCTTAGGTCCGTATTACAGAAAGAAACTCAAGCACTGATCTTTGTTTAAGTCTAGTTTTCAACCAATCAAATGGCTTGAATCTAGTTTTAAGTAATGCTTGAGTATTGAGTGACGTTCTGTAATACGGATCTTAATCACACTAATCACAACACATCACACTAATATTATAAAGGCGAAATTTTGTGAGTGTGTGTGTGTATGTTTGTTACTTCTTCACAATCAAACGGCTGAACCAATTTGGATGAAATTTGGTATGTAGATAGCATAAACCCTGGATTAACATATAGGCTACATTTTATCCCGGTCTACGCGGGTGAAACCGCGGGGCGCAGCTAGTAAAAAATAAAATATAAAGGCGAAAGTTTGTGAGTGTGTGTGTGCGTGTATGTTTGTTACTTCTTCACGCTCAAACGGCTGGACCGATTTGTATGAAATTTGGTATGTAGATAGCTTATGCCCTGGATTAACACAAAGGCTATTTTTTATCCCGGTCTACGCGAGTGAAAGCGCAGGGCGCAGCTAGTTTTGTATAAAATCTAAAGATTTCACTTTCAAAGTCCGCTCCGATTTGTAACATAAACGAGGTAACAAGTTAGACAGCACCATGTATTCCGATAGCAATCAGGGACAATCATATCGACGATCAATGGTAACTGCGGCACGAGAACTGCGAGTACCTACTGCGACACGAGGCCACAGTATAGATTTGCTCAGAAGGTTCACTTATACTGGGTGGAAAAGGCCAATCGCCAAGCCCAAACATAATGCAATCTGTTCTTACTAAGTAAGCAATATTGACCAGCCCAGTATTAATTGCATGGGTAGTATTTAGACGCACATCAAAAATTACCAATTTTTCTCAACAGAATACGTACCTACATCAAAAATACTGTTTGCACATCAAAATTTGCATGTCTAATTAAATTAAACTTAACGTCAGGTCGACGGAACCCCGCTGCAGACAGAAATAGGAGCCCCGCGGCTCCTGTTTCTGTCTGCAGGGTTTAAAGGAACCTCACCAAACCGAACCTCGGCGTGCCCAATAATTATAATTTGTACAAGTTTTGATATTCAATTAATTACTAGTAATAATAATTAATAGTGATAATCTGGATCTTGAAAGGCAGAGGCGAAGCATTGCTTGTAAAAGTAAAATGCTCGCCAGACGATTTGCATATTGTTCAAAACAGGTTAAAGTGACCCTGTTTAAGGCATGCTGCCAGGCGTTCTACACCGGCCAACTCTGGTACAAGTACACGAAGAGTACCTACAATACTCTTCGTGTACAATACAACAACGCGTTCCGGGCCATGCTCAATCTGCCCTGGCGGTGTAGCGCGTCTGGTATGTTTGCCGAAAGCAGGGTCGACGATTTTTTTGCTGTTTTACGAAGGCTGAAAGCATCGTTTCACCAGAGACTAATTGACTGTAAAAACAGCATTGTGACCTCTGTGTTTCGCACCATTTACATGACCAGTAATTATTTTATTTTAGTATAATATGATATATGACTGTTTGAATTTAAACCTTCCTGACATTTATAAGAGAATTATGATTTAATTTAATTTAGCTGAACAGAATGTATAAATTTAATTAATTTTCTAAGACTATGGGTGTATGTGCTAATTGTGCTTGCCTGAAATAAATGAATTTTATTTTAGTTATTTATGTTGATATATAATTAATTTATTATTTGTACAAGTTTTTAAGTCTTTAAGTGGTTATAAAATTAACCTTAATTGTCAAATCAGAAAAATCTTAAAAAGTTGATTCATAATTAGAATGTCATATTTCATATAATCAAATGTAAGCACTCAATTTGGTGGCACTACAAACTGGCTTACGTTTTCCGTTCCATTTGATTACATATTCATCAGATACTTTTTAACAGACCATAAATAATAATGTCTTCTCTCACATCGGTGACATTGTGGGTGAATACACGGCATGAACTACATAAGAATAGCTTTAAAATAAAATAAAATTAAAATAAAGATGGCAGGCTGCCCAGGGTGTGCCAAACATACATAATCCAAGCATTGCCATCTGTCAAGGCAAAAAAAAGTGTAAGTATAAAGCTTATAAACGTCTTGTAAGGAGTTGGTCTTCTATAACCCTTCTTTCATATTGTTTGACATGGCGCAATCGCAGCGAGCGTGAACTTTGATTGGGGACAGTTTACTTCGCTTGTTTGTCGCAAACGTTCTGAGGGGAGGTTTTTGAAATTGTTCGTTGAAAATAAAAGATAGAATAAATGTAAGGTTGTTTCTTGAGAGTGAATAAAATATCAATTGAAACACACACTTCCAGTATTACGGAAAATTACTTATACTACATACCTATTAAAATATTTGAATCACAAGCTTAGTTGATAAGGCCAATTATTACACGGGTAGCAAGCACTATCGTGCGTAGTAAAAGATTACCTCCTCAAACTCAAATTATAAACTGGTAATGCTCACCGCATAAAGGCTTGTATAAAGAGTAAATGTCTAAATGACACCCTTTCTTCTAACTAAAAAGGACCCTAACAACGAAAATGAAACGCCACAATGAACAAAAGAACAAAAAACAATAAACCTGAAACAATTCTCATGTTTACTGACCCACAAAATTATGCTTATTTAGTAAACAAGCCCACATTGTTAAGCTCTTAACCTAATAGAAGGAAAGTACATAAATTCAACAAACGACTCAGTTATGGGTCATTCAAAATTTACGCTGAATCATATAGTTAAGGGATCACTACCTATAATGTGGTTTTTATGGTTTTTGGCGCAACGACGCAAGCATGGGGTGGACATAGGAGTGTTTTTTAAGATAGGGAAGTTTCGATCACTATGGTTATATTTTAGGGATTATCGGCCAAGTTTTCATGGTATTTGAAGCTCGATTCACCAATATCTGGTAATTTTGAAAATGGTTTTACGTTATCGCATGTTGCAACAGATTTTCTGTCAGCAGTCGTTCTGTAGACAATTATATCTGTACCTACTAATATTATAAAGAGGTAAAATTTGTTTGTTCGTAAGCTTGTACTATGTAGGGGGTATATACATGTTGATGGATGGAGAGGCAGAGGAAGACCAAAAGATGTATGGATTGTGTGAGGAATGATATGAAAGAGAAGGGAGTGAATGACAGCGTAATGGTTGGCAGGGGAGAATGGAAGAAGAAAACGTGTTGCGCCGACCTCAAGTAACATGGGATAAGGGCAGGAATTAATGATTAAATTTAAAAAAAAAATCCCTGGTAGAAAACTTCATTATTCCTGAGTGCTATTATTATATTTATATGTATATCATGCATATTAGCCGAGCTAACACAATTTATAAAACGACACGTTGTGCATTTCTGAGCATTAACCAACAAAAGTAAGTAAAGTCAGCAACTAAAGTCGATTAACACTTTTGTTTTCTAAATCTAAATTATTGAGAAAAATACTTCATTAAAATCGGAACAGAAGTAAATTTTAAAGAAAATTAACTCTTATCTAATAAATGAAATGCTAAAAAGCAGGTTATCGTATCATTTTGTCTTAATTTAGATGATGTCAAAAAGTAGCAGTGTTAACCAACTTCTGTTGCTGACCGTACTAGGCTTGCATAAATGCAAGATAGTATTTCAAATAACACACATAAAAGGATTTGAATTAAATTTGACACACAGATAGTTTATAACCTGGATTTAACACATAGAATACTTATTATCCTGGTAGTAAAATTTGACACACAGATAGTTTATAACCTGGATTTAACACATAGAATACTTATTATCCTGGTAGTAAAATTTGACACACAGATAGTTTATAACCTGGATTTAACACATAGAATACTTATTATCCTGGTAGTAAAAATGACACACAGATAGTTTATAACCTGGATTTAACGCATAGAATACTTATTATCCTGGTAGTAAAATTTGACACACAGATAGTTTATAACCTGGATTTAACACATAGAATACTTATTATCCTGGTAGTAAAATTTGACACACAGATAGTTTATAACCTGGATTTAACACATAGAATACTTATTATCCTGGTAGTAAAATTTTAAACACAGATAGTTTATAACCTGGATTTAACACATAGAATACTTATTATCCTGGTAGTACGTCGCATGCCGTTGTTAACAATTTCTGAGCAGTAACATACCAAAAGTGCCAGGCTTGCATGAATTCACGATTGTATTTACACTTCCTGTAAAAATTACGCGCGGAAACGATCGTGGGCAGAAGCTAGTCATTTATCTATACAGGGTGACTTTGAAAACATGCGACAAAATTTAAGGGGGTGTTCTACGCATCAATATGAACAACTTTTACTAAGGGACCAACATCAAATTCGCAAAAAAAAAAATTACCTTCCCATATTATAGTTAAAGGTATTGGACCCTTTTGTAAAGAAGGTCGGATTTTTTTTTGCGAATTCGAAATTGTTCACATAGTAAAAGTTGTTCATATTGATGCGTAGAACACCCCCTTAAATTTTGTCGCATGTTTTCAAAGTCACCCTGTATAAAAATCTATTGCCGAATATATGTAAGCGTATCACTTCAGAATTGCACCTATTTGGCTAATTCTTCTTTTGTTGTGTTTGTAATTGTTAGCCATAATGTCTCAGCATTAGTATTTCAAATGGCGGTCTGTGTACGACGTGACTTACTGTAGTCGCCGCGTTAAGAACTGAGTCGTCGGGCCATAAATCATTGTTATTATTTAGTCTATGCTAGAGCTTTATTAGCTATCTAGAGCTTATGAGTGCCACAATGATGTGCGATATCGTTGCATATTCTTTTTGCTACTGACATTTATGGCCCGACGGCTCAGTTCATAACGCGAGTACTATAACGCGTTATTAGGTAATTAGTTTGTGATGATTGGTCTTTTGAGTAGCATCATGGACGACGGCCCTATTCTTACGTCTTTGTCCTACATTTCGCATTCTTCTGTACCTCATATTCAGTGGCGGATTTGCAGGCTTCGCCGCCCTAGGCCCCAGACCATGTAGTGCCTAAGTACCAGCCGCCCCTTTCTCTGCACCCATCATATAGACTACACATAATGAATTTACTTTATTGCCAACTTTTATCGAAATCGATTCAGAAATTTAGTTAACTTTAATATCTGTTAGTTAGATACTATTTTTTTTTTAGATTTCAGGTTTGGTCCCATAGTAAAAGTTCACAATGATGAGTACAGTGACCCCTTAAGAGGATATTGGTCAATAATCAGTAACCCTGTATATTTAGATTTACGAAAGTGATTTAAGAAGATTATTGTTATACGATGCGGTGTACTGCGGCCCGCCCATAGAAATATAAATAACTTCTTTTATATATCTATGGGCCCGCTATAATGTGCGCGAGCCTTTAGAATATTTAGGTACTTTCAGTTATTTCGTGTTATCATCAGTGATTTTTTTGTCAGATTGGCCGCCCCTAATATCTGGCCGCCCTAGGCCCGGGCCTACTGGGACTTAGGGCAAATCCACCTCTGCTCATATTATAATCAGCGGAAGTCGTGAGACCACAAGTTTACGACCCCTAACAGAGGCGAATATTCTTGCATTTCCTCCTGCACTACTTCCGAAATATCGGTCATAAAATGTAGGCATAAACACGCCAGCCATATCATAAGTAACTACCGTACTCGTACTATACATATAGAAGTATCGGCATAAAGGTTACTGTTATAGGGAGGCTTTGGTTCCCTGCTCGAGCAAAATTATGTGCTGAAAGACAATCTTTAGTAGAAACTAGAAGCCTGAAGTTTAAAAGTAGGTTTATAAAGCTAGTCCCTTTTTAGGTGTATTCAGTGGCAATCGAGCTCGAGCCCGAAACGTATCGTCTAGAGAAGTCGTAGCTACCACCGTAGTTACGTAGTTATTTCTCGAAGCAACGTTGCCGAGTTCAGAACCGTAAGTATAAGAACCGTCAGATACATTGTAAAATAATTACAAAAATAAGAAAATATGTTTTGGCATCTTATCTTACAAAAGATAAGATCTCATCTTATCCTATCTTCTTGGTGTATTTATTAATATTTTGCTATAATGCCAATTAAACGCATTTTTAACCGACTTCTAAAAAGGAGGAGGTTATCAATTCGGATGTTTATATTTTTTTTTATGTACGTTCGGGCATAACTTCGTCATATATAGACGGATTTGCAAAATTCTTTTTTTTTTTGAAAGGGTATACTCTCGAAGACGTCCCATTGTCACCAAATCTAAATCCAATGAGGGGATACCATGGAAATCGAGGGAAACCCTCAAATTTAATAGGCACACCTATAGCGATTTGGGTATTTTTTACAGTAACTCATGCATTTGCTCTCGGAAAGCATTATTTGGTGAAGTGGAACTGATGATGAAGACCACAGATGGTCATTGGAACTACTCAATTATACCTAAGTATTTCACGGGTTGCGATTCGATTACTTTAACATGGTTGCTAAGTAATTTATGCTCGTCAAAATGCATAATGGTGATGATGACTTCACCATGGATCTCCAGTTCTCCTGGTTCTTACTAGGAGAACTCCTCAACAATTAACCTACTGCATCGGGAAAAGCAATATTTTGTAAAACGTTATGAGCAGTTGACATTGGGCTATTGTAACTTAGATAAATTACAAAATGTACTAAAAAGTGAAAAATAAAAACTTTTTTACAAAATAAAAACTTCCAAAAAAAAACACTGCAAAGTGAAAAATAACTTTAATTTTGGAAGTCGGTGGCAAAAAACAACACCACAGATCCAAGGACACCGATTTCCAAAATTAAAGTTATTTTTCACTTTGTAGTGTTTTTTTGGAAGTCAGTTGTTTTTTTTTTTTTGTAAAAAAGTTGTTTTAAATTCTTTTTTCTTTCTTATTACGAAATTTTGAAAATTATCACACCAAGGTGAAAGTTTGGGAGTGTGTGTGTTTGTATGTTTATTACTTCTTCACGCTCAAACGCTGAACCGATTTGGATGAAATTTAGTATGAAGATAGCTTATACCCTAGATTAATACATAGGCTAGTTTTTATCTCGGTCTACGCGGGTTTTACCGCGGGGCGCAGCTATTTGAAATTTGAAATGGACCTTTTTGGCGCAGCCGTGAGGCACACACTATTGTTGTTATAATATATTATTATTTTCACATTGTTTTATTCTTTTGTATTTTTGTGTTTCACGAACTGTGTCCAAATAAACGTTTTTCTTTCTTTCTTTCTTTTTTAAATTATAAATGCGTAAGTTTGGATGGATGTATGGATGTTTGTTACTCAATCACGGCAGGACGGATCTGGATGCAGAGATAAATTACCTATAGTCTGAAATAGCACATAGGCTACTTTTTATTCCGGAAAAATGTACGGTTCCCGTGGTATTTCTGATAACCACGCGGGCGAAGCCGCTGGCAAAAGTTCATAATAAAGGCAAAATATCATACGAGTACATATAAAACGCCTCCTAAACTCGCGACTCGGTCACAAAATGGCAGCCAAAAATGTCCCTTATTATTTATCGTGTTTGACTAGGCTCCCTCGCTCAATAAGATTTATTGGGCACAACCAATAAATTTATTTGAATGAAACTTTGTTTTTCCTAACTGATAAAGCTATGAACAGACAGGGTAGTATAATGGAGCATGCTCCTGCATAAGACCTCACTAATTTTGCAGATAATGGTACTTAAAAGCTCTTTCGTAGTATGGATCTATCAAAAGATAGAGGAAATCTGAATAATAAATGGTTTCATTGTTAAGATAACTGTGGACTAATCCGACGTTCTGTGTCAGATATTCGTGTTTTTTCCGTGTTCTAACGGATTAAGCTTTTCATTAATAATTGTGCGAGATTATTTTCGCATTTTGTAGACGAAGATAGGTATATTTGTCTAAAATATTTGGCATCTCAGAAAATTCTTGTTTCAAGGTACAGCCAGTAATAAAATATGTAGTTTAAAATAGAATATTGATCTTTCTAAAAATATGAAAGGTAGATTGTGAGACGTAATTAGGTACACATTTCTTTGAGACCACGACTTTGAAATTAAAACTCGAAGATTTTTTAAAAGTTTCCGTACTTTCTATAATGTTTTATTAAAGTAAAAATGAAAACGAAAAATAGGAAAATAGTTTCACAGTATAAATAATCTTTTGATGTTTCTATTTTCTTATTTCAGTTCTATAACAAATATTTCAATAGCATTCTCTGAAATGGTGGACTGAGTGTACTCTTTTACAATCATATTTTGCTATATATGGCAGGCTAGGTAGGTGTAGTATCAGGGATCCATAATATACTGTGTTCTGTTCTGTATTGTGTGTCAGTGTGTATTGTTTTAACTTTGATATAGAGAAATATGTGCTGCTTCAGATAATTCCTTGGTGGTAAAGTCCTGGAAAATTAATAAAATTAACCAATTAATTATTTTGAAACGTAGCGCAATTACTGCCGCCATTAAATTAATAAGTCCGGGAAAAGTCACTGTTCTTCAATTTACTGATGGCAGAGAAATCAATACAATAAATACATTATTATTATCAACTCAGGCAGAGGCTCGTGACTAAATACTAACAGCCGCACGGGTCGTAGGTTAAACTACGCTTGGTTTACCTTCGACCCGTGCGGCTTTTATTTTATTATTTTATTGATTTCTCTGTCATCAGTAAATTGAAGAACAGTGACTTTTCCCGCCCTTATTAATTTAATGGCGGCAGTCATCGCGCTACGCGCTTTGCTCGACGCTTGCCGAGCCGGTCCGTGGATTGTTGACCATCCGTTATATTTCGAGACCCTTTTGTGCTTCGGAAATCACGTTGGTCCCGGCTGTCATTGTAGATCGATAGTCGTTACGGGTAGTCAGGAGCCCGAAAGTCTGACAACCAGTCTTACCAATGGGTACCGTGTTACCCATTGAACTGGGTTGTGGAGGTCAGACAGGCAGTCGCTCCATGTAAAATACTGGTATTCAGCTGCATCCGGTTAGACTGGAAACCGACTCCAACATAGTTGGGAAAAGGCTAGGCAGATGATAATCATCATCAACTTAGCCTATCATGTCTACAACTACCTTCTAAGTTCCGCTATAAATCCTTAGTAACATCGCAAGTCAATCTCACCGGGGGACGACCCACGCTACATTTGCCATCTCTAATTGTACCATTTGTACCCCAACCCTTGCCCCATCACTACAAAGTTAACAATACCGGGTCGTTTCGTCCCCGCCGTAAATCGTTCGCCATAAAACGCTAAAGGATTGATGATCGTGTCGCCAATCCTTACATTTTATTGCTATTTACACTATAAACTAGAAATAAAAGTTAGTAACGCCTGAAATTGCCTCTAAAACTAGCGTAGGTACCTACTGTTATCAACAGGTGGTAGTTAATATAACTTGTAAAGCGGTATAGAAATAAATAAAAAAACTTCCTTCTCATTGTTGCAAGGCGTTTGATTTAAGAGAAGAGACGAATTCTGGCTTTATTTGACGAAGACTTATTGACCGTTTTATAGATTTCGTGCTTGTTCGCGACACTCATTAGGCTGGGTAAGCTTCTATTAGTCAGGATTTGGTTGTAGTATATCAAGTTAAATGCCTCAGATTAAATGCCTTCATAATAAAATACGAAAAATTGACAGTGTCAACTTGCATTCAGTCAGATTCATTAAAAAATGATACTACAACGAAGTGCCTGATTCTACAACCCCGTTTACATTCAGCCCATTTCCACGGCAACTTGCAAGGAAATGGGAAATAAAATGGGCAACGCGAATGTGTAAACAGGTCGCTTCCCTTGCCGTTGACGTTGCCGCTTGCCCTGCCTGGAGATCGCCAAAACGGCGGTTTTTTGGCGGACATCAAAGAGCCGGCCACGCGAGCGCGAATGAGTGTTTATGTAGGTAGGTACGCCGGTTTCATCACAATTATATATTCGGTCTGGAGTCAGGCTATGCTCGTCGTAAACATTCGCTAAAAAATTAGTTACAACTATCCTGTTAAAACCAGCAGCTCTGGCGGCCGAAGTATTTTCCGGTTTCCTGATAGATAACTCAGGATGTCTTTTCAAAAAAAATTTCAGCCAGTCCTTACCAGCCTCAGCCTTCTCAGAATTAAATGGACTAGTCTTATTGTTTCGTACAGAAAGTTGATAAATCAATTGCTTCAAATCTTTTGTTGTAAGGCCAAAAAACCTGCTTTCCATGTCTAGTAAATAATCCACCAGCTCATCCTCTTCTTTTTGCGAAAATACTGGTAATATGGGTCCCAAAGGTACCTTTACATTCTCTATTTTATTCTCGTTTTCACGAGCTTTTTTTACTTTTCGGGTCAATGTGGTTTGTGGGACTGAGAAGGATTTTGCAGCCAACATATATCCCATTTCTAATTGATCGAAGCATTTCCCCCTTCAAAACAACTTCTATCGCCTTTTTCATTGCTTCCTCTGACCATTTTCCTCTTTCCGACTCTCTCTTTTATAATTATAAACCATCCTAAAGCAATATATAAAAAAATATAAATAATCAAAATCGTGTCGGGCAAGATGTGGTACATGATAACCCGTCTTACCCGTTGATCCGTTTTAAAATAAATAACCTAACAAAAAATACAAATAATATTTCATAACAAAACAAGTAGTCCGGTCAATTTAGACCAAAAAATGAGAGTGAAGTTACATAAAGTCCCAACAAGCTGAATTTCAGTGAAATTGTTCAATATAAAATATAAAAAATGTCTAGAAGTTCCCCATCATTCCCCTGTAAGGAAAAAAAATATTCAAGGTCAAAGGTCAAAAAAATGAGTTTTTCGCGATTTTCAGCAAAACGGTAAGTTTTATCATAAAAGTACCTCAGACAAAAATTGTAGATCATAAAATTATCTATAAAAAATGTATCAATACTTTTTTTCTTACGAGCCACCGTTTCTGAGATATAACGATTCAAAAAGTTATAAAAGTTGTTATCGTCATAATATACATGAGTACGCCACGTATATACATCTAGAGTTGTTATATTTTATATAATATATATATATATATATATATATATATATATATATATATATATATATATATATATATTATATTAAATGTTTAAATATTTTTCTATCGGTCATTGTAACTTATACTTACAATATAAAATATACATAAGTTTTAACTATAAGAATATCGGGTAAAATGAAACCCAGTCCCTTAATCTTTAAGCCAGTGTAACTTCGAGACATCTGTCTCTTGTTCTATTGTGTGCGTGGCTAGGGTCTTATACTTGCTATAATAAATGAAATACCGTTAGTCTTGAGCGTCATTCTGTAGTGAAAACACGTGTTTATCCTAACCTATATTGTGCTGTTTTGAGTTTTATATTAAAAATGTCTGAATTTTGTTTTATTTGTGCTAAACTTTTAACTGAAAGTGAAGTTGTTACTGTTGAACGTGGTATGAAGACATTAATTAATGCAAGTATCGAAAGAGCTGATGATTTTTCGGAATATCTCAAAAATCAGAAATCTGTGACAATACATGAAAATTGCCGTAAAAATTATACTCGAAAGTCTTCTATTGCTGCAGCTAATAAAAGACAACGTGAAGAACTAGAAGCCAGTACATCCACAGCAAGTCCTCCTCATACTAGATCACGTATCAGTGAATCAGCTTTTTGTTTCAAAGAACTGTGCTTATTTTATGGCGAGAAATTAAATGAAGAGAGTGAAAGAAGAAAATCTTCAGACTTTCGGCGTCGAATCAGCCAAGTAAGTACACTTCAATTTAAAGATTCAATTCTGGAAACAGCTCGGGCTCGTGACGATGCTTTAGCAAAAGCTGTTCTTGCTCGAGTCGAATTTCAATATGATTTAGTTGCTGCTGAAGCTAAGTATCATCGAGATTGCTATGCTAATTTTTTAAAACCTTCCACTGGAGCTAAAATGGGTCGTCCTAAAGACGAAGCTACGAATTTGGCAATGGAGGAAATATTTACTTACATTGAAAATAGCGATGACTGTCAGTTCACTTTGAACGAATTACAAAAGGTTTGCAAAACTACGACTCTAGATAACAGAACGATTAAGCTACGACTAAAAGTAAAGTATGGTGATAAACTTATTATCACTGAGAAATCGGGAGCATTAGCATTCATATGCTTAGTGGATAATCATCATGATATTTTGAATCAAGCCTGGTACAAAAAAAAAATGAATAAAACAGAAGAACGATTGAGAGTCCTAGACGCAGCTGCATCTATTATTCGCGAAGATATTCAAACCGCAGTATTTGATAATTCTAACTACCCTCCACCAAGTTGCATGTTTGAAGATTTAAATAATGAAATCCCAGAATCATTGACATATCTTGTGGAACGAGTGATTTAAAAAAATAAAAATATTAAAAAAACGCGCTAAGTACACTACCTCATAGGTGGCGTGGAAACGTGTGCATATTATGACGATAACAACTTTTATAACTTTTTGAATCGTTATATCTCAGAAACGGTGGCTCGTAAGAAAAAAAGTATTAATACATTTTTTATAGATAATTTTATGATCTACAATTTTTGTCTGAGGTACTTTTATGATAAAACTTACCGTTTTGCTGAAAATCGCGAAAAACTCATTTTTTTTACCTTTGACCTTGAATATTTTTTTTTCCTTACAGGGGAATGATGGGGAACTTCTAGACATTGTTTATAATTATGTTTTGAACAATTTCACAGAAATTGAGCTTGTTGGAACTTTATGTAACTTCGAATGACTAAATTGACCGGACTAAAGTTATTACCCGTTACTGCAGTGTACTGTAGATAGGATTTACCGCGATGCCGCTTGAAATTCACCAAATATAAGTTTCATGCACTGCCAAACGTATTTATAAGAAATTTTATTGCCAACAAACGAAATCTAATTTTTGACGATAGCTAAAACAAATGACTTGCCGCCGTGTTAGTACTCGTGTGACTAAGAACTGTCATGGCGGGCTGTAGCGAGATGGCAGAGCGAACGTGATTGGTCAATTCAAATCACCTGAGAGGCCTGACGCCCCGTCTTGCCCGCCACTCCGTCTTGCCCGGTGTTCCCCTATTGCTCTCTCGCTCACTTGCTACCGAATTTTTAACTTCTCCATTGTTTATTTCCCTGACGTTGCCACAGCAATATTTAGGGAAATATTTCCGGCAGCGCGAATGGCAATGGCAATGGCTGAATGTAAACGGGGTATACCAGTTTGAAATCTGTTGGTACAAAGCGTGCCACAAAAGATGAGACTTGACACACCGCGTAGTTTGACTTGCGCAGTAGATTATAATTCTCTGATAATGATTATTCTGATTTATAGGTATCTTTAGTGGTATGATGTCTGAGACGGGAAGGGACCGGGCGTCATCGGGGTGGCGTAAAGAGTGCGGGAGGCGCGATACTGCGCTCGTCAAGTCTCATCTTTCGTGGCACGCATTGTACTATCATCATCAGTACCATCATCTGCCTAGCCTTTTCCCAACTGGGTCGGCTTCCAGTCTAACCGGATGTAGCTGAATACCAGTATTTTACATGGAGCGACTGCCTATCTGACCTCTACAAGCCAGTTACTGGGTAATGCGTATAGCATTACCCGATATCTGTGTAGTAAGACTGGTTGTCAGACTTTCGGGCTTCTGACTACTCGTACCGACTGTCAAAGATCTACAATGACAGCCGGGACCAACGGTTTAACGTGCTTTCTGAAGTACAAAGGGGTCTCGATAAATAATGGATGGTCACCCATCCACGGACCGGCTCGGCAAGCGTAGTTTAACCTTCACCCGTGCGGCTGTTATTACTTAGTCATGAGTCCCTATCATCAATCAATCTGCCTAGCCTTTACCCAACTATGTTGGGGTCGACTTCCAGTCTAACCGGATGCAGCTGAATACCAGTACTTTACATGGAGCGACTGCCTATCTGACCTCCACAACACAGTAACTGAGTAATACGATACTCCTTGGTAAGACTGGTTGTCAGACTTTCGGGCTTCTGACGACCCGTGTGTCAAAGATCCACGAATAGCCGGGACCAAAGGCTTAACGTGCTTTCGGAGGCACGGAGAAGTCTCGGTATGTAAAGATGGTCACCCATCCACTGACCAACCCCGGCAAGCGTAGCTTAACCTGATGGATCGACCCGTGCGGCTGTTATTACTTAGCCATGAGCCCCTATCATCATCAGTACCAATAAACCTAACTATAGGACTACTAATGGAACTACCCTGATCACAACACAGTCAACGGTCAAGCGTGACCGAGCAATCTGCATTAATTACAGGTTTGCTAATCAACCGCTTGGCTAGCGGTAGTGGCTTAGCAAACGGTTTCATCGGTCACCGGTATATATTACCATTAAGATTCATGATCCATCCGGTAGAGAGGATAAAGGCCGTTTTTCTTGATTCTGAGATTAAGATACCAAGGAATTCCTTTGTTGACATCGGTGAAAATGACGGATTTTCATGACCGCCGTAATTTTTACCCGTTATTGTAATAGCACCGCTCAAGACGCAGATAATATGCCAATGGCCTTGAGTGGTTAGGCTTATAGCTTGGTTGTTCTGTGCTGAGCTCACGCAACGCGTCGAGGACTCGCCCCATCAAGGAGCGCTGTTCCAAATTAGACGCATTATTAACTTATTATACATAAAATAAAAGGTATTATATTATAACACGTATACTAAAAGATAAATCATTAAATTATCTTTTCACACCACCTGCTCGAAAATGTCAAATTATATGTCAAGCAACCTTAACCTAAAGTGAGTCATTAGTGGCCGGGGGCACAGCCGGTCAATAATGTTGTACTGGATTTCATTATGACCCGCTGGTCAATAATGTGATTTGAATTTGGAATCTCACATGCTCAGCTAAATTGGCAGTATAGTACTAACAAACACCTTTTGGTGCCAGAAAGAGGAAAGCTATTCTCGAAACCCTTACTACGCGTGGATGATATTCTCGATTTCCTACAAAATCATAACGACTGCTTCTTCATATCGTTGCCATGTTTTCGAAGACATAATATTGTTAGAATAATTAGATAACTACGAACCATTTTTCATTTTTTTTAATTTTTTTTTTTTAATTTTGGAACGAAGTTCCTTATCGCGCGTTGTGAAAGGGGGCTAGACGGAAAAAAGTCTCACGAAAAGTTGTCACGACACTTTTTGCTATAGGTAGCTATTGTAAGCCGTGCGGCGTGCGCATGTTTCTCTGTCTGTCTCTCTCTCTCTCTCTCTCTCTCTTATAGAAAGCAAGCCAGATATTTTCATTTCTATTTCGCATTGAACAGTGTGGTGTCGCGATGATGATGATGATGATGATGATGATGGTGATGATGATGATGATGATGGTGATGATGATGGTGATGATGGTGATGATAATGATGATGATGATGGTGATGATGGTGATGATGATGATGGTGATGATGATGGTGATGATGATGGTGATGATGATGATGATGATGATGATGATGATGATAAGTATAAAAATAAAATTTTGTTACAATTCCTTCACTAATTAATCGAAAGGAACTTCGTTCCATCCGGGTGTCCCTTGACACCTCTCAAGTTTTTTTTTTTTTTAATTACACATCAACATCTATAAACGTACCAAATAAAAACTTAACTTTATCTTTGCACAACTGGACTAATGTCTCAAATGTTACCATTAACTTCAATTAATATGTAAATGCATATAACTAACTAGTTCTAAATATGTTATTCTTACTGTTTGTTTATTTAATAAATACTTTGTTTTTCGTACTATGGCTATTATTTTCTCACAGTAGGTGTAAAAAGTAGAGTATCCTCCTCTGGGCTAAAGGTGTCTTTGCCTTGGGCTAGCTTGAATCCCTCGCTGCATTCAGGATTCTTGTATTAAACTCTTAACTACCTCGCTGCGCTCGGGAGTTAAATCCCGAATCCTTCATTGCGCTCGAGATTCAATATGACGCCCGTGACATAAGACACAACTTTAGCCCCTCGGTGCATAATCTACTATTAAAGTGTTGAAGGTTTTTTTATCCGCGTTAGACATAACTTTACAAATTAATTACAGTAATAGTGTTTGGTGCATCGTGTGCCAATTTGAAATGGTCGACTGGGGCTTCATGTGCTATCTTTTCAGACCCCTAAACAGTCCTCATGCCCGGTGGATATTTTTTCATCGACTTTTTATTGTTTTATTAAAAAAAATACCCAAATTTTACATTCAAATACAAATAAAAAAAAAGTGTAAGTCGTTGACTGTCAATTTTTTTTTTTTAGATGTGTATTGTATTACAGTACTTTTAAATCTCTTGGGGGGGGTTCCGACTAGGGAGGTACTACTTCAACGCATTGAAATGGCGTTCAATAAAATTAAGGAGGAAATGGGGCTTCGTACAACAACTGTGGAAATACGAAATATATGTCGGGCCTGCATTCGCAATAGAGGCCAACAATTTGAGCAGAATATGTAAAAAAATATTAAATAAGTGTAAAAAATGCATTTTTAGGGTTCCGTACCAAAATGGTAAAAAAGGAAACCTTATGGTGTGACTCAGTCTGTCTGTCTGTCTGTCACAGCTGGATACCTCAAGAAGTACTAATGCTATCAACTTGAAATTTAGAATAGTTTTAGATGACGTTTACCCAACTATTTTGCAAATAAGAAAGAAATAAAACTATTTATATTTTTTTGTAACAGGGGCTGAAAGTGGGTCTTAAAAATTCAAAGTGGGGCCATGTGGGGTATCAAATAAAAGAGCGTTATGTGCACATTCTTAAACAGTTTTCGACTTTTGATGAAAAATGTTAAAATAAAATACCGTTCCCCCCCCCCCCCCCTTATCTCCGAAGTTTGCAAAGGGAAAATCTGAAATTATTCTGTATGATAGAAGTTTATATAAAGACTAGCTTCTGCCCGCGACTTCATCCGCGAATTATGATTTTAGGGGCAATCGGTGATTGAATTTAAAGTTATATATTACTTTTTAGACTTTATTTTTAGGGTTCCGTACCTCAAAAGGAAGAAACGGAACCCTTATAGGATCACTCGTGTGTCTGTCTGTCTGTCTGTCTGTCCGTCTGTCCGTCTGTCACAGCCAATTTGCTCCGAATCTAATGAACCGATCAAGTTGAAACTTGGTACACATATGTATTTTGGTAACCCAAACACGGACACTAACGTAAATAAATGAATTTTGAATATTGGGGTGGGATTTTGGGGGAAAATAAGTACAATTAAAAAAAAAGTTTTGCAAACTGTACAGTGTGATATATCAAATGAAAGGTCTTACTGTGAGGGTCTCAAATATATTTTTTTTATAATTTTAAAATAAATTGTTTTGAAGTTATTTAAGAAAATAGACGAAAATTGACCATTCCCCCCCCCCTTATCTCCGAAACTAATGAGCTTAAAATTTTGAAAAAAATACAGAAAATAGTTCTTTACCTATAGATTACAGGAAAACCTATCAGAAGTTTGTGGTCTTGTAAATCTATATATAAAAAATTCAAAGTCCTGACTGACTCATTGACTGATTATAATCAACGCACAGTCCAAACCACTGGTCCTAGAGACATGAAATTTTGCACATAGATACCTTATATAGTGTAAACATCCATTAAGGAAGAATTTTTGAAAATTCCATCCCTAAGGGAATAAAATAGGGGATGAAAGTTTTTATGAAAAATCTTATTTCTTGAGTTATTAGACTTGAAACTTAGCACGAATATTCATCTAAGTTAATTATAAAATTAATAATTTTTAGTTTTCTTAAACTACCCCTTTTTTTTGTGGAAGGGAAATCATCAAATGACTTCTCCCGCTCTGGGTGGAGCGGAAGGGCCTGTCATACTTTTACTGACTAAAACCCACCCGTGTTTCTTCAGTAGCCTATGGCAGGGCCACGGTATCTCTTTCGAACCACCCCCGACCCCAGAAGACGGGATTGGGAGATGTCAAAGTTTGTATGGAGATTTACGATTTACTCAAAACTCAGTTTTTGTACTTGAGACCAAAAATAGAGACTAACTAACGAGTATCAGGGTTTTCCAAAAATCTACCCCTAAGGGGTGAAAAGGGGTAGCAAATTTTACAGCGGAGGATTTTATTGGTGATTGATTAACTCGAAAATTGGTGTAAATAATGTTTGAGTTATGGAAACATCCCAGACGATTTTTGAAATTCTACCCCTGTGGGGGTAAAAACGGGGATACAGTTTATATGAAAAATCTTATTGTTTCGGTTAATGAACTTGAAACTTAGCACAAATACTTGCTTATGTAAGTAATAAGGTTTGTCATTATTAGTTTTTCAAAACTACCCCTCAAAGGGTGTTTAGGGATGTTAAATTTTGTACGGAAGATTTTTAAAACGCAGTCCGATTAACTTGAAACTCAGTATTCAGTATTAAGTATTTTATACTTTTGATGAAAAATAAACAATAACAAGAAAATTAAAACCCATGAAATCAGACATCCACGTCGGGCAAAGCCACGGGCAGTCTAGCTAGTATCTCAATATTGTGCGTACAAACTTACTAAGCCTCCGCTGTCCGTCCGTCCGTCCGTCCGTCTGTCACAGGGCTGTATCTCATGAACCTTAATAGGTAGAGAGTTGAAATTTTCACAGATTGTGTATTTCTATTACGACTATAACAACAAATAATAAACGCTTAGTTTCAGAGATCTCCGTGGCCGCGCGGTTCTCCGCGTTTCGATGGCGCGGCCACGTTCAAACCCTTCTAACTTTTTAACCATAGCTTTGACAAATTTGAGGTTTTGCGAGTCAACTTTTACAAATTGTTACAAAATGTTGGCATAGTTTTTTTTTTTTAACGCCATGGCCGCGCGGTTGAAACGAACACGATTCGTAAGGTATTTTGTTTAAATGAGGGCGATTTTCTGCAACTGCAAAAAATAACCTTGTAATTCACAGTATCATTACGAAATACAAAGTTATCTTTGCGATTGTTAAACATATAATATGTTACGGAACCCTTTGTGTGCGAGTCCGCTCGCACTTGGCCGGTTTTTTTATAAAACATGTATGTAGCTATCTAGCTTAAGGTTAGAACGAGAGTGAGTGTCCGTCTCTGCACATCCCTACAACACAGCACACATACCTAGGTACACTTTGCACTCACACTAACGAGGCTATAACACCCCCCGCACTAGTTCGAAGCTCTTTTTTCTCCAGAGAAAAAGAGCTGAGCACCGCCACTTGCTAACTCAGCTTGCTCTGTTCCTGGGTTCATTTTCTTTGTCTTCAACCATCGGTAGACAGCAAAAAGGACAGCAGCCAGGATCATTATAATGTAGATAGGGGCAGTCCAGAAATGATAACTGTTATCTTGATATTTATCCAATTCTAGGTAATTTTCTTTCTCTACCAAGTTCTCCAATCTATGCATTTCGTCTAATGAAACGTTTTCTAATAATAATGGGTGATCCTTGTTTTTTATGGTTATGTTATTGACATGGAAGGACAACAACTTTATTGGAGTTCCTCTTATGTTGTTCCTATAATTCCGTATGTGATGGAGATGTGTAGAAAAAGTGCAACCTTCTGGTACCTCGATCAGATATGTACCTTGTAATGACTGGTATGCATCTCGGTCACAATGCATTTGCACCTTGGTGTTTCTGATACATGACAAAACATAGTGGTAATCATCTAGTTTCTGTAACATCTCAGATTCGGCCTTAAATTGTACGAAGCTGCAGCTACTCATTATTTCTTGTTTTAGCATCAATTGATAAATGCAATCGTTTGGTTTCGTAGTGGTCGTAAGTTCGCCTTCTTGGCAATAATATACTTTGTGGAACCTTTTGCATTCTTTGTCCATATAACGATGGTCGTCGTCGTTCATTGCCAGATATGGTTTAGGTGGAATTAATATTGTGTTATTAAACGTTGGAGTAGGGAAAAGATGGTAATAAGTGTACATATTCGATTGCAATATGGGGAACTTCAGAATAAATACAACCGTATTGTCTACATAATACGAACCACATACAATAATATCATAGAAGTCTCTTACTTCAGTATATTCGTCAATCATTAATTCAGATTTATCATAGCACGTTAGTAGCACATCGAGCATAAAACGGATATTTTCAGAACTAATTACACTATGGTGAATTATGGAAAGTTTTGAAAAACTCAAGGCGTTTTCATAATGTTACATAATTTAAAATATTTTGTAAATTGATTTTTAACAAATTAAACAGTCCATTCATTTTAACAAAATCGCTTAACCTGTAATTAGTCATATTAACTAGATCTCTGTTTAGAGAATTTTCATCTCTCTGATCACCAAAATTTTTCAATAAAACATTTTTTATGAGTTCCCAAGAAGATACACCATGGATATTAAC
Source organism: Cosmia trapezina (assembly GCA_905163495.3). NCBI lineage: Eukaryota > Metazoa > Arthropoda > Insecta > Lepidoptera > Noctuidae > Cosmia > Cosmia trapezina. The sequence continues at coordinate 6,473,572 of LR991027.1, read as the reverse complement.
TATTTCCTCGGCCTTTCCCTCAAGTCTATTCAAAATATTGTGCAATATGATTGTATTGCTAAAACAATTCGGTTCAGTTCTATTATAAAATTGAGTCAAAATCGTTTCACAAGTTGTAATGAATCTATTCAATTGGTTTGGATTTCCATCATATTTAGGAATTATCAATAGAGCAGTTTTAATACATGATAAAGTTGTAGGATCCATTTTGCAAAATAATTATTTACAATTATTCCTATACTTAAAATTCGTAAATATTAATAACAATAAAAAATATAGTAGTGATAACAATAGAACAACACTATTAACGAATTGACTCTCGTTCAAAGGACTTACTTATTTTTCTAAAACACAAGTTTGATACTTATAATACTTATTTTACAAAAGATTTTTTTTTTCTGAAGTTCCCAAAATCTCCACAATATTAAATCCACAAAGAATAAAAATCTGGACTTACGATTTGATGAAAATCCAGGTCCACAGTCTCATGATCGAAACCACTTTTGTCACCGAAGGCCACTATTAACAGGAACAAGGTTGCAACTGAAGAGGAAGTTTCGAAGCTTTTGAATTTTGAAAAGCTCAGATTTCCTAGACAACAATCCTGTCGACTGCGCCAATTATGATTTTAGGGGCAATCGGTGATTGAATTTAAAGTTATATATTACTTTTTAGACTTTATTTTTATAAAAGGTTACATGTATGTAGCTATCTAGCTTAAGGTTAGAACGAGAGTGAGTGTCCGTCTCTGCACATCCCTACAACACAGCACACATACCTAGGTACACTTTGCACTCACATTAACGAGGCTATAACACGCGTGAAATTTATTTTTTGCTCGACCCACCCCGTCGCATCGCATTGCCTACCCGCGCTATTACTTCGTTTTCACTTAGCGTTCTTTCAGACTTTTTTTCTTTTTGCTCGGCACCTAAGGGTCCTAGAGTGATGTTAAACATGCCTTCTACAGGGTGTAAGGGACAGCCCTCCGCAAACTGACAGGGTGCATTCAGCTCCTCATTTTGAATCATATTCTACCGGAAATTTTCTCAGGAAATTTTTTTTTTTTTTTTTTTTCAGTTACTTTTTCATTATTTCAATGTAAAATTGCATTGTGTGTTCGCAGCATTCCATTTATGTAAAAAAAACTGCAAAAAAAAACAGCAAAAAAAAACCCGCAATGGATGTTGAAATACTCTAACCAATGACCCGAGTAATCAGCTGTTCACTTTCTGTCTAGCTACAGAGTTCATCGAACTCACCGCATACCTATTACCTACCCCTCCCAACCAGTAATAGACGTTCCGATTTGTGCACAAAAACACAAACAAATCAGGTTTATTGGATTCCCTTAACGTTCCTGAATTTCATGTACCAGTCATCTTAGTAAGACATACTGAATTGACCCTATCAGTTTGCGGAGGGCTGTCCCTTACACCCTGTATAAGATTTGGGCTATCATTAATGCAAAAAAAAATTTAAAATCCGACTGGTAGGGTAGTTTCAGAGTTTAGCTCGTTCCTTCACCACATCCCCTTCCGCTACCTATCCCTCCCCCTCTCACGCACTGTCACACCCCCTTCACCACTTCCCCTTCGCTCTCTCTCTCTCACCACCCCGTCCCGTCCGTCTCCCCCTCTCCTCCACCTCCGTCTCACCAACCCCTCCCCACCCCTCAGCATTCACCATGTCTTCCTCCTCTCCTCACCAATTCCTGCCCTTTCTCCTTGCGTCCATCATCCTCCCCTCACACTCCTCACCACCCCTCCCTTGCCCCTCCCCCTCTAACCCTCCCTCTGGGGTAGTTTTAAAAAACTAATAATGACAAACTTAGGCAAATATTTGTGCCAAGTTTCAAGTCAATTAAAACCAAATGAATAACATTTTTCATGTAAATTGTATTCCCTGTTTTCACCCCCACAGGGGTCGAATTAAAAAAAATGGTTTGAGATATTTCCATAGCTTGACTCAAAGATTATTTACACTAATTTTCGAGTTAATCAAGCCACGCAGTAAAATCCTCCCCAGTGAAATTGACTACCCCTTTTCACCCCGTTAGAGGTATATTTTCGAAAAACCCTGACACACGTTATTCTTTAGTTTTGGTTTTAAGTATAAATACTGAGTTTTGAGTTATTCGTATTGCGCGTTAAAATTTTTCCATAATAACTTTGAGACCTCCCAATTCCCCTTTAGGGGGTAGTTTAGAAAAACAAAAAATCACAAAAATCATAATTTACTTAGATAAATATTCGTGCCAAGTTTCAAGTTTATTAACTCAAGGAATAAGATTTTTCATACAAACAATATCCCCCCTTTTCACCCCCTTAAAGGTCGAATTTCCAAAAACCCTTTCTTAGCGGATGCCTAGGTCATAATAGCTAGCTGTGTTCTAAATTTCAGCCCAATCCCTTCAGTGGTTTCAGCTGTATGTTGATAGATTAGTCAGTCAGTCAGTCAGTCAGTCAGTCAGTAACGCTTTCCTTTTATAGATATAGATTACTGAAAAAATAAAACGATGTCTCTAAATAGCACACTTTTTCAGAAATCGGAGCGGAACCCTCGGTGCGCGAGTCCGACTCGCTCTTGACCGGTTTTTTTATTTCTGTTATGATAGCACATGAAACCCCCAGTCAACCATTTCAATTTGGCACACGATGCACCAAACACCCGTATAAATATAATCTAAAGCCCTTATTATTCTGAACATCTTTGCGTTGTGGCATTTTCAGTAGTTTACAAAATTTCTCTTAGTTCAGTGTGCCTTTTGGCAAAGGCCTCCACTCACAACTTCCACTGAGTCCTATCTCTCACAACTTGGCTCCAATTTGGACCCACTGTGAGCTTCAATTCGTCTTCGCATCTTTTATATTGTCTTCCCCTGTTCCTTTTGCCATCTCTGGGGTACCTTTCTGTAAGAACTTTACTCCACTTGTCTTGAATACCTCGTGGCCTGTCCATCATCTATACTAATATTATAAAGAGGTAAAATTTGTATGTAAGTTTGTAAGTTTGTATGTTTGTAAGTTTGTAAGTTTGTATGTAGGGGGTAATCTCCGGAACTAATGATCCAATTCTAAAAATTTTTTTACTGGTAGAAAGCTACATTATTCCTGAGTGCTATAGGCTATAAATTATATTTATATCATGCATATTAGCCGAGCTATCACAATTTTTGTCTAACAAGTCGGGAAGAAATACCCTTTAACAAGACTTTTTTGCATGCGCTGCCTAAACGGTTGTTTAAAATTGAGAATAATGTATGGCAGTCTGGTCTGTCTTAAATAATTCTACAAAAAAGTCCGCGACACCATATTTCTATCTTTTATATTTTATCTTTTATACATCTTTTATTGCTTTAAAAAAGTATTTTTTAGACATACTTACGTTTGGATGATTATTTAAACAAGAAAACATTAATCCTTATCCAAATAAGTTATTTAATGATCACAAGGACATCATGGAGATAAGATTTGGCTTTTACAGTATGTCAATTGGTCATACAGTTTCAGAGATAATATAAAATTACTAAAACGCAAAATAACTTTAAATCATACCGGTCGCTCTTGAGCAAACATGTTTAGGGCGGATGTTTTATCAATTTACCCATAGATGGCGTTGTACAAATAACATTTTTTTCTGAATTGCAAGATTTTCCGCGGATTGACGACCCTCTCGATGTATTATTTCAATAATGTCGGTGGAATACAGCGAAAGAGTTTGTTTTTTTGTTAGTTTGTTTGAACGCGCTATCTCTGGAACTACCCCAGTCGGATTTGAAAAAATCTTTTTGCATTTTATAACCCAGTTCTTGAGTAGGGCTATAGGCTATTTAACATCACGCTAGGGCCCTTAGGAGCCGAGCGCGAAGTAATAGCGCGGGCAGGCGATGCGGAAGGAGGCTATATACCATCTTGATGGGTCCCTTAGGAGCCGAGCGCGAAGTAATAGCGCGGGCAGGCCATGCGGAAGGATATATGCTATTTTTTTTTTTTTTTTTTTTTTTTTTTTCCTTATATAAAGTACCACGGGTAGTGAAACTTTATTTATATTACAATCTAGCCTATTCGCTAATAAGTAATTTAAATATAACTTAAACTGCTAAGTAACTATAAAATTAAGAAATCGTCCAATAACGTCTTTCTTATTCACTTTAAGTTAATGGGAAGACACTCAATTCACGTGTTCTTTAGTCAGCATTTTCACTACAGTTTAGGTTCACTCACACTGCACTAAACTAACTCAAAAGGTTTTACCCTTTTTAGTCTTCGCACTAATTCAGTGATGTCAAGGAGTTGGATCGCCTCGACATTCACGTGATGATGAAGTCTGTGTTCATGAGCTTCTGCATATTTTTTTATTACTATGTCTACGAAATCCATCTTGAGGTCCCGGTGGAGGTCGCTGTTTCTAATGTACCAGGGCGCGTTGACTATATCCCTGAGCACTTTATTTTGGAATCGTTGAATGATTTGACGATTGCTTTGGCTGGTGCAGCCCCAGAGCTGAATACCATAGGTCCATACAGGCATTAAAACTTGTTTGTATAACAACACTTTGTTAGATATTGACAATGGCGACTGTCTACCAAGTAGCCAATACATTTTTTTGTATCTAATATCTAATTCGGCTCTTTTCTTTTTGACATGCTCTTTCCATCTCAGTTTTGCATCCAGGGTCATGCGAAGCTTATGCTATTTAACATCTTGCTAGGGCCCTTAGGAGCCGAGCGCGAAGTAATAACGCGGGCAGGCGATGCGGAAGTCTGCGCGAGGCGTGCGTCGCCGCGCGACGCCTGTACACCAGGCACCGCAGGCTCCGTATCCGCCCTCCGGATACGGAAGCCATTCAGGCGGAGCTGTACGAGGGGTACAGAGCGGCGAAGACCGCCCTCCGAGCGGAGATCTTGCGGTCCAGGGATCTGGGCCGCGAGGAGTCGCTGGAGACTCTGAACAGAGACCCATGGGGGCGCCCCTACAAGATGGTGCGGGAGAAACTCCGCCCATGGGCGCCCCCGCTGACGCAGAGTCTCCGGCCCGAGCTCGTGGAGGACGTGGTGAGCGCTCTGTTCCCTTCGCGAGGGGAACATACTCCCCCGCCTATGGCTCCGCCTCATGCGGTGCCCGCTGCGGACCACGACACCGACGACGACGTTGATGCTCCGGAAGTGACCGAGGTAGAGTTGAGAGCGGCGGTACGTAGGCTCAGTGCCAAAAATACCGCCCCAGGACCCGACGGCTTACCTGGAAGAGCCTGGGTTCTGGCCTTTGGGGCTCTCGGGCCTCGACTAGGGGGGCTCCTAAGCGCATGCTTGGAGAGGGGCCAGTTCCCACTTCGCTGGAAGACGGGGAAACTGGTCCTCATTAAGAAGCCGGGGCGCCCTGCGGACTCTCCGTCCGCTTACCGGCCCATCGTGCTGCTCGACGAGGTGGGCAAGCTCTTTGAAAGAGTAATTGCAGACCGCCTCGTCGGGTGGCTGGTGCAGGAGGGGCCGGATTTGGCGGAGAGCCAGTTTGGTTTCCGCAAGGGGCGCTCTACGGTGGACGCCATCATGCGCGTGCGAGCCCTCACGACGGGGGATGCAGTGGCCCGGGGTGGGGTCGTCTTGGCGGTGTCCCTAGACATCGCCAACGCCTTTAATACCCTGCCCTGGAGTTGCATCAGGGAGGCATTGCGGTATCACCGGATGCCGACCTACCTCTGTCGGGTGGTCGAGGCCTATCTGACGGACAGGGCCGTCATCTACCCCGGTCATCAGGGAGAGTGGAACCGGCGAGAGATGTCGTGCGGTGTCCCACAGGGATCGGTCTTGGGGCCGCATCTGTGGGACATCGGTTACGACTGGGTGCTGCGCGCCGACCTCCCTAGCGGCGTCAGCGTAGTATGTTACGCTGACGACACGCTGGTCCTGGCGCAGGGGAGGTCGCACCAGGAGGCGGCTGACTTAGCGACACGCGGGGTTGCGATAGTCGTGGAGAGGATCCGGCAGTTGGGACTCGAGGTGGCCCTGCACAAGTCCGAGGCCATGTGTTTTCATGGTCCTCGGAATGCGCCACCGTCGGGTTCCGAAATAACGGTGGGAGGGGTTCACATCGGAGTCGGGTCGACGATGAAGTACCTGGGACTCGTCCTCGACAGCCGGTGGAACTTCGTGGAGCACTTCCGACGTTTGGCTCCCAGACTGGCACGGGCTGGGGCTGCCTTGAGGCGGCTCCTGCCCAATCTGGGGGGTCCAAACGCCTCCTGCCGGAGGCTCTACGCGGGGGTCGTGCGGTCCATGGCCCTTTACGGAGCACCGGTGTGGGCGCGTTCCCTAAGGCTGGGACCAGCCGGCAGGTTGAACGCGTCCCAGAGGGTCATGGCCATCCGGCTAGTCCGGGGATACCGCACGGTCTCCCGGGAGGCGGCGAGCCTCCTTGCCGGATTGCCGCCGTGGGATCTGGAGGCAAAGGTCCTCGCGCACGTGTGGGAGTGGCGCGAGGAGGCGAAGCGCCGGGGCGTAACTCCGCTGCCGCGAGAAATCACGGTACAGCGGACAGAGCTCCGGCGGGATCTCATGGCGGCATGGAGAGCGCGACTGTCGCAACCCAGCGCTGGGCACGCCACAATTGCGGCGATAAGTCCCCTCTTTGAGGAGTGGTTAGAGAGGCGCCACGGCGTCCTCACCTTCCGCCTGACGCAGGTCCTCACCGGACATGGTTGTTTCGGGAGGTACCTGTTTCGCATAAGGCGGGAGGAAACGCCCGGGTGTTATCATTGTGTGGATCGCCCGGAGGACACGGTGGAGCATACAGTGGAGGTCTGCCCGGCGTGGGCAGAGCACCGCCGTGTTCTCACAGAGGCGATCGGCGGCGGCGATCTCTCGCGTCCGAGCCTGGTCCAGGCCATGGTGCGGAGCGAGAGTGCATGGGAGGCCGTCACCTCCTTCTGCGAAGCAGTGATGCTCGCGAAGGAGGAGGCGGAACGCGTGAGGGAGAGGCAGCCTCACGCCCTCAGTCGCCGCAGGAGACGCCCTGGGCGGCGGGAATCGCGGGGCGATTTCCGGCCACCGTAGGCGCGGGCCTGCGGACGGTGAGCAGCGGGTAGCTCGCCGTCCGGTAAGGACCAGGCCCGAGTCGACGGCGCGTTGTGTTCCACGCGCGCCTCAAAGAGATGTCAGCAAGTGACGGGGTCCAATAGGGCCGACGCCGCTGGGGTCGCGGATTGTCCGAAGGGGTTACCGCGGCCCTGGCATAGGCAACTGAAGGAACACGGGTGGGTTTTAGTCAGTAAAAGTCTGACACGCCCTTCCGCTCCACCCAGAGCGGGAGAAGTTATTTGATGATTTCCCACCCTCAAAAAAAAAAAAAAAAAAAAAAAAAAAAAAAAAAAAAAAAAAAAAAAAAAAAAAAAAAAAAAAAAAAAAGGCGATGCGGAAGGATATAGGCTATTTAAGGCCATACCCCAACCAAACGACCTTGAGCGTTCGGTCCTTCTCTGTCCCGCCGCTCAGCCTCGCTCTGTCCCGCTCCCTCCACACGCCCCTTCATCAAAAAATTCTCATTTTTTCTGGAATTATTTAAATAAAAAAGAATAGCGAACTTTAAAAAAAAATAAAACTTGGATAATTTAGATTTTTAAATTATCTATCCATTAGTGTAATCCTCAAATGATTAGAACGTCACCTTTAGCAAGAGATGCATGGAATCATTAATTTTAGACACTTTTTTACATGGAGATTTTGAATGTATTTATTTCACATAAAAACAAAAGAAAACTTACAATGTGATAATAGAATATCGAACATTAGTATTGTGCTTTTAGATATAATTTATTACTCTTAATTAATCAGTTAATAGCCTCTGAATAACGCCCTATCGCAAGGTTTTGGTCGGGGGATCGCCTTAACATCTTGCAGGGCCCTTAGGAGCCGAGCGCGAAGTATTAGTGCGGGCAGGCAATGCGGAAGGATATAGGCTATTTAATACATCACGCTAGGGACCTTCGGAGCCAAGCGCGAAGTAATAGCGCGGACAGGCGATGCGGAAGGATATAGGCTATTTAATACATCACGCTAAGGACCTTCGGAGCCGAGCGCGAAGTAATAGCGCGGGCAGGCGATGCGGAAGGATATAGGCTATTTAATACATCACGCTAGGGACCTTCGGAGCCGAGCGCGAAGTAATAGCGCGGGCAGGCGATGCGGAAGGATATAGGCTATTTAATATCACGCTAGAGCCCTTAGGAGCCGAGCAAAAATAAAAAATGTCAGAAAGGATGCTATTAAGCGCAAACGAAGTAATAGCGCGGTCAGGCGTTGCGATGCGATGCGTCGGGGTTGGTGGGTGGGGGAGACAAGAAATTTCACGCGGACGAAGTCGCGGGCAGAAAGCTAGTAAGTCATAAGTCATTTATTCATGAACAATAAATTTTATCTGAAATTACATTTCCACTTTTGTTGGTCTATAAATATTCACATATTAAGTTATTAAGAAAATACTCTAATTTAACATTTATTTTTTTAAATCTTTAACACTACTTGTTTAGACGTGACCTTCAGTTTAAAGTCATTAAAAGTCGTTTGGTAGCACAGAATATTTTGGGGTTTCCAAAGTGCAGTTGATTGCGTTGCGCTTGCTCAAGACAGAATTCTAAAGCCTTTCCTGTCTTTTGCAAATTTGTGCACACTGTTGAAGGAATTCGGAGTTCTTTTTGTGCATATTATTTTCACATGAGGCCTCAGCCACCACATGCGACAAAAAATAATGGGGGAAAAAAGTCTTCTTAAAAATATGGCCTCTTTACATAACTCAATTTACACCGTCCTTGTTTTGAGCCTCCCAGTATGAATTTATTGATTACATTACAGTTCCTTCACTTTACGATGGATTCATAAATATTTATGGAGAAACTCTGACATATCTTAAGTGGTTTACTTCTCCATTTACATCGCCTTTTAGGTAAAAATTCATTGAATTATGCAAATGCAAAGTATGAAAGGTGTCGAAACGGTACAGTGGCTAATCATGAGACATAAACACAGTAGTTCAACTCTGTACGAATCACACTAATATTATAAAGGCGAAAGTTTGTGTGTGTGTGTTATTGTATGTTTGTTACTAGTTCACGGTCAAATGGCTGGATCGATTTGGATGAAATTTGGTATTAATATGGTATTTTGGTTAAACATACTAGCGGCTAATTAGCTGATGCGTCTGTATTAAATAGCTTGGAGATATTTAATCTGTCTAGTCAATTCATGAAGCAGTTCAGTGAGGGAGCCGTCACAACATTTTCATGTAGATAGCTTATATCCTGGATACACACATAGATTACTTTTTATCCCAGTCTACGCGGGTGAAACCACGGGGCATAAGCTAACTACATACGAAATTTTATCCGAATTGGTTCAGCCGTTTCAGCTTGAAGAAGTAACAAACAAACAAACACACACACACCCTCACACACAGCCACTTACAAACTTTTGCCTTTATAATAGTAGTGAGATGTGATTATATACTTGTACATCATATTGTCTTGTCATATAATATAGTGTTAGTTTGTATATGTTCACTAAGATTTATCACAAATAAATAATTTCGACAAGATAAATTAAAATCGTATTTTAGTGTGTGATGTGGTGAGAAACTCCTGCTTTTGAACACAAAACTCATATTACTATATTTTTGTCTAATTAAATAGAGTTTTATGCCACCAGATTTATAGGTACTGTCACTGATCAAGTGGACCTTCTGCAAATAAATCTTGCTGATGACAAAGTCAAAAAAGTAAAGTGACAAGACTTCTTTATGGATTTAATTATATTTGAAGGGAACTTTTATCATTTTATTCGTTATCAATTTACATTTAATGGGTTTTTAGAAAATTCGCTATAATTCAAAGGTCACCTGGACGAAAGAATTCTTCCTCATTTCTGCATCTGCATGGCTAATGCAAGTGTCAGAACAGTCAGAACCTACCCCTTTTTAAATGGGGATACTATAATTTTACTAGCTTTTGCCCGCATCTTCGCCCGCGTAGAGGTCGGAAATTATCCCACTATCAAGAAAATTTTAAAGAAAGTTAAGTTTTGGAGTGGAAATTAATATCCCGTGGAACTTGTTTTTGGTTTGTCAACTAGTTGCTGCTTATTTAGACGATTACGGTAATTTTACTTAACGCGCTACAGATGTGCTACACAAACTACAGTTCGATTGTGACTAAGATAAATTAGGCTCGTGAGCACAATTTATGCGGTCCACGTCGAGGACCGCAAACCATATATCTTCCCATATGTATACATTAATGTGAAAACTACATCAAAATCCGTTGCATGCATTACATGAAAAATTACTTTAAGATGCAGATGTTAAGGTTGATGCGTCAGGGTAGCCCGCGAAATTCAAAATTTCTTACTTTTTTTTTTGCAATTTGTAGGTCAGTGTGAGCTTGTATGTTGATTAAAATATGATTCGCGGCCGTAGCTAATGTGGCTTTACAGAATTATAATCATTAGAATCAGCAATACAACTCCATAAGTTAGCATTTACCTCAAATCTAGCGATTTCATGAAATCATGAGGTTTGAGGTAAATGCTACATTTTTCATCAAAAGTCGAAAACTATGTGGCCTAAAAAAAATAAAAAATGTTTAATAATGTGCAAATAGTGTTCTTTCATATGCCCTAGTAGCCCCACTTTGAATTTTTAAAACCCCCTTTCAGTACCTGTTACAAAAAAAATATAAATATTTTTATTTCTTTCTTATTTGCAAAATAGTTGGGTAAACGTCATATAAAACTGTTCCAAATTTCAAGTTCATAGCATTAGTAGTTCTTGAGATATCCAGCTGTGACCGACAGACAGACTGAGTGACACCATAAGGGTTCCTTTTTTACCATTTTCTACGGAACCCTAAAAATGACTAAGATGCAGATGTTAACACGATAGACTAAAACTGTTTACAGAATAGCAAGGACATGGTACGTGTTTACAAAATAATCATTTCGTCTTTCTTTTAGAAAAATATCATGACTCTAGTCAACACTCGACACTTTCACCCTTTACCACACCTTACGGCAGAGCACAAGCCAAGTTCATATCCTTATTTTAATTTCACAAATTCATTATACCACATTTACAACGCTAATTGGCTTCCAGGAAGGAGCAGGATATTTGTTTCAACCAACCCTATTAATTCAGAATATTAACATTTTGTTTATAACTTTTAATTAGAACCTAGTAGGGTTTGTTTATTATCTTTAACTTGCTTCAGTATTGAATAAAACATGGTTCGTGGCAACAAGTTTACTCAGCAAGTTTGTGAATAAACAGTGTTGCTGTTGGTAATTGATTTAATCAATTTCTGAGAGGAGTTGTTATACATTAGATAATGTCCGTGATTTTGTGTAGCTCGTAAATATTTTTCTCTAACAACGGGTGTTCACACTCAAGACACAACAGAAGAAAGAGAACAAGAATGTAGTATTATACTTCTTTATTTTTTTGGTCGGTTAATACGGTCATTTTGCGACACATTTTGATACTCGCAACTGTCGCAAGTAAATCAAAACCTATAGAGTACTTCCCGTTGACCTAGAATAATGAAATTTGGCAAGAAGCAAGGTCTTCCAGCACAAGTAAAGGAAAAAATCCGAAAGTTATGAATTTGTAATTTTTTTGACATATTTTTTTTTGCGATCCAATGTTATGTTTGTTTTTGGGATAAATTCTTTTCAACTACGGAACCCTTCATTGTGCGTGGTCCGAAACGCACTTGGCCAGTTTTTTTTTTTTGTAAACTGTGGATATATCGGTCTCGATTTTTGCACTATCATGGGGACCGTAAAACATAGGTACAGATACGCCGATTAGACAGATCGATTCGACTTGGAAAATGTATGAAATTACTATAGTTAGGTCGGCTACCGGCTTAGTCCAAAATGTCAGATACGTCGGTTAGTTAAATTAGCGACGAAATGAGGTGTCATTGGAATCGTCTTGATCATCCTGAAATTTTAAAAAGACAGACAAATTAAAAATCCGGAGTCACACGTCACGTTAGGTCGTAAATTGAACAGATTCTGTGTGAATCCGGATTTTTAATTTGTCTGTCTGTTTGAGATGAGATTATTTTCTTGTTTCATACTTTTTAGAGAATGATTTTTGAATAGGCGGGTTTTAGTTTTTATACTTACATTTTGTATAATATGTACAGCTGATTCAGGTGACATACAGACCACAGCAACGACGATCATTATTTTATCAACATTATTAAAAGTTGTTACAAATTTTTGCCGACTAACTGTTAGGTATGCAGTTTGGCACGCTTTTATATTTTGTTATTGTTAGTTCAGATTTTGAATAAATAAATAAATAAAAATTATTTCTTTTCAGACAATCAATCCCAACTATGTTGGGGTTGGCTTCCAGACATTTACATTGAAATGATTAGATTATCATAAATAAATTTTTACAACAGATATAAGCAGAGTCCGCCATGAAATCGGGTTTACGAGAGAGATAATGTGTTTACTTTCGATGACATTTTTTCTCTCTTTTTCCTTATTTTTCTGACATTTCCAAAGAATTGGATTCGACTTAGCGACATAGAATAAAGATTATTATTTATTGAACTAGCTTCTGCCCGCGACTTCGTCCGCGTAAAATTTATTTTTTGCTCGACCCACCCCGTCGCATCGCATTGCCTACCCGCGCTATTACTTCGTTTTCACTTAGCGTTCTTTCAGACTTTTTTTCTTTTTGCTCGGCACCTAAGGGTCCTAGAGTGATGTTAAATATGCCTTCTATAAGATTTGGGCTATCATTAATTCAAAAAGATTTTTTAAAGTCCGACTGGTAGGGTAGTTCCAGAGTTTAGCTCGTTCCTTCACCACATCCCCTTCCGCTACCTCTCCCTCCCCTCTCACTCACTTTCACACCCCCTTCACCACTTCCCCTTCGCTCTCTCTCTCTCTCTCTCACCACCCCGTCCCCTCCCTCTCCCCCTCTCCTCCACCTCCGGCTCACCAACCCCTCCCCACCCCTCAGCCTTCACCATGTCTTCCTCCTCTCCTCACCAATTCCTGCCCTTTCTCCCTGCGTCCATCATCCTCCCCCTCACACTCCTAACCACCCCTCCCTTCCTCCTCTCCTCCCCCTCTAACCCTCCCTCCGGGGTAGTTTTAAAAAACTAATAATGAAAAACTTAGGCAAATATTTGTGCCAAGTTTCAAGTCAATTAAAACCAAATGAATAACATTTTTCATGTAAATTGTATTCCCTGTTTTCAACCCCACAGGGGTGGAATTTAAAAAAATGGTTTGAGATATTTCCATAGCTTGACTCAAAGATTATTTACACCAATTTTCGAGTTAATCAAGCCACGCAGTAAAATCCTCCCCAGTGAAATTGACTACCCCTTTTCACCCCGTTACAGGTAGATTTTCGAAAAACCCTGACACACATTATTCTTTATTTTTGGTTTTAAGTATAAATACTGAGTTTTGAGTTAATCGGATTGCGCGTTAAAATTTTTCCATACAAACTTTGAGACCCCCCAATACCCCTTTAGGGGGTAGTTTGGAAAAACTAAAAATCACAAAAATCATAATTTAATTAGATAAATATTCGTGCCATGTTTCAAGTTTATTAACTCAAGGAATAAGATTTTTCATACAAACAATATCCCCCCTTATCACCCCCTTAAAGGTCGAATTTCCAAAAACCCTGTGGAAATCTATACCTACTAAGATGTAATATATACATTTATATAATTACGTATATTATCTATTAAAAAATATTTAAAAAAAAAATTTTTTTGGAGACTCCAAAAAATCATAATGTACGCACGACAACAGATCAAATTTTCAGTATAAGCTGATCTCGCATTGTATAGGATTTCCTTACAATGAGAGGTCAGTCTAAACTAGAAATGTATAGCTTGATGTGTACCTACTATGGGGGATATTTTTTTTTTGTATTTTTTTAAGAACGGCCATCATGTCTGTAATATGCTATTCCAAGGTTATCCATTCTTTACCCCTGTATATTTCCTCGTAATCTCTTTATTAAAAATGTTCCGACCGAATAGGTTTGATCCACAATCTTCTAATTTTAGTCTGTGTCGTGTAGTGTCTTGCGAAATGGTGGACTCTAATTTCGGAGTATTTGGGAACACAACAACGCGTCATTTTCTCTAAAATAAAATAAAGCCATCTGAAGCCTTGTATTATTAGCTTGTGTTGGGAACTAGCTACGACAGCGCCATTTTGAGAGTGCTTTCCCCATTCAAAACTACCCCCTATATAATATTTATTATTAATATATAGCCCCCAATAATAGCCCCCAAATATAGCCCCCAAATAATATTTATTATGTTCATAGGTAAATAAAAATGAAAACCATACTACTAATACTCTGCGATTCCCGCACGGAACAAATATTTGTATGACCTACAAGTATTTGTTCCGAGTCTGGGTGTTTTTCTATCTATAATATGTATGTATTTACAAAAAAAAATGTATATAAGTAGTTTATCAGCCATCTAGTTACCATAACACAAGCATTAGGTTGCTTAGCTTGGGACTAGATGGCGTTGTGTGAAATGTCCAAGGATATTTATTTATTTATTATTTATTTTAATACACCACCAATAAACCCCCATACCATTATTCAATCATTCACAAACGAATCCCTACAGCACCGCACTATACACCGACCAACCCATCATTTTCATACGTCTACAATTTTCCGTGCTATAAACTAGATGTGGCCGTTCACTAGCTGAAATAAAATGGAAATATAAATCTGTGCTGGCTGTGCAAAGCTGCAAGAAATTGCATGGCATGCCAAGGACATCGTCGTTGGATATACCTATCAAATGTTGATATTGTATACATAAGCGGGCGAGCCATACTTGTATGTGTAAATGTTACATGCACATTGTCTTTGTGTGCGTAAGCTCGGGAGCGCGCTATCTGCAGGTACGCACACAAGAGCGCGGGTCTATACGCATTACATCTACAAGTATGGCTCACCCGCTTTTGTGAGATAATAGTACATTATGATATAAGTGCGGTAAGTTGAAAATTACAGCCGAGGCGATATTGCTAGCCCGAGCCGTAGGCGAGGGCTACAAGAAAGCAGAGGCTGTAATTATCAAAGCGCACGTATGTCATACGACGTTTTATAACATATTTGCGAGGAAATAAATAAAACTCGGACTTTCTTAAACGAATAAATCTTTAAAAACACACTTTCTGAAAATGAATTTGCATCTTTGCTTGTTTTCCATACGATGAAATTTTGATCCGCTTGTAAGTATTTATCGGTCGATTTTTCGGGCAAGAGGCTTAGAGTAGCCTTTTTCGCTGCCTCTGAGACTTCTGGCTGTGTCGAATGAATAAATTCATCATTACTTGACGACATTTTCAAATAAAAACAATACAGCGAAAAGGAAAAGCGCGCGGAATAATTTTTACTTGTTCACAAATTAGCGAAGCGCACGCATCAGCGCTTTTTTTTAAAGGCAAAGGCACAAAAACAGCCAGTATTATTAAAGTAAATTTATATTTTTTTGTTTTTGTTACAGATAAATGGTTGTAATTTATTGCCAAAATTAATTAAATCAAATTTTTTTCTTAAGATTTAAAGAAGTACCGTTGGTTTTAGACGGAGCATCATGATAAACCGTACGAGTTACCTTATTAGAAAGAAACTCGTGCGTTTTACTTTACGATTACGCACAAGTACGTAATGACATACATTACGATATTGAAATTGGTGAAATAAGAGGTCCTTTACGAGCAAATGTGTTATAAAACAACTTACACTTACAGCGATCGATATTTATAATGGTAAGAACTGATTTTCAACCTGTAGCAAACAATAAATGAATTTGATTTGATTTGATTTAGTTATCAAATGTTTTATTTAGATTCTCCCTTAATTTGGGAGTTAAAGTATTATATTTATTATTTCAAGAGAATATTCAATATTCTTATTCGCTGATCTCAGGATAAAACCCATGCGTAATGCGCTGCGCCACTACTCGACCATATCGCGGGAATGTCAGTTATGAATTAAACCACATATTCGACACTTTGTACATTTGATCGCGTGTTCACGCGCAGAAGAGAAATCACGCGAACTTGGCCGCGTAATCCCATTCTACTAATATACTGCGTTTGTAACCACCACACCATCGAGATGTGCAGATAAAATTTAAAGACATTAATATATTTTTTACGAGTATAATTTTTACAGAAATTAAACCCATCTTTTTTAAAAATAAAAAGAGAAGTCCTGACTGACTGACTGACCGATTGACTGACTCATCAACGCCCAGCCCTTGGACCTGGAAAGCTAAATTTTGCACAGAGGTTCCCTTTATAACGTAGACAAGGAATAAGGAAGGAATTCCCAGTAGTATGTTCCCGTGGGATAATTTCCGACATCCACGCGGGCGAAGCCGCGGGCAAAAGCTAGTCACCAATAAATACTGTGTTAATGTAATTATTCAAACATTAGTGTCAATAATATCGATTGGTTTCCTATTATCACTCGATTCAATGCGACAATTATCATAATCGCCTTCATAATGGCAGTGGCCACATTTGCATATGAATGCGGCACAATACTGTAATTGCATTATGCAAATGTGGTCGCGAGGTTAACTGTGTTATCATAAGAATCAGTTTTGTAATGTAGTTTGTCGATACATAAGTGTTATTGTTATATCTGGGATACATTTACGACTAAGAACAATTTAAAGGCGTAAACTATTACTATATGCTTCTGATTATAGTGTAAGTGGAGGTAGAAATATATAGTAAGTAAGTAATTACATACATCTTACTATTATGTTATTATTAGTATTACCTACTTGTGTTAAAATTTTTAATAAGTTGCCGTGCCCTAACCGGGTTTCATGTTGGAACTTACTTATATTGTAACAACTAAATGTACACATGAATGCAATAAAGAATTTGAATTTGAATTCTAATATTCATCCTGTAAAGAAATTATTTCCTAGGCCGAGCTCTACTCGGGTGAAAATAGAAAAAACTAATTTTCTCAGATATGAGACCTAGTTAGATTGATTTTCCGCCCCCGTAAACCCCTACATTGAACTTTCATCGAAATCGTTAGAACCGTTTTTGAGAACGTGATTACAAATATGCTCATTTAACACGTTCACTGCGTTTACATTTTTGCCAGTCTTTCAATTACAGCTGCATCGGGTTCTTCAGCTCCTATGCTTGACTTTTTTGAAGTGCGTTATCAGGTCGAAAAGATCCGTTCGACTTACTGTTGTAAAAATATCACTAATATGTAAACAAATGAACATTACTTCAATTTTATTTTATAAGTGTATTTTCAACGAAGTAATGAGTATACAGCTGAGTTCGTAAGTAGATCTAATTATTAAATCTTGTGTAATTAATAGTTTTCAACGTCGGATCTTTTCGACCCGGTAAACGCACTGGTCGGTAATATTTATCGATAATAAAAAGGGATGTATCTGGCTAAAATAAAACATCGATATCGAAGAAACAAAGTCATAGGTTTTATTCGGGCTAATTAGGCAGTATTCGAAGAATCTTTTTCGTTATAACATTCACGATGTATTATATACTTACTTATTTATTTACTTTAGCCGTACGTGTTTGGGTCACAGAAATCCATATGTGTACCAAATTTTATCTTATTAGATTCGGAGCAAATTGGCTGTGACAGACGGTCAGACAGACACACGAGTGATCCTGGGTTCCGTTTTTCCTTTTGATGAACGGGACCCTAAAAATTTTCGCAAGTTCCAAACACAACATGAATAGTCCAGGTTTGTATAAGCAAATAATCTAAAAAGTTTCAGATGTAGGTATATTGGCAACCTCAAAGCTACATGTTATCTACATGAGATATGGAACAAGATATAAAGCACATTTCACGCGTAGACGACGACACGTGGACGTGACGGTGACATGTCAAGAACATGAAAGCTCGTCATAAGCATTCCAGTTCCAGTCCGTCTGCTGTACTATTTGCATGAATTATCACGCAAGGGATAAATGTCCGCGTTAAGCCCGTTCACCGACAGGTCGTTTCGTTTTTGAGAGATTCGTCGATAGAACGTTTCACCTATGGATGTTTCGCCGTCAGATCGTTTTGTCTACGATTGTTTCGTTATGGCTTTTTCACTACTTAACTACAAAGCCACCAAAATGCTACTAGTTTGCTTCAAACACACAGATGGTGATGGTCTTTTCACCGTTAGCTTCAGTTCTCCTGGCTCTTACTAGGAGAACTCCTCAAATTAAAGTTGATACTCAACCGCTCCACTTGCACAAATCCCTTGAAGCAACATATCATCAGAAACTAAACCATCTGACCTCCGGAACCCCAAAATTACATTTCCGTTACACTTCCTAAAGGCATGAACACATTTCAACCAATCCCAACACATTCGCAGTAGCCGGCAAGCAAAACGTGACCACGCAAGTTGATATACCACCAATGAGAGTGCAAAATCTATGCCGCGTAGGATAGTGTTGCAAGTCTATTCCCGGCTTACAGTCTAAGTGTCTAAACACACTATGCCGAAGTTACGCGACCGAAGTTCCGTGGCTGATGTTACGTTCCGACGTGTTCGGCTAATATGACACACCAGAAGTGCCGAACTTACGCGGCGGAAATTCAGTTGCGGAACTTCAGTGTCTTGAACACCCCCTCCCCCGTCCCCCGCCCCGGATCTTCTTCGGCAATCGAACCGGACTTCGGTCGCGTATAATGTGTGCTCTACAGAATACGTTGCCGCCGAATTGCCGCTGAACTTACGCCCGACCGAAGTTCGGCTGTACGCTAGAACGCAACGTAATTTCGGCATAGTGTGTCGTCAGTAATTCAAATAGCATTGCAGGCGTAATCATGCCGAACTTCGGTCGCGTAACTTCGGCATAGTGTGTTTAGACACTAACACAGACTAAATACGTTTCGACAGCGGTAGACTTCCAAGTACAAACTTGGTGTCTGTAAGTTATCGTCACCGTCCGACACGTTGGCCCTGACACATAGTGTACCCAGACAGTTTCCAACTGGTGGCAAGTTATGGGTTAGGTCGAGAACTTGCCTGTTTACTGGTGCCAGTTCGAGTTGCTGTGTTGTACCGTCGCAAAAGTTTAATAATGTAGGGAGGGAGACATGTGTTACTTTAGAATTTGCCTGTTGCTGTATCTTGGTTGCGAGTTTTCTTGAGTCTTGTATTTATTGTACTGTTTTTCAAGTTATTTTGAGAAACCTGCATGCTTATGTTATGTTAAGAGCCTATATACAACATTAGTTTTTGTTTACACTAAACCCGAAAAGGGGTCATTGTACTCATCATTATGAACAACTTTTACTATGGGACCAAACCTGAAATCGCGAAAAAAAAATCAGCTGTTCAGTACATTTATCTACATGAAACTCGTCAAAATGTACTGAACAGCTGATTTTTTTTTCGCGATTTCAGGTTTGGTAACATAGTAAAAGTGGTTCAAAATGATGAGTGCAATGACCCCTTTTCGGGTTTAGTGTAAACAAAAACTAATGTTGACTACTACCTCAAATAGCTTAGCATGATCCTCCGTTTGTCAAAATACTGAAGCATTAATTTTGAAATAATTATAATTCCTATGGTAAAGTTGAGGACTAAAGTACGTGTTTGACGAAAATACGATTCCATAAAATTTTCTCGATACAAAAAAAATCCAAAGTTACCTCGGAACCGAACAATAAACCGCTGGTATTCAAAAAATACTTTGCATACTAACTGAACTATAAAGTAGGTCTTATGTTTTTTATTTTATTTAAATTACCATTATTTTCACCGTAAAAAGCAATTACCTAAACTATCGGCGCCCAGCACTGCACTCAGTCTCGCTCTCACTCAGCCCGCGAGCAGTATCGTGCAAGCGAGATAAAAAGCTGAGGTAGTATGGGCTCTTAAGCATTGAGCAAAATTCTCAAGTCACTGATACATAAAAACTCAAGACAATGTTCAAAAAACTATGAAAGCCTTAGAGATTTTCTGCACGATTTTGTGCTTAAATTGATAAAGCTTGAGTGAGCTAACTTACAAAGTCATTCTTAGCTAAAATTTCAATAAATTCATGACAAAGAACTTATGAAAATCACGCACACAGACAAAAAAGTTGACGTAAGTATCCTTCAATATTGTACCTAAGATCAACGAAATAATGTGTAGGCATTTTTAGGGTTCCATACGTCCGAATGAAAAAACTGAAACCTTTCAGGATCACTCGTGTGACTGTCTGTCTGTACGTCTGTCACAGCCAATTTTCTCAACATGGTCAGTCTCTCTCAATATTGTACGTACAAACTTACATTTGCAGTTGGAATGTACAGGTGAACATGTTTTTCAACTTATAATGTTATGTTTGTCCTTCAGTCGAGATTTGGAATTTATAGGGTATATTTATTTATAGTGAAGCCTTGGGCAGACAGAACCCTCAGGGCGCGAGTCCTACTCGCACTTGTCACAAAAGCCCTTTTAGTTACCTCAAAGAGTTTTAGAATATTACTGAACAAAATTGATAGCAATAAATATTATTATTATAATAAATGAGACGTGAAAAACTTCTTGCGTATAAAAAAAACCGGTCAAGAGCGAGTCGGCAATGGTTTCTGCCATAAACTCCACATGCAATATTGATTTGACAGGTGATGATGAATCAGATTCAAGTAATTCAGTAAGGTTAGTCACCAGTAGAAACAAACTAAAAAAATACATTAAAATTAATAAATACATTGTTAAAACAAAAAAATGGTAAAAAGACAAAGATTCTTTACCAAAAATGTTAAACTTCATAGAGATAGGTTAAATTTAATTAAACAATTAGATATTTTTTCTTTTAATTTGGAGCAAAGCACTAGGAAATACAACATTGACACACAGGACTTGCAATCTCAACTTGACCATCTACAAGAGAAACTTAGTTTATTGACTGATAAATATAATACCTCCGAAGATCTGTTGAGGGAATCTGTGTTGGCAATGAATGAGCTGGTTAACTCACAAACAAACAACTGTGAGCATTGTCAGACACCGTCCAATGTCCCTATACCGGACCATTCATTGACAACTTGCAATACCACCTTACCGCAGCCCTGTGTTAATTTGACATTTCCTGCTATTGATAGTTGCAATAAGAAACATTGTAAACAAATTATAAATAATGATATTATATTATTTTGTGATGAGATTGGAAAGGACTTAGGCCACTTGTTGTCAGATGAATATCCAGGACACTCCATAATAAACTACTGTATGCCTGGTTGTTCTTTGTTTGATATTATGAAACAAATTATTAAATGTAACTTTAACCAGGATACTACTTTATTAATTTTTATGGGTAATAGGAGAAATGTGAACAAAGGAGAATTGCTAAAATATTATAGAACATTGTGTAATCTTAGTTTAAGAAAAATTGTATTGTTTACATTCCCCTATAGTAACAGTTTGCCACAGGAAGAAAATGAGTTAAGATTTGAAATAAACATGACACTACATAATTTGACATTCAATAATAATCTATTCCATTTAGTTGATACTAACAATTATGTTGGTAATAATTTGTATTTGACAAGAGATAGATATAATATTGTTATGTACTATCTTCCTAACTACTTCAAAAGACAGATAGCTGTATCGCTATCATATTTTTTTTCTATTTCAGCCAAAAATTTGGCTAAACAACTTGCTTCTTTTGAGCAATGCAATGACATTTTAAATAATTCTGCCAATAATTTGGCAGCAACTAATGACATTGATTATCATTTAAATTAGAAATTAGGACAATAGAGGAAACCTCTTGCTTAATAAATGAAGAAAATTTAAATACTGATTTAAATCATGTAAATGTTACAAAAAGTCCTTCTTTAATAGCACACCCATCAATTTATAGTACCTTAAATAAATGTGATAATAATACTCTAAAAATAGTTCATCAAAATATACAGGGAGTGATAGGTAAGGAATTAGAATTGGAGCTGTTCATGAACTGTAGTTATATTGATATCCTTTGTGTAACTGAACATTGGTTAAAAGACCACCAGTTCATGTTCAGCTTTAACAACCACCAGGTTGCCAGCTCATTCAGCAGGGTTAATATGATACGTGGTGGATCTCTAATAATTGTTCGTAACAATATGAAATTTAAAGAACGTAAGGATATAGTGAGCCTCTCTGTTGAGCGAGTTATTGAAATAGCTTGCATTGAGCTTGAGCAGTTCATTGTAATGAGCGTGTACAGGCCCCCATGTGCTTCATATGATGTTTTTGAGAAATATATGGAAGAAGTATTATTAAAGACTTGTAACAGTAATAAAACAGTTGTTGTCTGTGGAGATTTCAATATTAATATACTGGAAACATCACCTTCTGTAAATAAGTTTATAACCTTATTAAAGTCATATAATTTGTACAATACATTCTTTGAGCCGACTAGAATAACTGCCACTAGTGCTACCTGTATTGACAATATTTTTTCAAACTCAAGACCTTCTACCCATTTAATTATAAATGAGTTGGACTCTGATCACTGTGGCCAGTTAGTCACTTTCCCTCAGAAAATAGTCAGAGCTCAAAGAAAACTTGTTAGTTTTGTTCCGGTAAACAAAAGTCGCTTAGAACAATTTAAAAAGAATTTAATAGAAAAACTACCAGATTTGCCTTATCACACCAACCCCGATCAAGCTTATACTATACTATTTAACCTCATCAATTGTGAGTTTAGGAAGGTATTCACATCAAAAACGTTACCTGTTTGTGACCGCGTTATATTTAGTGATTGGGCAACACCAGGTATTTATAAAAGTAGGCAGAAATTATATGAATTGTACCATGAAAAAACCTATAACTATGATGACACATTTAAAGAATTTGTTAAAAATTACTCTAAAACTTTTAAAAAAGCCTGTTCGTCAGCAAAAGCCATACACATTAAAAATAAAATAAAATGTTCTGGAAATAAAATTAAAACAACTTGGAATATTATTAATTCAGAAACGGGAAGAACGACAGTTTGGAATCGTGACTTCCATCTAAAAATCAATGATGTAGATATTAAGGCAGACGTGGAGGTGGCTACTGAGTTTGAAAATTTCTTCACTAATATTCCCATTTTAACAACCAAAGCTCTGTCATCGTCGTCCTCCACTTCTGCTTACTCAATACTAAAAGAATGTGTACCAGAATGTGATAAACACTTTAAATTCGCAATTGTTACTGCTAAAGACGTTATAGATTCTTTTAAAGATCTCGAGGTAAAAAAAACTGCTGACCTTTGGGGGTTATCAGTACATACCATGTCTTCAATAATTGATATTATTGCACCCTTTTTATCAATTGTTTTTAATTCTTGTATTGCATCTGGTGTATTTCCTGATCTGATGAAACTTAGCAAAGTGATTCCACTGTTCAAATCTGGCAGCCCGACTGATCCCACTAATTTTCGGCCTATTTCGATATTACCTACATTGAGCAAAATCTTTGAAAAAATTATTTTAAAACAAATGTTAGGACATTTCAATACACATACTTTACTTCATCTGAAACAGTTTGGTTTTACAAAGGGTCGTTCAACTACAGACGCGGGCGTGGAATTACTGAAGAGCATATTCGAGGCCTGGGAGGAGTCGCAGGATGCTCTTGGCATTTTCTGTGACTTGTCCAAGGCCTTCGATTGCGTAAATCATGATACACTCATCAGGAAGCTGTACCACTATGGTATAAGGGACAGGGCTCTCGACCTTCTGACTTCTTATCTGAACAACAGAATTCAAAGGGTAGATGTTAATGGCAAGAGATCTGCAGGATCTGCGGTCACTATGGGCGTTCCACAGGGTTCAATTCTGGGTCCTTTCTTGTTTCTTATTTATATAAATGACTTACCTTATCACATAAGGGACAATCACAAGATTGTATTATTCGCAGATGACACTTCCCTCATTTTTAAAATCAAACGTCAGTTAGTCAACTTTGAACAAGTTAACGATGCACTCTCTAGGGTTGTCCATTGGTTTAATGTAAATAATCTTCTCCTGAATGAAAAAAAGTCTAAACTAATCAAATTTTCAACGCCAAATGTCAGGCAGCTAACTACCAATGTTCAACTTAATGGAATAGAGTTGGACCCTGTTGAGTCGACGGTTTTTCTTGGAATAACCATTGACGGTAAATTGCAATGGGGCCCACACATAGAAAAATTGTCAGGAAGGCTTAGTTCGGCCGCCTATGCTGTTAAAAAAATTCGACAGATAACTGATGTGGATACAGCCAGAATTGTTTATTTTAGTTATTTTCATAGCCTTATGTCTTATGGGATTCTTCTCTGGGGATCCTGTGCGGGCATTAATACTATCTTTGTTTTACAGAAAAGGGCTGTTCGAGCCATTTACAATCTAGGTCCAAGGGATTCCCTTCGAGAGAAGTTCAAGGAAATAAATATTCTGACTATAGCCTCTCAATATATATTTGAAAATCTATTGTATGTACACAAAAATATATCCAATTTTAAGAAGATGTCCGATATTCATAGTTTAAATACTAGGAATAAACACAATCTTGCTGTACATCGCACTCGTCTCCACAGAGTAGGCAACCTCGTTCATGGGTCAATGTATATGCTTTTACAACAAACTTCCCATTGACATTCGAAACTTGCCCATTAAACGATTTAAAAGCTGCATTAAAACCAAACTTTGTAAAAAGGGCTACTATAAAATTTCTGATTATTTAGAAGACAAAAAAGCTTGGGTTTGAGCTATTCAATCAACTTTGTAATATATATAATACCAAAACTCATTATAATAAATAAAATGACAAACCTTTGTTAAAAAATCAATGTAAATTGTTAAAAAATTAAAATTATTGTAAATGTGAGCACTATGTGGATCTTTTTTTTTTTCTTTTTTAGTATTATTGATGGTCTGATATTTTTGAGTACTTTATGCGACCTACCCAAACGTCCTTTCTTTGGTATTGTTCGTCGAGTTATTGAGCTCCTGAAATCCTGAGTTGAGCTGCACGATTGTTGACAAATGCTTGCACTGACTGGACAGGTCCACTCAAATTTTTATGGTTCTTTACTCAAAAGACCATTTCAGACTGGATCTACATGGTCCTCACATGATCTGACCAAGATTATGTCTGGACTTTAAAAGAGACTTTGACCCCTGAGTTTGTTTCGCCATTTCTTCTCAGGGTAGTCAGATAGGAAATGTCGACTTCATCTAGCTTATTTAAAAAAAAAAAAAAATATGACGTGTAAAAGTGATTTCGATATCCTATTTACAGAATAAACAATTTCATTTCATTTCATTTCATTTCATTTCATTTCATTTCATTTCATTTCATTTCGGACTCGCGCACCGAGGGTTCCGTTCCGATTTCTGAAAAAGTTTATTTTTTAAAGACATCGTTTTATTTTTCCTGTAATCTTTACATAAACTTCTATCACATAGAATAAATTCAGATTTTTCTCTTTGCAAACTTCGGAGATAAGGGAACGGTATTTTTTTTACATTTTTCATCAAAAGTCGAAAACTATGCGGCCTAAAAAAAGAAAAACAATGTTAGATAATGTGCAAACAGCGTTCTTTCATATGATACCCCACATGCCCTAGTAGCCCCACTTTGAATTTTTAAGACCCCCTTTCAGTCCCTGTTGCAAAAAAAATATAAATATTTTTATTTCTTTCTTATTTGTAAAATAGTTGGGTAAACGTCATCTAAAACTGTTCCAAATTTCAAGTTGATAGCATTAGTAGTTCTTGAGATATCCAGCTGTGACAGACAGACAGACAGACAGACCGACAGACAGACAGACTGAGTCACACCATAAGGGTTCCTTTTTTACCATTTTGGTACGGAACCCTAAAAAGCTAAATATATTACGTTTACGAATATATTTTTGATCAGTAACCCTCTGTGTGCAGGGTTGAGGTTGACGAAACTTTCATTCGTGAGTTTAGATTGTATTGAGACCAAACCAGCACATGGGTGCCAGACGGATATCTATGGTGCCAGACGACCCCATGTCTGGGCACCCTTGGTCCTCCTGCGACGGGTCAGGTCATTGGCCCCGCCGCTTGCCACTTTTCGGCCGCAGAGGATAGGAAGAGCGGCCAACGCCTTACCGACACTCCTCCTCGCCTGCGGTCCCACCGCGTCCGCTATGAGACGGTGTTGACCCCGTCAAAGGCCGCGGAAGGTAGGGAGAGCGGCGCACCGCAATACCGACACTCCTCTCCCGCCGCGGCGTCCAACCGCAATGCTTCCCACACGATATCACGGCCCGCCTCAGTTGTTATGTCGCCCGCTCAGTAGCCGTGGCTTGATCACCCACGGCGCCCCGTGGGTGATCAAGCCACGGCTACTGAGCTCCCCGCCTCGACAATGCGGGACCCCACCGCGCACCGGGGGGAAATCGGTGAAACCTACAAATTAAGTCTACAATTCGTTGTCCTGATGGCAAGTTGCAAATTCTCTGATAACTATTATTTTCTCGTTACAACCCTCACAGGACTGAGTCTGCATAAATAATGACTTACCAAAAATTCAATTAATCACTTTATTGACAGAACTGTCGGCGTGGGACGAACAAGAGACGAACAGTGCCTTTTAGCGTCTAGGTCGTCACCCACGCACTGACTGATTACCGGCCGTGAAACTTAATTTTTCGTCCTATTCATGAATACTTTAACATTAGTTTTAGCAACATAGTTCAGTAACAAGGGTAGGGATTTGGTTAAAATTTAAAGGCAAAGTCACTGAACATTATTTATTTTAAGGCGACTTTTAGCCGATCTAAATTACCTAATCGCCATCTTACTGGTATGGATAAAAGTGCAATAACCAGACTAGGGAAAATTTGGAAGAACTAGCCATAGTTCTTCCAAATTTTCCCTTACGGATGCCTATCCGTCGGAATACCAAAATACGACTGACTCGTGCTCTAGTTTTTTCCATCTGTTAATATGGAGCTGAAACGTAGTGCATTAAAATCCGCGAAAACAGTAAGATGTTTTCGAGATGTGGTGTTGGTGGAGGCTACTTTGTATAGAGGTTGTCTTTGAAATGATGCACCTCATGCACCCCACTACTGAAAGAACATCGGCCAAATTTCTATAGAAGCTGGACCTGAGTTTTATTTTCAGTGTACAGAAGCAAATTATAGTGAGATTTGATTGTTTTATGTAGTAAACACCATCACTTTCGAAAATAATATCTGAATAGCCAAGATATTTCAATAATGCAAAAAATACTTTTGAGGTTATCGGTGTCCGGAAATGAAAAGCACAGAATAATCGTCACAAGCGGCACCTAGTTATCAGTCTGTAAAACAATGCCAAGGTCAAACAACAGAAGGAAATCCAAAACAGTGAAGTACGTATCACAATATTCACACTAACAACAACAAGACAACAATGCGAGATCGCCGGGTACAAAGACTACACACTACACTTCACTACAGTATATTAGTGTCAAATTGACACCCGTTGTAATTGACAGTATTGACACTGTCAATCCATGGCGCGCGTCGATGACATATTATGACGTTCCGTTGTACACAATTGAACCAAATGCTGATACTTACTATGAACCCAGAATCCAATACATAATAAAAACTGCACTAGTTGGTTTGATACACAAGTATATAGAATTGAATTACATCTAATAACTATTCAGAACTTATTCTATTCAGTACTTTGAGTACTTAATCATTTCTTAAGCAAAATGAATCGTCAAAGGTGCGTTCTGAACATGTTATTCTAAATAATTTGCAAATTATGCTATTAAAATGTACGCCATATATTGGCAAAACATAGCGCACTTATTTTTATACACTATCTGCAATCATACCTATGTTTTACAAAATAAATGATTGATTTATTGATTGATTGAAAAAAAAAATTGTTTGTACATTTTTTTTCTGGCGACTTAAATGTCTATTTCTTATGTTTAAAAAACATAAGAAATAGAAAAAGACCTTAAAAAATACTAGATTTTTTCATATATATGGCATATCTGTACACCACCGCCTCGTAGTCAGGTACGATTTGGCCGTCCTTCTTTGTATACGTACACTATAATAAATACGGTAATGGGGCGCGTCTTTTCCGAGTAGACAAGCTCTACCATGGACCGCCATGAGAACGATTGAATCCATACTGGAGGAACTCAACTTCACCAAACGGCTATCTACAATATGCCAGGTGCGTATCCTCAGCTTTTTCGCACATATTATGCGATCAGCTAAGCGTGGTCTGGACGCGCTCAAGGTAGACTACCGCCAAGACGGTCAGACGCGATCAAGAAAGCCGTTGTTGGGGGCAGCATTTACCGATCTACACTGCAGAAGACCACATATCTTATCGCGATCCTCAGCATTGATGGAACGACGAAGAAGAAGAATTACCTTACTTTAGTGCAGATCGTGTTTTACGGCCGAACCCAATAACCTATCTGTCACCAGTTTTGGCATACTGGGCACCCATCTCGCTCTGGCGCGTGCGCAACGTATATCGTCGTCTGCACGCACACTATAAATATTTCCGGCCACCGGCACATCTCGTCAGTACGTATTTGCTACCGAAGCCCGAAGATGCTTAATTACTCCCATACTGGAGACAGAAAACCTATCTATCTATGGTTTTAACGTCCCAATAATCTAAGACAGATTAAACAAAAGAACACGAACGAACGAAAGTGACGTAAGGACAGATAGAATTCTATTGTCTATCATTAGTAACGATCTGTCTTTTATTGACAGTAGGTTAAGACGGTAGGTAATTTCCTAAATAATTATCTAGGATCTTTTGAACAGACTTAGTGGCTCTTGTCCCGGTCTATCCAAGGATGGGTGAGCATGGTGGTTTTAATGGTCAGGATTTCCAGAAATGAAATGAAAGCCACTATTTCAACTCTTAAACTAAAGTGAACTTATTTACTGCTAAGGATTTACACAATTATCGAGACAATGACAAATGACAGTTATAACCGGGTGCCGATAGCTGCGGGGGCCATTTTGTACAAAAACGATTTTGCTTCAAAAGTTACTCCAACAAACATTTAACAAATAACACAACAAAGAATGAAAAACCAGCCAAGTGCATGGCGGACCATGCATTAATGACGGGTTCCTTGGTTGAAAAGAAATTATCCCAAAAACAAACTTATCATTGTAATCCCAAATTTTTTTTTATTTGATGAAATTACAAATTACTTAACACTTTTTCCTTTCCTTATGCTGTGAGACCTTGCTTCTTGCCAAATTTGATGATTCTAGGTCAACGGGAAGTTTTGATTTACTTGAAAGTATCTAAATATGTCGCATAAACGGCCGTATTTTTTTATTGCGTTGACTTAAAAGCTTGAATTTTTTAGAAGTCCAAGGGACCATAGACCTACGTGTTTGATATTAATTTCAACCTCCACGCGTTCCTGAGAAAAGACACAGAGACCTGAGAAAGAGACAGGCGGACAGATGGACAACGAAGTGATCCTACAAGGGTTCCGTTTTTTCCATTTGAGGTACAGGAACTCTAAAAAATAGAATACATAAAACAACAAAATCAATACCAATCAGAGAAAAAGAAGAAATTTCATTCAGTATTGATAGCATACCTAAAGAATGATACAAGAAAACTATTGCATTTTCTATCTTTTCGATTTTATTTTATTATTCAGAGAATCGCTTCTGTCAGTTCGCTGCATTCTTGCAAATAATGAGGTTCCATTGAAGAAAATATTCTATGCATGTCGTAAGCGAGCTGGCAACTAGGTACGTGATACAATATCCAAGAATTTTTTAAATAAATGTATTCACTTTCATATTTTTCCACGAAATAATAGTTATGAGTCTCGAGCATAAATAGATTACAATGGACGGCTCGGCAATAATATCTTGTTTCATGATTTATCCATTAATATGTGACGGTAAATATATGTGATCATTTGAAGGCATTATTATAAAAATGGCAGCACAAAGTGACAATTTAAAAGGAACTCCAAAACTATCTGGCGAGACAAGTGACGCCAAAATATAGGATGCTGCATCGGTTTGACGGACTTATATAAGTAGCAGATATTTATGACGAAAGACAATTTGTCTTTACAAAGTACTGGCCTAAGAAACCTTCATTAAAAAATCCACAAACAATACAATTCTATTTTCAAAACGCATTCGAACTCGTATATAAATCGGCCTAGCCTTTTACCAACGATGTTAGGGTCGTTCTTGAGTCTAACCGAATGCAGGAATACCAGTATTTTACATGAAGCGACTGCCTATCTGACCTTCTCAACCCAGTTACTGGGTAACATGATAATCCTTGGTAAGACTGGTTATCAGACTTTTTGGGCTTCAGACGACCCGTAACTACTGTCAAAGATCTACAAATGACAGCCGGGGCTTAACGTGTTTTCCGAGGCACGGAGGGGTCTCGATATGTAATGGATGGTCACCCATCCACAAACCGTCCGCAGCAAGTGCAGCTTCGATCGACCCTGTTATTAGCCACGAGCCCCTCAAACTCGTAATTGCACTAAAATACAACGTGCCAATCACACACGTGCCAATCAGTGACGCTAATAACACCGATGTGCATTCAGTCGCCACATCACAAATTGGACAGCCTGATGACACCGTCATGGCGTCGCTGGGGTCAAATTATTGTGGAAATATCGTCCATATTACACGTAAAATCGATTGCGATGGTGCCCCAGTGGTAACGGCCGCGACTTACGAGTTGTCGTAGGTATCGAGCCCAGACGGGGGCTTTACTTATCATGCATTTGAGCCGAATAGGTATTGAAGCGTTGTACGGGACAGGTGATATTTTTTAAAATATCCGATGCACATCTAGCCGACGGTGCGGGAACAAACATGTTCACGTTCCCGTTCCTGCTGGAACTATTTGAGTAGGTTTCACAATGAGTAGGAGAGAGATAGTTATATTATTCAAATTGTCTCGTTGAATATATTACGTAAGCACTAAAAAGAGCCATCGGGTCTTTTTAACCCGATACCGATTGTAAATGAAAAATTTTCATCTAGTGCGTCCATCGGGTCCAAGAGATCCGAGACCCGATAGCCCGATAAACGCACTAGATTACTGACTAGTTGACCTAGTGCAGTGCTCAATTACGGTGCTCTCATACAATAAAACTTTATATTTTGTCATACTATAAAATGAAGCGATCGAGACGAATGCTTTCGTTGGGTAAAAATTATGTGAAAAAAAAAGAAGATTCCAAGGAAAAATCAACAGGAAGGAGTCCTCGTAGCCACAGAAAAGTCTACCAACGGAGCGAAAGTGTAAGAAAACAATACATCGTGAATGTTATAACGAAAAAGATTCTTCAAATACTGCCTAATTAGCCCGAATAAAACCTATGACTTTGTTTCTTCGATATCGATGTTTTATTTTGGCCAGATACATCCCTACTTATTGTCGATAAATATTACGAACCGTGTGTTTACCGGGTCGAAAAGATCCGACGTTGAAAACTATTAATTACACATGATTTAATAATTAGATCTACTTACGAACTCAGCTGTATACTCATTACTTCGTTGAAAATACACTTAGAAAATAAAATTTAAGTAATGTTCATTTGTTTACATATTAGTGATATTTTTACAACAGTAAGTCGAACGGATCTTTTCGCTTCAAAAAAGTCAAGCATAGCATCTTAAGACAGGCAAAAATGTAAACGCAGTGAACGTGTTAAGCCGTCAGTCCCGGCTGTCATTCTTGGATCTCTGAAGTCGTTACGGGTCTTCAGAAGCTCGTAAGTCTGACAACCAGTCTTACCAAGGGGTATCGTATTACCCAGTAACTGGATTGTGGAGGTGAGATAGGCAGTCGCTCCATGTAAAACACTGGTATTCAGCTGCATCCGTTTAGACTGGAAGCCGACTCCAACATAGTTGGGAAAAGGCTAGGCATATGATGATCACCGTAAGCGCACTGATGTAACTTTATGTCACTGATGTCCATAATGTAAAAATGAGGAAGACATAAAGTCGACGTGATATTTGAAACCTGAACCTACTCTTATGTAGATGTAAGATTTACATCAGAATCAGATATTCACATTCAAAGTAGTCCACAAAGGCAGGTCCACTGGGGTGGAATGTTCCTTTAATGGGTTTACCATTGTTGAAAGACATTTAGATGTAGGTACTTCATAGGTAGAAAGGTGGTACATATCTTTTCGGATAAAAATATGTTAGGAATAAGGAAAGTAACAGGTTTATTAGGGTTCCGTACCAAAATGGTAAAAAGGAACCCTTATGGTGCGACTCTAGTCTGTCTGTCTGTCACAGCTGGATATCTCAAGAACTATCAACTTGAAATTTGGAACAGTTTTAGATGACGTTTGCCCAACTATTTTTCAAATAAGAAAGAAATAAAAGTATATACTTATGTTTTTTTAGCAACATGGTTTGAAAGGGGGTCTTAAAAAATCGAAGTGGGGCTACTATAGGGCATGTGGGAAATCATATGAAAGAACGCTGTGTGCACATTCTCAAACAATTTTTTTTCTTTTTTTAGGCCGCATAGTTTTCGACTTTTGATGAAAAATGTTAAAAAAAATACCGTTCCGCTTATAATACGATAAAAACAATAAAAATAAAAATATTATTTTGATTTTTTTATTGGGGGTTCAACGACCGCTGTTAGTGTTGTTACTGGAAGTATGGGTTGAGAAAAACTGTTTTCTTATGTTTTATCGTATTTAGATATCAATATCCGTCACGTCTGTGATGTTTTCTCGAAAAAATGACAGATTTTTGAAACAGATGTTTCAAGTTACTACAATAACTGCGGTCGATGGCCCCACAAAAAAACTCATCAATATTAATTTTTATGTTTTATCATGTTTAGATATTGATAGGTACCCGTCGCGTCTGCGGACTTTAGCTAGCCAATTGAAACGTTATTTCAACGTCCGTTTGAGTATACAGGGTCATTGGTAATACACCAGAAACCTCTTAAGGGGTCATTGTACTCATTATTATGAACAACTTTTAACTTTGTCAGTACAACTACATCAAACTCCTCAAAATGTAGGGAGCAGATTTTTTTTTCGCGATTTCATGTTTGGTCCCATAGTAAAAGTTGTTATAGAGGCAATACAAAAGCAGCGCAGACAATGCAGATAGATCACTATTAAAACTTTAGGTTTATGATCTTCGAGTATAATGTCGAAGAGAATTTGTCAGAATGATTTGTCTTCTGACTCTGCAAGTATCACCAGATTGAAAGTTATAAATGTATCCTTCTTCTATAGCACAGTGGACCGCACGACAGTGGTAACAGATCCAATATAAGCTGGCCTCATAAGCTATTGGACCTCTGCACTACGCTAGGCCAACTCAACATAAAAGTGTTACTACCCAAGTGTGGTCGGCTGTACTTGATACTTTATAAGTTGAGGTAGCTTCTGCCAGCGACTTTGTCTGCGTGAAATTTCTTATTCCCCGTCCCACCCCGCATCGCATCGCATCGTTTGCCCGCGGTATTACTTCGTTCTTTCTGACTTTATTTATGGTTGCTCGGCTTCTAAGAGTCCTAGCGTGATTTTACATAACCTAAGCCTTCCTCGAGAAACAGGCTATCAAATGCAAAAAGATTTTTTCAAATCCGACTAGTAGTTCCAGAGCTTCAAACATTCCAGAGCAAAAAACCAAACTCTTAGCTTTGTTATTAGTAGGGATAGATAAATAGATTATCTTTAGACTCTCTCTCGTTGAGTTGCATGAAACCAACATTAGTTTAACGGAGAGTCGGAGACTTTAAATTCATGCCGTCCCTTACATTTTGGATTAAAAAGAAAGTGACATCATCAATTTAAAGTATCCGTTAAACTAATGTTGGTTTCATGCAACTCACCGATAGACTTATTGCACTTGAGAAAACGACTGAGAGGTGACCCTTATTTCTTGTTGAATTTATTGATACTTTGAATCACCTTTGGGTGAATATATAGGTGAGAGTATCCAAGAAATAGGTGAGAGTTTTTACTCTCACTTATTTCTTGGATATCACATAAAATGGAAACATTCTAATGACTCAACAACAGCTGTTACTCCGCAGTATAATGTGCACATTTCATTGGAATAACAAAAAGGATAAAAAAAGGAAAGAATCCTTTTCCGCAAATCGAATCATAATGTCTTCAAAGAAAAAGAAAGAAAAATATATATTGAGAAAATATCACTCCGTTCGCCGCAGCTTCTTGTGGCTATAGACTGAATATATTATAATGGCAGAGTAGCAATTACAATGATATCCGATAACTCAGTTTGTATTGATGTCATCCTACCATCAGATTGTCACGGAAATTGTATGCTGTTATTAGAATAATGCATATTTATTTGACATACAGGGTGTAAGTGTAAACAGTGGCAACCTATTAAGAGGTCAATGTACTCATCATTATGAACAACTTTTACTATGGGACCAAACCTAAAATCGCGAAAAAAGAATCAGCTGTTCAGTACATTTTCGCATAATTCGTCAAAATGTAGGGGACAGCTAATTTTTTTTGTGATTTCAGGTTTGGTCGCTTAGTAAAAGTTGTTCATAATGATGAGTACAATGACCTCTTAAAAGGTAGCCACGGTTTACACTTACACCCTGTATAGAACAGAACCAACTTCTATACCTACTGTAGCGCTGACTGCGCATTGTTTTCAACGGTCGCAAGTGAGACTGCAGAGGGTAAGTTACAGGTTTGAATTCCCGGGTCAGGTTAGGTGTTCCGGATTTTTTAGGGTTCCGTAAGACCGTACCTCGAAAAAGAAAAAACGGAACCCTTATAGGATCACTTTGTTGTCCGTATGTCTGCTGTCAAGAATCTTTTTCTCAGGAATGCGTGGAGGTATCTAGTTGAAATTAATATCAAATATGTAGGTTTACGTTTCCTTGAAGATCTAAAAAAATCAAGCTTTTAAATTTACGGCCACTTATGCGACATATTTTGATACTCGCAAATAAATTAAAACCTGTAGGTAGATTAGTTCCCGTTGACCTAGAATCATGTTTGGCAAGAAGCAAGGTCTCACAGCAGTGAAGAGGTGTCAAATAGTTAGCAAAACACAATCCTTCTTAGGGCCTATTTCACGGTGTCCGAATAGCCCACTACGGTTGTTTTATCTCACGACAGCGGGTGAGCCATACTTGTAGATGTAATGCGTATAGACACGCGCTCTTGTGTGCGTACCTGCAGGTAGCGCGCTCCCGAGCTTACGCACACAAAGACAATGTGCATGTAACATTTACACATACAAGTATGGCTCGCCCGCTTTCGTGAGATAAAATAACTATACTCACCGAATAAATTAAAAAAATGAATGTAATTTGTTTGCTTAATCGTAGGTGGTGAAACAGGCCCTTATAGCCTTCAAAATGTGTAAGAAAATTCAGAAGGATATTCACCTCAGAATTGTTTTACTCGACAAAGTATTGTGTCGAAATTAACACTAATTTCTCATCTCCGGTGATGTCGCTTTACGTAGATGAACGTTGTTTTTGCTGTATTTTTTGTTATCTCTTAGGGCGAAATTGTTATTATGTAACAGTACATAACAACGTCGATATTCGTTGATGAGAAGGGTGGGCAGTACGATTTTTAATTTTTAGGGTTCCGTACCGCAAAAAGAAAAAACGGAACCCTTATAGGATCACTAGTGTGTCTGTCTGTCTGTCCGTCTGTCACAGCCAAGTTGCTCCGAATCTAATGGATCAATTAAGTTGAAATTTGATACACATATGATTTTTTGTGACACAAACACGGACGTGTAACTTAAAAAAAAATATTTTGAATATGGGGGTCCATTGGGGGGTAAATAAGAAAATTTTAAAAACAGTTTTGCAAACCGTACGGTGTGACATATCAAATTAAAGGGCTTACTGTGAGGGTCTCAAATAGATATTTTTTTTTTTTTTTAATTTTAAAATATATTATTTTAAAATTTACCCTTACCCTTTATATTCGAAACTACTGAGTCTAAAATTTTGAAAAAAAAAACTCAGAAAATAGTTTTATACCTATAGATTACAGGAAACTATAATTTGCAGTTGGAATGAATGAGAGAAAATTTTTTTCAACTAAAATGTTAAGTTGGTTCTTAGAATAAATCCATCCCATCTGCAGAACTCATCATGAGGGAGGTCTTCAAGTAATGAAAATTGAAAGAGCATCAATGAGCTAAATCATTTATTAAACAAAGTTACGAAAGCAATTACATTAATTAACTACATAATTATGTACCTATATATGTAGGTAAGTTCGAGCATTGCAAACATTTAGTTCAGAATCAGACATACGCTAAAGTTCACACGATATTCAGCAGTACCACAAATTAGACCTAACGTAGAATTTCTAATTTGTATTTGAGTCTATACAAACCGAACTAGTCTAGCCTGATTACACTTCGCACTGTAATTTCAAATAATTTCGAAGCAAACGTTCAATTTGATTGTTATTTACTGACATAATATTATTACAAACCCAGTCTTCGAATTGTTTGTTGTAGTTATTAACTAATAACCTATTATACCACTACGTTTCATTATATGTACTTTTATTATAGTCCAAGATCCCAGACCTTACTTATTTTCTGATTAACAAAATGTATGGGATAGAATAGTGTTAGTATGTAGGTACTGCTAGCTTGGGCAGACGGCCAATTTTCAGGTATCAGGTACTAAAGTTACGTAAAAATATCACTCACTTTTCTATAGTCTGACTGCTGATTTTTATGTAAGTACTCAAACTTTAAGTAATATGACGTCATTGAGGAGCTCGTGGCTAAGTAATAACAGCCGCACGGGTCGATCCGTCAGGTTAAGCTACGCTTGCCGGGGTTGGTCAGTGGATGGGTGACCATCTTTACATATCGAGATTCCTCCGTGCCTCGGAAAGCACGTTAAGCCGTTGGTCCCGGCTGTTATTCGTGGATCTTTGACAGTCGTTACGGGTCGTCAGAAGCCCGAAAGTCTGACAACCAGTCTTACCAAGGGGTATCGTATTACCCAGTTACTGGGTTGTGGAGGTCAGATAGGCAGTCGCTCCATGTAAAATACTGGTATTCAGCTGCATCCGGTTAGACTGGAAGCCGACCCCAACATAGTTGGGAAAAGGCTAGGCAGATTGATTTTGTTTGCGAGCTTTAAAGCGTGGTGGAAAAAAATGTCGACGGGAAGTGTCTGACAGTATTGATTAAGTATATTAATTATTAACAATATTCTGTAAAACATACATAAAAATCAGCAGTCAGACTATAGAAAAAGTGAGTAATATTTTTACGTAACTTTGGTACCTGATACCTGAAAATTGGCCGTGGGCCCAAGCTAGCAGGTATGCGTACCCTCCTAACACAAACGTTAATGCAAAAGATGTCACTAGGAAACAAGCTCAATTTAACCTTTTTCAGCAAATATACAAGAACATTTTGATCCTCGAGATATTGAAAATGTTATATGCAAATGATAAATGATAAATGATAAATGATTTATTTTCTGTAAGTAGGTTTGTACAAACACTTTTACACGTCAAACATATTTTTTTTTTAAACTAGATGAGTTCGACGTTTCCTATCTGACTACTCTGAGAAGAAACGCCGAAACAAACTCAGAGGTCACAGTCTCTTTTAAAGTCCAGACATAATCTTGGTCAGATCATGTGAAGACCATGTAGATTGCAGTCTGAAATGGTCTTTTGATGAAAGAACCACACAGATTGAGTGGACCTGTCCAGTCAGTGCACGCATTTGTCAGTAATCGTGCAGCTCAACTCAAAACTTAAGGAGCTTAACGATTCGACGAACAATACCAAAGAAAAGACATTTGGGTAGGCCGCATAAATTACTCAAACTGTCAGACTATAACTAAAACTGAGAAAAGGATCAAATAAATAAAAAACAATGATCCACGTAGTCTTCACATTCACAATAATTAAAAATAGTATAAGTAATACTTTACAAAGTAAATATTCATGTCATTGTATAGAATATGTAAAAAGGTATTTAAATCAACATTAATAGTGTAAATTTATTGGAGCAGCTCAATCCCAAGCCTTTTTGTCCTCAATATAGTCTTTGACAGTATAAAAGGCTTTCTGACAAAGTTTCCGCTTTATACAATTTTTGAATTTCTTAAGGCTTAGTTCTTGAATGTGGCTAGGTAGTTTATTATAAAAACGTATACATTGGCAACTAAACGAACCACTTATTTTCTTAAGCCTGGTTGTAGGAACAACAAATTTGTGTTTGTTTCTAGTATTCACATTATGGACGTCACTGTATTTTTTAAACAAATTGATATTTTTATGAGCATACAAAAGATTTTCATAGATATACTGAGAAGGCACAGTCATTATATTAATTTCTTTAAATTTATCTCTGAGGGAGTGTCTGGGACTTAATTTGTAAATTGAACGAATAGCCCTTTTTTGTAAAACAAAAATTGTCTGAATATCGGCGGCATTTCCCCACAACAGAATACCGTACGACATCACACTATGAAAATAACTAAAGTAAACTAAACGGGCTGTCTCTAAACAAGTTAAATCACGAATTTTCCTAACGGCGTATGCTGCAGCGCTAAGCTTTTTCGACAATTTATCTATATGGGGGCCCCATTGAAGTTTGGCATCCAAAGTTATGCCCAAGAACACTGTGGTATCTTCGGGAATCAACTCTTCACCCTTTATGAGAACACTAGTTTTTACTTGTCTAACATGAGGTATAGTGAACTTAATACACTTAGTTTTTTTCTCGTTTGCAGTTAAGTGGGTCACGAATTTGAATCACAAAGTGGCCAGATTCCCTGCGACAAGAAGGCTTCATAACACAGTAAACCTCGGATCACTACGTCACCATATTCTACTGACCTTTGTATATTATTAGAGAAAATATATGATATTTTCTTGTGATTTTTCCGTGTGAACTGAGATAAAAAACCGGTCAAGAGCGAGTCGGACTCGCGCACCGAGGGTTCCATTCCGATTTCTGAAAGTGTGCGTGTGTGTGAAAAGTGTGCTATTTAGAGACATCGTTTTATTTTTCCTGTAATCTTTACATAAATTTTGTATCAGATAGAATAATTTCAGATTTTTATGTTTGAAAACTTTGGAGATAAGAGGGGGGGAACGGTATTTTTTTTACATTTTTCATCAAAACACGTAACTATGGGGCCTGAAAAAAAATTAAAAAATGTTTAAGAATGTGCAAACAGCGCTCTTTCAAATGATACCCCACATGCCCTAGTAGCCCCACTTTGAATTTTCAAGACCCCCTTTCAGTCCCTGTTACAAAAAAAATATTTTTACTTTTTTCTTATTTGTAAAATAGTTGGGTAAACGTCATCTAAAACTGTTCCAAATTTCAAGTTGATAGCATTAGTAGTTCTTGAGATATCCAGCTGTGACAGACAGACAGACAGACAGACAGACAGACAGACTGAGTCACACCATAAGGGTTCCTTTTTTACCATTTTGGTACGGAACCCTAAAAATGTCTTAGATGAACATGGCGGAAGAAATAAGCTACCAACGGAAGTACCTATAGTATAATCAGCTAAGCCTATAATGTTCTGACTAACTGCTGGGAGACAGGCCTCCTCTCGGTGACTCCACTCCTCAGTGGGCCGTAATCTATCCGAAAAGAAAATAATAATAGTAAATTTATTGAACCAATGTTACAATTATTACCTTACCTATATCTTAATGTCGGTCTGTAACTGTTATCAATCTTCTTTTTGATATTTACGGCGGTCCCCAAACTAGGCAGTGACTGTATCTTGGGGACCAGACTTGTGATACATATGTGGGAATAAGTAGGTACCTAAGTAATTGTAAACGATTACATAAAACTAAATTGATATTGAGATAAAAGTGAAAGTGAAAACTTAAATCGTAAATATCGCCGTTTGTTTATTTTTTTTCGGAAAGCACATTAAGCCGTTGGTCCCGGCTGTCATTCGTGGATCTTTGACAGTCGTTACGGGTCGTCAGAAGCCCGAAAGTCTGACAACCAGTCTTACCAAGAGGTATCGTATTACCCAGTTACTGGGTTGTGGAGGTCAAATAGGCAGTCGCTCCGTGTAAAATACTGGTACCTATTCAGCTGCATCCGGTTAGACTAGAAGCCGACCCCAACGTAGTTGGGAAAAGGCTAGGCAGATTGATAATATATTACAGTATGAAAAGGTCATCCCACTTTGCGAGGCGGAAGTATTTAGGGGGTTATTTTGCCGTTTTAACACGTAATTGCTAAAGTTTGAATCCCTTGATACTTTTGTTGATACAAACTTGTTTCAGATTGTTAATACTTTCTTTTCACTGTACCTTTGCACCTACCTACCTATAGTAAAAAGGCTGAATGTCGATAAAATGGCGACGGCACCTACATTTATAAACTACTTCGGTAAATAACTAGATTGTAGTATATTGTTTACGTACGGCCAGCAACAGAAGTCGGTTAACACTGCTACTTTTTGACATCATCTAAATTAACACAAAATGATACGATAACCTGCTTTTTAGAATTTCATATAATAGATAAGAGTTAATTTTCTTTATCTACACCCATGCTATAAATTCTCTATAAAAGTTTCTGAAACAGTTAGCTTATTGCCAACATTAAAACATCCAGTGTCATAGTAATCATGGTAACCATAATAGCATCCAAACGGGTGCTTTAATGTTGTACTGAATTTCATAATGCAACTCGTTTTCAAAAAAAGAACATTGTAATGCACGCGCGTTTCACTACAACAGCGCCGTACTTATTCGAATTTACGTCGTATACAATGACGCCGGCCGCCATGTTCGATACGAGTATTAGTATTGCAAAAAACTGTTTCAGAACCTTTTATAGAGGATTGATAACATGGATTTAGATAAAGTCTTGTATGCAACTGTACATAATTAGGTATTAAAACAATCATGTGATACTATTATCACACTCGGCGTCGCCTCGTGTGATAAACCCACACTCGTGTTTTAATACCCCTTATTATGCGTCAATTGCATAAATAACTATTAAAATTTACATCTGTTCCGATTTTAATGAAGTGTTTTTCTCAATAATTAAGATTTTGAAAACCCAAGTTTTAATCGACTTTTGTTGCTGACTGTACCTAAGAGCATGTAGCTAAATAATAACAGCCGCACGGATCGGTCGAAGTTAAGCCGCGGTCTGTTCGTGGGTGGGTGACCATCCATTATATAATTGAGAACTTTCCATGCCTCGGAAGTTGTTGGTTCCGGCTGTCAGTCTTCTTATCTTTTACAGTGGTCAGAAGTCAAAAAGTCTTACCAAGGGGTATCGTGTTACCCAGTAACTGGGTTGTGTAGGTTAGATAGGCAGTCGCTCCATGTAAAATACTGGTATCCAGTTGCATCCGGTTAGGCCGCGTCCTATTTAAAAGCGATCGTCGCGCGCATAGACGATCGGTCGAGTGCATATTCACTATCGCACTTTTTGTTCGGAAAATCGGAAAGCGCCCTCTGTCGGCGCGACCACGCGTTCAGGTTTACCGAACAAAAAGTTTGAACGATCGTGTATTCGCGTGACGATCGACTTTAAATAGGACGTGGGGGTAGACTGGAAGCCGACCCCAACATGATTGGGAAAAGGCTAGGGAGTTTTTTTTTTTTACTTACATATCGTTCGAAAGCTCGTGCTGCGGTAAAAATATACATACAGAGATATTTGTAAAACACCAACAACCTCTTAAGGCGTCATTGTACTCATCATTCTGAACAACTTTTACTATGGGACCAAACTTGAAATCGCGAAAAAAAATCAGCTGTTCAGTACGCACGGCTACACATCAAGCTATACATTTCCAGTATAAGCTGATCTCGCAATGTTAAGGATTTCCTTACAATGACAGGTCAGTGTAAACTGGAAATGTATAGCTTGATGTGTAGCCGTGTGTACATCTAGCTGCATCAAACTCTTTAAAATGTAGGGAGCAGTTGATATTTTTTTCGCGATTTCAGATTTGGTTCCTTAGTAAAAGTGAGTGCAATGACCCCTTAGAGGTTTTTGGTGTTTTACAAATAACCCTGTATACACAAGTTATTTGTATTGTAGTAGTATTAGCAAGGTGCTAACCGGGTTTTAAATAATTACCGAAGAATTCATTCCTTCATTTTGGTTTATGGAAATATCCAAAACAACTTCTGTAGATAAATCGGAGTACAAACAATGGAGTATTGTGCGAGTATCTTCAAGCTAACATAACGGGGACCGCACACAAAGTGTTTGACTACCCTGAAAGCGCAGAGATAAATTGTAGCATAGTTTTATATTAACCTTTGTGGAGGGTGTTACTTATCACAAGAGGTAATGTACCGTCCGGACTGTAGGGCTGTGACTTATTTTTAGGGTTCCGTAGCAAAACGGAACCCTTATAGATTCGTCATGTCTGTCTGTCTGTCTGTCCGTCCGTATGTCATAGCCACTTTTTTCCGAAACTATAAGAACTATACCTACTGTTGAAACTTGGTAAGTAGATGTATTCTGTAAACCGCCTTAAGATTTTCACATAAAAATAGAAAAAAAACAATAAATTTTGGGGGTCCCCATACTTAGAACTGAAACTCAAAAAAAAATGTTTCATCAAACCCATACATGTGG
Source organism: Cosmia trapezina (assembly GCA_905163495.3). Lineage (NCBI taxonomy): Eukaryota > Metazoa > Arthropoda > Insecta > Lepidoptera > Noctuidae > Cosmia > Cosmia trapezina. The sequence goes on along the minus strand of LR991027.1, from coordinate 6,430,866 downwards.
GGTGTCTAGTCTATGGATAGGTCTTCAAAAATGATATTGAGGTTTCTAATATATTTTTTTTCTAAACTGAATAGTTTGCGCGAGAGACACTTCCAAAGTGGTAAAATGTGCCCCCCCCCTGTAACTTCTAAAAGAAGAGAATGATAAAACTAAAAAAAATATATATACTTCCACCGAAAATTGGTTTGAACGAGATCTATTAAGTGGTTTTTTTTAATACGTCATAAATCGTAAACCGCAATTTACCTTTCATTCAATCAACTGAAATATAAAACATAAAAAAAAACATTCAATTTCATAAACATAAACCTTATGCATAAACCGTGAACCATTATTTTCTAATAATAAATCTGTAACAGGTGCCTAAGTAAATAATAATTTACTTAGGCAGGAGTGTTTATGGTACGGAACCCTTCATGTGTGAGTCCGACTCGCACTTGGCCGGTTTTTTTTTTGTTAGACTCGCAAATATTACTAGAAGCAAAATATGAACTGTCTTCAAAATAAAATAAGTGTCTGCCGACGAGGGTAGGTAGCTGAATCTTTAAATTCGGTAGATATAGCAGAATGGAAGTATTAAATTAATCGAATCAAAACAGAAGAAAAGTCTTTATTTAAAGGGCTTCTTGTATAAGCGAATGTTTTATTTTGGGAGCACTTAGTCAAAATATGGCATTTGCTATAGTGAAAATTGCTGTGGGAACTAGGATCATTTAATGTTAAGACCATGTTAGTAGTAGGTACTAATTTGTAAAACCTAATATACTCTCTTCGATTTGTAAATAGTAATAAAACGTAATCATACCTCATCTAGTTTAAAAAAATATGATTGACGTGTAAAAGTGTTTGTACAAACCTACTTACAGAAAATAAATCATTATCATTTATCATAATTTTCTTCCTTCTAGATTTCAGTAACAAAATTATTTTAGTTCTAAAACATTAAATGGCCTTCGTCCTTATATCACGGAGGAGCGCAGAATAGTCTTTGTCCACTTAAAGCTTTTATGGAAGACTTCTAGGTCCATTAGTTAGAGAATAGTCACTAACACTTCTTTTTAAATTGTTGATTTTGTACTTTCGATCGACCAGCTCCCGGTCGGTTACAATGAAACATGACAGTCGAGGTAAAGCGCTCCGAAAAACAGAAAAAAAACCGGACAAATGCGTGTCGGACCACGCACAATGAAGGGTTCCGTAGTTGAAAAGAATTTATCCCAAAAACAAACTTAACTTTGGATATCCAAAAAAAAAAATGTATGTCATAAAATTACAAATTCACAATTTTCGGACTTTTTCCTTTACTTGTGCTGGGAGACCTTGCTTCTTGCCAAATTTCATTATTCTAGATCAACGGGAAGTACTCTATAAGTTTTAATTTACTTGCGACAGTTGCGAGTATCAAAATGTGTCGCAAAATGGTCGATTTTTTTTTTGCGTTGACTTATTTATAAGTTATTATTATTTAGAAGTTTAATCTTTTTAGAACTCCAGGGGACCATAGACCTACGTATTTGATATTAATTCCAGCTGGATGCCTTCACGCGTTCCTAAGAAAAACGGTCTTGACAGACTGACAGACAGACAGACAGACAGACGGACAAACAAGTGATCTTATAAGGGTTCCGTTTTTTCCTTTTGAGGTACGGAACCCTAAAAAGAAAGATAATACGTTTACTTGCGACAAATATGACGCAACAAAAAAAAAAACAAGTGCGTGTCGGACCACGCACAATAAAGGGTTCCGTAGTTGAAAATAATTTATCCCAAAAACAAATTTAAACTATATAACGCGAACCCTTTTCTAACCGCTCCCGCCACAATCCGCTCGTCCAATAAGGTCGAGTCGAAGCTTCTAGAGTGTTCTAGAAGCTTCGAAATAAATGACGCGCAGCCTTGTCGTTGACTTTTAGTGAGACGTATGTCAACAGTCAACTAGGCTGCGCACATTTTTAGATACTTCTATTAGATTTACAAAATTAGGTCTTCGCCCCCGACTATTTATGTTAAAACTACAAATTAATAATTTTCTGACTTTTTCCTTTACTTGTGCTGTGAGACCTTGCTTCTTGCCAAATGCCATGGTTCTAGGTTAACGGGAAGTACCATATGGCGCTTAAATGCCCGTATTTTTTATTGCGTTGACTTAGAAGCTTGATTTTTTCAGAGCTCCAAGGTACCACAAACTTACGTATTTGATACTAATTTCAACTTGATACCTCCACGCGTTCCTGAGAAAAAGGGTCTTGACAGACTGACAGACAGACAGACAGACAGACAACGAAGTGATTCTATAAGGGTTCCGTTTTTTCCTCTTGAGGTACGGAACCCTAAAAACACAAAAAGAACAAGTTGGGTAAAATATGCGTCTCATCCACACAAAACGGCCATCGCTCAGCATAATGCCGCGACCCCATGCGAGACAGAACCCCCGCGCTGGTTTTCAGCGACAGCCGGCCTTGACATGATGATGAATGATAAACGTATGACGAATATGATAAACATGAATAAATATTTTGAAAGTAGAATGAAAAAAAACTTAATATTATGTCTTCACGGCGACATTTTAATAAATTAGTCATGATTCCATTCATCCGCGCTTTGAACCTCACTTAGATCTAGTTATATTAAAGTGTAGTAATTTGTAAAATAGGCCAGTACTAATGACAAGACTAAAACCGGCGCTGGAACAATAGGTACACATTACAATAAAACACAGAAGGATGACGAGACTGAGAGTGGGCTGTAATCCACCACGAGGGCCCAGTGCGGGTTGGTAGATGTCACATGTCTTCGAATTTTTGGTTCCAGGACATGCCGATTTCCTTACGATGTTTTCCTTCACCGTTTTGTGAGCTGTGGTGATGAAATTATTTACACAAAGTAAAGCGCCTGTCTAGGTGCGAACCCACGACCTACAACTCGTAAGTCGGGGCCGTTAACACTGGGCCGCCACTGCTGACCATTAATCGTTTACTACCATAGACACGAGTACATATGGAAAGTGATTCCATGATTTACATGGCTTCGGTTTTTACAAGAAAGCACTGAACAACACGGCATTCTTATAAATTGTTACGGTCACAGTCGAAAGCGCACTAGTTCGCGGAGACGGAATTTGTACTATGAACGGCTCATACTGTGCATGTCGCGTGGACACAGATTCGCCCGCTTGCCACTTCTCCTGTTTTTTATATTTCTATGTTTACTACAGTTAAAACGATTATTACTTCTGAGTCACCTACATTTTACGTCGTAGCTGGTAGCCGCGGTACGTTCTTGGCGGGACCAACGACTAGGTATATATATACTAAGTCTTTGTGCCTGCAATCACGCGGCACTCGGCGCGGCCTGAAATAAAACACTCATCTCAACTCATCTGTCACCTTTTAGGTTACCCGCCAGTCAACTTACACCTTTGTTTTGATTGTAACTAGGTCTAGAATTGTGGCTAGGAGTTCCCGAATGGAGAAAATGAGTAGGTAAGTAGGTATACTTGATTGGTGATAGGTTGTGTATGAATGTTATTTCATTCGTGTTATGTGTTTATTTTTCTATACAAGCTTTGATTAGGTCTTGATTGCGTGAACTACGAATGAGAGAATTTATTCGGTAAGTAGTGGCTATTCGAAAATCGTAGGTGGTGAAACAGGCCCTTAGTGTTCTAAGAAAACCTACTTAGTTACTGTTCTAGGAGAAAGATCTTGTGTGGTCTCCACTAAATTCTTTACTTGACCGTGGTATAATAGTTATTTATGCAACTGACGTATAATAAGGTGTATCAAAACACGAGTGTGATAATAGTATCACATGAGTGTTTTAATACCTAATTATGTACAGTTGCATACAAGACTTTATCTACATCCATGTTATCAATCCTCTATAAAAGGTTCTGTCTGAAACAGTTTTTTGCAATACTAATACTCGTATCGAACATGGCGGCCGGCGTCATAGTATACGACGTGAATTCGAAAAAGTTCTTTTTTTAAATTACGGCGCGGTTGTAGTGAAACGCGCGTGCATTACAATGTGCTTTTTTTGAAAACGAGTTGCATTATGATATTCAGTACAACATTAAAACACCCGTTTGGATGCTATTATGGTTACCATGGTTACTATGACACTGGCTGTTTTAATGTTGGCAATAAGCTAACTGTTTCAGAAACTTTTATAGAGGATTTATAGCATGGGTGTAGATAAAGGCATAAATAGGTATTATGTTGAAAATGCGATAGTTAGATACAGTTAGACAAGGTCTATTTGTGTCTGTGAAGTTAGATAATTTCAACCTTAGTGAAGTTTCAACTATACAGACACAAATAGATAAACATTTACGTGTGTTTAACTTCAATAATTCCCCAGCAGTAGGTTATTGTGAGCTGGTGTTTCAAACGTTAATTTAACATAATTGGAACTCGACGAAAACTTCAAACACATTTAGAGTGAGTTAATACCAACAAAGTTGAAATAGTTAAATCTCGGAGAATAGAGAGAGTCGAAATTTTATCAATTCACTGTGAATAGTTTGAATAACAAAGATATTAGAGGAGGAATATTAGTTTTATTGGATGAAAGTTTGGGCTATATTGCAGCAACAAATTTTTCCCAGTTGTGTTGAAGTTCAATGGGGTAATTTAATTACCATTAGCATAATCAACCTCAAATGTTCCCACTGCTGGGACACGAGCCTCCTCTCGGCCGTAATCTACAATGCCGGCCCAGTGCGGGTTGGTAGATGTCACGTGTCTTTGAATTTTTGGTTCTAGGACATGTCGGTTTTCTCACGATGTTTTCGTTCACCGTTTTGAGAGCAGTGGTGATGAAATAATATACATAAAGTAAAGCGCCTGTCGAGGTTCGAACCTACGACCTAAAACACATAAATCGTGGCCGTTACCACTGCTCTTGCCATTAACCGAGTTTACTGAAACATTAAAGCAGCAAAACTCAATAACACTTTGACCGACCAAGAAATCGAAACTAAGACCAAGGACCCTCACAAGGACTCTCAGCCGCTGTCCTGCCGACCACTTAGACCAGGGATGCACAGACCGCGGCCCCCCGACAATATGCCAGTGGCCCGAAAGCAAAAAATTCCCTAGTACATTTTAAGGAACTTACTTATATAATGTGAACAAACTTTTTCGGTATTGAATAATTATTAATAATACAACAAAAAATCGAAACCGCCTTGCAAATGAAAGTTTGGAAGCAATTTTACGTGCATGCAGCTACAAGAAAAATGTTAAATTAATTTAATTTAATTTAATTTAACCTTTATTTATCAGACTACAATGTGGTCTTCTACAGTGTTAGTAACAAAATAGCTTAGCCTATGTTAGTACTTAATAACTAAAACAGATCGGGTACGAATTGCAAGCGCCCACACTAGCGGGCTATCAGCCCGGGCGGCTATCGATTGCAGGATAGTGTTGGGACTGTCACGCAGCCTGCGAAGTAGCGAGGCAGATTTCTTACGCCACAGTGCATCAAAGCCGTCAGTGCGTGCTTCTGCAAACATTGCTGAGGCACTGCAGAAGCGCGGCAATCGCAACAATATCCTGAATGCGTTATTATATTGGATACGCAGAGCATTGTAAGCCTTTTGGGTATACGTGAACCACAGAGCTCCCGAGTACAGTGCTGTGCAGTACGCCTTAAAAAGGGTTATTTTAATTGCGTCTGTACATCGAGAAAATCTGCGGGCCAGCATATTCGCTCTAACTGACAATGCTCTGCGCTCCCTCTCTAAATCCAAATCATCTTTCAGGTCATCAGTAACCAGATGGCCCAGGTATTTAAATTTATATACCCTGTTTATAGGTTCACCTTTCATTAGCAGAGGAGGTACAATAGTGGGACACCTGGTACCAGACCTGAAGACCATGAACTCTGTCTTGCTGCTATTATAAATTAGCCCATGAGTCGCAGCGTACGACTCGCACACATTGAGTAACTTTCGGAGAGCCCCGATCGAGGGAGCCAGCAGCACCATATCGTCCGCATAGCTAATGTTGTTTAAACAAACACCATCCACGTAGCAGCCGACACGCATGCTGCTGAGTCGCTCAATCAGTGCATTAACAAACAGGCCAAAGAGCAAAGGCGAGGACAGGCCCCCCTGCCTCACACCGCACTCCGGCCGGCATGGCTCCGATAGCTCTCCTGCCCACCGCACCTGAGCCTCCTGGTTCAGGTACCAGTGCCTGAGAAGTAATACGAACTCCGGCGGCAGCGTCGTTTCCTCTAGCTTTTGCCAAAGAAGATCGTATGGAACAAGGTCAAAGGCCCTGGACAAGTCAAGGAAAACCGCATAAACCGGTGTATTTCTATCTGTGTAATACTTGACAGCGTGCTTCAAACTCATAATAGCAGTCTCGGTTGACAGCCCAGGCCGGAATCCAAATTGGGCATCACAGAGCCGCACATGCTTATTTAGATGTGAATTAAGCACGCTGTCAAGGACCTTCCCTATGACGGTGGCGAGTGAAATAGGCCTGTAGTTTGACTTGTCCGATACGTCCCCTGTCTTGCTTTTGACCACCGGCACCACCAGAGTCCGCACTAGATCAGGAGGAAGATGTGAATGACACAGACACAGATTAAATAAAAGTGCCAACACCCGAGGCAAGTGGGGACCAGCATGCTGCAGGTGCTCAATGCTGAGTCCGTCATGCCCAGGGGATCTGCCTCTTGTCATCTTTCTCAAAATATGCCTGATCTCCTTAGCAAGAATTACAGAGGACACCTCCGAACGCTCAGGACCAGCACTGAACACCCCGCACGGCGGCCCCAATGTCGACTTAACACTGAATTGTTTTTGGAACACCTCAGCTATCTCCCTTGGGCAGGAAATCCCGTCGACGCTCACAGGAACGCCAGGCTTAGGATTCAATTTATTTGTGGCTTTCCAAAAACCTTTAAAATTAGAATTAGCATGGTGTTTGGCTAATAAATCCATTTTAATTTGTTCCTGGTTTTTTTGGCACCACTTAAGCTTTCCCTTAAAGATCTTCCGTGCCATCATCATGGCGTCAAAAATGGGACCAGTGGACGGTTGACCGTACCAACACCATATATTGAACTCCAACCTGGCATTCCTGTGAGCCTCGCTCACATGCTTGTTCCAACCAGCCAGGGGTTTTCGCTTACCACGACTGCTTTCATACGTGGCAGTAGCACACGAGCATAAAATTTGCACAATATCACTGTATAGATTATTAATTATCTCTCTATGACAATGATCACTACAATATTTGCCACAACAATTTTGTAAGTCTACTGATAAGTCAATATGTTTTAATTGTGCATTACACATATTTTTATAGGCGATACATTGGTCTACATTCCTCTCTCCCCATAGTATTTTATTACAAGCAGTATTTTTCCCAATCGTTTTCTGCCTAACAACATCAAGATTACAAGTTACAACTAGCGGTAAATGGTCAGACCAATAAACGTCGTATTTTACGAACACATCTGTTATACATTGCACAGCCGAGTCAGACACAACGCAGTGGTCGAGCCACCGCCTGCTCCCGTGAGCTTCACTAACAAACGTGAACGTCTCTGACGATAGTTGCAATCTGCTAGTATCTATACAAGTCCAATCCTGCTCCATCGAGAAATCTATTAGTTCACGGTAAAAACGCTCACCAGGATGCGCGTTGAAGTCACCAAGAATAAAAACAGACTCGACATCACTATCACTTATTATGGCACTGATACAACTCAGACAATCTGTGAATTCCGCTTCATTTTCTGCACTATCAGTTGGCATATAAACACACACAACTAGCAAAGGCCTATCATTCGTCGTAAGACGTATTGCCGCAATACGCGGATTAGCACACGCAACCACAGAGACACACGGGAACACTGCCTTACGCCACAGTAGCGCAACTCCACCGAAGGGCCGACCTCTGTGCTTCCGAAATCCTCATGCACGCTGGACAGGTACGGTAACTCATCAGGTTGTAACCACGTCTCTTGCAGCGCGATTATGTCAGCAAAACGGCAAAGTTGCCTTATACCCTCAATAGACCGCTTGATGTTCTTACAGTTGTAAGTTATGATATTAACCTTATGCATTTTATTTGTTAAGAGGGTTTTCTGGATTCTTCAACGCCAATAGATTGAGGGTTTTTATAAGGTCTGAAACGTCTACATGTAATATCGGCCGGCCATAACTCCCCACTCAAAAACATGTCTAGTTTAGTTTTCGGAACCATTATTTTAAATGCATTATATTCTTTTTCTGTCTTCATTCTGATTTTCTGTACCATGACTTTTTCGTTTATTATTGAAAGTACGTACTGTGCGATATCATTTTCTGATGCATCTTTGTGAACGTTAGAAAGAAACAGAGGTATCGTCACACTTGCAGACTTAAAATTATTCCCAGGCATACAGGGAGCCTTGCCTCTCACTAGTTGAGACTCTGAACGTCTATTTCTGAGCCTTTTCTCCTGCACTAAAATCCACTCATTTTTTGGATGCTGTGATTTCCATTCACCATCGCGCGTTATTTCCGCTAATGATTTCGCTTTGTTTACATCCATAGTGACATTTAAATTACTAGCCACCGCCGTATAGATACTCACATCATTAACAGGCAGGTTTGACGACGTAGGCCTCTCATTGTGTGTCGGCGCACAGCTGATCGCCCCACTCCCACCACTTGCCTGCGGCCGGGGCTCGCAAGCAGTGACAGTAACGGCGGAGACAGCGGCCGTGTTATCGAATGCACGGGGACTGCGTATGGATGTTTTTGTAATATCACTGCCTGTGTTCGTTACCTGCGGGGCTACCGGGGATCGCCAGTTAGCTTGATCAGTAGTTAGATAATTTTTCTCAGGTGAACTATTACTGCTGTCACGGTTTGAGATATTTAACAAACCGATTGGTCCACTGTCTCGGCCGCTATCCAGTAAACAAGCACCCCGTCTCATGTTTACGTATGCAGTGCCAGCGCGTTCCACATCTACTAACGACGCAAATTTCATATCGTTTACCTCTGCTTTCACTGTGTTTAGTTGATCGACCGTAGCACAAGATTCCTTTAAATACCTAACCTCCGATTTTAATATGACGATGTCCTTCAGCAAAGCCGTGACGTCAATGTGATCGAAGGATACTGGAGGTAATTTCTCTAATTCCCTTGCAACAAAAATAGGTGTTTTATCCGGATCCGTACTCTTAAATAAGCAGATAATATCCACGATCTCTTTTTGTTCACGGTTCGTGCGTCGCGAAATATTGCGGGTACTCGTAGATATTGATTCAAATAACAAATCCTTCGCTGTGGTAATTTCCGCGGTCGTATATGAGCCCACACACAACCGAATTAAACTTTCTTCATCCATTATGTCAATTTTGTTCTGCACAAAACATAATAACTCGTTTATTACGATGTTACACTTTATACACTTTATCTTTTCGGAAGACATTTTTTCTGCACCCGAACGTTACCGAGTTCGCGCGAAGACTCAAAAAGATTGTAAGCACAATGCAGTGCCATGCTTCAAACTAGTATAATACATGTATTATTTTTTTAAATTAAATTTTTGGCTGTTTTTATGTGCTGGTGGCCCGCCATTAGTTCATCATTTGGCCAAGTGGCCCATGGTCTCAATAAGTCTGTTCATCATTGACTTAGACTAATGAGAGCGTCAATCGACGTAGTTGTAACCACTACCTCATTTTTACCACGGCATGTATTAATCTCATATCATCGAGGTCGATCCGTCACGTTAAGCTACGCTTATTATTACCCAGTAACTGGGTTGTGGAGGTCAGACAGCCAGTCGCTCCATGTAAAATACTGGTATTGCTGCATCCAGTTAGACTGGAAGCCGAACCCCAACATAGTTGGGAAAAGGCTAGGCAGAGTGATTGTTTAGTACGTCAATACCCCCGACCCTTGACCCCGCCCGCGCGGAGGAAGTAGCTATAAACACCGTCTCAATAATATACGATACGATGCTACAATTCCCCACTTGATCAGTAACCAGTAGCGCTCTAAGCCTATATAGGTTTCAATCTCACTATGGGACGCCCTTAGCTGTGCTACTTAAAATTTGATTAACACAGCGAGAGGCCCATCTGGCCCCGCCAATGCCCAGTTAAGCAGACATGGCTTTCCGGAGCCAACTGCCAATAGGTCAGCATCAAAAAAAATTAAAAATAAATAAAAATTAAAATAAATTAGTTTAATTTAAATTAGTTTTCGTTAAAAAAAACCATAGTCAGCCATTGGGACTGCCGACAGAAGTGAAAACTTGACAGCAGAAAACGTCACATTAGCATGTCGCGTGACGCGTGATGCGTGACGCGAATGCGCCTTAGTGTGAGGCCAAACGAACGTAATTTTGTGATTCGTGAGTCGCAGAATTTCGGTCGCAGAAATTTCTGAGTACGTAATTGTGAGTCGGCAGACAACTCATTTTGCGTCGCCGTGTGAACGAAACAGGATTTTTGTATGAAACTGAATGTAGCAGAAATTACGCGACTGAAATTACGCGACTCACAACTCAATTTACTTCAAAAAGTAACTTTCACTTTCAATATCTTTGTAACCAGAAATCCAGTATCAAGACATTATAATAATAACGAAAAAAAAAAAAACTTGAGAGGTGTCAAGGGACACCCGGATGGAACGAAGTTCCTTTCGATTAATTAGTGAAGGAATTGTAACAAAATTTTATTTTTATACTTATCATCATCATCATCATCATCATCATCATCATCATCATCATCATCATCATCATCATCATCATCATCATCATCATCACCATCATCATCATCATCATCATCATCACCACCATCATCATCATCATCATCATCGCGACACCACACTGTTCAATGCGAAATAGAAATGAAAATATCTGGCTTGCTTTCTATAAGAGAGAGAGAGAGAGAGAGACAGACAGAGAAACATGCGCACGCCGCACGGCTTACAATAGCTTACTATAGCAAAAAGTGTCGTGACAACTTTTCGTGAGACTTTTTTCCGTCTAGCCCCCTTTCACAACGCGCGATAAGGAACTTCGTTCCAACAAGTGACTCTCGGCTTCGATAACGGTATTTTATTTAACACAGAAGTGTAATCTGTCCGGGGTGTTTCTTTTAAGGTGTCAAGCCAGTGCGAGCTGATAGCAGAGTACCATACCTATTGATTTAACACCCATGTATGTTCTACGGTTTTTTGTAGTTTTCGAGTTATTTTGGATCCCTCATTTCATATCAGTGGTAGTGGTTAAGAATAGTAGTAGGTATAACATTTATGTTTTTAATATCAACTGAGCTCTGCTTAAATGTAGAGGAATAGTAAATATCAGAGTTGACAAAAATATGCAAAGATAATAATAAATTATAAAATATGAAAATCACAAGATTTCAGATACACCACTTTCGAGGACCGATTTCAGCAAATAATGCCCTATTTAGTACATTCTTGTTCTAAGTTGACCCAAAAATAGATATATTTTTTTAAAGCCATCATCTCGTTGAACCAGGAAAAATATCTAAAAAAAAATTATAACTCGTAAACTACAAAAGTGAGAAATGCAAAGATAATAATAAATTATAAAATATGAAAATCACAAGATTTCATATACACCACTTACGAGGACCGATTTCAGCAAATAATGCCCTATTTAGTACATTCTTGTTCTAAGTTGACCCAAAAATAGATATATTTTTTTAAAGCCATCATCTCGTTGAACCAGGAAAAATATCTAAAAAAAAATTATAACTCGTAAACTACAAAAGTGAAAAATTTTCCGACATACACGCGAGCGAGGCCGCGGGCAAAAGCTAGTTCGAAATAAGTTCAAAACCATGTAAAATTAGAGCGATATTTGAATTATTATAATGTGTCATGCATTCTCTCGTTAACACGTTTCGCCCATCGCTCATTCATTTTAACTCATTAGTTTACCGCACCGCTAGTCAAAGGCGGGAATTGGTGCGTCGCAGTCATATATCATAATCTGTCATTTGCGAAATTCACTAGTTCCGTTATGAGAAGCGAGCTTCGATCAAGAATACTCGAAACGAGGATTTATTAGGACGCTTTAACAATGGTTTGTATGTGGGTGTAATATTTGGGAGCTGAAAGTGTATCAACATTAGGTATGATTTGTTTCCCGTAATTATCTGTTCTGTAATACATACGCTACTTGCAAAAAAGCCTTGGACGTAGTTAGTGACAAAAATCAATCAATCTGCCTAGCCTTTTCCCAACTATGTTGGGGTCGGCTTCCAGTCTAACCGGATGCAGCTGAATACCAGTATTTTACATGGAGCGACTGCCTATCTGACCTCCACAACCCAGTTACTGGGTAATACGATAGCCCTTGGTAAGACTGGTTGTCAGACTTTCAGGTTTCTGACGACCCGTAACGACTGTCAAAGATTCACGAATAACAGCCGGGACCAACGGCTTAACGTGCTTTCCGAGGCACGGAGGAATCTCGTTATGTAAAGATGGTCACCCATCCACTGACTAACCCCGGCAAGCGTAGCTTAACCTGACGGATTGACCCGTGCGGCTGTTATTACTTAGCCACGAGCTCCTCAATAAATTATAAAACCATCTCTAAGATTTTAGCAATCTATAGCTTTAAACTGAATGCATGCATTATGTGCTTTACATGTGAATTGTAAGCGATGGTGGCCCAGCGACTTACGAGTCACCAAGAGTGGAGGTCGTAAGTTATTTCATCACCACTGCCACTGCTTTCAAAACTATGAAGGAAAACATCGTGAGGAAACCGGCATGTCCTAGCAGCAAAAAATTCGAAGACATGTGACATCTAGCAACCCGCACTGGGCCCGCGTGGTATATTACGGTCCACTCCCTCTCACAGAGAGGAGGCTTGTGCGCTGTGCCCCAACAGTGGGAACATTATAGGCTATGCTATGCCGTAAGGTAGAATGTAGCGGAAATACTTAGTGATGTACCATCTTATACCTGTACCTACACTGTTAGCAAAAAAGTACATCTAAATCAGCAGGTTCGTGAGTTCATGACTGACTGACAAACAATGCATGGCCTACTACTGAATATAGAAATGGAGCAACAAAAAAGTATTGTTTTCGCAACTCTACCCAATAAAGCTTTAGTAATAAATTAAATGATATTCGTAAATGTAGATTAAATGATATAATTAAATGATATTCGTGTAGACTCAATTTTTTTAATTTTTTATGTTGTTTTGTACGCCATTATAATGTTGTTTTGTACGCCATAAATGGCAAAACATGCAGATCTAACTATTATTTTAAGACCTTGCACATATTATTATGATGTATACTCATGTTTTTATAATAAATATATTCTATTCTATTCTAAATAAATCAATAAGTGGTTAGCTAAATCTTAAGTCAAAATCCAAAAACACCGTTTTTAACAAAAACAAAAAACGGGTATTAAACTTAGACTTGTCTCATTAATCTAGTGGTCGCAAGCGCTAATGCTGAGTATGAGGGATTTGATTCCCAGGTCAGGCAATGTGTTATTAGATTTTTCTATCAGGAATCTATAGTAGCCGCCAGTAGACTGGATTCGTGCCCGGTCGATGGCAATAGCTCGCCCCCTCTTACATGGTACTTAAACATAACGGCCAAAATGTGGGTGTACTACAGGTACGGTCAGCAACATAAGTCGATTGACATTGCAACTTTTACACAACATGTAAATTGATACAAAATGATTTGATTATCTCCTTTATTCCTAAAATACCTAAGAGTCTAGTAGATCTTTAATTAATTTTACTTCTGTTCCGATTTTAATTAACTATCTTGCTCTATAATTAAGATTTAAAAAAGTGAAGTGGTAATCGACTTTTGTTGCTGACTGTACTCTTCTGTCTTATACTTCGGGGATTACGTGATGTTATGTTATGTTTTGGGTATTAAACTTAATACCAGACCATTTAAAAGTGTCCGCAACGTGTATGAAACAATTTTTCCTCTCACGTTAGGGTCGGTCCACACTCATTAAAGCGCGACCGGCTTTTGATCACCGCTCCACATGTAGGGCGCAGTAATTAAAATTGTCGACGCCATTTTGATGGAGTAACTCGGTGATTTCTTTGGTTGACAACTTAGAAATGGTAGTTGAAGGAATTATTTGATGGTAAATACTGTGTACCTAATGATAGTCGGTTCATTAAAACAGAAATTATGAAGAAACAGAACACGAGTTACCTTAATGAAAAGAAAGAAATAAAACCGGTCAAGAGCGAGTCGGACTCGCGCACCGAGGGTTCCGTTCCGATTTCTGAAAAAGTGTGCTATTTAGAGACATCGTTTTATTTTTCCTGTAATCTTTACATAAACTTCTATCACATAACATAATTGCAGATTTTTCTCTTTGCAAACTTCGGAGATAGGGTGGGGAACGGTATTTTTTTTTTTTTCATCAAAAGTAGAAAACACTGTGGCCTAAAAAAAATAAAAAAGCCTCACTTTGAATTTTTAAGACCAGGGGGTCTTAAAAATTCAAAGTGAGGCTTTTTTATTTATTCAGTCCCTGTTGCAAAAAAAAAATATATATTTTTATTTCTTTCTTATTTGCCAAATACTTGGGTAAACGTCATCTAAAACTATTCTAAATTTAAAGTTGATAGCATTAGTAGTTCTTGAGATATCCAGCTGTGACAGACAGACAGACAGACGGACAGACAGACAGACTGAGTCACACCATAAGGGTTCCTTTTTTACCATTTTGGTACGGAACCCTAAAAATGTTTTTCTGTCACAGAAACAAATTCTATACCAATTTTATTCGAAACTCGAGTTTTTCTATTCTAAAAATTCGTCCACACCGCTGTCAATGGGAAAAGTACCCAAAAGGCTGGCAGCATTGCCACCTTGGATGGCAATTCTAATTCTTTGGGCTAAAAATAGGCCAGCCCTCTGTATATTAATTTCTGTATGTTTATCTTATTGTAATTATGATTTGTTATTGTCCACGCGCGGACTCAGGTGCCGCTTGAGACGAAGGCGGGGTACGGGAGGCGCGCGGGCCGACGACGCGGCGCGAGCCAATCAGCGAGGGCCACGCGAGTCTGCGGCGGCTGCGCGGCCGCGTCGTCCGGCGCGCGCCCCTGACCTTCTGTGCACTTCAAAATTCCATCTAACAGCGACCGGTCGCTGTCCGTCATTCGTCTGCCGATTATTATATAGTTCTGTTTTTCTTTACATTTACCATTATACACTTGTTGAACAGTCCACTAGTTTTATTGAAGAGTCAAGAACACACACCAACAGTTATAATTATTACTATTAATAAATAATCCACTCAAGAAAAAAAAAAATCTTCTCAGTCACCAAAAGAAGAATGTATTTCGTAAACATGATGATATCACGGAATATTTCATGAGATCGATTCAAATCAAATGAAATCAAAATCAAATCAAAAGTAATTTTTTATTCAAATTAGGCTGAGAATCAGCACTTTTCGAACGTCAAAATTACATAAGACAGTCCCCACAAAACGCCCGCCCTTCACCACTTCCTAGTACTTCAGCTGGGAAGAAAAAGTGGCGCAATAACAAACATTTACAACATTTACAACAACAGTAAAAAAAAACAATACTTTTCAATAACACAACTTCTTCGTCCAACCTATTTACATTCCTCGGCATAAGGCCGTCGCCCGCGTGGCGTGCGAAACGTCGCCGGTTCTCTCTTCACGCTGTCACTCCGGCTAATTGAAAGTCTGTGAAAAGGGGCGCATGACGTCATTACAGAATGAAAGTTCAGTGTTGGCGTGACGAAGGGTGACTGGCGACTGATGTGACTTGATGCTTTCATTATACAGACATTGTGATAAACGTCGGCTTTGATGACAGGTAGCAAACAATTATTGTACTCGTAGATAAGATTTTATAATGACACGTCTGCGATAGTGTAAATAATTATGAAGTTTTGATTAGTAAAATTTACTGTGGTTAAAAATACATAGGTATTTTTTTATTTTCTGTTTTTGTGATTCACCTGTCAACCTTAATCTGAAATATGACCTACCTACTCCTAAAAATATTTTTTAAATGTGCGCAGGCACAGTTGTTTTATCTCACGAAAGCGGGTGAGACATACTTGTAATGCGTATAGACACGCGCTCTTGTGTGCGTACCTGCAGGTAGCGCGCTCCCGAGCTTACGCACACAAAGACAATGTGCATGTAACATTTACACATACAAGTATGGCTCGCCCGCTTTCGTGACATAAAACAACTACACTATACTATACTATACTATAATATACAAATCAAATCAAATCAAATGACATTTATTCTCTCTTCACAAAGCAGACTTACTGTAAAAGTGTACAAAAAAAAAAATGTGTCAGCTGTATTCTACCTTTGTGAGAGACTGGTGCCCGATATAGGTTTTTGGGAAAAAACCCGTGTTACAGGTCACCATATACTATACTATACTAACTCAATAACTTAACCGATATTTTAAAAAATCTAAATAGCCCCATAATATAGGTACTTAGGTACAATACCGTTAGAACACATACGTATGTTAGGTAAATCGCGTAGCAATTTGGATATCTGCTACGAAAGCGTAGCAGGTGTACCCGTAGCGCCATTTCTACAGCTACGCCGTAGCAACTCTTTAAAATTTTTCTTCTATTTAGTTTAGTTCTACAGACATACCCTACAGAATGGGCATAAAACATTTTTATGAGTCTAAATTGTGTACCGTCTACATAGACACGTTTCATATTATCAAAAAACCGGTCAAGAGCGAGTCGGACTCGCGCACCGAGGGTTCCCTTCCGATTCCTGAAAAAGTGTGCTATTTAGAGACATCGTTTTATTTTTCCTGTAATCTTTACATAAACTTCTATCACATAGAATAATTTCAGATTTTTCTCTTTGCAAACTTCGGAGATAAGGGGGAACGGTATTTTTTTAAACATTTTTCATCAAAAGTCGAAAACTATGCGGCCTAAAAAAAAAATAAAAAAATGTTTGAGAGTGTGCAAACAGCGGTCTTTCATATGATACCCCACATGCCCTAGTAGCCTCACTTTGAATTTTTAAGACCCCCTTTCAGCACCTGTTGCAAATTTTATTTCTTTCTTATTTGCAAAATTGTTAGGCAAACGTCATCTAAAACTGTTCCAAATTTCAAGTCGATAACATCATTAGTTCTTGAGTTATCCAGCTGTCACGGACAGACTGACAGACTGAGTCACACCATAAGGGTTCCTTTTTTACCATTTTGGTACGGAACCCTAAAAAAATGTATGCGGTGATATTCCGAAATATGTGACCGTCATAAATTAGGGAAAAGTAGCTACGTTCATGTAGGTTTGTCCTTCTGTGTACTATCGGAGAAACGAACATCTATACACCTTACGGCCGACCGCTACAGTACCGCTTGCTAAAAGATGTGGTCATCGTGTGCTCGGGATTTTTTTTTCACAGTGATCAGATATTCGTTCCTCCCATGGCACCTATTCATGTCTAGATTACAAGAGACCTCGACCTCTTAGTCCGTTTTGATGTTCTAATCGATATATAAATCTTATGAGACAAAAGTCAATTTATGTAACCACAACAGAAACATCGTGTTCCTATGTTCTAAAGTATAGTATGTAGTATGTACATACTATACTGTATGTCCATTAAGCGAAATTTCAGAATTTAAACCTTTGACTCCCGAGGTCGTGACATCGAGCGAGACACAATGGCTTTCTAATTGTTTCTGTAATTACGGTATGTGACTTTCTTTTAAGTTTTTATATGAACGGGGTTGTGGTCAACATTTTATAATATACTAGCTTTTGCTTTTTTTACTTATACGAGGTTGGAAAATATCCCACGGGAACGTACTAAAGAAATCCTTCCTTATTCCTTGTCTACATTGTAATGGGAACCTCTGAGCAAAATTTCAGCCTTCTAGGTTCAAGGGTTTGGACTGGGAGTTGATGAGTCAGTCAGTCAGGACTTCGCTTTATTTTTAAAATGATAGATAATTGCATAAATCCCAAATAAAAGCGGCAAAAGCGCCAAGGTAGCCCGCGAAATTCAAACGTAAGAACTAATTGTTTTTACGTTTTTAGGGTTCCGTACCAAAATGGTAAAAAAGGAACCCTTATGGTGTCACTCAGTCTGTCTGTCAGTCTGTCTGTCTGTCTGTCTGTCTGTCTGTCACAGCTGGATATCTCAAGAACTACTAATGCTATCAACTTGAAATTTAGAACAGTTTTAGTTGACGTTGACCCAACTATTTTGCAAATAAGAAAGAAATTAAAATATTTTTTTTTTTTGCAACAGGGACTGAAAGGGAGTCTTGAAAAATCAAAGTGGGGCTACTAGGGCATGTGGGGTATCGTATAAAATAGCGCTGTTTGCACATTCTCAAACATTTTTTTTCTTTTTTTTAGGCCGCTTAGGTTTAGACTTCTGATGAAAAATGTAAAAAAAAAACCGTTCCCCCCCTTATCTCCGAAGTTTGCAAAGAGAAAAATCTGAAATTATTCTATGTGATAGAAGTTTATGTAAATATTACAGGAAAAATAAAACGGTGTCTCTAAGTAGCACACTTTTTCAGGAATCGGAACGGAACCCTCGGTGCGCGAGTCCGACTCGCTCTTGACCAGTTTTTTATATGATTTGCGATCGTAAGAAGTATGTTACAGAATTATAATAATTAAAGTCATCAAATACAACTCTTTAAGACTAAGTAATCCTATTTATTTATTTATTTATTTTATTTATTTGTATAACAATTGCTTGCTGCACTTACAGTTTACACTAAAGCACTCAGCGAGCCAACAACAGCATTTAACTACTAAACTTTATGCTAACATTATACATAGATTTACTGCTATACATAAATATGTCTACATCCGGCTCCTGAGCAATCAGGGCGTTCAGCAGATTGATCGCCTGGGTTGTGGGAGCATATCGAGCCGTATGGGTACGCACTGGTGGAGCCGCGAACAGGCCTCGCGAGGCACAGGCTATTGAACGACTATTTCGTGAAATCTTAACATTTAAGGAGTTGTATTACTGATTCTAGTGATTATAATTCTCTAAATACATATAATTTGTTTCGGTCGCGAATTACACTTTAATCAACATACAACCAAAGACTGACTTGCAAATTGCATAAAACGTAAGAACATTTGAATTTCGCGGGTTACCCTAGCGATTCCCCCTTAAGCTAATAGGTTCCATTCCACGCGGTCATACATTACTTACTACCTACGTTTGACACGGCAAAGTCGCAATAATTCCTCCAGCCGACATACGAAGACCTAAATATGAAGCAATCTATCACGAAAACTAATCACACTTCGAATTCTCGACAACCTGCAACAGGAATAGATCATGTTTTAACAAATAGCCAAAGATTAAAAGCAGAGGACTAATCATTCTTGGCAAGGTGACTATGTTATGTTATGTTGTAGGCTCGAGAGGCGAATTTGGAAGATTAATTTCACGTCATTTTTCAAGGCATTGGTATCGTGTCCATGGGTCGTTATGAGCATGATTTCACTAGGCTTAGGTAGGCTACATATTATTATCAAGCATTGTGGAGTAGAAATGACAAGTAGGCAAGACAATGGAATTACAATATTAGGTATATATGTAGGTACCTATGAAATTGCCGATTTTTTATATAGGCTAGTGTGAAGATTGATATCTTTCGTTCTATTTAGAATTCCAAATTCAAATTAATTTTATACCATTCCCCCTCTAAAAAGCTTTTTTCGTACCACTTGCTCAAAAAAAGTGGCACTCTATGCCACAAAAAGCGAACATAACAATAGTCATTTTTAATCTGATAAGAACAGTGAAAGAAAATTGTACTGAATTTCATTCATCCTCTAGGGGGAGAATGTGATTTAAATTTGGAATACTTACCGAAATTTATTCTGAACTACATCTGTGTTTACACCATTGAGTTTGTATATAAAGCATTATACATCTTTTTGAAAAAGGAATACGCATTTATTATGCAGTTATGATTATTAAATAAAATTACGAAAACCGACGAGGCCGTATGAGCTTGATGCCTTTGCTTTTCCGACAAAAAAATATTAGTCTAGGAATTTGCCGCGTTTTTGTTTTCTTCAAATACATAAACATTAAGTTTATTTTAATTTACTTTTATATGTTAATGTTCTAAAAAGATAAATGCTTATCTCATATTATTATTGTGTTAATTTTTTCGCAAATGGTAAGAAAAGTAGAGTATTTTCCTCGGTGATAAAGCTGTCTTAGTCTTGGGTGAACTTAAATCCCTCGCTACACTCAGGACTCGTCTTAAATCCCTCGCTTCGCTCGTGATTTTAGTTTTTAACACCCTCGCTACGCTCGGGAGTAAACTTCGAGTCCTTCGTTACGCTCGCGATTTAAATCGTCACCCGCGACAGAAGACACTGCTTTATCCCCTTGGTTAATAATCTACTACTTATTACTTACTGTTTTGATGTTTGAATTTGGAACACACCAATGTATTCGACCACAGATTTAGAGTACCTAGCCTAGATACGGCATGTTATTAGATAGTATGAAAACACGATGGGTTTTCATCATCATTGTCATCTTTTTTATACCTACAATAACTTCACCCCAGCCATTTAGTGATGTGCTCAACGTAATCAGAATTATTTCAATCGCTAAGCGTCACTGAGCTAACAGACTTTTTTTAGTACGAACAGTCGAACATGCAGGGCACGCTTGGTCGAATGGCTTGCGGTATCTATGCTCGGACTTTTAATTAGCTGCAGTAAAATGACACTTCTTAACTGTCATTTCGTTAAAAAATGTTCGCATTTGATAGCAAATGACAGTAAAAATGACATTAGAAGTGTCATCTTACTGCAACTAATTAAAAGTCCGACCATAGGTAAGTGTAATCTGTGTACTCTACCTATGTTGGTGTGTTCTAAATTCAATTTGATTGGTCGACATTTTCGACAAGGAGTTTAGCATTAGAATAAAAACTGTTTTGTGTTCTTTGCTGTCCTTAGTAAATTGGCGCTATTTTCAATACTGTAAGTTGTACGAACACAAAGAGTATATTAGTAATACTTAATGATAAATCGATTAAAAATGCAGTCTAGTGATGAAGATGTGTCAACACCTGAATTTATGAAAGAGAGGGCGTCCGATATAGAAGAAAACTTGCTACTCATGCTTGATCACGGCTGGTTTAAGTACATCAAAGCCAATTTAACCTTGCTTTTTCTTCATTGAATGTCTATTTTCGATTAAATCTTTCTTTTTCTCGTAGTCATGGTATAAAGTATAGTATGCAACTCTTGAATAAAACGGATTTATATCGAGGGCCATGAATCACTCGCATCGCTCAGGATTCCAACAGTTGAATCACTCGCTGTGCTCGTGATTCAATTATCATGAATCACTCCCTACGGTCGTGATTCAGTCGTTAGGATCCTTCACTAGCTCGTGATTCATCTATGGCCCTCGCTTTAAATCCGTCCTTTATTCACTAATTGCATAATATACTATTATATTATAGAATGACATTTTTTTTTAATCAGTTGTTCTTTTGTTTTCCCGCTGTTCGATTTTTCTTTGCTATCGATGTCATTGGATGTTTCTGGAACCAAGGAAAAATTTAAATTGCGCTCTATTTTCGAATACGAGTTTCGTCGTGGCACCAACGCAGCACAGACAGTATACTATGATTATTTTATCCTAACCAAATAAGGCCCAGACAACAATATGTTAGCATCTAATATTACCGTTAATTACAAGGCAAATAACTCGACAGGAATTTAGTAAGTGTTATTTCTCGATCGTTAAGCCCAAAACCCTTCCCAGATCGAGATATGCCCATGTCCGTGGCTAACTTTACACTTTGCGTCAAATTGCTAACTCGTATGATCGCTATCGGTACGAATTATAAATGATAATGGTCAATGTGGGCAACCAGAAGGTCAATTCTCGTACCTAAAAACGTCGCAATCTCAAGCCAGCGGCAATCAAATGTCAAAAATGTAGGTAAACTCCATACAATTTTTGACAGTTTCAGACCGAGATGAGATTGCGAACGTTGTTAAAAATACGGGAATTGCCCCTCAGGTATTTCGGAAAAGGTGTATGAAAGGAAATTATACTTACAAGAGCATCAGCATCTTTCTGTAAGGTAAAATTAAAAAGCTGTATATACTCGTGCTGAATTTTGTTTGCTATTTAAAATATAAAATTACTAGCTTTCGCCAGGGGCTTCGCCCGCATGCATGTCGGAAATTATCCCAAGGGAACTTACTACCGGGATAAAAAGTAGGTACTATGTCCTAATCCAGGTGATGGTCTACACGTGTGCCAAATTTCATCAAAATCCGTTCAGCCGTTTTAGCGTGAAAACGTAACAAACATACAAACGAAACTCACTGTCGCATTTAGGTATAATATTAGTTAGGATACTCACGTATGAACGGTATTCACTATTAACACATGAGCCCTCTTCCTCTTGTTTTAATAGTGAATACCGTTCGTGAGTAGGTACATTTGATTTTATTATTGTTTGTTTATATTGTATATTTTCCTAATGATATTCTATCTCTCCATTATTGATAACTCTCCTTCGTTACCACTTTTCAAAGTGTTTTGGTTTTGTTTTCCAATAATGCGGCTCTTTTCCTCTGAACGCACATTGTATTTTTTTTTCTTTATTTTCGTGTGCGCTTGCTTGTCAATAGAAAGCGTTGACGAAAAAGTTAATAGGAATTCGAAAACAACAAGTAGGAACCTAGTTAAATTCGCTTTTCGTGAACTCATTAAGATGATGAAAAACAGCAACAAAATAATACCCACCACAACAGTTACAGACAGGGTGTATCAGAAAGGTGTGGTACAGACCATCAAACTGAACAACTTTCTCTATGGGACCAATATCGTAATCGAGAAAAAATTATCAGCCATCCCATACATTAGGGTCGAGTAGGAATTGAAGTTTTGTCCGGGACAGCTGATATTTTTATGGTCTACCACACCCTTAGATTTGAATACACCTCTCTGATGCACTATAGTGTGCAGCAAAAGTCAATCGATGTACATATTTCCAGAACATTTTCCAAAAGCGTACCCCAGTTCTATCGGATTGACACACGGCTTTTACTCAAGCGGTGATAGAACGAAACGGATTGTGGTTTATTGGCAGTGTAAATGGAATTCTCGACTGCATCGGATCTGTTATTTTTTGTCAAAACTAGGAAACAGATTTCTGCCGAAGCAATATTTGAACGTAGGTTTATTAAATGTCCGACAAACTTTTCTATCTTTTTCTTTTCAGCCTGCTTCAATATTTATTTGCGAATCGCCTTGCTAAAGAATTAGCATATAATGTTCCCACTGCTGGGACACAAGAAGCCTACTCTCAGTGAGAGGAGGCCAAAGAATTACAGACAAAATAAAACGAGCTTACTATTAAAAAAAAATAACCAGCCAAATGAACTTTAAATCGCCTGAATTGATTCCAACGCGATTATTTATCAACAATAACAATGATTACCAAACTTAAAGAAAAAAAAAAGAAATAAATAAAAAAAGAAAAACAAAATGAAAGAAAAAAGAAAGTATAAATGAATTTCAATCTCTCTTTTCCCTCGCTTACGACACTCGCCACATTTTTTCCGAGAAGATAGATTCCAATTTGCATTATTATAATAAGAATGAGACATTAACATTTTTCTTATAGATACGTAAACATAACAGGAAACTTATAAAGTGGGACATCCATCCTACTAATGGCCAATTTATGTAAACGCCACTCCCGAGCACGTCAACTGAAAATAAAGGGAATGCCTCGAAGATAAATTGAATAATACTCGGCAATCGAGGACTAAAAGTAACATTTTTTGTATAAAGCGCAACGCTATAAAATGGCCGTTCAACACAAAGACATGCCATTGTCCACGTTGAATTTCGAACGCGTGATATCACGGCTCTTTGTCTGTATCAGCTGATACATTCTTAACGTGAAATCTTAAGGCTTGTCCGTCGCAAAAAGCGCGGTCACTGTCGGACTGCATAGAAAAGAAAGAGAAGCGCGATGACACAACGCATGCAAAATATGAAGTAATTATCGATTTACAGAAAATCTGTTGATTAAACTAAAAAAGTAAAGACAAGAAATCATTCCTTATTAGTTTGTAAAGAACTGTATAAAATGAACACTTTTAATGAAAACTGTAGGAGTAATATGGTAACAACTCCAAAAAATTTACCGAAATAGACCTGGATTTAGGTTTTTTTTCCTTAGTTCTACAAACTAAAATAGATTTCAAGACACATGAAATCACTTCTTATGTATTGTAGATTACTGTGTATTTTTTCCTATCAGAAAGATACTTACTGTAAAAGATGGTTACAAAGTTACTTAGTTTCGCCGTGTTTTAAGGAGGAGCAGCCTTAACGTGAATGCGTAATAGCCGTATTCCGCGAAATTCAAAATTTTCTTACGTTTTTTGCAATTTCCAGGTCAGTTAGGTTGTATGTTGATAGAAATATGATTCGCGACTATAACAAATATGTATTTAAATAACTATAACCATAAGAATCGTCAATACATCTCTCTACGTGTGATTACGGAAATCATATCATGAAATTTTGGAACAAATCTAACTTAAAGAGATGTAGTGATAATTCTTATGGTTATAATTATGTAACTAAATAATTGTTCTAGTCGCGAATCATGTTTGGATTAAGATACAACCTGACACTGACATGCAAATTGCAAAAAACGTAAGAAAATTTGAATTTCGCGGGCTACCACAGCGCAATCATCTTAAGTAAAATGATCTTGCAGTGAGCTGTGAATAGTGTCAATCCCTAGAACCAGGTGGAATGACAGTTTACTTCAAGCTCACTTCAGCCAAATTTTCACGGAAATATATTTTTTACAGAATACACCGGCTGGCCTCTGTCGCTGATTGCGTGTTAATTTTTTCCGATTCGATCTTTTCCACATTACCGAAAATTAGAGAAGCGTTTTTCGCGCCAGCCCTCTTGGGGTCGCGGGTTGTCCGAAGGGGTTACCGCGGCCCTGGCATAGGCAACTGAAGGAACACGGGTGGGTTTTAGTCAGTAAAAGTCTGACACGCCCTCCCGCTCCACCCAGAGCGGGAGAAGTTATTTGATGATTTCCCACCCTCAAAAAAAAAAAAAAAAAAAAAAAAAAAAAAAAAAAAAAAAAAAAAAAAAAAAAAAAAAAAAAAAGCCCTCTTAAATACTGACACATTTAGCAGCGCACTGAGTTGTATAGTGTGCGCGCAAGTGCTAGTCACCGCCTGAGGTATGTGAGCGGTGAGACGGGGGAGGGCGCGACTGACAAGATTGGCAGACTGAGTTAGCTTAGCTTCACCTTTGCCCCCCGTCTCACCGCTCACATACCTCAGGACCAGCACTTGCGCGCAAACTATAACAAAAATCCATAACAAACCTATTATTCTGAACTTGGTTATTTGATCCTCCATGTTAACCTAAAGTGACAATTTGACGGAGCCTCGGAAGGGGCTCCGTATTTCGTGTTATCTTGTCAATCGAACACAAGGGCAACGAGGACTCTTAGGAGCATCTATAAGTAGGAGAGAGCGGTCTCTTAATTAAATAATGTCAAGTCTTTGAGGTTTACGTTATTACACTTTGGCGAACGGGAAAATTATTTTGTCAGTAATCGAGTTACCTTTTTTTGCTATAAAAACCAGGCCTACTGGCTTGACTCCTATGTTTAACCCTGACACAACCAAAAGGCGTCGTCGCAGACCGCGCGAAAGATGGCGAGACAAGCTGGTGGCTTTATACACATAACTATTTTGGAGGAATAATTGTAATAATCAACGGTTCACGTTAACCTATTTTTTTGTGGATGGGAATTCATCAAATGACTTCTCCCGCTCTGGGTGGAGCGGTAGGGCGTGTCAGACTTTTACTTACTAAAACCCACCCTTGTTCCTTCAGTTGCCTATGCCGGGGCTACGGTATCTCTTTCGAATAAGCCGCGACCCTGGTGGCGTTCACGTAACCTCGGCCGAAGTAGCTGGAAGTCATGGGAGAGTACTTTGCCCAGCAGTGGGATGCTGCAGGCTGACAATGACCTTTCACAAATCCGTAATCCTCCAGGCGGGTTGGAAATCAAATCAGAAGACATTTTCATTGTACATTGTTTTATGCATTTAGTATGGGTACTTACTTAATAATTTTTACAACTTTTAGGTGACGTTTGCTATTTTGCAAATAAGAAAGAAATAAAAAAAAGTAATTAAAAAAAACTAAAAACCTGACTGCAGTAAAAAACTAAAACTGAAAAGCTAAAAACAAGCCCATTTTAAATTTAATAAAAGCTGAACCCGTTTGAATTTGAAAATATAAAAATGGAATGGGTCCCGCCTGCTTCCAACTTTTATTAAATTTAAAATGGGCTTGTTTTTAGCTTTTCAGTTTAAGTTTTTTACTACAGTCGGGTTTTTTAGATTTTTTTAATTACTTTTTTTATTTCCAGCTTTTTAGTCACTTCGAATTACTTTTAAAAATAACTATAAGTTGTATATATTTTTGTAATCACCTTTTAAAACCCTTCATTTTGATACCCCACTCGATGGTATTAGAAGACAAAAAAAATTCGAACTCCACAATAAGTCACCCCAAATCCGCCATTTTACTTTATTTTTGATGTTAATGTAGCCAGTGACACTCGCGCCAGCAAGAAAAATCTAAACACGTATAATTTATCCAAATCCGTTCATTCGTTTAGGAGTTACGAGGGAACAAAGAAACGGCCATACATACATACATACAGGTCATATACATAACCCTCCTTTTGGGGTTCGCCGCAGTCGGGTAACAACTACATAACCCTCCTTTTGGGCTTCACCGCAGTCGGGTAAAACGACATTGTTTTTTTTTTTGCGACAGGGACTGAAAGGGGGTCTTAATAATTCAAAGTGGGGCTACTAGGACATGTGAATGATATTATATGAAAGAGCGCTGTTTGCACATTCTCAAACATTTTCCTAGGCCGCATATTTTTCGACTTTTGATGAAAAATGTAAAAAAAAACCGTTCCACCCCCCCCAATATCTCCGAAGTTTGCATAGAGAAAAATCTGAAATTATTCTATGTTATAGAAGTTTATGTAAAGATTACAGGAAAAATAAAACGATGTCTCTAAATAGCACACTTTTTCAGAAATCGGAACGGAACCCTCGGTGCGCGAGTCCGACTCGCTCTTGACCGGTTTTTTTATTTAGTTTACTACTCAGTTTTTACTGCCGAACCTGTAAACATGCATTTTGACATTTTTAATTTACCAAAACTACAATGACCTACTGCCCATGTTTATGACCGATGAGTAATGTAGAAACGAAAAAGAATACATATTTTCCAAATAGGCCTTCATTTTGTCCCGGACGGACGGTTGATCGGGTCCTTTTAATCTCCGGATATTGCCCCGTCTTCTATATTCAGGCTTATTGTAATGTTTCAAAAGTAAAGAACCGATTTTTATTATTGTTAATTCCGGAGCAATGTTTTTTTAGGGTTCCGTACCAAAATGGTAAAAAAGGAACCCTTATGGTGTGACTCAGTCTGTCTATCTGTCTGTCTGTCTGTATGTCAGTCTGTCACAGCTGGATATCTCAAGAACTACTGATGCTATTAACTTGAAATTTGGAATGGTTTTAGATGACGTTTACCCAACTGTTTTTCAAATAAGAAAGAAATTAAAATATTTATATTTTTTTTGCAACAGGGACTGAAAGGGGGTCTTAAAAATTTAAAGTGGGGCTACTAGGGCATGTGGGGTATCATATGAAAGAGCGCTATTTGCACATTCTCAAACTATTTTTTTTTTTTTTTTTAGGCCGCATAGTTTTCTACTTTTGATGAAAAATGTAAAAAATACCGTTCCCCCACCTCCCTTATCTCCGAAGTTTGCAAAGAGAAAAATCTGAAATTATTTTATGTGATAGAAGTTTATGTAAAGATTACAGGCAAAATAAAACGATGTCTCTAAGTAGCACACTTTTTCAGAAATCGGAACGGAACCCTCGGTGCGCGAGTCCGACTCGCACTTGGCCGGTTTTTTTAACTTGTAACAAATCTGTGTTAATGGTTAGGTATGTCACGGCTAAAACGTTATTGCTTGGTTTTATAACATCGCACATTTTTTTTTTAAGTTCCATTTTATGTCTGCTATTTTGATTTTAATGGACAGCCTAACTAACGTATTGTAATGCGAAAGTGAGTTCGTTTGTTTGTTACGCTTTCACGATAAAACGGCTGAACGGATTTAGCTAAAATTTGGTAGGCCTGTATTTAGGACATAAGATACTTTTAATCCCGATAATACGTTCCCGTGGGATAATTTCCGACATGCACTCGGGCGTAGCCTAGTCACTACATAGTATAAAAAAAACCGGTCAAGAGCGAGTCGGACTCGCGCACCGAGGGTTCCGTTCCTATTTCTGAAACTGTGCGTGTGTGTGAAAAGTGTGCTATTTAGAGACATCGTTTTATTTTTCCTGTAATCTTTACATAAACTTCTATCACATAGAATAATTTCAGATTTTTTATCTTTGTAAACTTCGGAGATAAGGGGGAGGGAACGGTATTTTTTTTACATTTTTCATCAAAACACGACAACTATGGGGCCTAAAAAAAATAAAAAAATGTTTGAGAATGTGCAAACAGCGTTCTTTCATATGATACCCCACATGCCATAGTAGATTCACTTTGAATTTTTAAGACCCCCTTTCAGTCCCTGTTACAAAAAAAATATAAATATTTTTATTTTTTTCTTATTTGTAAAATAGTTGGGGAAACGTCATCTAAAACTATTCCAAATTTCAAGTTGATAGCATCAGAAGTTCTTGAGATATCCAGCTGTGACAGACAGACAGACTGAGTCACACCATAAGGGTTCCTTTTTTACCATTTTGGTACGGAACCCTAACAAAGTCACTTCCCGCTGTCTGTCTGTCCCTATGTATGCTTAGATCTTTAAAACTACGCAACGGATTTAGATGCGGTTTTTTTAATAGGTAGAGTGATTCAAGAGGAAGGTTTATATATATGTATAATAAACGCGGGCGAAGCCGCGGGCAAAGGCTAGTAAAATAAATGCTTTGCTTTATGCATTTACTAGCTATTGCCCGAGGTTTCGCCCGCGTGGATGTCGGGAATTATCCCACGGGAAAGAACTACTGGGATAAAAAATGAAATAGCCATGTGTTATTCTATTATCTATGTCTGTGCCAAATTTCATCCAGATTTATTCAGCCGTTCTGACGTGATTGACTAACAGACGTCTATCCAAACTTTCGCATTTATAATATTATATTAAGTAGGATAGCAGGATAGGATTTGCAACAAAGACAATTTAGTCAGATTAGTTTCTTTAGAACATTTTAATCATTTCCATAAAAGAAACAAACATAGCATCGTAAACTACAAATATTTCCGTACAGCTCCATGTTTAAAAATATATTTTTACTGCGCTTCAGATACTCGTACCTAGGTATATTCACCGACTGTTGATTGGAAGACCAATGAAAATGGACGGACGCACGGAAATTGGAAATCTCATGACGTAATAGAAAATTCACTGCTCCAATGCAGTATGCAGCTTTTTGAATCCGTACTTTGACATGTATCTTTCATGCGGTAGCTTCGGATTCTCGATATTTGCTATTCCTAACGAATTGCGGAAAAACAAGTTGTTCAAAACTTTCCTATTTTTAGGGTTCCGTACCTCAAAAGGAAAAAACGGAACCCTTATAGGATCACTTCGTTGTCCGTCTGTCTGTCTGTCTGTCTGTCCGTCTGTCTGTCTGTCAAGACCCTTTTTCTCAGGAACGCGTGAAGATATCAAGTTGAAATTAATATCAAATACGTAAGTCTGTGGTCCCTTGGAGTTCTAAAAAATTCAAGCTTCTAAGTCAACGCAATAAAAAGATACGGCCATTTATGCGACATATTTTGATGCTCGCAAGTAAATCAAAACCTATAGGGTACTTCCCGTGGACCTAGAATAATTAAATTTGCCAAGAAGCAAGGTAATGGGAATGCAGCACAAGTAATGGGAAAAGTCCGAAAATTTTTAATTTATAATTTTATCACAATTAAAGAATTAATTCTTTAATTTAATTAATGTTTATTTTATCTCCCAAAGTTAATTTTATTCATAAAATGTTGACCACTTTTCTGACATAAAAACTCTTTGCTAAGATTTAAAAAGTACCGTTCCTTTTAGACGGAGCATCTTGATAAACCTTACGTTTTACCTTATTAAAAAGAAACCCGTGCGTTTCACATTACAATTACGCACAAGTACGTAATGACATACATTACGATATTGAAATTCGTGAAATAAGAGACCCTTTACGAGCAAATGTGTTATAAATTATTTTATCACCACTGCTTTCAAAACGGTGAAGGAAAACATCGTGAGGAATCCTGCATGTCCTAGAAACAAAAAATCGAAGACATGCAACATCTACCAACCCGCACTGGGCCCGCGTGGTGGATTCCAATAACTCTCACAGAGAGGAGCCCTGTGTCCCAGCAGTGGGAACATTATAGGCTGATTATGTAGTCCACGAAATCTCGGGAGTGTGTGAATTAATACGCCTGTAGGTAATTATAATTTAAATAAGAATATCTAGAGTGGAGGACACTTCTCTGACTTCAAAACCGCGTTCTCGTGAACTGTAATACCTACAGACCTACACTAACTTTAAAGTGTTCGCAGATGAATCTAATACAGTGTGTTGTAGCAAATATAGTGCTGTAGAATGTCTAGAGTGGAGGACACTACTCCGACTTCTAAATCGCTTTCCTGCGTTTTTGTGAACTGTAATACCTACACTAACTTTAAAGTCTTCGCAGATGAATCTAATACAGCGTGTTGTACCAAATATAGTGCTGTAGAATATCTAGAGTGGAGGACACTACTCCGACTTCTAAACCGCTTTCCTGCGTTCTCGTGGACTGTAATACCTACACTAACTTTAAAGTCTTCGCAGATGAATCTAATACAGCGTGTTGTGCCAAATATAGTGCTGTATATCTATTAAGGTTCATGTTCAATAGCTCAGGCTTACGAGCGAATACAAGGAATGATTGATGGGTGCAAGAGCAATCTATTTTCAGGAAATTATGTACGATGTTCGCAATTTAGGACTCTTAGCGTCTCGTCTACTAGACTGCGAGGACTATTGAATGTAGGAAGGTAATAAACCTTACATATGCAAACAGGGTGTCCGGTAAATAATGGATAACCTTAAAATAGTATGTAATAAATAGACTTTAAAAAACCGTTTTAAATATATACAAAAAAAAATATATCCCATGTATTAGTACTTATGATACGATTTTTTAGAAAAAAAATACTATGGATTATCTAGTCATACCATTTACGATCTTCTGTCGGAATACTCAACGTACGATATTAAAACAACAAATAACCGATGGAATTCATTCATTTGTGGTCGTGGTGAAGAAGAATGTAAAAAAAAAGTTCAGTAGTATTTTTCTGTAAAAAATCTTAGGTACCCTAAATACTTGGGATATATATTTTTTTGTATTTCTGATTAGAACGGCCATAAGGTCTATTATATGCTATTTCAAGGTTATCCGTGTGGCGGCATCTACATCGCCATATGCAAACTACGCATCACACTGACTGGTGACCCCGTGTATGAACGTCAGCGCAGCCTTCGTGCAACTCCTTCAGCGTGACGTCATCAGCATCACTTCCTCAAGCTTTCGAGCGGCGAGTCACACAGCCAGCCAGCACCCACCAGCCAGCACCCGTTCATTCTTTTTATCACATTTTTTAAGTCAGGATTAACTGAAGTGAAAATTCCAATGCAAAAGCAGAGAGTACACATATTAATTTCAATAGGGCAAATTTTTTTTTTTAATACATTGTTCTCTAGACACTTTTGATGTGTCTAGTTATACCTATACCAATGAGCTTCAAGCTTCTCTTGTCTTCACATATGACCACGTATACAACTACAAAATAAACAATCAATCTGCCTAGCCTTTTCCCAACTATGTTGGGGTCGGCGTCCAATTTAACCGGATTCAGCTGAATACCAGTATATTACATGGAGCGACCTGCCTATCTGACCTCCACAACCCAGTAACTGTGTAATACGATACCCCTTAGTAAGACTGGTTTTCAGACTTTTGGGCTCCTGACGACCCGTAGTAACGACTGTCAAAGATTCAGGAATGACAGCCGGGACCAAAGGCTTAACGTGCTTTCCGAAGCACGGAGGAGTCTCGATATGTAAAGATGGTCACCCATCCACGGACCAAACCCGGCAAGCGTAGCTTAACCTGATGATCGACCCGTGCGGCTGTTATTACTTAGCCACGAGCTCCTTCAGCTACAAAAACACACCCGAGATATACTCACTCACTGACCTTTCTTGATAATTTAATATCCAACAAATTGTGACATCCGTAATTCCGGTCACAATTCAATGTAGATTAGATTTCGAGATCCAGGTTTAAGCGCAAATATACTTTATCCCTTGAGATTAGACTCGGGGAACCGCATCCGGGATATTATATAGGTAGGGCATTGAAGCGAAATGTTACGCGAGCTGAATATTTGCGTCCGCCGAATCGAAGATCCGATATATAGTGATGAAATGAAAGGAAACGTTTAAAAAAGTATTATGTTAGAGTTGCGCGTCCACCGGGTTGGGATCGGAGCGTCCGCACCGTACGGATTTCTTGCTTTGTATTGATTTCAAGAGTAAGTGTTGAGTTTGTATTGATCTTACAATGGTTCCGTACCTCAAAAGGAAAAAAACCGGTCAAGAGCGAGTGGGACTCGCGCACCGAGGGTTCCGTCCCGATTTCTTGAAAAGTGTGCTATTTAGAGACATCGTTTTATTTTTCCTGTAATCTTTACATAAACTTCTATCACATATAATAATTTCAGATTTTTATCTTTGCAAACTTCGGAGTTAAGAACGGTTTTTTACATTTTTCATCAAAAGTCGAAAACTATGGGACCTAAAAAAAAAATGTTTGAGAATGTGCAAACAGCGCCCTTTCATATGATACCCCACATGCCCTAGTAGCCCCACTTTGAATTTTGAAGACCCCCTTTCAGTCCCTGTTAAAAAAAAAGAAAAATATTTTTACTTCCTTCTTACTTGCAAAATTGTTGGGTAAACATTGTCTAAAATTGTTCCAAATTTCAGTTGATAGCATTAGTAGTTCTTGAGATATCCAGCTGTGACAGACAGACAGACAGACAGACTGAGTTACACAGTAAGGGTTCCTTTTTTACCATTTTGGTACGGAACCCTAAAAAACGGAACCCTTATTATAGGATCACTTCGTTGTCCATCTGTCTGTCAGTCTGTCAAGACTCTTCTTCTCAGGAACGGGTTTTCCCTTTTGAGATACGGAACCCTATAAAAGGTGTGAGTACGTATTCCTACTTGTATATTTTTGTATTTCTGTACACATCAATACGTTTTGCTTTCCTATCTTCGAACCGGAGTTAATAAAACGTACAAATTGAACCTGGCTTTACGAACGTTAAGGTTGGAAGTGATTTCAAAGCAATACTCAGGAGAAATACATTTCTAGTGTATACTTAGGAAGACCGCAGACGACAGACTTTTAGGGATCCGCTGTAAAATACGGAACCCTTATAAAGTCGTCGTGTCCAGACCAGATATACTTAACACTCTAGTGTTTTAACTGAAAAAAACTAAGTACTACTATGGCATACCTATACCATTAATTCATTCTTTTGTATTTATTTTTTTTTAAATTCACTTTTTTTTGTATTTAAACTTTTATTATTGTGTTTTCAGTTTAGTTCCTGTGATTTTCCTGTGCGAGTCACAATAAATACATTTTCTTTCTTTCTTTCTGTACTAAGGTAAACCTCTACATAACCCTAGGAAAACAAAGCATGTTGTTATGTTATATTGCATACACATTTTGCGCTCAAGGACTGTCACATTCAGATAGTCCATTTTCGCCGACCAAAATCGGTTACCGACTGCACCGACAGTCGGATCGGATGTCTGCTGTCATCTCCCTTGCGCTGCCCAGTGGAACTAAGTTCGTTAAATTCTTACTTCCAAGTATAGTGCCTCACGAGCGACAGTTACAAGATGCTTTCCAGAAAATACTTAATTTGTACTCGATCAGACAGAGCACGATACGTACTTAGATACTTATATTAGGTTTTCGGGGCAAATGCAATTTCATACATGGCATGAAATTAAGGCCAATGTGTGCATTGGCCTTAATTAAACTAGAGTACCTAAGTACTCTTGATCGGTTGAAGGACGCTGGACGAGACACAATAGAGCCAATACAGCATTGTATTTTGTTTAACTAAGAATAGGAACGTCAATGACCTAGAACTGTCAACTGAAACTTGAAATATACGGATCGCAAAGTTTTGTAGTGTTATCTGGTGTTATCCTTATCCATTTTAGTTCTGTTTTTGGAATTTGTTTTTGTTAAAAT
Source organism: Cosmia trapezina (assembly GCA_905163495.3). NCBI lineage: Eukaryota > Metazoa > Arthropoda > Insecta > Lepidoptera > Noctuidae > Cosmia > Cosmia trapezina. The sequence continues at coordinate 6,396,341 of LR991027.1, read as the reverse complement.
ATGTCACTGACTTTGCAAATGTGCTGTGTGTTACGAGGTGCTGTTTTGCTAAATCTTCACAATATGGCGCAAGGTCATTCCTATTCTTAATTGAAACGCATTATGTAAGGTAGGTACTTCGGGCATTACGTAAGGGGGGATCCTAAAGATCGTGAAGATATCGAACGCGAGCGCAGGGCTCTTGCCGTGAGAAGCAAAATGCTGATTCGCGGGTTTACGTAAAGAGGTTAAAATTACTACCAGACCTTCTACACAAGCAGCCTGTGGGTTAGCTACACGCGGAAAACAAAGGACGCCGTGAGGGTCCAATACAATAATAACTTCAGAATGATTTTGCGTTTGCCGCGCTTTAGTAGTGCCTCTGGCATGTTCGCTCAGACGCATGTTCATGAGAGAGAGAAATACGGCATCGCTATTAGTGAGAACGTGGTCCTAATAGCATTCTGAAGATTTTAGTGGACAAGTTTAACTCGCCGATAATGAATCACTTCATGCATGTGTTGATGAAGAGAGAGATGAGGAGCAATTCATTACATCCTATGAAATGTTTTTCATCACATTACAGTCATTCACATTACATATATGTAAATATTGTTTGACTGTGAGCTTAGTAACTAGTTATAACACACTAACATATATATTTTAAGTTCTTTTTTGTACCTAACTAACTAACATAATTATGGATCATTTTGATAACGAATCAAATGAGTGAATGTAATTTAACATTTATTTTATTTTATTCAATTAAATTTATTTATTAACTCCTGGGGGCGTGCAGGGTCTCGCAACGTGTTAATTTAAGGTGGAATTAGGAAGATTTATAAAACATTTGATTTGTGTTATTACGCTTTATAACAGTGCTACAGCGTTGAAAAACGCTAAAGTAAAAATGTGCAAAGTGTACGAATTGAAATTTTGTATCTATATATATTTCCCTTGGTCATCGCATCACGCGTGAACGGATGGATCAATTTAGCTAATTCTTTTTTTGTTGTGTTTTTGTTTCAGGAGAAGGTTCTTATGAAAGAAAAAAATAAGACAATTTCGCAGAAAATTGTAAAATTTCAGAAAACTTAACGACTATTTTAACTTCACGCGTTTACATTACAATATTCATAGCTACGACAGGACAACGTCTGTCGGGTCAGCTAGTATCTTTATAAAACACATCATCTTTAGTTTTGTAGGTCCGTACAGAGAGGGGTTTTCACCTCCAAGATGCGACGAACAAAAGAAAGTAAAAAGTTGACTCATGTAAACTACACCAATAACTTCAAATTAGTGATGTTGAATATATTGTAGGTAACAACTATCTACGTAGCTGCAACAACTCTCTATAACTTGATCATATTATCTAGTATTCTAATGTGTAATCAAAACTCGACAGAAACGAACAATACCGATTTTCTATATCTACTTGCTTTGGTTTCACGTTTACACATCGTGTTTTACCTCAGTTGAAGCAAAACTTTGTGGCAACACAACCTCATCGACAGCTTTCCAGTAGAAACCTAGTTTTAGACTACTTTACATCATACGATTAGTCGTAGCGACCTCTTGAAGTCAAAAAATCACAGCTGCCAGCCTTTTGGACACTTTTCCCATTGACAGCAATGCGGACAAATTTTTTGATGCCCCTTGTGCTTTTCCCACTTTTAATTCCTTATGTACTTGTACATCGCCAGTCTTGTATGTAACAATCCATAGCTTTGCAACACATTAAACGCAACTTGAGAGTCACTGTGACAATTCCAAAAAATTCAGTGAAATTATAAAGGATGCTACTGATGTTGCGAAGAAAGTTGGATTGGTTGAGAAACAACGTCATTGAAGCAACCACCCAGCAGAAATTCCTTCAAAATTCTAGGTGAGGTCATTGAGGTTATCAAAAATCAAAAACTACCCAAGCAAAGTTAATAAAATTTATAAGGGATCACCGCGCAAGCCTAATGAAAAAAATATTTTCAAAATCAGTCCACAATTGACGAAAATATCGATGAACATAAACTGTTCAAGAGCGAGTCGGACTCACGCACCGAGGGTTCCGTTCCGATTTCAGAAAAAGTGTGCTACTGAAAAAGTGTGCTATTTAAAGACATCGTTTTATTTTTCTGTAATTTTTACATAAACTTCTATCACATAGAAAATTTCAGATTTTTCTCTTTGCAAACTTCGGAGATAAGGAGGGGGACAGGTATTTTTTTTACATTTTTCATCAGAAGTCGAAAACAATGCGGCCTAAAAAAAAGAAAAAAAATGTTTGAGAATGTGCAATCAGCGCTCTTTCATATGATACCCCACATGCCCTAGTAGCCCCACTTTGATTTTTTAAGACCCCCTTTTTAGTTGCAAAAAAATTATAAATATTTCAATTGCTTTCTTATTTGCAAAATAGTTGGGTAAACGTCATCTAAAACTGTTCTAAATTTCAAGTTGATAGCATTAGCAGTTCTTGAGATATCCAGCTGTGACAGACAGACAGACCGACAGACAGACTGAGTCACACCATAAGGGTTCCTTTTTTACCATTTTGGTACGGAACCCTAAAAACATACAGGTACGAACATAATTATCAACCTCCTACTTTTTTTGGAGTTGGCTATTTGATACAAGTGGAGAACGTTTGTTATTGCATTCGAGGCGGAATTAACACCCGAGCCGTTGGCTAGGTTGTTTTTGAGCCGAAAACTGCAATAACAAATGTCCACGTCTATCAAACGACGTTTTTCAATAAACTTTTGAAGAAATAAAATAAAATATCGGAAAATATTTTTGTCAAGAATTATTAGGAAACTATGATTAAAAATTTTCTAATATGAAAAATAGAAAATTCAAATATTTTTGAGTTCAGAACACAAATAAATGTTGTTCATTTAAACGTTTTTAGGGTTCCGTACCAAAATGGTAAAAAAGGAACCCTTATGGTGTCACTCTGTCTGTCTGTCGATCTGTCTGTCTGTCTATCACAGCTGGATATCTCGAGAACTAACTCAAACTCAAACTCAAACTCACACTCAAACTCTTTATTGCATTCATGTGTAGTTAGTTGTTAGGTACAATTAAAATAGTTCCAACATGAAACCCGGTTAGGGCACGGCAACATAACAACAATTTTAAATAATCATTGACATAATCTCGAGACCCTGGGGTCCCGGACCTGTGGAAGGCGTACGAGGGGTCGAAGCCAACTCGCAATTCACCCTTAGACAATTTTAAATTTTACACCTTAATTATTTACGGTATTACATAATTATCATAACAACATTATCCTACAGACGTGGCAAATGCCGCCAGTCTCTTGGGTACATTATCACCATTACCAGTAGACAGCACTGCGGATGAATTTTTCGACGCCATGTTTTCGTTTGTGAATAGTTTTAGTTATGTTAGGATATAATTTAGTTATTTTTACATTACATTAAAATAAAATAAAATTGTAGGTATTAATTATTTATCTAACTATCAAATATTTTCCCACTAAATATTTTGTTCTAGGTATTCTGTACCACTAATGCTATCAACTTGAAATTTGGAACAGTTTTAGATGACGTTTACCCACCTATTTTGCAAATAAGAAAGAAATAAAAATATTTATATTTTTTTTGTAACAGGTGCTGAAAATTAAAAGGCTGAAAAAAAAAACTTGAGAGGTGTCAAGGGACACCCGGATGGAACGAAGTTCCTTTCGATTAATTAGTGAAGGAATTGTAATAAAATTTTATTTTTATACTTATCATCATCATCATCATCATCATCATCATCATCATCATCATCATCATCATCATCATCATCATCATCATCATCATCATCATCATCATCATCATCATCATCATCGCGACACCACACTGTTCAATGCGAAATAGAAATGAAAATATCTGGCTTGCTTTCTATAAGAGAGAGAGAGAGAGAGACAGACAGAGAAACATGCGCACGCCGCACGGCTTACAATACATACATACATAGCTTACTATAGCAAAAAGTGTCGTGACAACTTTTCGTGAGCATTTTTTCCGTCTAGCCCCCTTTCACAACGCGCGATAAGGAACTTCGTTCCAAAAACTGACTTAAAAATTGAAAGTGGTGCTACTAGGGCATGTGGGGTATCATATGAAAGAACGCTGTTTGCACATTCTCACACTTTTTTTTTTTGATCGCATAGTTTTCGACTTTTGATGAAAAATACCGTCCCACCCCCCCTTAACTCCGAAGTTTGCAAAGAGAAAAATCTGAAATTATCCTATGTGATAGAAGTTTATGTAAAAATTACAGAAATAATAAAACGATGTCTCTAAATAGCATACTTTTTTAGAAATCGGAACGGAACCCTCGGTGCGCGAGTCCGACTCGCCCTTGACCGGTTTTTTTGTATTGTAATAATCATGGTTTTTGATAATATTCTCTAAAGAAACATTATTTAAATATTCAAAAAATATTAACGCCTTAAAGACGCATATCTCTTTGCCGAGATTAAAAAAAAACATTCACCTCCGAATAGAGAGTTGTGAATAGAGGCATTGAACCAATTTGGACTAAGTATAGGTATAAGTTATCTGTTGCAATTTTCATTCCCACACACGGGTGGGAAAATGAAAAATCGCACGCGTGCGACATACGTTGCATTGTGAACCTAATCGTAGTGCGATATGAACCAGTTTTCAAGGAAGTGTATTGAAAAAAACTTTTACAACAAAGGAAGTCGGTTGTTTCTTTTTTGTAAAAGTAAAAAAAAAATTCTATCAAATATCCGTCCAACTTGCATGACCATGCATTATCGTTACGATTTGTCGCACCGTGTGAAGCAGGCTTTAGGGAGACAATGGCTTGCATCAACTCAAGTTAGCTTAATGTAGGTACCGCTTGTGATTTTGGAATAGCTTCCAAATTAATCTGCTCAGATTTTGGCACGAATTAAGTTTAAGATTCTATTCCCCAAAGCACTAAACATAAACCAAAGATAATGCTTTATTAAATGACCTTCTATACCTATTTTTTTAGGGTTCCGTACCCAAAGCGTAAAATGGGACCCTATACTAAGACTCCGCTGTCCGTTCGTCTGTCACCATCAAGCTGTATCTCATGAACCGTGATAGTTAGACAGTTGAAATTTGCACAGATGATGTATTTCTGTTGCCGCTATAACAACAAATACTAAAAAATAGATTAAAATAAATGTTTAAGGGGGCTCTCAGACAACAAACGTGATTTTTTTGCCGTTTTTATAGATAACTAGCGACCCGCCCCGGCTTCGCACGGGATACAATTTCGAAAAAACTGTCGCGCTGAAAAGCACGTTTTGTCTTAAAAAAAAAACCGGCCAAGTGCGTGTCCGACCACGCACAATGAAGCGTTCCGTAGTTGAAAAGAATTTATCCCAAAAACAAACTTAACATTGGATCCCAAAAAAAATTTTTTTATGTCAAAAAATTACAAATTCACAATTTTCGGACTTTTTCCTTTACTTGTGCTGGGAGACCTTGCTTCTTGCCAAATTTCATTATTCTAGGTCAACGGGAAGTACCCTATAGGTTTTGATTTACTTGCGAGCATCAAAATATGCCACATAAATGGCCGTATTTTTTTATTGCGTTGACTTAGAAGGTTGATTTTTTCAGGACTTCAAGGGACCATAAATTTACGTATTTGGTATTAATTTCAACTTGATACCTCTACGCGTTCCTGAGAAAAAGGGTCTTGACAGACTGACAAACAGACAGACAGACAGACGGACAAACAAGTGATCCTATAAGGGTTCCGTTTTTTCCTTTTGAGGTACGGAACCCTAAAAAGAATTCACTTTACTATTTAAATAATATCATACAATTTGGAATAGGTACATATTTTTTTAAATTTATTTATCGTAACGTACGTCTATGTACGGATTACGTTGTCGCGCTGAAAAACACGTTCTGTAATATCTTCGAAAATATTAATTTATAAATTACATGCTGTTGATCTACATTAAATGCACAATGTATTTAAGGTACTTAATTGGATAAGGATTAATGCTGTATTGCTTAAAATCGCTTCGTAAGTAAGCCATTATTTCGCGTAAAAAGTAATGGATAAAAAATGGTTATTGTGGGTTATCCTGAGATAGACATATATATACCATCGTGTATTTTTTTGTAAACCTTTTTAAGGTATACAATACTGTAGTACATTATTTAGATCTATATCGTAGGGTTCAGCCAGCGTTTGCAATGTAAGCGCAAAAAAAAAGGTCAAGAGCGAGTCGGACTCGCGCACAGAGGGTTCCGTACCATCATTTATATTTAATTTTTGTTGATGATTTCTGAAAAACTGTGCTATTTAGAGACATCGTTTTATTTTTCCTGTAATCTTTATATAAACTTCTTTCACATAGAATAATTTCAGATTTTTCGCTTTGCAAGCTTCGGAGATAAGGGGGGGAGAACGGTATTTTTTTTACATTTTTCATCAGAAGTCGAAAACTATGCGCCTAAAAAAAAGAAAAAACATGTTTGAAAATGTGCAAACAGCGCTCTTTCATATGATACCCCACATGCCCTAGTAGCCCCACTTTGATTTTTTAAGACCCCCTTTCAGTCCCTGTTGCAAAAAAAACATAAATATTTTTATTTCTTTCTTATTTGCAAAATAGTTGGGTAAACGCACTGACTTATATAAGTCTGTGTAAGTCTGTGGGTAAACGTCATCTAAAACTATTCTCAATTTCAAGTTGATAGCATTAGTAGTTCTTGATATCCAGCTGTGACAGACAGACAGACAGACAGACAGACAGACTGAGTGAGACCATGAGGGTTCCTTTTTTACCATTTTGGTACGGAACCCTAAAAAGGTGTTTATTTATGACATCACATTAGAAACCTCTAAAATTATCAGTGTTTATCTACTATATCATGCATGTGTTATACATATAAACCTTCCTCTTAAATCACTCTATCTATTACAAAAAACGCATCAAAATCCGTTGCGTAGTTATAAAGATCTAGGCATACATAGAGACAGACAGACAGCGGGAAGCGACTTTGTTTTATACTATGTAGTGATGGTACGGAACACTTCGTGCGCGAGTCCGACTCGCATTTGGGCGGTTTTTAGGGTTCCGTACCAAAATGGTAAAAAAGGAACCCTTATGGTGTGACTAAGTCTGTCTGTCTGTCTGTCACCGCTGGATACCTCGAGAACTACTTAAAGGGTCTTATAAATTCAAAGTAGAGCTACTAGGGCATGTGGGGTATCATATGAAAGAGCGCTATTTGCACATTCTCAAACATTCTTTTTCTTTTTTTAGGCCCTACAGTTTTCGACTTTTGATGAAAAATGTAAAAAAAAAAAAGTTCCTTTCGATTAATTAGTGAAGGAATTGTAACAAAATTTTATTTTTATACTTATCATCATCATCACCATCATCATCATCACCATCATCATCATCATCATCATCATCATCACCATCATCATCATCACCATCATCATCATCATCATCATCATCATCGTCATCAGCATCATCATCATCATCATCATCATCATCATCATCATCATCATCATTGCGACACCACACTGTTCAATGCGAAATAGAAATGAAAATATCTGGCTTGCTTTCTATAAGAGAGAGAGAGAGAGAGAGAGAGACAGAGAAACATGCGCACGCCGCACGGCTTACAATAGCTACCTATAGCAAAAAGTGTCGTGACAACTTTTCGTGAGACTTTTTTCCGTCTAGCCCCCTTTCACAACGCGCGATAAGGAACTTCGTTCCAAAAAATACCGTTCGCCCCTCCTTATCTCCGAAGTTTGCAAAGAGAAAAATATGAAATTATTCTATGTGATAGAAGTTTATGTAAAGATTACAGGAAAAATAAAACGATGTCTCTAAATAGCATACTTTTTCAGAAATCGGAACGGAACCCTCGGTGCGCGAGTCCGACTCGCTCTTGACCGGTTTTTTATAAATAAAATCACAGAAATCGAACACTTCTTAAACCTACAATTAAGGCTATAAGCATTATATGCATAAAGGTCAATTTCACGATGTCCGAGTAGCCACTACTTACCGAATAAATTAAAAAATGGAACAGAATGTTTGAAATTATCTGCCAAGTAAGTTAACAGGAACTTAATCGTAGGTGGTGAAACAGGCCGCCGGGGTCGCGGGTTGTTCGAAATAGACACCGTGGCCCTGGCACGGGCTACTGAAGGAACACGGGTGGGTTTTAGTCAGTAAAAGTCTGACACGCCCTCCCGCTCCACCCAGAGCGGGAGAAGTCATTTGATGATTTCCCATCCACAAAAAAAAACCGGTCAAGAGCGAGTCGGACTCGCGCACCGAGGGTTCCGCTCTAATTTCTGAAAAAGTGTGCTATTTAGAGACATCGTTTTATTTTTCCTGTAATCTATATCTATAAAAGGAAAGCGTTACTGACTGACTGACTGATCTATCAACACACAGCTGAAACTACTGAACGGATTGGGCTGAAATTTGGAACACAGGTAGCTATTATGACCTAGGCATCCGCTAAGAAAGGGTTTTTGGAAATTCGACCTTCAAGGGGGTAAAACGGGGGGATATTGTTTGTATGAAAAATCTTATTCCTTGAGTTAATAAACTTGAAACTTGGCACGAATATTTATCTAAGTAAATTATGATTTTTGTGATTGTTTGTTTTTCTAAACTACCCCCTAAAGGGGAATTGGGGGGTCTCAAAGTTTGTATGGAAAAATTTTAACGCGCAATCCGATTAATTCAAAACTCAGTATTTATACTAAAAACCAAAAACAAAGAATAATGTGTATAAGGGTTTTTCGAAAATCTACCTCTGACGGGGTGAAAAGGGGTAGTCAATTTCACAGGGGAGGATTTTACTGCGTGGCTTGATTAACTCAAAAATTGGTGTAAATAATCTTTCAGTCAAGTTGTGGAAATATCTCAAACCATTTTTTTTAATTCCACCCCTGTGGGGGTGAAAACAGGGATACAATTTACATCAAAAATGTTATTCATTTGGTTTTAATTGACTTGAAACTTGGCACAAATTTGCCTAAGTTTGTCATTATTAGTTTTTTAAAACTACCCCGGCGGGAGGGTTAGAGGGGGAGAGGGAAGGGGAGGAGTGGTGAGGAGGGTGAGGGGCCCCAGGCAGCACACAAGTCATATAACTGGCCAACAATGTAACCTTATGCAGGGTTAAGCTTTATTATATATGTATAGAAGCTGTGTGTATCACGAAGTTCTGTATTAATTATTTTTTTTTGCTATAATAATGCTATTAGCTGAGATAGTTTTGTAATTTGCCGATTTTATTTCTTAAAACTGAATAATCATCATAAAAAGAAGAAAAAGAAGAAGAAGAAGAGTTTGTGTAACCTTTTGTATAACATTGGTATAAATTTCCATTATCAAGCATGATACTGGATAATTTATATTCTGTTCTCTCTTAGTTCTATTAAATACCACATTTTGACAGTTATTCAGCTGCTGTATAAAATAGCCGTTGTTTCTGTTATGAAGCATATAGTAACTTAACAGAAATTAAGATAGCTGTTATAACTGCTTTATTCCACTTTAAGTACGAAATTACCGTCATGTGCAGCTAAATGCGGTAAAAACAATAGTAACAGATTATTATGCAGAAGTTTTCTGGGTTTTCACGAAAAGTAGACATTCTTCAATCAAGTTTACGAAGATATATATAATTATGTTATGCACTAAGTACATAACATAATTATATATATCTTAGTAAACTAATCGTATCCTCCTAATCCTAAATTGTACCTACAGAAAGGTACAATTTACTTATATCTATGACTACTTTCATTGTTATTTATTTAGGTATTTCAATCAAACTTAATTATACGTTTACAATCAGTTAGGTATGTAGTTCTTCGACAGTAATTGTTTGATTTACAGTACGAATGTGTGTGATTATAGAACAGTTATCGAAAATATGTTGAGTGCAGACGACTTTTAACCAGAGAACAACTTAATAAGTGGACATGTAAGGTCTGTTAAGCAGACATAAGACGATAAGCCGCTGTGCAATCAGATTTTATTCAGAATGAGCGTCGCCATATCGAATAACATAACCTATTAAAATTTTATGGAATTTTATACTCAAATACTCAATTTTAATAACGAAATCGGTATGATATTCTTATAAAAGTATGACAAGGTTATTTTTGAACCCTTAAACTGCATAAAACATAAAAAATATTTCACACGTAAAAACAAACCAATAGACGAAATGTTGTTTATTTCTCCAAAACCCGGCTTATCAGATAGCGCGTGAAAATTTTATACAAAATGTATATATAAATACACAGTAAAGTTGCATGCGCACGTACAATTTCCTTCTCTAAGCATAAATAAGGGTAAAATTTACTGACGATAGGTAATATAATTTGGCCATATTATATTTCAATGTCGCAGTTCACCAACAAACGCATACCGCGGGTGTTCGGATTTGTCAATTTCAATTTAATTTGATTAACTTCTTGATAAAATATACTGAAATAAGCTAAACGCTGTGTATCATCTGAATATCTGAGCTTAGAAGGACTTAACCATAGTTCACTCATCATTCATTCATCATCTGGCTAACAGAGCTGTAACACTTGTACAAAAGAACAAAATGCTTTTATGCAGAAGATACTCAGCTTGTCGTACAATTATTCAAAACTTATTCATCTGTTACGTTGCTATTACACAGCTATTAGCAGTATAATTTTGTGCCCAAATTGCTTGAATAACGTCTGAGTAAGCGCCAAATCAGCTAATTACAGTAGTCTTATTCAGCAGTTAGTTTCTATGACTGATTTTAAGCAAAACTTACTCAGAAGGTTTGTGCTGGCTGGGGGGAGGATGATGGACGCAGGGAGAAAGGGGCAGGACTTGGTGAGGAGAGGAGGAAGACGTGGTGAAGGCTGAGGGGGAGGGTAGGGGTTGGTGAGCCGGAGGTGGAGGATAGGGGGAAAGGGAGGGGACGGCGTGGTAAGGGAGAGAGAGGGAAGGGGAATTGGTGAAGGGGGAGGGAGAGTGAGTGAGAGGGGGAGGGAGAGGTAGCGGAAGGGGATATGGTGAAGGAACGACCAAATCTCTGGAACTACCCTACCAGTCGGACTTTAAAAAATCTTTTTGCATTAATGATAGCCCAAATCTTATAGAAGGCATATTTAACAACACTAGGACCCTTAGGTGCCGAGCAAAAAGAAAAAAAGTCTGAAAGAACGCTAAGTGAAAACGAAGTAATAGCGCGGGTAGGCAATGCGATGCGACGGGGTGGGTCGAGCAAAAAAGAAATTTCACGCGGACGAAGTCGCGGGCAGAAGCTAGTCTTTACATAAACTTCTATCACATAGAACAATTTCAGATTTTTCTCTTTGCAAACTTCGGAGATAAGGGGGGGGAGGGTTTTTTTTTACATTTTTCATCAGAAGTCGAAAACTACACGGCCTAAAGAAAAGAAAAAAAATGTTTGAGAATGTTCAATCAGCGTTCTTTCATATGATATCCCACATGCCCTAGTAGCCCCACTTTCATTTTTTAAGACCCCCTTTCAGTCCCTGTTGCAAAAAAAAACATAAATATTTTAATTTCTTTCTTATTTGCAAAATAGTTGGGTAAACGTCATCTAAAACTGTTCTAAATTTCAAGTTGATAGCATTAGTAGTTCTTGAGATATCCAGCTGTGACAGACAGACAGACTGACAGACAGACAGACGGACAGACAGACAGACTGAGGGTAAGGGTTCCTTTTTTACCATTTTGGTACGGAACCCTAAAAATCAGGAAGAACGCTAAGCGAAAACGAAATCATAGCGCAGGTAGGCATTGCGATGCGACGGGGTGGGTCGTGGGGACAAGAAATTTCACTCCGACGAAGTCGCGGGCAGAACCTAGGTAAGTACATGCATTGCATAATATAGAACAATCCCTCTCTTGAAGTAAAGTCTGCTAAGTTCGTTCTAAATCTATGCAATAAATCGGTACATATATCACTGAAGTTGTCCCTACGTTATAACTAAACTTAACGTATATAAGCTACTGAGTCTCGTCGAATTTGAACCAACTTCTGTTTTAGATGCGACGTGACTTTATAACTAGTGAACTGCATCTGCGATCGTATGTACGTATATGTTAATGTAGATATCGTCAGTGAAGTTCTAACAGTGCGTAAGTCATTTTATGAGTGTTTTGAGATTTGAATGTCATTGGATAAAGCTTAATGGCGCGCATCGTATCGACCTATCAAAACACAGTAAACTGACCAATACGAATGCGTTATTTGAAAAATAGTTACACTGCGTATCTCAGTTGTTGGCGCCAACACTGCATATGTCAGCCATTCACGTACAAATTCGTCGTGCATCAAGTGCTCCGATGTTGAAAAAACTGTATGAAATGAATGTAACTCACGCTTAAGGCCACATTGTGTTCAATTATTAATACAATTTTTTTATTAATAATTAAACATAATATGGCCCCAAGCGCAAGCCCCATTAATTTCATACAGTTTTTTCACTCTCCTGTAAAGTAGCCATTTTTGACTTCCGTACTGTTAGAACTTCACTGACGATATGTTAATGTTAATGTAGGTATGTGGTTCAATTTGAATTGAATGTTTTGGAACCAGATTGTACATAAATGTATTGACATTTTGGGATTTGGACTAAGAGCGACGTGGTCAACTTGCGATCCAGTCATTCTGATACCAACCCTAAGTGAACCTCTCTGTAATGAATCCCGAAACCCGTTCCATTAATCTGATTTATAAAATGTGTACAAGTGTTTGGTCGAAAATATATGATTGATTTATTTATTTTATTTTTATTTCACTAAAAGTGAAAACTAATGTACATTTTTGTGTTTGTTGATCATCGTAGCACAAACGAGTAGCACGGTTCAAAAAGTTACATCATGTTGTTTGATAACGCAGGGAACCAAAAGAAAAAAGAGCCAGTCGGGCTGCGAGCCCGACTGGCTCTTTTTTCTTTTAAAGTTCTGAACAAACTGATCATAACAGTCAGCGAAATCAACAAACTTGCGCTAGCTCCTAAACTAGCTCGTACATCTAAAAATCTATGACATAGTGTCTAGGGAAAAATTATCTAATTCAGCTAAATAACAATTTTTACATGTTAAAAATTAATTCTACATGGGCCTTCGTAAACAAGCACCAATTTTCCGTTTTTTTTTTCAGCAAATATAACAATGTTGCAAACCGCTATAATTTTCCTGTAAAATATGGACCAATATCTAATAAGTCTAATAAAACCAAAATTTCAACGTAATCTCCAAACGGCTGGTTGACACTTCCCGTGACCCGAGGGCTGGCTTTTACTTTGGCCAGAGGCTTAGCATTGCCATACAACGTGGCAATGCCGCCAGTCTCTTGGGTACTCTACCAGTCGACAGCGATGCGGAGGAATTTTTCGACGCCATATTTTAGTTTTTTAATAGTTTAGTTAGGATATAATTTTGTTGTTTATAGGTTATATTTCTGTAAGTAATTCTAAAATTTCTTATTTTACTAGCAGATATTAAAGTTTGAAATCTTATAGTTATAAGCCTAGGACATAAGCCACAATGTTCATTTGTTCGGAAGGGTTGGTTATTGCAAATTTTGAGCTACATAATTCAAGGCTGCTAAACCAAATATAGTATTTGAATCCGAGCTCTGATTTGAGCTCTTGCAAACGATACCTAAGTAACGTTATTATTATTACCTACCACGATAATATTAATTAATTATTTTATAAATGGGGACCGCCTAAAAAAAATTTTTTGCTCTTTGACTAGCTATCTGTGTACGTCTCGAGACCTAACATTACCTCCAAAATTTCAAATTCCTTTCTACGTTGCCTTTTAGAGATCTCTTTGAAAGCCGTAAAGGACGTAGCCGTTACGTAGTATCATGGTGCTACGGCGTAGCAAATTGCTACGCGTAGCAAATTGCTACGGCGTAGCAAGTTGCTACTGTTGCTTCTGTTTTCTGGTTGAGATTTTTTAGGTCTGGATTGGTTTACTAAACTTTATCATGTAAATAACAACAACTTTGGTTTATCAAAGTTATAGTTTTACTAACTTTTGCCAGCGGCTACGACTGCGTGGATGTCGGAAATTATCCCACGGGAACCGTATATTTTTCCGAGATAAAAAGTAGCCTATGTGCTATTCCAGACTATAATCTATCTATTTGCCAAATTTCATTCAGATCCGTTCAGCCGTTTTGCCGTGATTGAGTAACAAACATCCATCCATCTATCCAAACTTTCGCATTTATTATATTAGTAGGATTGTAGGAAGTAGGATTAAAAATGTCTGTACACTGTGTACAAATGTGTGGGCCGGAAAGGAATCGAAATTGAAATCGAAACCTGTAGAATCTCCCTTTCTTGTAATGGGAGATTCTACAGGTTCCGATTTTCATTAGTTAGGAACCTTAAAAATTGTACATACATTTCTTTCTGCGAACACATAGGTATGGAGTTTTATGAAAGGGCGGACATAATTGTGTCGGTACCTACCCTACAATGTACCCCAATAAAATTGTTATATTACCTCGCTAGTAGATAGAGCCCCTTTAAGATTTCCATCACAGTCCTGTCCGTCCCTAGATTAATGTGTAGGGGCTTAGAAATGGGTCTTTCCATACATCTTGCGGGCAGTTGACTATACCTGAGATTACGCAACCTTGGCCCAAGACAGTCGAATTGTCTACTAAGATCCTATCTGTCAACAGGAAAATCGCGGGAATTTAGTGGGTTTAGCTAACTCTAGAGCTAGTAGAGTATACTTTTAGTTAAGGTACGATCCTAATGATAAAAGACGTTAACATGGCGCCTTTTTTTTTATGGATGGGAAATCATCAAATGACTTCTCCCGCTCTGGGTGGAGCGGAAGGGCATGTCAGACTTTTACTGACTAAAACCCACCCGTGTTCCTTCAGTTGCCTATGCATGGCCACGGTATCTTTTTCAAACCACCCGCGACCCCAGCGGCATCGGCCCTATTGGACCCCATCTTTTGCTGACATCTCTTTGAGGCGCGCCTGGAACACAACGTGCCGTTGACCCGGACCTGCTCCTTACCGGACGGCGAGCTACAGCCCACTACTCACCGTCCGCAAGCCCGCGCCTACGGTGGCCGGGAATCGGATACCGATTACCGCCGCCCAGGGCGTCTCCTGCGGCGACTGAGGGCGTGAGGCTGCCTCTCCCTCACGTGCTCCGCCTCCTCCTTCGCGAGCATTACTGCTTCGCAGAAGGAGGTGGCGGCCTCCCATGCACTCTCGCTCCGCACCATGGCCTAGACCAGCAGTGCGATTCTGTAACCATCTCACCGTGAAAACTTAGGTGAAGTGAGCGTGGAGTGAGCTGTCAATAGTGTCAATTCCTAGCAAAAACAAACTCACTTCACGTAAGTTTTCACGGTGAGATTTTTACAGAATCGACCGGCTGGTTCGGACATGGCGCCTGAATTATGAATGTAAAGTTATAAATGTATGGCTTTATTGTCAAAAGAAAAAAAAAAGTTAATTATAAGTGTTTCGGAACGAAATGATTGAAGTGATTCTGAACGAAGCTTTGAGTGAAAGGGAAGTAGAGAATGAGGGAGTGAAAGATGAACGGTTTAGATTTTAAGATACAAAATGGACACGGATGGTGCTAGAACTAAGGTGAAAGACGTGAAACGGTGAAAGTTGTTAAATAAAAATAAATGTTTTACTAAGAAAGCTGTATTTCATTTGGACCCTTTTCCTACATAAATATGTCTAATATAGACAGCTTTGAGCAGCTGTGAACTCGTCGAAAAAAATAGCGTCGAACTGTTCACCTCTAAATCCCTTCGCCGCGCTCAGTGTCACTCGCGCTGTCACTAGGTACGCTCGCGTTGCTCGGCAAAATTATATTAATTATCATAATAGATGTTGCTTACCACGCAATACATAAATTATACATAGGTCTAAGTAGGTAACATATTAGGTGAAGATAGGTAGGAACTGCCATTTGGTAATTTGATACCTGAAAAAAAAAACAATTTATTTTCTAACTGAATGAAAATTTCAACAGTCATGTTATGACGTTGCTTGGCAATAACTATCGGATATATACAGGGTGTTTGGCGCATGGACCGACACAATTTTTTGGGGGATTGGGGGGGTCATTTGCTAGGTTTCACCTAAAGACCTCCATGTCCTAAGTGTGACGGTAATTGAGATATGTTTTTTTTTGTGCTTTCTTTGAATTACCCAAAATCTCGCCTTTGAATCGATATATTTTTTTTGTTTATGGTTGCAATAGAACAAAATAAACTTTATAATAGTCTGCAATGTATTTTTATTCTAAATAAATTATTATTTGATGTAATTGATCAGTAGAAAATGACTTACGTGCTTCCAAAGTCTTAAAAATGTTTAAATGTATGAAAAGTTACTACTCTTAAATTCATTTTTTTTTTTTAAATAAAGCCATTTTGACCTTATTTTTATCTCAAAAAGTTCTTTAGCTTGTACCCTTTCTAAGGGTATGCTACACGCTATGAAAAACAATTCAAATGTAGTCAAAATACTAGTTAGAGAGTCAGTTATGGAGTGTTTTAAGAAAAGACTTATTACGGTTACTATATTTTTTTTTTTTATTTCGAATAAGAATACATTGTAGACTATAATAAAAATTATTTTGTTCTTTTACAACCATAAACAAAAAAAATATATCGATTCAAAGGCGAGATTTTGGGTAATTCAAAGAAAGAACAAAAAAAAAAAACTATTACCGTCACACTTAGGACATGGAGGTCTTTAGGTGAAACCTAGCAAATGACCCCCCCAATCCCCCAAAAAATTGTGTCGGTCCATGCGCCAAACACCCTGTATATGTACCTACTACACAAAGCCTTTGTAATAAGAAACCTCGCCCACCTCCCTAGGGAAGAAAACTCGTTATAGTTATGACAAATATTTGACTTTCTGTTTGTTATACAAATATTATCTAAACATGTACCCTCCAGGGAACTCTGATAATACAAGTCGGTTTATTTTCTTAATAGGCCCCGTTTTATCTATTAGATTTATAATCGAAAACAACGAAAATGGAGGGAATCGAATTACTACTACCTATTAAAAGGTGAGAGCAGTGGTGGCCCATTGGTAACGGCCGCGACTTACGAGATGTAGGTCGTGGGTTGGGAGTCCGTGTCTACTCAGTAAGACAGTGTCAGGGGTGGGACTGTTCTTTACCCACCCCTAGTTGAAGCAATACACTGTGGTTGAAAGCTGTTGTGGAATAAGGAGTGCAGTAGAATGAATCTGCGTCTCAAGAAGAAGTCCCCCAAGTGAGCAAATGATGTAGCGCCAATGTGGCCAATGTGTTGTAAAGACTGCGCGGTGACCAGTCGACAAGAAGGTCGTGGGTTCGAACCCAGACAGGCGCTTTAGGGCGAGCGCGCATTGCGGTGCGTTTTTCTACCGCATAATCTGTGAAGTATGGAATGTCTTTGAAGTGCGCGCACTGCGGTCATGCGTTTTGTTACCGTAGGCCCCGCCCAGTGCGGCAGAACTACCGGAAACGCGCCGCAGTGCGCGCTCGCTCTTACTTTGTGTAAAATTATTTCATCGATACTGCTCTCAAAACGGTGAAGGAAAACATCATGTCCTAGAACCAAAAATTTTAAGACATGTAACATCTACCAACCCGCACTGGGCCCGGGTGGTGGTTCACAACCCTCTCACAGAGAGGAGGCCTGTGTCCCAGCGATAGGAACATTATAGGCTGATTATGAAAGTATGCTATGAAAAGGTTATTGTACTGAAAACCTAAATACCTAGGTTTTCAGTACAATAACACAGAAATGGATATAGTTATATTTGGAACACACATGCAACAGGTACTATATTTCTGTGATTGTTACATAAAATATTATCACAAAAAAAATTGCTAGCAAGCATTGACTACTTACCGTTTTATAAACCAAGCCCAGTTCAGTAGCAGACTTCTTACGAGTACGTACCTACATCAACGTAAATAACGTAGGTGAAAATACGTACTGGCCCCGTAACGCGATCAAATTAAAATTCTGTTGTTGAAGTATGCATATTTTATTGCCAGTATATTTTATTCCTTTTTAGGGATCCGTACCAAAATGGTAAAAAAGGAACCCTTATGGTGTGACTCAGTCTGTCTGTCTGTCTGTCTGTCTGTCACAGTTTCATATCTCAGGAACTACTAATGCTATCAACTTGAAATTTGGAATAGTTTTAGATGACGTTTACCCAACTATTTTGAAAATAAGAAGTAAATAAAAATATTTATAATTTCTTTGCAACAGGGACTGAATGGGGGTCTTAAAAATTTAAAGTGGGGCTACTAGGGCATGTGGGGTATCACATGAAAGAGCGCTGTTTGCACATTCTCAAACTATTTTTATTTTATTTTTTTGGCCGCATAGTTTTCGACTTTTGATGAAAAATGTAAAAAAAAATACCGTTCCCCCCCCCCCCTTATCTCCGAAGTTTGCAAAGAGAAAAATCTGAAATTATTCTATGTTAATGAAGTTTATGTAAAGATTACAGGAAATATAAAACGACACTTTTTCAGAAATCGGAACGGAACCCTCGGTGCGCGAGTCCGACTCGCCCTTGACCGGTTTTTTCTTCGTTTAAATTTGAAATTGGAAGATAGCAGCGCCATTTTAGGTCACGAAACGTCGGTGGTCGTTTCCCGCGCCAACATTTTGATAAAATCAGTCCTGCCTGGCAAGGCAATACATTTTTAGAGCACCCGCAGTTGTTTACAGTACGCAATTTCCACACAAAATAGAAGCCGTTGAGTTGTTATTAGTATCACGTCCTTAAACCTCACAGGATTATTCGCATCACGCTTTCGGATAGCTTTATCACAGTTATCATGTTGACGCAGCCTCCCTCTTCCCTTTAGGTACTTATATTATTTTGTCCCAGCCACTCGTTAATAAATTAAGTTAATAACATCCTTTATTTGAAGTCGGTTACAAATAGAAATTGGTTTGTGTTTAGAGCTTTATACTTACTAAGGATTAATCTTCAGAAATTATGTTTGGTACCTACTGAAGTATGTTGTTCTAAGTAGAAAACCTTTTTTGTCTGTCTGTTTATCTAGCTGCTGCTGAAAAAACCGGACATGTGCGAGTTGGACTTGCACACAAAGGGTTCAATACAATATTTAACACATCTTTTAAAAAAATACTTCTGTTTAAAAAAAACAAGTTCTTGTATGGGGGACCCGCTTATTTAAAACAATAAAAAAAAAAAAAGTTTATTATTAACGCTTCAGTTTACATAAAACAAGGTAAGTATTAGTGTTTGGAGCCTCCTTTTAAGCAAACAATGACTGTGTTAGGAGACACCGCTCTTCCATAGTACTTACAGCATTTTGTAACATAACATTGCAATATCAAAATGTATACAAGAAAAAAATTAGTGAAAGTATATTAAAGTGTGAATACCTGTGTGTAGTGTGTCTGTGTGTAGTGTGTATGTGTGATTTATTAACTTTATTTTATTTTTATTATTTGTTGTTATAGCGGCAATAGAAATACACAAACCTGTAAAAATTTCAACTGTCTACCTATTACGGTTCATGAGATACAGCCGGCTGTTGGCACCCTTCGGCTACGGAACCCTAAAAAGTCACATTATCACCGTCATGCACGACTTCACGAGTCGTCACATCGCGTCACCGCCTTCAAGCTTTATGATATCTACAATCAATCTGCCTTCTTGTCCCAACTATGTTGGCGTCAGCTTCCAGTCTTACCAGATGCAGCTGAATACCATAGTGATTTATATAGAGCGACTGGCTAGTGGATAAAATTAACTTCTCTTCTTGTACTCTGAAGGTCTTTACTTTGGCGACCTCTAGCGTGTTAATAATTAAGTTTTTGGGTGATAAGTACCTAGGTATGTTTGTTTAGTTTATCGTATATGTAGGTAGGTAGTGTAAGTATTTAATAATTAGAAAGAACGGAGATTTATACAGGGTGAAATTGAATAGATGCGACAAAATTTAAGGGGGTGTTCTACGCATCAATATGAACAACTTTTACTATGGGACCAAACCTGAAATCGCGAAAAAAAAATCAGCTGTTCAGTAGGTACATTTAATGTTCGCATAATTCGTCAAAATGTACTGAACAGCTGATTTTTTTTTCGCGATTTCAGGTTTGGTCCCATAGTAAAAGTTGTTCATATTGATGCGTAGAACACCCCCTTAAATTTTGTCGCATCTATTCAATTTCACCCTGTATGTAGACTTAACTATCACGTTAGGGCAACCTGTAATTATAGATTTAACGCGTTATAAATAACTAAAAGATTATGGTATAAATTACATATTAGGTACTTATAATTAATTTCTAAAGTTATGTTTAGAGACGGATAAAAAACTGAGAATTACGCAAAAACTATCAAGCGTAGGTATTTTGAAACCTTCACCATTTTAAAGATACCTACTTAGATGTCTTTAAAACGGTGAAGGTTTCATAAAAAAACCCTTGTGAAGTCCACTTCCTAAAGGTTTAATTTTGCATTACGAAAGTTTGGTTTTTGAACAATCTCCAGATTTGTTTAACTAATAAACTACAAAATGAAATTTAATTCACAAGTAAGCAGGTACGAGTACTATAAACTGTTACAGGTTACAAGGATAGATAGGTACAGGTACAGGACTTACCTATAGATACGGTTTCTGGAACGAAAATCAATACCAAAATTAGCTAATAAATTGTCAAACGCATGCCAAATTGTTAACTGCTGTGATTGGTTGACTGAATTATCAACAGCCAATCAGTCTTTAAAGTGATTGCGCTGTGGTAGCCCGAATATGATTACTTGATTAGCGACAGTTAGATTTCCTCCGGATTCGTCTGATTTTCGGAATCAGACCAATCCGGAGAAAATCGAACTTAGAGATGTATTGATGATTTTTATTGTTAAAATTATGTAAATACTTACTGCCGCAAATCATGTTTTGATCAAGATGCAACCCGACATTTACCTGCAAATTGCAAAAAACGCAAGAAAATTTGGAATACCTTTAATTTTCACACGTCTCGTCAATGTCGCTGCGGGCGGCGCGTCGTTGATTTTCATTCGCAGACACCGGGTGTTCGTTAATCAAATGCAAGTTTGAGTTTCAAAAGTTACTTTAATTTTACTAAATTACAAGTTGATTATAGTAAATATTTTCAACATAGTAATATAAATTGTTTTTACCTTCAGTCACGCGTAGCCAATGGCAGTATGAAATGTTTCAACACACAAACGACAGACGCAAGATACTAGTTTATTATAGATTTACTATGCGTGCCAAATAAGAATAGGATCGCGCTTGCTGCCAACTTCAGACGTTAGCTGTCAAATTAGTACGCATTAGTAATGAAGTTCGCGAATATTGCCATAGTATTGCGGAACAAAATGGCGTGTTGACAATACTATTCTTATTTGGCTCACATAGTACATACTTCTGCCCGCGACTTTGTTCACGTGGAAGTCGTAAGATACACAATATAAGTACTAAAATAACAGCCACATTTTTCAAATCCGTATCATAGTTCCAGATAGTTCCAAACCAACTCAGGCCTTAGGTATATTAGTACAGATATCACGAAGTTTTTTTACAATGTATTTGGAGGGTCGATCGTAAGTTCCTCCTCAAGGTAGATTATGCGAATGACGTCACAGGTATAATAATATCATTTGAATACTTGTCGAGGTATGTCGCTTGTGTGTAAACAACTCGACGCTTAATTCAAATACATAGTCTCATTGTGCGCTAGTTCAGTAGTAGATAGGTGACTATACAATAAGTATAATATATTATCATATAATTATGTTATTTTATAGGTACATACGACTTCAATCTATTATTCGCACTTGTTGCAATTACTCTCACCAAGTTTGAATAATAAGTGCATACTTACAAGAAAAAATATTTTTTAGATAAACAAAGTATGTCTTTTATCTATAGTCCGGCCTACCTATAAGTAGTCAGTTGGACAATTTCTAGTAATTACTGAAGGATCAAATTCGCCAAACACATTATTCGTTACTATGAAACTGACAGGTGTCAAGATCGCATTCGACGGCCGGACTATAGGTATTAAGATCGTAAATATAAATAAATAATAATAAATAAACATTTATTTCAGAATCAATACCATATTTGTTACAGTGTTAGTAACAATGTAAACTTATAAACTAGTGCTAGTAACATTTATTCTTAAGCTGGGGGAGGCACGCCGATCCTGGGGAGTGACTACTTGACCGCGTGCAGTCGTATCCACCGCCCCAAAGATCGGAGTCCCACCTATCCCATAATATGGAATCAAATGAGTAGGTAAATGTTTATAACACAGAAAATCAGCTCGAAAGCAAGAGCGTTTTTAGGGTTCCGTACCAAAATGGTAAAAAAGGAACCCTTATGGTGTGACTCAGTCTGTCTGTCTGTCTGTCACAGCTGGATATCTCGAGAACTACTAATGCTATCAACTTGAAATTTAGAATAGTTTTAGATGACGTTTACCCAACTATTTTGCAAATAAGAAAGAAATTAAAATATTTGTATTTTTTTGGAACAGGGACTGAAAGGGGGTCTTAAAAATTCAAAGTGGGGCTACTAGGGCATGTGGGGTATCATACGAAAGAGCGCTGTTTGCACATTCTCAAATATGTTTTTTATTTTTTTTAGCCCGCATAGTTTTCGACTTTTGATGAAAAATGTAAAAAAAAATACCGTTCCTCCCCCCTTATCTCCGAAGTTTGCAAAGTGAAAAATCTGAAATTATTCTATGTGATAGAAGTTTATGTAAAGATTACAGATGTCTTTAAATAGCACAGTAAGATGTCTTTAAATAACACAGTTTTTCAGAAATCATCAACAAACATTACATATAAATGATGGTACGGAACCCTCGGTGCGCGAGTCCGACTCGCTCTTGACCGGTTTTTAGGGTTCCGTACCAAAATGGTAAAAAAGGAACCCTTATGGTGTGACTCAGTCTGTCTGTCTGTCTGTCTGTCTGTCTGTCACAGCTGGATATCTCAAGAACTACTAATGCTATCAACTTGAAATTTAGAATAGTTTTAGATGACGTTGACCCAACTATTTTGCAAATAAGAAAGAAATTAAAATATTTATATTTTTTTTGCAAATAAGAAAGAAATTAAAATATTTATATTTTTTTTGCAACGGGGACTGAAAGGAGGTCTTAAAAAATCAAAGTGGGGCTACTAGGGCATGTGGGGTATCATATGAAAGAGCGCTATTTGCACATTCTCAAACAATTTTTTTCTTTTTTTTAGGCCGCATAGTTTTCGACTTCTGATGAAAAATGTAAAAAAAATACCGTTCCCCCCCCCCCCTTATCTCCGAAGTTCGCAAAGAGAAATATCTGAAATTATTCTATGTGATAGAAGTTTATGTAAAGATTACAGGAAAAATAAAACGATTCTCTAAATAGCACACTTTTTCAGAAATCGGAACGGAACCCTCTGTGCGCGAGTCCGACTCGCTCATGACCGGTTTTTTTAATTATGATCATAAAAAGATAAATGGACCAAATAAGAACACATTATTTTACTGCAATAAAAAACCTCATGGCAAATTTATCCTTTGAAATTTTAAATAACTTGCAGAACCGATAGATGGCAGCACAGGCGTAACAGATTTGCAACAGTTGTAATAACATCGAATACGATAGTAATAAATTGTAGGCTAAAAAGCTTACAATTATTGTACTAATAGTTTGAAAACAAACAACGAAATAAATGCACATGTGTGAGGTCTCTCCGCCACATTATATTCTTATAAATAGAGTTAGGCCTCATTTACGGAGACGCGGGGCGACGCAGTATATATAATAGTAGTCTATGGGGCGACGCGCGTCGCGTTGTGCGGCGCGGCCCGCACTAACAGTGTTGCCGTTAGGACCATCTAGTTTTTGGCTACATCAAAGAAAAAACTTGCCAGTTTTGTAAATAAATTACTTTCGCAATTCGGCTAAAAGTGGCTAAAGTATTTTTGGCTTACTTTATCCTATTAACATTGTTAATACAATTTTAATATAGTTACTATAGGGATGGGTATAAGTGGATTTAATAAAACAATATTTAATAGTGTTGTTAAAAAAATATTAAAAAATAGTTACAAGTTTTTAACTAAAAACATTAAAAGTAATTACTGTTTTTTTAGTAAAAACAATAAAACCTGTTTGAAAGTTTCCAATGTCATCTGGAAATTCTGGAATCTCTTCGTTAATGGATGATGTTAAGGATAGTATTTCAGTTGTTTTATCGCTTTGACCGTTTTTGTGACCTTGGTTAAAACTTCAGGTGGCAAAACAGTAATAAAAGTAAGTATGTAGTAATAATCTAAAAAGTAGCCAGAAATAGCTAGATTCATTTTGGTGGTTATAAGAGATTATTTATTGGCTAAAATCGTCGAAAATCCGCTAGATCTAGCCACAAAGTGGCTAAAACGGCAACACTGCGCACTAAATTCAAACTTACATGAGATCGTTTACGGAGATTTCTTACACTTGACAGCCCGCAGCCCGCCCCGCGCACCGCGCCGCTCGACGCCCCGCGTCTCCGTAAACGAGTCCTTAGTATACTAATAAATACGATGAGTATTGAGCTCTACTTCCCACATAATAACTACTTATATTTTGTAAATTCTACGTTATATTTTTATAAGCCTGTACTGTCCTAATCTTTGGCCATGACCTAAATTCTTTCAATTCCTTCTCTCTCTCGCGCGAAAGCGCCAGGGCAGCCCGCGGAAAAGAAAATTTCTTACGTTTTTTGCTATTTGCAGGTCAGTATCAGTTTGTATATTGATCTGAATAAGATTCGCGACCGTAACAGATCTATATTTATAGAATTATAGAGATGTCGGTAACAATATAAATTTAATTGTCTCATATATCATGGCAGTTGAAGGTTTAACTTTAGATTATCCAACTGAATGAATAATTCATGAAATCATGACATTTAAGTCCAATTCTAACTTAAAGTACCTATTACTGATTCTAATGAATAAAATTCTGTAAATACATATTTGTTACGGGCGCGAATCATACGCGGGGTGTCTGGGTGTCTGGGTGTATTAATCAACATACAATGCGTTTCAACTAAGAATAGAAATGACCATGCGCCATATTGTGAAGATTTAGCAAAACTGCGCCTTGTTTACACATTTGCAAAGTCAGTGATATATTTTAACAAAAACAAATTCCAAAAACAGAACTAAAATGGATAAGAATAACACTACAAAACTTTGCAAGCCTTAGATTTCTAGCTTCAGTTGACAGTTAGAGGGCTTTCCTTTTCTTAGTTGAATCGCATTGTACACCCAGACACTAAGCTGCAAATTGCAAAAATCGTAACATAATTTGAATTTCGCGGGTTACCTTAGTGCTTCCCTCTTAAGGGAAAACATTTCAGACGTCTATGGTATATCTCTTTCTAATTGTAAATATAGTAGGCACTACAACGCTTTTCATTTTCTTTTAAGGTAGGTAGGTTACCTACCTTAAAAGAAGAATATGTTATGTGAAGAGAATGTCGCCAGTAAGGTTCCATTTTTAAGAAACTATCAATTATTAATTCTGCTACGGTCTACTGTTTTAACAGTGGTTGGCACATAATGTATCTATATAATAATAATGAAATGTTGTTCGTTGGTCAGCGCCTCACTTCAGAACGGCTGGACCGATTTGGCAAATTTTTATTTTAAAATGTTAGTAACAGTCCGAATTAGACTATAATGGAAAAAAAAAAAAGTTGCCGTATGATTTTTTTTATCCTAAAAAGATAATCATGATTCTATATAATTAATTCATCTACATGTATAATTTTTATTTAAATTACTTTATAATATATTACCAAATACCAAATGGCCGATATTGATAAAAAATACGGCTTATACACATACATCTCACTTTTATCATTGAACACTTGAAAGCTAATATTTAGTGAAGTGTAAACGTTTACTAAAGACTACTCGTTAGATCAAAAAGCCGTTACATTACTAAAACTATTGCATTAATATATTTATTATGAGGCCGTATACGAAATTTTACAGATTTCGCTGATTTACGTGATTTTACAGCTCTATAGGTTATAATGCACAACATGAATGATTTTTTCAGTTTGATCTAATGTATAAGCTGCTTCTTTATTTTTATTATTTAATTTTAAGTTATCGAAGCTGGCGATTGTTTTGTGAATTTTGCTGTAAGAGGTTTAGAATATCACATAATTACGAATCGTTTCGATGTCTAAAGGGTACAAAAAATTACAATGTATTCTTGTGAAAGTGGTCTATACAATGTATGCATTTACATTGTTTTACATCGATGCGGACGAGTACTTCGACGACTAAATGTCCTTTTGTTTTTGTATTTATTTGTATAGTTAGTTAGTCATTTACTTTAGTAGGTGTAAATAGTGTTAATTTGTATATTTTATATAACTACTTTTGCAAATAAGAAAGAAATAAATAAAAATAAAAAACTGATGCATTTGTATCAGGTCAGATTATGTATGCATCACTTTTTAACACTTTCTTGACTCTTTTTTCTTTCTTTCTTTTTTTTTCTTTCTTTTCTTTCTTTCTTTTTTCTTTTTTTTTTCTTGATTTTTGAGTACCTAATAAAATGTTTAACTTAGTCAAATTTTAGAGAAAATGGGCAAAGAATTGCTTTTAATTTCGGCTTCTTAGAACACTCGTCCATACAATTGAAACAACAGAAATAAATTTCAGTTCAAAATCAATCTATTTTCTGAAAAGAAAAATTTAAAAATTGGCAATAAAAAATCTTTTAAAAAAACCTAAAATTCGTATACGTACTCGAAGCAAAATAAAAAAGTAGCTCATTCATTAGATTATAATTTAAAAATCTTTGATGTTGTGCATTAAAATTTATAGAATATAGAAATAGAGCATTATTATTATTACTAAGCAGCAAACTGTAAAATAACGTAAATCTGCCAAATCGGCAAAATTTCGTATACGGCCTCTTAAAGAAGAAATTAACAAGGTGCTGTCCACACATTGTAAAATGCATAACAGTAGTAAAAAAATACAGAACAAACAACTCCATCCATCTTAAAAATCAATGTTTATAAATGTCAGGCAAATTGATCACGCAATATTCTAGTTAAGAGGCATCTAAAGTCATTTACCTGTTATTACAGAAATTCGTACATTGACCTGTTATTACTCGTCTCTGTTGCTCCCGCGTAATTATTATATTGCCGTCGCGCTCGTAAGACGGTGGTCATACTCATTGCATCTGTGCGAGCGCGACGGCAATATATTTACCCGGGAGCAACAGAGACGAGTAATAACAGGTCAATGTACGAATTTCTTCCTGCTCCGCGACCGGACTTTAGTAGGCGACGCTAAACCTAATCATATGTTAGGAACTTTGGTAGTAGCTACAGAAATATAAACCTTAATTAAAATTAAAATAAACAATAAAATATCTTATCACAGAATAAAATAAATTAGAAGTGTAAAGTAGTAAAAGTATTGAAATCACAGTTTATTTTCATGAAGCCCACATTCACCACGGATCACTAAAATAGAAAATTATACATTTAGTGCTGTACATAATACCTAATCATCGTCCTTTCTCTAACAACTTCAAACAATTCGCAGAAATAGAATGATATAAATACGTTTAGTTAGAGCAAAATATATTCAGTAATTTGTGGTGCAAGTGAGCCTCAAAATCAACTAAAACCAAAAAAACATACAGGGTGGCAGAGACATCGATGTACAACATGTTACCACGGATTCAGTACATGACTTCGGGCAAACAAACCGTTGAAATTTTTCGTCGGTTATTAAAAAAAAAATCTGCTGTTTCCTACGAAAATGCAACGAATTTGTGGTCAAAATGTATGGTGTTCCAGACATTTTGACCACAAATTCATTGCATTGCTTTTTTTTGGGTCCAGAGTATTGTACTGAATCCATGGTAACAGGTTGTGCGTCGAAGTCCCTGTCATCCTGAATTACATTAACAAAATCAATGGCAAAATATTTTTGGTGCAATTCAACGGCTGCAGTTTTCCTCAGACCACAACATCCCGTAAAAGAATGTTAAATTTAAAATATAATAAATATCTTAAGACACAGTTAGTTCCAAAATTGGCATTTAGAATAAAATATTTCCATAATGAGCTTCATTCAATATTCAAATAGTGGAGTAACATCTGTACTTTTAACTACATTAAGTATATAAATACAGTCAAACCTGGATAAGCGAGAGTTCAAGGGAGCAGAATCTGTTTCTCGCTTATAGAGGTTTCTCACTAACCCGAGTTTCTCGCTAATGCAGGTATGGGTAGCGCTTCTCTCTTATAGAGGTACGCAGCATAACAATTCGCAGCATAACAACGTTATTTAGTTCCACGAAATAGAATAGGTACAATATTGACGAGAAAACAATACAAAAACAATGGTAGGAAGTTCCACGAAAGTTAAGAATGAGTCATTAATAGCAGATGTTAAATTTGTAATTTGTTTTGTCATTTGTTACTGTATGTGTGTAGTTCCTCCTAAATAATATAAATAAATAAAGCTCGACTGTCGCTTATAGAGGTATAGATAAGTAGCAGTCTCACTTACGGAGGTCCATGAGCGAAAAACGACTCTCTCTAACAGAGGTTTCTGTTTCTCGCTAATAGAGGTTTTGGGAGCTTAAAATGACGGGTCCTAGCTATTACTCTCACTTATAGAGTTTTCTCACTTATCCAGTTCTCACTTACCCAGGTTTGACTGTATTTAGATATATCTTTCAATTCCTGTCTTTAGATTATCCACAGAGAAGTATGTTATTACCAACTAAGTGCATGCTTCTATATCAATATGGTTATTTATTATTTTCCTAATCTACCCATACAGCATCCTAAGCCTATTTGTGACACTTGAACCCTAAATCAATATTAACATTGGTGTACATGATCTGTCCTTCTTCTTAAACTTTCTTGTCTATTAAATATACAACATGTAATCTCCCTTCTTTCTTGCAAAAACCTATTGAATTTTTGACGTTAGTACGGCTAGATCGAAAATAATTGATCTAATGGAGACAATATTCTTATGGCTGGCCCATACTTTAGCTGTGACAGCTAAGTATAGGTTTTGCAAAATACAAGCAAGCTAACAGCTTAGATCTAAGACCAAAATGTAGCGCTGCAAACAATACAGTGAAGCATGTGCAAAACTACACCTCTCTCTATGCATACACACTCCCATGCACACATTTCCACCAAACTACACTCACTAAGTGCACACATGAATACAAAATGGGCCTCACTTCACTGTTGACAGCGCTATGTCTTGGTTTTTTGTTAAGTGTGAGAGTTAGATAAGAATGATATCACACCTTTTTCTTTTACAACTCTTGGTCAATAAGAAAATAACAAATTCTTTTTCCTATAAAAAGATAAACTATAGGTACTTATAGTTTGTAAGTGAAGATGAGTTTTAGACTTAATGTTGATCTAAAATTATAAGAGCTTGCTAGTATTTTTTCAATCAACATGTACAGTTACACAAAATTGTCAGAGTCGTATGCTGCATTGTTTATGGCCCAAAGTTATAAATGATCCCAACAAAATCTGGTACCAAGCTAAAGAACAATAGCCACATCTGGTATCATTATAGTACAGTTTTCATTTAGTTGTGGTGACTGGCACGGCTTGTATTTCGGCTCCAGTTTATCTAAATCCACTTTGATGCCTCTCCTTTTGGCCATTTCTACTACGTAACTCTTCAGCTTCAGATCACTGTAATTGATAATTAAGTATGATTAGTAATATGTAATGGTTTGGCATTTTAGGACTCTGTTATGTGTTAAATGATTACCTTTATCACTACATAGTATAAAACAAAGTCGCTTCGCTGTCTGTCTGTCCCTATGTATGCTTAGATCTTTAAAACTACGCAACGGATTTTGATGCATAGATAGAATGATTCGAGAGGAAGGTTTATATGTATAATAAACGCGGGCGAAGCCGCGGGAAAAAGCTAGTATTAAATATAGTCTTACAACTACAGCAAGGAGTGATTGGCTTCTTTTGAATATGGAACACAATAGTGATTGATTGCAGGACATGCTTGACAAGTCTTTCAATGACTGGCTCAAGGAAGTCCTCAATTGAGTAGGCAAAGCCAAGATCACACAACTAAGTGTATCAATGTATACCAACATATTAAGCAAGATTATGTATTATTTAAATTTATTTATTTATTTAGATTTACCAATGTTTGTAAAACTACAGAAATTACAGGAAGCAACAGAAAATAGATAAGTAAGAACTAAATGTAACAAACAATTTTGGGTAAATACAGCATTTTCTTATTAACACCTACTAGGTGAACAATCTTAACGTAGAACAGTTAAATATTATTTGTACAAAACAAAACAAAGAGAGTTACAGCCGTCTCATTATCATAGTAGATAACATAAAGTAGAAAAAAAATGAGCACACTAAAATTATTATAAACTACGAGACAAATTATCAAAAAATTTTGATCGGAACAAACCAAGTGAGTTCTTAATGTACCTATACCAAGTACTAGATAAATCAGAACTATACTAACCTGAATTTCATACATATACAGCATAAACAGCTCAGCATTGCCATGCTCAGCAGTACACCCAATGTAGTAAACACCATATCCATCAAGCTACCATCGAGCATGTTTACAAATAGTTTTTATGCCATGTCTGAAAAAATATTTATATTATTATTAGCGAAAATGTTGGAAATACGTATTTAATTTTGCATGAATACTCAGCTAAATAAGCCCAAATTCAAAAAAACAAATGAAAACGAGCTGAATTAACGCAAGCTTGTAAAGGGTAATAAGCACTCGCAATATTATACTTACAATGCACAGATTTCTAGTTCATAAGACGACCCACTGACCTCATAATTGAATAAAATATTGATTTATTTGTGTTTTCTCATTAGATTTTGTAAAGAGTCACAAGTTCACAACACCAAACAAATCACTCAACAAAACTGGCCGTGGCCATTGGTCAAATTGGAAAAAGCAACAGCTACAATACAAGCAAGTGTCAAGCAGCAAGCTTGCATAAAAGTCTAACTGTCACTGTCAGTGTCAAATCTAAAATTAAAAAATGTCAACTATTGTCACTCGTCAGAGATTTCGTGCAGATTCGTTAGATTTCGTTCGATTGACGAATCTGCACGAAATCTAACATAAAGAGATGTATTGATGATTTTTATAGTTAAAATTATGTAAATACATATGTTTTATTGCCGTGTATCATACTTTGATCAAGATACAACCTGACACGGACCTGCAAATTGCAAAAAACCCAAAAAAAATGAATTTTGCGGGCTACACAGCGCAATCACCATAATGCGCACCACAGATTAAGGCGAAAGCGCGAGGGTAGCCCGCGAAATTCAAAATTTCTTACGTTTTTTGCAATTTGTAGGTCAGTGTGAGCTTGTATGTTGATTAAAATATGATTCGCGGCCGTAGCTAATATGGCTTTACAGAATTATAATCATTAGAATCAACAATACAACTCCATAAGTGAGCATTTACCTCAAATCTAGCAATTTCATGAAATCATGAGGTTTGAGGTAAATGCTAACTTATTATGGAGTTGTATTGCTGATTCTAATGATTATAATTCTGTAAAGCCATATTAGCTACGGCCGCGAATGATATTTTAATCAACATACAAGCTCACACTGAGCTACAAATTGCAAAAAACGTAAGAAGTTTTGAATTTCGCGGGCTATCCTGGCGCGTCAACCTTAAGTAGTATTATGCGCACCTATAGAAAAAATAGCTTTTCTTTTGTTTCGTTCAAAAACAAACGCGGGAGCGGGAACTATGCGGGAATTCGAAACTTGATTTCTATCATTGATCTAGGTTCCTGCCCGCGGCTGTCTTCTATTCTATTCTATTTCCTTCTTGTTTGGCAAGCAAAGCTGATGTTGACCATTCTGCCAATGTCAGAAGTGAGATGGAAACTTGTGTTTTATAAATTATAAGTAATGACCCAATGAGCCGAGCACGGAGCAATTTCAATGAGCAAATACATTGTATTTGCTCCGTGGAGCCGAGTATTTTCATTTACTTGATTACAAATGGTTGCAATAAACTATCTGGGCATCTGGCGCTTTGACTTGCTGGTGTTTGGCCTTTACGCAAGAAATAAAGGTACTTATTTTTTTTCTAATATTATTTAATCTGCCAAGTACTACTGCACTGTACTGAAGTTAAAATTAAATTAATTAAGGTTGATGCGCCAAGGTAGCCCGCGAAATTCAAAATTTCTTACGTTTTTTGCAATTTGTAGGTCAGTGTGAGCTTGTATGTTGATTAAAATATGATTCGCGGGCGTAGCTAATATGGCTTTACAGAATTATAATCATTAGAATCAGCAATACAACTCCATACGTTAGCATTTATCTCAAATCTAGCGATTTCATGAAATCATGAGGTTTGAGATAAATGCTAACTTATGGAGTGGTATTGCTGATTCTAATGATTATAATTCTGTAAAGCCATATTAGCTACGGCCGCGAATCATATTTTAATCAACATACAAGCTCACACTGACCTACAAATTGCAAAAAACTTAAGAAATTTTGAATTTCGCGGGCTACCCTGGAGCTTTCGCCTTAAGCAACTATAATGCCCGCTGGTTCCACAAGGACACTGCAACTTTCCGACATCGGCGGCAACGGTGCGCGCTTTGGAGCCATCTTCTTAGAGTTATAGTCTCTTTTCAGTTTCTTTGCCAGCGCCTTTACATTTTTTTTCAAAGTTCGGTCTCTGGAATAAAAAAAAAGGAAGAATTATAATCATTAGAATCAGCAATACAACTCCATAAGTTAGTATTTATTTCAAATCTAGCGATTTCATGAAATCATGAGGTTTGAGGTAAATGCTAACTTATGGAGTTGTATTGCTGATTCTAATGATTATAATTATGTAAAGCCATATTAGCTATGGCCGCGAATCATATTTTAATCAACAAACAAGCTCACACTGACCTACAAATTGCAAAAAAACGTAAGAAATTTTGAATTTCGCGGGCTACCCTGGCGCTTTCGCCTTAATCCACTCTTTCCATAGTTCACGGGCCCGCGCGTCCTCTTTCCAATTTTGGCGGAATCTGTAGGTACGGTACTTACCTACACGGCAAACAAAATTTTAAAACTGGAGCAAAACCGTTGTATTTGCCCTCAGAGCAAAGAACGGAAACAGCAGCTACGCTAGAGAGCACTACAGTCTGTGAAGTAGCTATGTGCATAGGTACTCCTTAGTTGTTTGTAACCTAACATAACCTAGCAATTTGACATTGACGTAAGAACTATGATGTGAAAACGGATTTCGTAGGGCAAAAAGTGTTACCACACTTACCACAGATGTGCCTGTACTAGGGGAGAGGGGGTATAGTGGACCGTGGGGCACAGTGAATCCACTCATATAACTCCTTGTCTATTTGTTACACACGCACCGCACGCCGATGAAACGATAGTTCCCCCTTTCGACCGCCAGAGCCCTTGACGCTCTCTCTGTGGAACACGCGTAGCCGCCATTTCGCCGCCCGTAAGTACTAAATCTAGTTTTTTACCGGTATTCATTGAATGTTCACACTAAAAACTATTTGATATTGTGTTAATATGATTACACTTTTTAAACTTTCGCGATTTGCACACATTATAAAACACTATCGAAAACGGGTCTTATCGCGATATTCTTTTTAACGAGGTAAACAGGTACCTACTTGTTTCCCGACGTTTCGACCGCCTTGCAGCGATCGTGGTCACGGGAGGACTGATGACAGCTCAGCGACGTCTTCGTAAAGTGCGGGTATGTGCATCCCTCACTTGGTCTTCACAATTTTTATAAATGTCACTGTCGGTACTTCTACACACAACACTAAGGACGTCTACACACTGGCGGACCTCGTCGGACGACCGGCGTTGCTTGCACTTGCTAATGACTGGATTCCAAGTTGTAGGCAGTCGGTATCCATCCTCTCTATTGAAATTTCTATATTTCCTGATTTCAACCGCTTCACGTACTATTCTGGAGTAATAGTAACGATTAGTGGAAAGAACCTGTGGCTTGTGTAGTTGAATCCAGTGGTTTGGACCAGCCTCCAGCAAATGCTCAGCTATCGCGGACTTGTTGGTTTGACGGTTTTTTACAGCTGCAATATGTTCTTTGATCCTTTCGGCGATTGTTCGTTTTGTCTGCCCTATATATGAACTACCACAGCTGCAATCCACCTTGTATACATCAGGTGTCTGAAGCGGAATAACGTCTTTCGGAGAACGCAGGCACTTCGAAATGCTGGAGAGTGGACTATATACAGTCTTGATGGAGTATTTCTTAAGTACTGTTCCAACTTTGTCCGTCACTCCGTTCAAATACGGCAAGAACGCTGCCACTCTGCTAACTC
Source organism: Cosmia trapezina (assembly GCA_905163495.3). NCBI lineage: Eukaryota > Metazoa > Arthropoda > Insecta > Lepidoptera > Noctuidae > Cosmia > Cosmia trapezina. Next base: position 6,361,846 of record LR991027.1, on the reverse strand, counting down.
CTATCTGACCTGCCTTCTTCTTTGGGCGTCTGGTATCTCCTTTCTTCCGTTTGTATCCGTTCTCCTTAAAAACGTTCATTCCCACGACACCGCTGAAAACGACACCACTGGTGGTGTCGTCGGGAATGACAGAAACTAGTATTCCCCACGACACCACTGACTGTATGTTATTGCTAAAGTTGAAATAGATTTCGGTAGCCGACATCCCGTTCGATCAAATAAAGCCGATTTTTTTTTTTTTTTATTGTATATTTACTAGTTTAACGATTATAAAAAAAGTGATCCACTGTACCCCCTCTCCCCTACCTACTTACATGGTTTGCTTGTTCTAGTTCTAATGAGATGTAACTACCTACTCCTTCCCCCATGGGAAGATGGCGTGCGTGAGTTTATGTATGAATGTATGTATTGTATGTAAACTCTTTATATCACTTACGTGTAATTAATACGGAAACAGTATATGCAGGCGGATGCAACACAAACGCTTGCGCACGTCATGAAGAGGATAACTGAAATCAGGATGCCTTTAAATAGTTTCTCCCCTTCAATGTAAATTGATTCTGAAAGTAGAGATGAGTTTTTAGTCTGTACTTAAAGGTTAAGGATACACAACACCAAGAAAATATCGCAAATATGATAGACGGTATCGCCATGCTTTAATTTTGCCTAACTTTTTCTGGTAGTATATGGAATTTCAAATGTTGTTAGTAAGTCTGTGCAAAACTGCAAATTAGTGGGTAGCAAAAAGCTGTTCAGTTCGTGTTCTGTCTAACTTACTTGCCATTTCGTCATCAGCTAACATCTCAACATCTGTAAAATTTTGCTATTTAGATTATGGTTTATTTGTGTCTCACAGAACAGTCTCTGACTTAGTAGTCATACATCCTTTAAACGTGAAAATGCTGTAGGTGTTGGGAATATCAGTAGGTAGGGTATTGGCTAGACTGTGATGTCGAGGCCACACCATCGGGAAATGCCGTTGATTATCGCGATGAATGACGTAGGCCGTAGGTGTAGCCACAACTTATCGCGATTCATTGACATTGCCGATTGACGTGGCGATAATTCGGTGGCGGCGTTCAACTGTGGCCACTCAATTTATCCCGATATTTATCGGACTAATTACCGCGATGTTTATGGCGATGATGGGCATTGCCGTTGACGTTGGTGTGCCCCTGACATGAGAGAATGTTGCTAGTCTTTCAAAATGCTTGATAGGAACTTCCCGAATAGGCTCTAATTATGACAGAGTTGTAGACACAGTCTTTCTTTGGTCTTGATTTGGTGTAGGTGTAATGTACTCACAGCAGCAGGTCAGGTCACTACAAACTGTCAAATTTTCTCATTCGATTTTGAACTTAACTGTAAACACTTTAAGGTTTAAAATCATTTGGAAATTTGACAGTTTGGTATAACCTGATGTGCTATTGTCTGTACCTAACTTATAATGTAGGTAACACTTACTATTTTTTTCGTAAATCACAACGACCCTCTTCATAACTTTCTTGAAATTAATGAGACACCTATCGGTTTCGGCGTCGTAGATATACGTTCTGAAAAAACAATTCTTTCATTTTAGGTGGCATAGGGTACCTACTCGTTTTTCAGTTAAAACATTACGTACTCTTCGCAACCACATTTCGTTTCGCAGGGCTGCAGAACCTGTGGGAAAAGAAGAATAATAAATAGGGAGACTAAAATCGATGATGAGATGATGAAGGAAACTTGGCAAAAAAAACGTAGAGCATAGTTAAGATAGCAACCCAGCCCAACCCTTCGCAGACTATAACATACCTACAAGCATGGTGTAATTTTTATAAGGGACTGTTTTAATAACTTTTGGAAGGACTTCTCAGGTAGACCAGCGGGCTTACTATGAGCTCTTATAGCAGGGCAGAAGTTGAACGTTTCCAGTGAGAGAGACAGACAGTGCTATAGGTCGTATATAGCTCCGTTTCTCTGTCCCAATGGAAATGTTCAACTTCTGCCCTGCTATAAGAGCTCGTAGTAAGCCCCCTGTGCCCTAATTGCGTAACATACTATCAACCGGAATCTGAATCATTCTGAAGCAAATTGCTAATCCATTGCTTCTTATGTTCGAAATGTCAAATGCACCATAATGCGTAACATACTATCCTATACTATCAATCGGAATCGGTTTCATTATGACAGTTCAACATCATTCATTGCGTTATTGACGTTGTCGAGCAGACAATTTTTTCAAACAAAATGATTCAGATCTGATCGATAATATGTTACGCAACTATAGTGCTGCACCATAATTGCGTAACATACTTACGGTAGGAATCGGTTTCATTTTGACAGTTCAACAACATTCATTGTATCGAACATATGAAGCAATGGATTAGCAATTAGCTTCCAAATCATTCGATTGTGATTTATAGTGTGTTACGCAATTAGGGTGCTGCTGTGACTTCTTGTAAGTCTGTACTATTTAAAGGGTCGCCGAAACTATCAATTGCAACTGTCAATTTTTACGTTGATTGATACACATTGTTGCGCAAATTGATCGTCTACCAAGATCAATTGAAGCGATTGACAATATTACTGCAATAGGAATTGATGGCAATTGGATCACATGCGATTGATCGTTTCGGGGACCTCTAAGATCTACTTAGGTAAGCACATACGTACCTACTTCAGTTATGTGTATTAATTTACTTACCGCATCGTCTGTAGGAGCTTCAACAATAGCTTCCGCAACTGTAATAAACAGAAAATATAGTCTAAATATATATTCTTTAGAATTTAAATATCATAATACGTAATATCAGAAAAACAAGTATTTTTTTAATTATTTTTTTATATGTTTACATATCTCGGGACCCAGGGGTCCCGGACCTTTGGAAGTCATACGAGGGGCCGAAGCCAACTCGCAGAGGCCCCTTAGACAATTTTAAATCATGAGGAGGCACCGACCGACAATTATCCCTACAACACCCGACAACACCCGGTTGGTGCAGGACTATTGCAGAACATGGAAACAAAACTTATTTGGGCTATGAATTTGGGTGATTGTGGACTGGTTACCTAGAACTATGGAAACACTATGGCCACTGCCTGACTAATGTTTTGTATACAATACACAGATAAAATGGCAGGGGGTGACTTGCACACTCAATAATGGGCCTCCGAAAACGGTCGCTAGCGCATAGTGTCATAGCGGCAAGGGGGCAACATGTCCTGAGGTGTTTAATGTGAGGAGTGGAGAGGTATCCCACGGTTCTCAGAACAATCCCAGAGGCCGGAAGATGGTCAAGATCCCTACAAACATTTAGTGGAATACTTCCTTCCTCCGAGCACGTTTGCTCTTACGAATCTCCACTCAAGCCAGCCAATAAAGGCAAGAAAGAGGTGGGAGCACTGTTCCTCGTCATTATTCACTCCAGCCGGCCAATAAAGGCAAGGCAGAGGTGAAGAAAAAGACTTCTCCTGGGAGATAGGGTCCGTGGGGTCGCTACTGCCCAACAGCTCGCTACATGCTGCCCTGCGGGTTTCTGTATCTCTCTTGGTCTGGCTCCTCACACTAGACCAGGTTCCGGCAAAGTAAACTCTACCGGCCCAGACCTAGAATTCGGAGCGCGCAAGCCCCACCACGACGTCAACGTAGAGATACTGCGGTGGTGTTATTATTATTATTTATGTTCTATTATTCAGCCAGGCTGAAGTGTGGGTGGGCGGGACACGTCCCACGAATGCACCCGGAGAGATATGTAAAGATCGTCTCTCACTGGACGCCTGAGGGAGGATATCACCGTCGAGGCAGGCCAGGGCGAAGGTGGTGCAACGATCTGATAAGGTTTTAAGGGCCAACATGGCCAGAGATCGCACAAGACAGGGAGGTTTGGAAGGAAAAAGGGGAGGCCTTTGCCCAGCAGTGGGACACAATGTAGGCTAATAAAAAAAATATATGTTCTGCAAACTTACGCGGATAAATAATCCTAATCATGGCAATTTCATTTTTATTTTAGTCCACTTCATCAGTGGGTAAGGTGGGGCACAGTGTTACACGGGGTACACTGTTACAATGTACATATCTCCGTCTCCGTTTTTAACTTTTTTAATGTTGGTGGTATACAGTTTCGACTAGCGCATAGGCAGCCATCTTAATACATTGTGTCATTGCCACAGTTTGTACCGCGTTAGAAAGTTATCGAACAAAAATCGAATTTGTGTGATAAAACGTGGAAAAACACTTTAAAGTTTTCTATTTCTTTCTTGAGGTTTTGCATTTAGGTAAGTGATTGTTATTTTCCTCTGTTAACAGTACATTTAGCGTCAAATAATCGTTAAGTATATAGTTTTTTTTTTTGTAAATATAACTTAGAAGGCTCATTTGAATTTAATTTTCTGATTGCTTCGTAGCTTCACGGGGGTACTATGTTACGGGGCACTGAGTGACACTGTAACAGTGAGCTGATTCTTGCTCTTTAGTAGGTCTATAAGAAAATGGTGCGAAATCGTAAGAGGAAGATGGATTACGGACTCCATACTGAAACTGATATGAGAGAGGCAATTCTAATGCTTGAAAGTGGGATGAGTCTTCGAATGGCAGCAAATGAAAAACATGTGAATTTCATGACTTGCAAAGATATGTAAAAAATAAGAAAAAATGTTCAGAACAAGAAGCCGGACATTTGCCAATTACTCCAAATCAAAAACCTTAATTTTTCTCATATTGTTGATTATTTTCTATTATTTTAATGTTGTAACATTGTGCCCCTTACCCTGTAACAGGGTACACCAGATGCGGGGCTCATTGTTACAATCGACTAATCTCATTAAAGTGCCATTCTAAGTAGGTTGTTGCTAATAATAGTTAAGTTTAAATAATTATATGTAAGGAGAGACTATTAAAGTTAATATTATTTTTTTTTTTTGTTTTGATGTTTATTTTTTATGCTTATGTACCCTAATAATTAATAAATATATGATATATCTAAATGATTTTATTTATGTCATTAGGTTTGTACAACACATTTATTTACACGACAATCATATTTTTTAAATTGAGATGAGGTCGGCGTTTCCTATCTGACTGCTCTGAGAAGAAAGGCCGGAACAAACTCGGAGGTCACAGTCTCTTTTAAAGTTCAGACATAATCTTGGTCTGATCATGTGAAGACCATACATTGGTGTCTGAAATTTATGGTCTTTTGAGGAAAGAACCACACAGATTGAGTGGAACTGTCCAATCAGTCAGCACGCATTATCAGTAATCGTGCAGCTCAACTCTCAATAATTCGACGAACAATACCAAAGAAAGGATATTTGGCTTGGACGCAAAAATTACTCAAATTACCAGACCATGATTAAAACTAGGTAACTAACTAAGAAGTAACTTACAGGCAATCGGGCACAAATTAAAAACAACAAATAGTAGCATCATATTAAACATCTTCTCTGCTACATATGTCCGTAATTTCATCATATTTTACACTTTTATCGAAGTATTTTACGACACCAGATTATTTACGGCACACACTGAATCCTCTGGCACAGATTTAGCAACTGCTTCTATAAATAAACCACTAGAAGCAGATACACTGTGTAAAATTAAATGTATTGAAATATTGATAAACTAGTACGGAATATCACAAACAGAAATTATCGAACTGCTTGCAATTTTCAGTCGACCAATATTGGTCAGTTCGTCTTAGCAGCGTGGGTACCGAAATAGATGCATGACCTCGCACCCATTCGGCTAATGGAGTTATTTCTTCAATCTCCACTATGTAATCTGAAATCTGAGTACTTAAGCAATATTTTGGTATTGTCTCGAATTAGGTATTATGGGGACTTTTTATCCAGGTAAAAAATTCGTTGATTAATCGATGGCACATACCTATGTTATTGCTTATTCTGATTCTTCATAAATATCTATCAAGAATCAGCAATAGTATGCCATCGATTTTAATCACGCAAAAAAAGCATTTGCGAAAAGTAAGTTGGTTTAGCTCGATGAGTCGGTGTGTCTGTCTAGAGTGCGTTTCATCAAATAGTTCCTATGCCGTAATGTTGGCTCCACTGTTTTAGGACGAACACGATACGCTACTGTTGGAATGGATGGACCTGATAGGTCCATGTGTTAAAGTTTAAGGTGTATAGATGCCTCGATGACCTTGCGCATCTGGGCGGAGCTTAACCACCACCCCCGTTCATACGTAAAGCGAGCGCGGTGGCGCGCTACACTAAAACGAATGTCAAAGAATATGCAGGGTCGCAGAGATGCGCACGTAGGGCGGCATTTTTGCCTACGATTCCAGAAGGGAATGCAGGGCTGATATTTGTTACGCAACTACTTTAAGTTTTAACGGGACATTATTTTTAGCATGTAGGTATGTGGTTATAGTAAAATTAGAATAGAGCTACTTGAATTAGCACATAGTATTAGGATGTACAGTGGGCTGCGTCAATTGGGTATTAAAATTTTAATACAACTGGGGTACCTAATTGATAAAGCCCATTGTACACACGGCTATATATCAAGCTATCTATACATTTCCAGTATAAGCTGATCTTGCATTATTTCCGTACAATGAGAGGTCAGCTTATACTGGAAATGGTCAGCTTGATACGTAGCCGTGTGCAGCCGTTTTGTATAATAATCTATCTAACTTTTTTTTCAAATTTTACCATGATCGGTTCATCAAAACTTTAGAAGTGATGTGTAACTTTTTTTTTTTGAAAAAAAATTAAATTATATTTGTACAAACTGTAGGTACTTACATACAAATTAATGTTTTACAGAAAGAGTGATATTTTCACCAATTTGAGTAATAAAAGTAAAGTAAGAGGCGCAGTGACCCTGCGGTTTTGGTAATATTTTTTTTACATAAATACTCCCTGACAACGCTGGTGTATCGGACATCTTCACATTGCCTCTGACGGGACAGGACTGGTACGATAGCCAACGTGTGGACGCCTCACGAAATTAACCGACTGACGTTGGTACGAGTGTTGGTGGCAACCTGTGGCACCGGTGTTAGGGCCTATTTCACGATGTCCGGATAGCCACTACTCACCGATTAATTCAAAAATGGAACAGAATTTGTATGAAATTATCTGCCAAGTAAGTTAATAGGAACTTAACCGTAGGTGGTGAGACAGGCTTCAACTTTTTTTTACGCGATGCTATTATTCGAATTAATCTTTCTGAATTTAAATTTTGATATTCTAATAAACTGGGTACGGTTCTTTTAAACTGTTTTTACCTCTTTTAAATCTAATCAGCCTTCTTATATAGATCTGCTAATAATTTTACTGCCAAGTGGGCCACGGTTGTGTTTATGTATACTTTGTAAAATTATTTATTACCTAACTACAAGGTCTTGTTTTACCACCTTTCAATGAAAACTCAATATGGCGGCCGCAAAATTTTCAAATTTTTGAAAACCATGAAAACGATATGCATGACGAAATATTTTGCGGCTGCCATCTTAGATTTTCATTCCAAACACCCTAGAAAAAAAAAACTCATCAGTTTATCAAAAGTTATTAAAATATAGATGATATTGGATTTATTTGAAGTTCACAAAAAGAATCGCAAATATTATATTTGAGTGTTAAATAATATTTTTGGGAGCGAAAAATGGGAATTGTTCCACATAATTCATTTAAGATTTTGTGATGAAAGATACTTATAGTAAATTCAAATTCAAATTCTTTATTTGCTTAAAACATGGTGTTTATAGGTCTTACAATTGAAACAGAAGTACAAACATGTTTAGCTATTGGAACTATAGCATGCAAAATCGAGTCTTAGCTTAAACCGAGTCATAACTTATTTTCAAGGAATGTTTTAAGGGAGTAGAAGTTGTGGGCTTTCAGCCATTCCAACAATTTATTCTTAAACAATATATTATTTTGAGTTTTAAGTTCTCTAGGTATTTTATTATAAATTCTTACACACATAGTTAGACAACTTTTGCTGTATTTGGACAATCTGGGAGTGTCAAAAAAAAGTAATCTATTTTGGTCTCTGCGATTTCGAGAGCTTACGTCAGACACTTTTACAAAATATTCTTTATATTTCCATACAAACATGCAAATTTCATATATATATAGAGATGGTAGCGGTAACAAACGAAGTTTTTTGAATATTGGCTCGCAGGACTCATAAATAAAAAGTAGTAATTTCCTGTGGATTGCATTTTTATCTCTACACTGGTGCCGATTCTCTTGTACAAGAGAATCGGCACCAGTGTAGATACACCAACTAAACTAACTAAACTATATCACTAAACTTACTTTTAGCTATGAGAATCTTAGAACTATTCTGCAAAAAAAAAAATCTCTAAAAAAACAATTTTGACGCAACTAAAATCGAGTTTGACAATCGCGATTCCGCGTGGTACTTGTTTGCCCTACCCCGAGAATGTTTTGTAGAGCCCGAGGCGCCCAGGGAGGGCAGCTTAAACGTGTTTTATATGGAACGTAGGTTTTTGGTACCTACGTAGGTACCTGGTAGGTAGTTGGGAAAAGGCTAGGCAGATTGATTTTTTACATTGATTAATTTTAAAATATAAACAAAAAAAAAAATATTTCAGTAGTAAATATGAAATACGAGTACTAGCACTTCCCGTGCGGCTTCGCCCGCGTGTATGTCGGAAAATATTCCACGGGATTATCATTTTGACCTCATTATCATTTTCAGCTACCTCAAAAATCATGAAAATGACACCCATGACGGAGAAATTTGAAAATTGTTGAAGCCGCCATCTTAGATTTTCATTTTGACTCCATTATCATTTTCAGCGCCCCCAAAAACCACGGAAACGACACCCATGACGAAAAATTTAAAAATTTTCTCAGCCGCCATCTTGGATTTTCATTTTGACCTCATTATCGTTTTCAGTGACCTCAAATACCATGGAAATGACACCCATGACGAAAAATTTGAGAATTTTTGCAGCCGCCATCTTGGATTTTTATTTTGACCCCATTATCGTTTTCAATGACCTCAATACCATGAAAATGACACCCATAACGAAAAATTTGAAAATTTTTGCATCCGCCATCTTGGACTCAAAAACGATGAAAATGACACCCATGTCATTAGTATTATTGCCTTTATTTCATTTTATATATCTGTAGGATTGGCCTTGGAAACATCAGAAATAGAACTCAGATATGGCAATACACAAATTAATTAAATTGAACAATCAGTTATCAATTTAGAAAATGTAGAAATATAGAAATGATATAAAATTAATTAAATAACTAATAATGGTAGTGTATTGTTTGTTTTTGCATGTTGTTGTAGTTGTTTGTTGTTTTTTATTACTGTTTGTTATTAATGATAAATAAAAATAATTAAAAACAAAACAACATTTTTTTTTTCTTCAAAATATTTTTTTTTTCGCCTATACTATTCGGCCATCCGCCAAGCTCGTACCGGCCGTTAGGGAACTTCGTTCCAAAAAAAAAAAGTTGTTTTTGCACTTGAAGTCAAGGTGTTGGTTGGGTGTTGGTGTGAATTTTAGTTCTAAACTAACTAACTAACTAATTTTATTCCAAATCTTTTTAATAGCGATTAAAAACAGTACTGTTTATTTTTTTATTTTTTTGCTTATATCTCGAAAACGGTGTGTCCTATCGCAAAAATAATAAAAATTTTGCCCCCCTTTATAAAAGCCATAAACCCCTATGACTGAACATGTAGGTAACAAAAAAAAAAAAATTTTTGTTCCCGTGGAATATTTTCTGACATCCACGCGGTCAAAGCCGCGCAGGAAGTGCTAGTATTTCATATTTACTACTGAAATATTTTTTTTGTTTATATTTTAAAATTGCTACAATGTAAAAAATCAATCTGCCTAGCCTTTTCCCAACTATGTTGGGGTCGGCTTTCAGTCTAACCGGATGCAGCTGAATATCAGTATTACATGGAGCGACTGCTATCTGACCTCCACAACCCAGTTACTGCGTAATACGATACCCCTTGGTAAGACTGGTTGTCAGACTTTCGGGCTTCTGACGACTCGTAACGACTGTCAAAGATCCACGAATAACAGCCGGGACCAACGGCTTAACGTGCTTTCCGAGGCACGGGGGAATCTCGGTATGTAAAGATGGTCACCCATCCACTGACCAACCCCGGCAAGCGTAGCTTAAGCTGACGGATCGACCCGTGCGGCTGTCATTACTTAGCCACGAGCTCCTCTCTAGAATTGTTACAATGTAAAAAAAGTATTTATAAATGCACATCAAAAATAGTCAACAATAAAGCGCCCACGCGCGCAATCGAATTGGGACCTCTGCAGCGAGCTAATCTATAAACGCACACTACTACAATAAGTTCGTAAATATTATGCCCTAACACATACGTATGAGCATGTCGAACGATAGCCGGTGCGGAGTAGCGAGCGACACAACCCTCCCGTCTCAATGCCAAAGCAAGACTGCCGCCCGCGCCCGCGCAGAGCTCCTCTGAACCTGTATCTCAAAATGGGAACATTTTCTTTGCAAATGTTGATTGATTTACAAAAGCTGTAGACCATTTGTAGCACTTCTAACCATCAATTTTTTAGTGTAAAAATATTTCCAAACACCGAAGCCGTTTAGGAGAAGTAGGGATATTAGCCAAAAAATAGCGTTTTGGTAAATATTTTTTTAAGGCAAAAGTATCAGCCATATGAAAAAATCCTGTAGCTCAAATGTTGTTTATGAATCTATATCAAACATATATTTTTTTCAAATCTTCTAAACAAGCCGTTAATGAGAAGTAGGCTTTATAAAGTGACCGTGTTACGGTACTAAACGGGAGTAAGGCCCTTAACAGTGGACCAACATTACGGCATAGCATAGGAACTATTTGATGAAACGCACTCTAGTTTGACGCGCGAGATAGAAAACTCACGCGCACCGGAATTTAAACGCGCTTCGTCTCTCGTCATCAAGATTAATGACAAAATGCTATACCTACCAATAATACCACTAATGCTATGTTTAAAGCACAATAAGAAACTGTTTACGTATAATCGTATACACCACTATTTTTTAATTAGTACAAATACTTAAAGGGCTTATTAGAGAAGGTCTTGTTATTATATATGTAAAGTCTCAATAAATAATATTCATAAACAGCAAAGTTATTGGCGTTTGTTGATATCCCAAAATGTCACTCAATGTATGGAAATATTGTACAGGCTATTCATAGTTGTATTTATTTTCTCGCTCTCGCATTCGCGTGCTCTCGCTCGAACTTGCCCCGCCTCCAACAGCTATTATCGTATCATAATCATGAATTTACCAATTATGACAAATTTTCGTGGTCAATTTTGGTATTTCGTTTTTTTTACTTTTGACTACACAAATATGATCAGTAACGGGTACGGATAGAGCCCCTTTTTTTTGTACTAATTAAAAAATAGTGGTGTATTTAAAACAGAAAATAGCCGGTGCAACTTTGGGTTTTTTTTCTATCGAAAAAATTTAAAGTGGGTAATCATGTTTCAGTTTTAGTAGGTACAGTCCTAAACAATATAGTCCATCCAACAATGCTTAACCCTGCTTAACCATAAACATTTGGTTTTATAGGATCGAAGATCTCTTGTGTACTCGTCACTTGAGTACATATCACTCATATCATCAGGTTAGTAGCCTCGCTCAACCTCGCAAGAGAACTGCATATAAAACATGGCACCGCATCGATAACTACAATCCAAGTAATTGTCTTCTTTTATGAAATTGTACAATACTTCGAAATGATGGTCTACCTAATCGTAATCGACATTGAGAAGCCCCACCACCTAGCGACTGCCTTTGATCTTAGTGGCTTTGTAGATAATTCATCTATTCATCTATAAATCATAATCAAGAAAGCGAGACAAACCCCACTTTTTTTTTTTTTTTGAGGGTGTGAAATCATCAAATAACTTCTCCCGCTCTGGGTGGAGCGGAAGGGCGTGTCAGACTTTTACTGACTAAAACCCACCCGTGTTCCTTCAGTTGCCTATGCGAGGGCCGCGGTATCTTCTTAAAATTACCCGCGACCCCAGCGGCGACGGCCCTATTGGACCCCAGCATTTGCTGACATCTCTTTGAGGCGCGCGTGGAACACAACGCGTCGTCGACTCGGGCCTGGTTCTTACCGGACGGCGAGCTACCCGCTACTCACCATCCGCAGGCCCGCGCCTACGGTGGCCGGAAATCGCCCCGCGATTCCCGCACTCTCGCTCCGCACCATGGCCTGGACCCAGGCTCGGACGCGAGAGATCGCCGCCGCCGAGCGCCTCCGTGAGAACACGGCGGTGCTCTGCCCAAGCCGGGCAGACCTCCACTGTATGCTCCACCGTGTCCCCCGGGCGATCCACACAATGGTGACACCCGGGCATTTCCTCCCGCCTTATGCGAAACAGGAACCTCCCGAAACAACCGTGTCCGGTGAGGACCTGCGTCAGGCTGAAGGTGAGGACGCCGTGGCGCCTCTCTAACCACTTCTCAAAGACAGTTATCGCCGCAATTGTGGCGTGCCCAGCGCTGGGTTGCGACAGTCGCGCTCTCCACGTCACCATGAGAGACAAACCCCCCTAGCCTGTGGTTTTTTTATCCATACAAAAAACAAAAAAATCGTTCAGTTAATTCTCCCGACAACAACACCAAAAAAAGCTTTCACTTACTTAAGATTAAATCTTTTTAAATTTTCCCGGAATTGGTCTGTCATTTGATTTCCCGCTTCACTAAATATTGCTGCGCGTAGAGAAACGTTAATTTCGTTCAGAAATGCTCGCATGGTTTTTGTAAATGTCATTCGGATTGAAAAAAAACTTTTAGTATTCGCAAGGTAAAATCAACCGTGTTTTATAGTAATTTAATAAACAAAATAAGTACATGCGCTAATGAATTCACTATGTCCATCCAAGTTGATCCAAGTCCGACGACAGCACAGCGGCGATGGGTGCAAGTTGCAAGTGCATGCAATAAGCATATTAAAGACTGCAGACTGGAATTATTGCGATCTCTATTTAACTTGAAAGACATTGGAGTATTTTTTTCACGTAAGAGTGAGATAGCAACCTTTCTGACATATCGTTCGAGTTCGGTGGATGCTTGCTGCTTGCAACGTAGCTCGCTAAACAAATTGAAATCAAAAAACCAGTTTATTTACCGACCACATCCACAACGCGCGCGTCAAAGGTTTCGTGCCTAAAATTTATAGTCCGTGTTTTCTCACAGAAATCAATTCACAAAATCTGTCTGTGCAGTTAAGTGCAATTATTTTTCGTGCTTTATTTTATCATATTAGCAAGATTACAGTGTTAAAAGCTATTTTCGAAAGTTCATAGTAAAGTACTGGGAGTGCTAAAAAGGTGTGTCGTGGTTCGAATTTTGAATCGTGAATAAACTTTTGTGCATTCACATGAAAAATACAGGTGTTTTGTTTCGATGAGTTTGTGTTGCAAAAGAGATGTTGAGACGAAAAAGGTTTTCAATCATAAATTGATTGTCAGTTGCATAGTTGAGTGATCTTCGTGTGATTTCTTCAACGAGACGAGTTCGCAAGGTAAACGTGAGTAAAAGTTACGCTAAAATAACTGTTTCTAGCCTTAGATACTAGCTGTTCACTGTATGGTTCAATTAACACGATGAAAAGTTCCCACTGGATGATTCCAATGTGATTTTAATTGGAAATCATTGTTGTGCATTCCAATAAGAATGATAATAATACAGACAGTGTCCCGAAATGTTTTGATTTGGCATTCCTTTGTGCCGTAACGTTACTATCGAACGAAGACCGGTTTGCGAACTTTAATTACACAATAATGTTTATGAATGCAGTCAAATGTCGATTTCGCTAATAACCGAGTTTGTGCAACAAACTTGAAGCGGTTTCAATCATGAAACATTGTCTGTCGGCTTTGCATACTCTCGGACTGTACCTACATTTTTTATTATGTCTGAGTGCATACTATTCTAATTCTTTCTTTTCCGTCTTTTAAACTATTTGTCAGACTTAGAAAATGGGTAAAATTTGTTATGTATTGTAGGTTACAAAAAACCTGTAGAGTGACCTCATTTGACCTTTACCCAGCATCAACATAAAGTGAAATAGAATATAATACCGAATAACAAAACTCACACCATAAACCTCATTTTGTTTTTAGGAGTATTGTTGAAAGAAAAACTGGAAAAACTGAAACATTACCAAAAACATCAAAATTGAAAAAAGGTGCTTTGCTATTTTTTTGTCTGTTTTCAAACAAGATTAATTCTGAAGTCTTAATTTTACAACATAACAGATGAAAAGTTAATAAAGTTGATACATCATGTGTGATCAAGTGATCAAATAAACAGCCTTATTTAGGATTGTGGGGAATTAGCAAGAAGTAAAAAGGACTTATTTAAAATTTCCGAACCTGTTATTTATCATCTACGCTTTGCTAAAGCCCCATTATTGTCCTGCAGATGTTTGGATCAAGACTCCGCACTCACCGAACTAGTGCTCATCAGCCCTGATGTTGTCCGGAACATTCCATGAAGTTGGCTGACATGCAGCCATGGCCAGTGGCAAGGCTCTGTATTCAATAGCGGTGGTCGCATTGGGCTTCATTTGCTTCGTAGTTGGCGCTATCGCAGTGGGCCTACCTACTTGGGGCAATTTCGCTAGCTGTAAGTATTATTAACTAATAGAGCTTATGTTTAATCTTGTGGTAGAGGATGCCAGAAGCTTGCGCAAGTATCTAATCAGTGGTGCTTTTGCCAGCACCCAGCAAGCAAACAACGGTGGTCCCTTGCATTTTTACAAACCAAAAATGTCAATTACTTGGTTAAATATTACGGTTACAGTACTTGCTCAAGAGGCTGTACCTTGTCTGCAACAGGCTTAATATTTAAGCATTATAGATTAGTGAGATTGTGATGTCATAAGTTTTGTATTTCATGTACTTAGTCCAGTAATAATCACCTACTTCATAGTATTTAGAGAGATAATTATCATTAGAAGCTAGAAAATATATAGAACATTTACTAAATTACTGCAAAAACTGTAACAAAGTTATGCACGGCTGATTTAACAATACAGCTCAGCTATTTACCTAATTGGTCAATGAATACTGTTCATTTCGCAGTCTAATTACATGTTATATGCTTGCACACAGCTAAAACAATATGAAAAAAAGAAAAAGAACTGGCATATTATATTACTTGCACTAACAAACAATACAGAAAAAAACAATACAATTAAATGAATCAGACAAGCTTTGTTTAAATGTAGGCTAATGTATCACTCTCAGGGTTAGATGTTGGTAGCAACTAGCAAGTCGGTACTAAAATTTTAACCTGTTAAGCTTGCACTGCACTACTGGTCAAAGTTGAAATCGGTTAAAACGGTTGCACAAAGAGAATCGAAGGAGTGTATGTCATTAGTGCAACAAACATAATGTGCGACAGATTGTTAGTTCGACAAGCAATGTATGTTTAACAAATATGACTTATACACAGTGTTTTTTTTATTTCCCATAACTCTAGGGTATTAATGAGACCATCATTATGAACAACTTTTACTATGGAACAGAACCCAAAATCGCGAAAAAAAAATCAGCTGCCCCCTACATTTATGTTCGCATAACTCGTTAAAATGTAGGGAGCAGCAGATTTTTTTTTCGCGATTTTGGGTTCGGTCCCATAGTAAAAGTTGTTCATAATGATGGTCTCATTAATACCCTAGAGTTATGGGAAATAAAAAAAAACACTATGTAGGTATAAGTCATATTTGCTAAACGTACATTGCTTGTCGAACTAACGACCTGTCGCACAAACGTTCTGTCGCACATATGTTTGTCGCACTAATGACATACACTCGAATCGAAGTGCCCATCTACACTTTCGTATTCGCTTAACTTCGCGAGTAGTGTAGTGCAGGCTTAACACTTTCTGTGTCATCATTGCAGCCCAGGTTCGCATTGGCGATTTTTTTTAGCACACTGGATTTTCAACGCACTGCATATCTCCGAGAGTTGAAAATACAAAGTGTGTTTTTTGACGCGCTGGGATGCACTCTATTGAATTCTCAATGCCGGGTCAACACCGAGAGTTGAAAATCCAGTCCGTGATAAAATCCCGCCGCGTTATTTTTACGCCCGTGCGTACGTGGCTGATAAAAAAAATCAAGGAAGATCAATTTAAAATAATACACCTATTGTGGTATAGGCATTAATTAATGAAGCATCTCCACTTAATTAATTTGTATGGTGTACACATATTACTTCACGCCTGTTATCCCCAAAGGGTTAGGCAGAGGTGTACACCCACACTTTGACAGTTAGTCGGCGTTCACACGAGCGTAATAAAATCGCGGCGGGGTTTTATCGCGCACTGGATTTTCAACTCTCGTTGTTGAGCCGAGCGTTGAGAATCCAACCTAACAAAAACAGAGTGCATCCCAGCGCGACGAAAAACACACTGTTGGGATTTTCAACTCCCGGCGCTAAGCAGAGAGTTGAAAATCCAGTGCGCGATAAAATCCCGCCGCGATTTTATTACGCTCGTGAAAACGAGGGTTTAGGCCGTGTAATAGGGGGCGAGCCTTTTGTCATCAACTAAGCACAAATCCAGACTCCGAGCTGCTGTTTTATATGGTGTAATTATGAGGAAATCAATTAATCTGTTCAACAATAAATCTTCATGGATTCCTATTAGGCATTTTGGTAAGGGAGACAAATGACAAAGCAATGCTAATAAGTAATAATAGAGAATTAAAGGATTAACACATTGACTGCCAGACAACAGACACTATTGAAAATATATTGTTTGCGGTCACCGTGTGTCCACAGTGGCAGTCAATGACTTAACCTGTTGGTTAATTTACAAATACATATTATGATGCACTTATTTTCCTGTATTTTGATGAGATATTCCTAATAACTGTAGATATTTTCCTTCTCATTATGTGTACAGGGAAAAAGATTATTTTTCAGAATTGTTTGTCTTTAGTTTCCTCGTTATGAGTGCAGAAATATCAAACATTGGAATTGAAATGATAACTATGACTCATCAGAATAAAGTATATTCATAAAAAACATTAGTCTTTGATGCAATGAAATGCCACATCATATCTTCACACAAATCTTCAGTTTTATATTGTAAAAATAAAAATCAGAATGAGGGTTTTAATTTTTCATGAAAATTCATGACACCAGTTGGCGCCACTTCGACAAGAGGTCTTCCAATTTCGACAATGAATATAAAATGTATGATGACATTCATCATTCATTTGTTTCATTCATTTGTTCATCATTTAGTCACAAAAAAAATATTATACATAGGCGCTTTGAAACTTTTCACAGGCGCCTGTCAAAGCTTTTGACAGGTGCCTGGACCTGTCGTCTCAGTGTTGCCACCTGAACGTCATTTTACAAAAGTCTCATTGTTTTGTAAATAAGTAGATGTACCTATTTTATTTATAGGCAAACCAAAAAATTGAGTCCTCTTTGCAAGAAAAGGACCGTCAGGTCAGCATTCTGTCTGTGGCACTCACTTTTTCGGTCGGCCTATGCACTTTAATGTCACTATAGATAATTGCTTTGCACCTAGATTTGTATAAATAAACTAATTCTTTCAGATGACTCTGACTTTCAACTCTCAGTCCCTGGGTACTATTGTAAGTATACAAACAGTTTCTAGGTGATGGGTTGAATTATAAAGTTGATATTGGTATACTATAAAGTTTTATCAACGAACACTAAGGCTTTCATGCGCATTCAAGATCTTTGAACGACGTAAAACCAGTTAGTCATTGCAATGTAACTCGTGTCTCATTGTCATAAAGTCATCATCTGCCTAGCCTTTTCCCAACTGTTCTATGTTGGGGTCGGCTTCCAGTCTAACCGGGTGTGTCATAAACTCATAACATAAAGTATAAAATTATATTATGAGAATGATTGCTGTGAGTTTGATAAAATTCTCAGCAATCATTCTAATTTATACCTTATTTTATGGAGATAGTTACATTTCAATAACTTAGTAATGATTTACGTCGATCATGAATGTCCTAACTTAACTTTGCTTTCAAACAGGCTGATCTAACACTAAGCGACACCTATATTAATGTCTAAATATAAGCGCGCTGTTGGATTTTCGACGCTCGGCTCAACGCCGAAGGTTGAAAATCCAGCAACGCTCTTTATACTGTCAAATGTCATTTTAACTGTTTTGATTGGTTGACCAAAATAACAACGGCCAATCAAATAACTTGATATGATATATGATATTTGACAACAGGTTAAATTCTAGCTAGACTCTCCGAAACCGGTGGTAAATTAAATGTGTTTAAATCTGTAAATAATAATAATGTTGTGAAGGTTTTATCAAACTACATACAAATAAGCTAGTGATTGTAAAACATATCAATTTTACTTAATCTGATTCTGACATTATCTTAATGTGCTTCTAAGGCCCCATTCACAGTTTCACACATAAGTACACATCGCAACGACAAAATGTTGGCAAGCAGTGGTTAGTTGGTTACGTGTGAATGTGTCCCTGCATTTTGTTGCTGTTGCGTTGTGGTAACTACAAAATCAAATCAAATAATCGACGCAACGCTGTGTTTGCGATGTGGCCAGCCGCTAGTGCGCGGTCTCGCTGGTGGTTGAGTTGTGGCCGCTACGTCTCGGCTTGATGTCCTCGGTATCGCCCACACGGTTGATTTTGACGGCCAAATGTGGTCCGTGTGAATAAACTATTCATTTTCATACAAATTTGCACCCGTCCACGTGTTGTCGTTGAGATCGGGCCCTAAAGTTGTAACTACCGAAACAAATTAAAAGATGAGTACCTAGTTACTTACCCAGCTCTTGCGGCGCAAGTTAAGGTCGAAAATAGAATTTGCATACTTCTTAGGTAGGTACTTATTATTGGAATGATGTAGCTAGATAGTTAGGCTTTTATGTTAAAACCACAGGTTGGAAGAAAGCAATAATCAGAAACGTGTCTTATCTCGTAATAGTTTCATCAGTAAATAAATAAATAACTGTGCTCGTATAAAAACCGGATTGAAAGATAATAAAAGGTGTTAGTCTACTGTGTCAGATATAGAATACGAAACGCACACAGACATCTACATACAAGTTGCACTCACACTTATATAAAAACTGGTGTCTGTTATACTTGCCAAGAGTGTTTAGTAATCTTTAGAATCTGGAAGTTAATATTTTAAACAGGTGTAATAGTTCCGTCCCACGGGTTTCAGGATAAGATCTAGCTGGACATTTGTTAGCACTCAAAACCGGTCATAACAGCTCCGAGATTAGATGTTCGCACGGACGTAAAAATATCGCGGCGGGATTTTATCGTGCACTACATTTTCAACTCTCGTTGTTGAGCCGTGCATTGAGAATCCAACCCAACAACAACAGAGTGCATTCTAGCGCGTTGAAAAAACCGGTCAAGAGCGAGTCGGACTCGCGCACCGAGGCTTCCGTTCCGATTTCTGAAAAAGTGTGCTATTTAGAGACAGTGTTTTATTTTTCCTGTAATCTTTAGATAAACTTCTACCACATAGAATAATTTCAGATTTTTATCTTTGCGAATCTCCGAAGTTTGCAAAGATATTTTTTTTACATTTTTCATCAAAAGTCGAAAACTGTGTGGCCTAAAAAAACTAAAAAAATGTTTGAGAATGTGCAAACAGCGCTCTTATGATACCCCACATGCCCTAGTAGCCCCACTTTGAATTTTTAAGACTCCCTTTTAGCCTCTGTTGCAAAAAAAAAATGTAAATATTTTTAATTCTTTCTTATTTGCAAAATAGTTGGGTAAATGTCATCTAAAACTGTTCCAAATTTCAAGTTGATAGTATTAGTAGTTCTTGAGATATCCAACTGTGACAGACAGACAGGCTGAGTCACACCATAAGGGTTCCTTTTTTACCATTTTGGTACGGAACCCTAAAAACACACTGTTGGACTTGGGGCGCTAAGCAGAGCGTTAAAAATCCAGTGCGCGAAACAAAATCGCCGCGATATTTTTACGTCCGTGCGAACGTAATTCTGTCTATAAAAAGGTAAGGCGTCCACGGCGCACCTTCTTGCTCCAAAAATCCTAAAATACCAAATCTTGTCTTTACTTTTTTTTTGTTTATACAACCTTCATGCATTGCTATGTAAACACCAAAACTAAGTATGCGTTATATGGGTGTGTGTCTCTTTTATCTTGGGGCACACAACGGAAGTCGCAGGCGCACAAGCTCAAGCGCACCAAAGTGGGCCAAACCGCGCTCCTACTCGTACCTACGTCTACTGTTACCTTTGATACCTTCGCCTTTCTAACGTACCTTAGTTATTTATAAGATAACATCAATGATTGTTCGACAAATCTAAAGTTCTCTTATTCGCGGGAAAATTATACTTTAAACGTTTGTTATTTTCGTAGAATTGTGGCAGTTAGCCATTTAAAAATCCATCTCGAATTTCTGGCACACAGTCGTAACATTAACTTCACTTTTAAAAATAAATTGAAATAGGTGCCTACCTTAAACTATTTTGTGTCAAAATTACTTTTCACTTTTACTTTCTAACACAATAAAATTTGAAACATAAAATTAGGATTATAGGAGACAGTTACTTATTTAACTGCACAATGGACGTGGTTTTTTGTCAGTTTCGTTTAATCTCCACAAGTAACTAACTGTACCTACAAGCAAGATAAAGCTTAATTTTAAACTTCACAGCAAACAGCACTATTATTATTATAATTAACTCGTAGGCTGTTCTCGATGTTTACTTGGGCCGGTATATACAGTGCATTAAAAAATGTGGCACGCCCGCCAAACGGGTTATTGACCCCCGAGACCTTTGTGACAAAACTTGTGGGAGATGTGCCAGCGGTCGCTGTTATGGAGTTGATTCTGTTTTTTTTTTTTTAATTTATACAGCCATCGTGCATTCAACCTCTTTCTAGAATATTAAAATTTGTATAATAGGTACCTATATCGTGAATGTTGAATGCTAAATCACTTTGTATTGTCACGTAGGTACATAAGGCGGATTAAATTTTGAATTTCGATCAACGTTCACATCACAAGACTTAAAAAAATGTCTTTATTCTTCGATTCGGGATTTTGAGAACTGGATTGAAAAAATATTGTAATACTGTGCCGGTGATATGAATATAACTGAATACATCTATAAACCTAAAGCTATTTTTCAAATTAAAAGGTTTCGGTAGATGCAAAAAAAGTATCTATAGGTTACTTTCAACGTATTACCGCAACATCCTCTTTGAGTTCTTCAACCAAAACAGGTCTTATGTTCCCATCCCCGAGAAATTCGACATTTCACGGTCACATAAGTTTGGGTCCACGCCGGACTTTGACTACCAAAGTTTTGAAATAATTTACTGCGATTCTGCGAATATTATAATAAAAAAAAATCATTAACTTTACAAATAAAATAATATGTAAGTACAATATAACTATCAGTTGTAATACTAGCGTACAATTTAAAGTTAACAACAGCCTTCTGTATAATAGCGCCATTACATTGCTCCTCAGACGACAGACTATAATTCACGCCCACCGTAATAACGGTATCATTTAAAATATAAAAATGATAGCTTATTAATTTAAAACCAATCCATGTCTAACAAACTGTAGAAAGCCGTTGCAGCTGTTGTTACCTACCACAGTAAAATATTGTCTATTGGTTTATTTCAATTTTCAATAAAAAAATATGCAGAATAGCAATTACACTCAAGGTCTAAATTCTAATTGGTAACCGTTGGATTGTACGCCAACATGACATGTGTTAGATTTCCCAGACTATGTAATAAATAATTTATCGGGCGAAATTGTACCTAATGTATGAAAGTTGGCGGTTGCTGAAAGGCTATCAACACAAGCATTATAAACCACTACGTAAGCCGACGTTCGCACGGACGCGGACGCGCGGACGTAAAAATATCGCGGCGATTTTGTTTTACGCACTGGATTTTCAACGCTCTGCTTAGCGCCGAGAGTTGAAAATCCAACAGTGTGTTTTGCGACGCGCTAGAATGCACTCTGTTGTTAGGTTGGATTCTCAATGCTCGGCTCAACAACGAGAGTTGAAAATCCTGTGCGCGATAAAATTCCGTCGCGATTTTATTACGTACGTGCCAACGTTGGTCGGCTGATTGTGGGCTTTATAATTTCTAACGTGACAATATCGGTCACGGCATCATGATAACACAGGGGGAAGTTAAATGTCATATGGAAATCTAGGAAGACGCTTCCAAATTTCCGTCCACGATACGTTTTATCGTGCACGTATTTCCATACATTTTATGGACGTGGATGGGGGGCGGGGGACGGGGTGCACATCCACGATAATATCGCACACCTAGATCTAAACTGAGACAACTGAAAAATCGTTAATTTTGAGTTATGTTTGAAAAACAGTGATTATCGATAAAAATTATAGCCCCAGTTTGAATACAGTGACATTTTACAAGCTCTTTATTATCTAGAATCAAATTCAATTGTATAACTTCCCTAACAAAAAATGCAGATATACCTACCTACGTTTTTATCGTCTCCTGAAAAACGACCTTTTTTTAGTTGTCTCAGTTTAGATCTAGGTGTGCGATATGTTGACGTTAGACATTATAAAAGCGCACAATGACTGACAAAAATAAGAGCCAATCAAAACACGTTTGACACGAGTTTCAGAACCCGGGTGAAGGTTCACCAACTTACAAAACTATTTCAGAGAACTGCGAACAGAAAGCGTTAAATCTGAGATAACTATTCAACTCCAAGCCAGATGCTCCAAAACTCTTAACTCAAGATTGATGTTATGTTGTGTAAGTTACAATAGTGTAACTGTTGTATTTCTGCCATCAAAATGGTCAGCATGACAGCGCCATTTTTTAACTGACAGGCAACGACCTCGCCTCAATCGCAAGCACGATACGCGAAGGTCCCAAGAAAGAATATTTTTTTCCTCCAAATGTTTTTGTTTAACGATTAGTCTTCGCTGTCTTCATTGTCCGTGGCATTGATGCTAAATGAAGTGTCAAGTCGGTATTTATAACAGTTAATTCTGTAACAGACTAATAATGCATTTCTTTTTACATACATTATCTGGTTGTTGATTAATTAAGATGTTGACGCCTTAAAACGACAGTTGTGTTAAAAAGAAATCTTTCGCCATTTAGATGTGCAGTCTTTTGGTCTAGTACAAAAGA
Organism: Cosmia trapezina; assembly: GCA_905163495.3. NCBI lineage: Eukaryota > Metazoa > Arthropoda > Insecta > Lepidoptera > Noctuidae > Cosmia > Cosmia trapezina. The sequence continues at coordinate 6,338,659 of LR991027.1, read as the reverse complement.
GCCTTATTTTAAGTCGTAATGTTCAAGAAATTGATATTTTGTTCCACTTCATCGGAGTAATATTGGAGGGAGCATTATCTTTTAACGATTTTGTTTTATAGCTATTAATACTTTTGATTTCATTGGTCTTTTTGATAATGTTTCCATTTGCATAGAAACACACTATTGCTCCTTAATCTAGGCTATCGGTTTACCGGGACTAGCCTGGGTCGTAAAATTTATCGTTGCACTTTATGACTTATTGTTCCGCAGAGTTCTTTAGCGTTCACAGTTATATTCTGCTTCGCCGCTGTAAATTACAATTTATCGCAGTCACGAATACCTTTAAACACTACTATGTTGATCCATGTCTTCGGATGGACAGGCTAACAGGCAGATAATTACATAGAATTATAGAAATTCCTTTATCAGTATACGACCAGACCTTTGATTATGATTCGTTTTAAACTTTCACAATCACTATACTGTATTTTTAGTAGAATCTCCACATACCTATTTATATTTTCTATTGCAATTCGTTCCACTCCTTACTTTTTTACTAAGAACCGTTCGTTAGGTATCGATTGGCTTCTGCCAGTGTATGAATATTAAATTAAAGTTTCCATCTATCGTTGATTTCGATACGCAGTTTGAATTTCTTCGACCCTCGTAAACGACGCGTGACAAATCTGAAATGACAGAAATCTTGCGTATGCTTGGATTTAGCAAATATGAAATGTTGCTATGCTGAACTCTCTACTCCATTGGAGCTTTATGTGTATCTTTTTAGGGTTCCGTACTTCAAAAGGAAAAACGGAACCCTTATGCTTATAGGATCACTTCGTTGTCCGTCTGCCAATCTGTCAGGACTCTTTGTCTCAGGCACGCGTGGATGTATCAAGTGAAATTAATATCAAATACGTAGGTCTATGGTCCCTTGGAGTTTCAAAAAAAATTAAGCTTCTAAGTCAATGCAGTAAAAAAATAAGGTAATTTATGCGTCATATTTTGAAACTGGCAAGTAAATCAAAACCTATAGGGTAGGTACTTACCGTTGACCTAGAATCATGAGATTTGGCATGAGCAAGGTGGCTTGCAGCACAAGTAAAATAATAAAACAAAATTTTGGATTAATAGTTTTTCAACTACAATGTTAAGTTTGTTTTTGGGACAATTTATTTTGAACTACGGAACCCTTCATTGTGCGTGATCCGACACTCACTTGGCCGGTTTTTTTTTGGTTCCTTTTCGTAACTTAAAAGAGTAATGGGAAATTGACTTTTAGTCAAGTTACGTCCAATTACTTACATAACGTTTCAATATTAAATGTTCAGGTTCAGTCAAGTGCATTGTTGACCCGAACACTGGGTGAATGTCGGTCGTCGTGTAATCAATTGACATGTGACATGTGACTCATGCCATCATTAATGAAGTGCATACGGCCATCCTAATGATCTGATTTCGTCACTAGGTATCTTTCTATGTTAAGCTTGGCTTTTATATGATGTTCTCAGCACTTTGAACGTGAAACGTGCCTCTGTATTATAACGGTAAATTCCTCAATAGTCACATATTTTTGCGCTATCCGCTTTTTGCTCTAAACATTGTGTTTAGAAAACGTCGGGCTAGCTCATATTCAAGAACTAAATCGAAAATTATTTTTACCTTTTGAACATAAGTTCATAATGGCAATAATAAGAATATTAATGAACGATAAGTTGATAATTGAGTTTTCTAGATGCTATTAAGTACCTAATGGTCTTTTTAATGCAGGTCCGGCGATACCTGGTATTAGAAACTCAATAATTAATTACATTTTAATGCGTCATTCGTAAAGCTATTTGTCTATTGTAAAACTACGTTCATATGTATTAAAGATTCAAAGGTTTATTAGTGAAATCGATAAATAAATAGTGTTTTATTACAAAAATGTGGGATTACAGACTTAAATTTGCAGCTAGACAGTGACGTTACTAAGGGAGAATATGTTTTTCGACTTGGGATAAATTCTTTTCAACTACGGAACCCTTCATTGTGCATGGACCGACACTCACTTGGCCGGTTTTTTTGTTCCCGTTTAGGTAAACAGAAATCTAGTGCACAAATATGGCCCTCGCTAGGTTGCACGGGATAACCTTCAAAACGCTGTTACTGAAGAGTCTCAAACTTTGCCAAAAGGACGCGACCCTCGACCTCACGATGGCGTAAAAGCCCGGAACCCTCGCTTCGGCATACATGCACTGCAGTATCTTGGCAGTTTCATAAAGATTCGGCAAGCAAACCTTTTTCATTACAACCAACCTCCACTAGTAGAGGCTCAGTTTTTCCTACTTGAAAAGGATGAAATAATGAGGAGAGCTAGCCAAGTCTCGTTAGACAATTAGCAAGGTCTCATTCGCAACACACTATGAATTAAATTAGTATGCAGCCAGGAAATCGTGACGAGGCCCTCTGTACTCCTCTTAGCGTGTCGCTGACCTTCAGATTTGCAGGCCTTCAATGGGTTCTGCTCAACTAATAGGCTGATTGTCATAGGACTCCTAAACATGGCGATTTCCCTCCGCAAAACACGACCTTGTTTCAAACTCTGATGCGTTTACTAATTGTATTATGTCCATTCATATTGAAACACCATTTAATATTACAAGGTCGCTTTGAATTAGTTTCACTTGCTTCTTTCATACTTCGGAGTTCTACTTTTAGTAAGTCAAAATCAATCTGCTTAGCCTTTTCCCAACTATGTTGGGGTCGGCTTCCAATCTAACCGGATGCAGCTGAATATCTGTATTTTACATGGAGCGACTGCCTATCTGACCTCCACAACCAAGTAACTGGGTAATACGATACCCCTTGGTAAGACTGGTTGTCAGATTTTGGGACTTCTGACGACCTGTAACGACTGTCAAAGATCCACGAATGACAGCCGGGACCAACGGCTTTTCCGAGGCACGGAGGAGTCTCGGTATGTAAAGATGGTCACCCATTGACTGACCAACCCCGGCAAGCGTAGCTTAACCTAACGGATCGACCCGTGCGTCTGTTATTACTTAGCCATGAGCTCCTATACTTTTAGTAAGTATAGTTACTAATAAGTTATGTCAAAATTTTTCAATAGCCCTAACTGGTCCAGCAGCTCATTGCCTACATTGAGCTCTCATAGCAAACATGTTTGCTTTATTAAGGTATTGTTACGTCAAAATCTGTTTAAGTTATGTATGTGTAGGTGGTTTTGAGGTCGTCAATGATTTGCGTTTGGATGCCAAGTCAATATGTTTTACGTTACGTTACGTCACATGTCTGTAAGTATTTTTCAATATTCCCTTGACCTCCTTCATGAGTAGTCAATTACTTAGGTCTAAGTCGGTTGTTTTGTATTCTGGGAATCAGTCATTGGTAATGCGCCAAGAAATGCATGAACGTTGTATCAACTCTCATTAGAGATAGGTAGTCTCATTAAATACTTAGGGCTTGTATTTAAACGGCAACCATAAAAGTCCTTATTTTTGATTTTAATACCAAAAAATTCGCAATACCTGCCAGAATGGATAAATGCTCACCAAAATTAAAACCATTTTACTGTGAAATTATAACTTTAGAAAACTGACAGCAGGTCGACGGAGTACCGCTTGGCGGGGCTCCTATTTCTCCATTATATTTAATCCCAATACTGAGTTGCATACTATCATGCAAAATTTTATGATTCTGGTCAACAGGAAGTACGTAGGTTTTGATTTAATTGCGAGTATCAAAATATATGTCGCATAAATGCTTACTTAGAAGCTTGATTTTTTAGCGCTCCAAGGGACCATCGACCTACTTATTTGATGTTATTGTCATTGTCAACTTGATACCTCCACGCGTTCCTGAGAAAAAGGGTCTTGACAGACAGACAGACAGACGGACAACGAAGTGATCCTTTATGGGTTCCGTTTTTTCCTTTTGAGGTACGGAACCCTAAAAATTAATGACTAAATGTGTTGCTAAGCTCAAACTCGAGAACAGACCCATTCGGCTATTTTTAACCGACTTTTCAAAAACAAAAAGGAGGAGGTTATCAATTCGTCGCGTATATATATATTTTTTTTATGTATGTACACCGATTTCTCCGTCAATTATGGATCGATTTTGAAAATTCTTTTTTTGTTTGAAAGGGTGTGCTTTCGAGGTGGTCCCACTGTCACCAAGTCAGAATCTGATGAGGGAATCCCATGGAAATCGAGGGAAACCCTCAAATTTTATAGGCACACCTGTAGCGATTTGAGTATTTTTTACAGTAACTTGTGCATTTGCTACCGGAAAGCACCATTTAGTGAAGTGGAACTAATGAGGAAGACCACAGATGGTCTTCAGAATTACTAGGTACTCAATAATACGTATTTCACTTGGGTTGCGATTCGATTACTTCAATATGGTTGCTAAGCAATTTATGCTCGTGAAGTGGAGTTGATGGTGACTTCACCATCAGTTCCAGTTCTCCTGGTACCTTACTAGGAGAACTCCTCAACAATTAACGTCCTTGTATCTGGAAAAACAATATTTTGTAAAAGGTGATGAGCAGTTGATATTAGGCTATTGTAACTTAGATAAATTACAAACCGGCCCACTAAAAAGTGAAAAAAAAAACTTTTCTACCAAAAAAATAACAACCGACTTCCAAAAAAACGCTACAAAGTGAAAAATAACTAATTTCGGAAGTCGGTGGCAAAAAACTAAAATACAGAGCCAAAGACACCGACTTCCGAAATTAAAGTTATTTTTCACTTTGTCGCGTTGTTTGGAAGTCGGTTGTTTTTTTTTTGTAAAAAAGTTTAAAAAAAAAATATTCTTTGAAGTCTCAGGAAGGTTCTTATGAAGAGTAAAGTAGGAAAAGTTGGAAAATTCTGGAAAACTGAAAATGTATTTTCTATGTGAATTTTGTATGAATTACAACGTCGCGTCTGTCTGATCAGCTCACTAAAGTTATGTAAAACGTAATATTTACCATGTTTTTTTTTTCATCATCTCTTCACCAATTTTTCACGAGACTAACTTGAAATTACTACTTTTCTATTTAAATTCTACTTTCAATTAAAAAAGAACCATGGAAATTGGATCTCATAAGGCGGAGATATCCAGCCCCCTTTTTGCACTTTTTGGAGGAAGTACCCTCCAGTCCAAAATCTCCGACTACAAAAAAAAATCTATAATTTCGTAAAATCTGTAAGTATACCAAGTTTCGTCCAGATCGGTTGTAAAATATGACCTCTGCAGGAGTACCAACAAACTAACAGAGGAAACCAAATTTTGCCCGAGCAGCAGAGACGCTTCGCTCGCTCGGTCAACTAACGCGGTGATTAAGATTTATATTCAAAGGAAATTGGAAAAGCCTGTAAATGATAGCAAAATGTTGTTTATCAGCGTAATTCTGCGGCTTTCCAGCAATGTCGCCCGAGTGCCGCTGCCGGTGGCTACTTTCCTATATTTATCAAGTCTTGCCACTTTTAGATAAGGCGAGTAGAGCTGCTAACTAATGCCACCATTGAGAAAAAATAATAAGTCTAGAGTTATATGCAACATTTTGAAATTTCTTAGGCTTACATTTTTAGTCAGATGAGGTAGAATTTTTTGTATCAAAAAAGTCAACACTAAACCTCTTAACGCCGTTAACTGCCGTGTGATTCTGTAAGACCTCATTCTAAACTTCGAATCTGATCCGCTGTTTCTTGATTGCCATTCTAAATTCAAAGTTTCAAATAAAAAACAAGTGATGCGAAGTGAGAGTGAATAGCGATGTGAGATGCGAGTTGTTGTTTGAATTTTACAGAATAGTCGTACTGCTCTAACTTCGACCTCTACAGCATCTGACTAAAAATGTGAGCATAGGAAATTTCAAAATGTTCCATATCTCCTGACTTATTATTTTTTTCTCAATGGTGGCGCTAGATAGCAGCTCTACTCGCCTTAAACGTGTGATTAAATCTCGGAGCCTACATATTTTGCTCTGACGTAATTGAGTAGCCTTGGGTGACAGTTTATAATTTTAATTTATTTAAATACTTATCATCCAATATTGGATTGTGGAGCATGTCAATTAACAATGCGCGGCGGTGGTTTGTAGATCCTACCTGATAATGCTTTATGTAACCAACACGAAGGTTTTTACGTATTATGGATCAGCAATTAATGCTACTCTAGAATACCTACTCTATCGAACAAATTTTTTGTTGAAAAAGAGTTGTCTTTTCACATTATTAATCATCGGGTCCTGTACGTCGATTCTATAAAATTCAAACAACAACTCGCATCTCACATCGCTATTCACTCTAACTTCGCATCACTTCTTCTCACTTGTTTTTTATTTGACACTTTGAATTTAGAACGCCAAACAAGTAACTCACAGCGGATTCAGATTCGAAGTTTAGAATGAGGTCTTACAGAATCACACGGCTGGGTTCGATTCCCAGGTCAGACAAGTGTTGCGGCGGGTTCACGGATGAGTGCTAACGCGTTCCCGTGTTCCCGCCGTAATCGGCAGAGGAGGGCACCGTGGAGTTTTAGTGGGTTAGAGTCCCATATAACTACATTATCTCCCCGTGGTAGTGCAGTACCTATGCATGAGCATTTCTCCACGATAAAAAAAAGGTCAGACAAGTGTTATTGGGTTTTTCCTATTTGGAATTTCTCTGTAGCGGCCCGGAGTCTGGATTTGTGACCGGTTCATCAACCGGCTACAAATCCAGACTCCGGGCTGCTCTAGGGCCTATTGCCATCGCAATAGATCCAACCCGTAATAGGTACATGATACTTAAACATAACTGTCGAAATACCGGTGTTCTATAAGTACACCTCTGCTTAGCCCTTCGGGGATTACAGGCGTGATGTTTTGTTATAATCGAGTCTGGATTCAAAAGTGAGTTCGCGAATGAATGAAGATTTAAACATAACTAAGGCATGTTAGAACTAAGAACGACTCTTAACAGTCTTATTACAAAACCCGAGCCAGTTTTTGTAAAAAGAACCTAGCTGTGATAGAAGTACAGTTCTTTATACAAAACTGACAATTTAGGCCGGTACTAAGTTGACAGTTTTGCAAAACTGACAATTAAATGTGTCGGAATAAAGTTCAAAATTCAATGTCCATGGTTTAAACCTGTGTTTGAAGAAGAACCTTGTTTTGTAATAAGGCGGTTAGGGCCTATTTCACGATGTCTGAATAGCCACTACTCACCTAATAAATTCAAAAATGGAACAGAATTTGTATGAAATTAAGTTAATAGGAACTTAATCGTAGGACGTGAAACAGGCCCTTAGCAATATAGCATATTTTTACGAGCTTTTTTTAGGGTTCCGTACCAAGATGGTAAAAAAGGAACCCTTATGGTGTCACTTTGTCTGTCTGTCTGTCTGTCACAGCTGGATATCTCAAGAACTACTAATGCTATCAACTTGAAATTTAGAATAGTTTTAGATGACGTTTACCCAACTATTTTGCAAATAAGAAAGAAATTAAAATATTTATATTTTTTTTGCAACAGGGACTGAAGGTCGTCTTAAAAAATCAAAGTGGAGCAACTAGGGCATGTGGGGTATCATATGAAAGAGCGCTGTTTGCACATTCTCAAACATTTTTTTACTTTTTTTTAGGCCGCATGATTTTCGACTTCTGATGAAAAATGTAAAAAAATACCGTTCCCGGGGCCGTTGTCTCCGAAGTTTGAAAAGAGAAAAATCTGAAATTATTCTATGTGATAGAAGTTTATGTAAATATTACAGGAAAAATAAAACGATGTCTCTAAATAGCACACTTTTTCAGATATCGGAACGGAACCCTCGGTGCGCGAGTCCGACTCGCTCTTGACCGGTTTTTTTAACATCAAAGATAATGTTATTTTTCCTTTGTTTGCAGTAGACAATCCGAACTTCGACCAGGGCTATTTCGGACCATGGCGGGTTTGCAAGAAACTGCTATACAACAGGGAGAAATGCGGCACGGACGTTTCCAAGTTTCATCCGTCGAGTAAGTTACTTATTTGCATATATTTAAGGACAGATTCGCACATGTTGTTTGAAAGCCGAAGGTAGTATGCTCATTGATTAAGTGTTTCTATTAATAGATTCATTCAAGGTTTTGCTATAGGGATCTATTATTTCTCTGCAGCTGACAAGCCTGGGTTCCGCACAGGTGGCCTTGCATCAGTTAATGTACCACTTGAGTATTCAATTATAGGTACACAAAATCCTTATCCAAGATATTTATACCGTGTCTTTCGGGGTTTTGAATAAAATCCGTTCAGAAATTTTTGAGATTATCGCTTTCGAACAACCAGACGCTGCGGGCTAACCTTACAGGTCGTACCTAGAGTTTTTTATGGTGTTCTCATCTGCATAGCCTTTTCCCAACTGTTAGGGTCGGGTTCCAGTCAAACTGGATGCAGCTGAATACCAGTACACGGAGCGACAGCCTATCTGACCTCCACAATCCAGTTAAGTACTACGTTACGTTACAGTTGACAGACTTTCGGGATTCTGACAAACCGTAACGACTGTCAAATATCTACAAATGACAGCCGGTACCAACGGCTAACGCTAGCTAACGTGCTTTCCGAGGCACGGAGGAGTCTCGGTATGTAAAAATGGTTACCCATCCACGGACCAAAAGCGGCAAGCGTAGCTTAACTTGAATGGTTGACCCGTGCGGCTGTTATTACTCACACACTTAGCCATGGTGTTCTATTACATTATATTAGCTGCGCCCCGCGGTTTCACCCGCATATACCGGGATAAAAAGTAGCCTATGTGTTAATCCAGGGTATAAGCTATCTACATACTTAATTTCATCTAAATTGGTCCAGCCGTTTGAGCGTGAAGAAGTAACAAACATACAAACACACACATACACACACTCACAAACTTTCGCCTTTATAATATTAGTGTGATTTTATTTATAATGCAAGACATTAAACTACTGAACTAAATAAATGAAATAGTTTTAATAGCTTCATCGTGATTGAGCAACAAACATCAATGCAAACTTTAGTATTTGTGATATAAGTGGATTTATCCAGCTCACCCTTGAGCCGTGCATTAGACTTCTGTTTTTTATCCAGTATTACGAGACTACGAGAACGTACAGTCAGCAATAAAAGTCGATTGTGTTTCCTGAATTTTAATTATTGAGAAAAATACTTCATTAAAATCGGAATAGATGTAAATTTTAAAGAAAATTAAGTCATAACTAATAAATGAAATGCTAAAAAGCGGGTTATCATATCAATTTGTGTTAATTTAGATGATGTCAAAAAGTAGCAGTGTTAACCGACTTCTGTTGCTGATCGTACCTACCTACACAGATGCGATTGCGTTATGAACGGATAATGAAATGTAAAAGCTGACTTGGAATTTATTGGCCAACTTATTGGAAAAATAAGATACATTTATGGGACAAAGTCAGAAATGCAAAACAATCATAATCTGCTGTTTCATACAATAATGCATTGCATTTGGACAATAAAACGAATGTTTTATTTTAGGTTCCGTACCAAAATGGTAAAAAGGAACCATTAAGGTGCGACTTAGTCTGTCTGTCTCTCTGCGACAGCTGGATATCTCAAGAACTACTAATGTAAAAAAAATAAAAAAATGTTTGATGTGCAAGCAGCGCTCTTTCATATGATACCTCACATGGCCTAGTAGCCCCACTTCGATTTTTTTAAGTTTTTAGTCTGTCTGTCTGTCACAGCTGGATATCTCAAGAACTACTAATGCTATCGACTTGAAATTTGGAACAGTTTTAGGTGACGTTTGGCCAACTATTTTGCAAAACAGAAAGAAATAAAAATGTTTTTTTTTTTTTGCAACAGGGTCTTAAAAATTTGAAGTTGGGCTACTAGGGCATGTGTATCATAATATGAAAGAGCGCTGCTTGCACATCAAAATTTTTTTTTAGTTTTTTAGGCCGCATAGTTTTCGGCTTGATGAAAAATGTAAAAAAAAACCGTCCCCCTTATCTCCGAAGTTTGCATAAAGAAAAATCTGAAATTATTCCGCATATGTGATAGAAGTTTATATGTAAAGATTACAGGAAAAATAAAACGATGTCTATAAATAGCACACTTTTTCAGAAATCGGAACGGAACCCTCGGTGCGCGAGTCCGTCTCGAATTACTTTCTTAAGTAGTATTTCATAAGTTCCTTCACCCCTGAATTCACAGACAGCTTTTATTTATTGCAGTTTCGTGTCTCATGTTCCAGCGACATTAATTTTCAGTTGTGCAGTTAATGTACGGAATAGATTGACCTATTTTTGTAGGCAACACCCTTAGTTTTCTTTGTCGTTTTAATTCTTATTTACTAACTAGCTTTTGCCCGCAGCTACCGGGAAATCCTTCCTTATTCCTTCAATCTGCCTAGCCTTTTCCCAACTATGTTGGGGTCGGATTCCAGTCTAACCGGATGCAGCTGAATAAATAAATAAATAAATATCCTTGGACATTTCACACAACGCCATCTAGTCCCAAGCTAAGCAACCTAATGCTTGTGTTATGGTAACGAGATGGCTGATAAACTACTTATATACATTTTTTTTTTTGTAAATACATACATATTATAGATAGAAAAACACCCAGACTCGGAACAAATACTTGTAGGTCGTACAAATATTTGTTCCGTGCGGGAATCGAACCCGCGACATGCTGCGCAGCAGTCAATCGCTCAACCACTGCGCCAACCGTGTCGTCAAATGATCGTCAATGAATACCAGTATTTTACATGGAGCGACCCTGTTACTGGGTAATACGATACCCCTTGGTAAGACTGATTGTCAGACTTTCGGGCTTCTGACGACCCGTAACGACTGTCAAAGATCCACGAATGACAGCCGGGACCAACGGCTTAACGTGCTTTCCGAGGCACGGAAGAGTCTCGGTATGTAAAGATGGTCACCCATCCACTGACCAACCCCGGCAAGCGTAGCTTAACCTGACGGATCGACCCCTACGGCTATTATTACTTAGCCACGAGCTCCTCCTTCCATAGTCCTTGTAATAATATAATTCAATCATGATTCGAAAGACACATGGGGTCATCTATTAACATAAGAACGTTATTGTTGTTTTCCTCGGGAACAGTACTTGTTTTCGGGATGAAAGGTACCCTATACCCTATGTCCGTTTCTGTACACCTGACAACGTAATGCAAAATTTCAGGATGATCGGGCTTAGGCGTAGAGGTAACAAACAAACTTATTTTCGCATTATTTTATAATTTTAGTTAGGATTGGATTGTATTAATTTTAGTTAATATGACTGGTTTCGATGTAGCAAAACGCGGAGAAATTATAATTAAAATAACGATTTGCGCCGTCATTAATTAAGAGTCACTTAGATTTTAACATTTCTTTAAAGGCTTTTTACTATTATTTTAAACGTGCAACGCGAATGTGACCAATATTTATTTTTTAAAATTTTCTATAAAACGAACTAAGTATTGTAAAGCAAGAACCTCTAAACTCCGTCTTATTACAAAACAAGGTTCATCTTCAAACCCAGGTTTAAACCATGGACCCTTTTTTGAATTTCGAACTTTATTCCGACACATTAAGATGTCAGTTTTACAAAATTGACAACTTAGTACCGGACTAAGTTGTCAGTTTTGTATAAAGATCTGTATTTCTATCACAGCTAGGTTCTTTTTACAAAAACTGGCTCGATGGTTTAAACCATGACAGAAGAAAAACCTCGTTTTGTAATAAGGGGGTAAGGGCCTTGGCACATTTCCGCCGCGAAACAGCGAAATCATGCGAGTCAGCTGAAATAAACTACTGCGGTTTCGCTGCTATGGTTTCGCGGCGGAGGTGTGTATGGGCCTGAATGTAACATAATATTTTGCCTAAAGGGGGAATGTTAAAAAGGAAACAGGCGTCATCGGAAGTCAGGGTAACAGCTGCGTTACCATAATGCCTTTGCCTTTATTGATTATTTTTGAAAACAGGACACGCTGGCTTTGTTCCATAGTTTTTATGTATTTAGGTCACCTACTAATGTGAGGGACTTGTGGCTAAGTAATAACAGCTGCACGGGTCGATCGATCAGGTTAAGCTACACTTGCCGCGGTTGGTCCATGGATGGGTGGCCATATTGACATACTAAGACGCCTCCGTGCCTTGGAAAGTACGTTAAGCCGTTTGTCCCGATAGTCATACGAGGATCATTGCATTGGAGGTCATTTGACACTGACAGTCGTTACGGGTCGTCAAAAGCTCGAAAGTCGGAAAACCTGTCTCACCAAGGGAGGGGTACCGTTAGTACTTAGTACCGTATTACTCAATAACTGGGTTGTGAAGGTCAGATAGACAGTCCGGTTAGACTGGAACCCGACTCCAACGAAGTTGGGTAAAGGCAGACAGATTTATTGAAGTTACCTTCTAACGTTAGAACGTTGTGTTGATTTGTCAGTGACTTGTTCAAAAAGTCTAGAATCATTTGTCAGCAGTCTTTGTCAGCACAGGAAAACAAGTTGTTTTTCTAACACAACGCATGATAAGAAGTAGAAAATTCTCAGGCTTAGATTACAATTACGACTCAAACCAGAATATAGGTTGTTGTTTCTAACAAATAGGTAGCTTCTCTATGGTAATAGACGTAGTCAGGTAGGGGTGGTGGTTAATTTATGTAAATAAAAGTCAAGTGTAAAGCGCGTCACTTCCTTCAGAACCGTTACACCAATTTGGCTAATTCTTATTTTTGTTGTGTTTGTAATTGTCAGGACAAGATTTGTATGACAGATTATTTTTTGGAAAATACACCGGAAAAGTCGGAAATTTGGATGGTATTTTTGTATGAAAACAGGCAACACACAGGCTAAACTCTAAACCACTAGAGATAAAGACATGAAATTCACTCGGCGATGACGGGCACGAACAACTAGTTTAAAATAATATCTCAGGCACAGCTATAAAATAAAGCATGGCGATAAAAATAAAGTTGTAAACTAAAAGAGCTTTATAATGCTGGGAAAGCACCTACATCTAAAGTTGACATAGCCAATATAGACCAAACGTAGATTACACGTGAAAGTATCGATAAAATGGTCCCAACCACAATTACTTCACAAGAGACAGCCCGCGAGCTAAGGCTGCGTTCACGGCCTCGAGCGAAGCGACTTGTGGCAAGCGACACGCCGGCCGCACGTACACACGGCTACAGATCAAGCTATACATTCCCAGTTTACACTGAACTCTCATTGTAAGGAAATCCTATACAATGCGAGATCAGCTTAAACTGAAAATGTGTAGCTTGATCTGTAGCCGTGCGTACGTATGATCTAAAGTCTAAACAACTTCTTTCATTTGTTTTCTCCGCAATCGCTGTCGCAAGACGCGTGTCGCTTGATCGTGTAGCTCGTGGCCACGCGGTAAGATCGAAAATAGATAAGGAGTATCGTTTTCTTTATGTTTTCGAACCACTTAGGAAATAGGTTAGTTCTCTAATTGAATTGATCTTTGTGACTTAACCGCTCCTGTTTAGTTTATTTAGCTAACATTTTAATTGCTTACGGCCTGTATCACTCACTTACGATTAAGTTCCTACTAACTTAATTGGCAGATAATTTCATACAAATTCTGTTCCATTTTTGAATTTATTCGGTAAGTAGTGGCTATTCGGATATCGTGAAATAGACCCTTACGGCCTTATTACAAAACGAGGTTTTTCTTCTGTCATGGTTTAAACCATCGAGCCAGTTTTTGTAATAAGAACCTAGCTGTGATAGAAATACAGTTCTTTATACAAAACTGACAACTTAGTCCGGTACTAAGTTGTCAGTTTTGTAAAACTGACATCTTAATATTTCGGAATAAAGTTCGAAATTCAAAAAAGGGACCATGGTCTAAACCTAGGTTTTAAGATGAGCTTTGTTTTGTAATAAGACGGTTAAACCATAACAGAAGAAAAACCTCGTTTTGTAATAAGGGGGGATGTGTCTACTACCAAGAGTTCGTCACGAGTGGTGACTTATGAGTTTGTGAGATACAATAGAATAACATGATAGGTACCGTTACGGAACGCGTTTAAAGAATTCTGATACGTGCATGGTATGCTTGAATCGGACTAAAGTTGAACCTACCTGTGTACCTGGCTTGATTAATTTAACACTACGAATTTGCAATCTTCTCATATTCAATATACAGTCAGGGTAAAAGATTGTTTTGCAACTTACAATTACTTCCTATCTTAAATTTTATTGTTCTAAAAAAAAATATTTAAATCATTCGAATGTGTTTGGGACTTCCGACTGTAGGTTTTCTTCGGTGCTGTAGATAGTGGGTGGAGGCTGGTTGGCAGAATTTAAAGTCGTTTTATCACTTAAATACGTATATTTAAGACAGCAAAAGCCAACACCTTTTCACTAGCAATCCATTTCGAGAGAGAGTCGTACATTCACTCTAACCGAACGAACGAATTTATTCTAATGTTGACAAACTTAAAAACCGGTCAAGAGCTAGACGGACTCAGCACCGAGGGTTCCGTTCCGATTCCTGAAAAAGTGTGCTATTTACACACTTCGTTTTATTTTTCCTGTAATCTTTACCTAAACTTCTATCACATAGAATAATTTCAGATTTTTATCTTTGCAAACTTCGGAGATATGGGGGGGGGGGGGGCGGTATTTTTTACATTTTTCATCAAAAGTCGAAAACTAAAAAAAATAAGAAAATGTTTGAGAATGTGCAAGCAGCGCTCTTTAATATGATACCTCACATGGCCTAGCCACTTTGAATTTTTAAGACCCCCTTTCAGTCCCTGTTACAAAAAAAATATAAATATTTTTACTTATTCCTTAATTGCAAAATAATTGGGTAAACGTCATGTAAAACTGTTCCAAATTTTAAGTTGATAGCATTAGTAGTTTTTGAAATATCCAGCCGTTACAGACAGACAGACAGACAGACTGAATACACACACCATAAGGGTTCCTTTTTCACCATTTTGGTACGGAACCCTAAAAATTAAATATCTACATATTTTATGCTTTGTTGTGTTGCCAACAGTATGAATTGGCTCTAACACAAAGAACTGCGCTGTTTCAATCTGCTTAACTATTAATTACCCTGACTGAACAAAATAAATAGTGCTATAAAAATATCACACTGTCATGTATTCTTTATAGCTTGCATTTTGTCACATTACTTACCTAAAAAAAAAAGAAAAAAAGTACAATCATCTGCAACTGTACGTGCTTCCACTCAATTAATTTCTGTCTAAATTAAATGCTTCTTGATGTTTCCTTATATCAATCTGCCTAGCCTTTCCCAATTAAGTTGGGGTCGGCTTCAAGTCTAACCGGATTGAATACCAGTATTTTACATGGAGCGACTGCCTATCTGACCTCCACAACCCGTTAACTGGGTAATACGATATCCTTGGTAAGACTGGTTGTCAGAGTTTCGGGATTCTGGCGACCCGTAACGACTGTCAAAGATCCACGAATGACAGCCGGGACCAACGGCTTAACGTGCATTCCGAGGCACGGAGGAGTCTCGGTACTTAAAGATGGTCATCCATCCACGGACCAACTCCGGCAAGCGTAGCTTAACCTCATGGATCTACCTGTGCAGCTGTTATTACTTTGCCACGAGCTCCTCCTCCTGATGTTTCCTTATAAGCCTTATATAATAAACTTACCTAAAAAAAACACAAAGTAGGTACAATCATCTGCAACTGTTCGTGCTTCCACTCAATTAATTTCCGTCTAAATTAAATGCATCTTGATGTTTCCTTATAAACGGTCTTCCATTACACGTTATTTCTGTTAAACATGCTCCAATTATACGTTCGTTCACTATCACTTTGGGCTTAACACACAATAAACAGTTTCACATACTCTTGATTATTTCGTATGCTAATGTTCACAGACTAATGTTAATGATGTCCGTAAGGATTGAGTCGCTACATTTCGTATCTTAATGAAATTTTACACTTATTTAGTAGTAAGTTTAAAAATTTTGTAGGTTCGATCCTCGATTTTGTAGGTATAATACTTCAAAAGATATATGAACATAAAGGTGGCACCTCAATCTAAATATTTGGATTGAGTCGCCACGTCAGAACTAGGTACATCATGGATGAATGTTTATCATTATTTGGTATGATTTAGTAGTAATTGTGTATAGTACCTACTAAAAATCTGAGTCCTGTATTGTTGATATTGAAGAATATACAATACTTTTAATGTGGCTCCTCAATCCATCAATCAATCAATCATAAAAACGTGAATTTCCATGAAAGTAATTGGTCAATTTATATTCCACTCCAAAGAACATTCAGTAGTAAGTGTGTTCGAATTTGTAGCATATAGAGAAAGTAGTAAAACTGAGTGAATTTAGTAAATAAACGCATTTTATTTGGCTCCTCAGTCCTGACGTTCTGCAAATAAATAATTGATTGTATCTACCTGAGAGCACAACGGAATCAATAACCAGAGACACTAACATTTAGTATAAATGTCTACTAAATACTTATGTACAAATCAACATTGTATATATTCGGTATCTGAAAAAAAAATACTTTTCGATATTCACTAAGAATTCGCTATTGAGGGTGACCATGTTGTGTGTGTACCTGGGACAAACGGTCAAACTAGGTAAGTCCAACTTCGTTAAGTTAGGGAAGCTACGGAAGATCTTCTCGTCCAAAATATCGCAGTGTCTCGAAACAAAAGTCTTTGACCAGTGTGTGTTGCCAGTTATGATTTACGGCACTAAGACGTAGCGGTTTACAATGGGCCTCATAAGAAAGCTCAAGGTCACCCAAAAGCCAAAGAAGAGGGTTATGCTCGGTGTTTTTCTGCGAGATCGAGTTAAGAATGAGGTCCCTTTTGGGGGGAGCAGTGGAAGTCTTTCGGCTGAAATGATGATGATGATGATGATGTTAAATGAAACCAGGATGACTAGTTTTTGAAATTTATTTTTTTAATAAAATTCCTACTTATTTCTAACAGAATTGTATTATTCACTTCGTAAAGGAGAAAAATAATAAAGTGTTCATCCTAAACGTTCTAAATAATTGCCACTTAAATACTAACTTACCTAATAAATAAACACATTAATACTAATTGTAAAAAACTATTCAAACTGCCCATTGATACCTCTGATGTTATGGTAAGCGTTTATAACTACGATTTTGCATCGAAGCGCTTTTGTGTTTTAAAACAAATCACAATTGAAATCAAGATGTGCCAACAAAGATAATTATGCAAATTACGTATAGGTAATAACAATGTTACAAAACCGGTCAAGAGCGAGTCGGACTCGAGCACCGAGGGTTCCGTTCCGATTTCTGAAAAAGTGTGCTATTTAGAGACATCGTTTTATTTTTCCTGTAATCTTTACATAAACTTCTATCATATAGAATATTTGCAGATTTTTCACTTCGCAAACTTCGGAGATAAGGGGGGGGGGGGGGACGGTTTTTTTTTTTACATTTGTCATCAAAAGTCGAAAACTATGCGGCCTATAAAAAAGAAAAAAAATGTTTGAGAATGTGCAAATAGCGCTCTTTCATATGATACCCCATATGCCATGGTAAACCCACTTTGAATTTTTAAGACCCCCTTTCAGTCAATGTTGCAAAAAAAGTATAAATATTTCTTTCTTATTTGCAAAATAGTTGGGTAAACATCATCTAAAACTGTTCCAAATTTCAAGTTGATAGCATTAGTAGTTCTTGAGATATCCAGCTGTGACAGACAGACAGACAGACTGAGTCACACCATAAGGGTTCCTTTTTTACCATTTTGGTACGGAACCCTAAAAAGGAACTGTCCCTATACTATATGTTTTAAAAAACAGCACATAATAAGTGGTAGGTCCACTAATCGAATCGCAACCCGCGAAATACAATAATTGAGTAGTCCCGATGCCCATCTGGGGTCTCCGAGAGCAAATGCGCGAGTTAGGGTCAGCTCACACTGAGACGCGACGCGACGCGACGCTGCGCGCACATTTTAAAAGAGCGACTCAAAATATAACTTTATTTTCTACACGAAAATATACACATTTCATTGTGAGAATTTAGAATACGTTGCACCATGCAGCGCTGCGCCTCGTGATGCCTCGCAGCGTATAGCGATGCATCGCGACGCAGCGGTGCTTCGCCGGTACGCGCGTTGTGCAAGAGCGGTGCTGCGCCTCACGAAGCCGCGCGACTAGTCTACTACAGTCTCTACTATTTCCGTCCAGACTTCGTGTAGAATTGATGCAGTTTGGTCCAGTGCTCGAGTGAAATTATAATGATAGACTGGGATCTTGTTATAATCGGACTTCTTGCAGAAGAGGAAGAGGAAGAAGAATACAAAAATAAAATTAAAAAGACGCAGGGCGGGGCGGGAGCACGTGGCGAATGTACACACGTCCCGCTGCGCCGCGCGGCGTCGGCTTGAAGTGGCGGCTGCGAAAGTTTTTGCAGCCGCCATCTTGGATTTCCATTTTGACCTCATTATCGTTTTAGGTGTTTTTTTTTACCTCTAGTGTTTTACACCCTTAAAAAATTTCACAAGTTCCATGATGAAACTATGATGATAATGAAGTTTGCTATGTTGACTGTACAATATAATCCAAAAAAAAATAGGCTTGGTAGTGTCGTTAATTGGAAACGACACTACTGGTAGTGCGGCTGGTAGTGTCGTTGCCAATAAACGAAAATTGAAGGGATTCCCTCGATTTCCATGGGATCTCTTCATCAGATTCTGACTTGGTGACAATGGGACCACCTCGAGAGCATAACCTTTGAAACAAAAAAATAATTGTGCAAATCCGACTATACAGGCTGACTTTGAAAACATGCGACAAAATAGATTTTGTTTCTATAAGCCACGAAACGTACATTTTCTTTTTAAATCACGTATTCATGGTCACCCTACAAAAAAATTTCATAAGAAATTAAAGAATAGCTAATAACTTCGTAAATATGTACTTTTTTTTGTATTTTTTTATACGTACATTTTGTAGAAATTTATACAAAATATTGGCGTTTTTTGTTCCAAATTTCTTCACATGATTATGTAGATTAGAGGCAAATCTATTTACCGAAGCATCTGAATTGAGGAGCCACATTAAATATGCTATATCTCCCATTTCTTTCTTTTGTGATTGCCGACTCTTATCCTACAAATCTAATATACTTACTACTAAATGATGTTGAAATTGCGCATTAATTGAACTACTGCTTCTTTGTAAAATGACCAGTCGTATGTGTATGGTCTGAGGAGCCACACATAATGTATTGTAACTTTTTTAATTTTAACACTACCGAGCTCAGATTTTGTCTACTAAATACTCTCAAATACTACTAAATCATACCAAATTATGATAAACATTCATCCATGATGTTCTTAGTTCTGACGAGGCGACTCAATCCAAACATTTAGATTGAGTTGCCACCTATAAGTTCATATATCTTTTGAAGTATTATACCTACAAAATCGAGGATCGAACCTACAAAATTTTTAAACTTACTACTAAATAAGTATTAAATTTCATTAAGATACGAAATTTGGCGACTCAATCCTTACGGACATATGTTAATGTCCGTTTAATTATGAATCCGCCATTTTTGCGTGACTTAACTAATTGAATTATTACGTCTGTTCACAATAACAATAGAATTTTTCATAAAGATAAAGGTACATTATTATAAATTAAACTAGCTTTTCGTGTCTGTATGTGTGACCGCGTTGTGCTTCTAAACTACGCAATGGATTTTGATGCAGTTTCCAGAATTTATTCCGGAAGGTTTATGTGTAAATAAATACTTAAAGAAAAAAGAAATAAAAATCTCGATGTTTAGTTAAGCCCTTAAAACCGTGCGAAGCAGGGGCGGGTTGCTAGTCTATTTACTATTAATAAAGCTGAAGAATTTTTTTTTGTTTGAACGCGTTTGTGTCTGGAACCTCTCCCTTTCGGATGAAAATTTGTTTTTGCATTTGATAGCTAAATTCTTGAGGAATGTTATAATTATAGGCTATTTAACATCACGCTACGGACCCTTAGGAGCCGAACAAAAAGCAAAAAAGTCAGAAAAAGAAAATGAAGAAGGTCGCATAAGTAAAATGTCAAATCTAAAAAAAAAAATCAAATCAAATCATTTATTCTCATAAAACCTCTCTCTATTTTCTTTTATTCTCTTTTCTTATTCTTTATTCTTATATTTTTTATTCTTTCGTTTTTTTAATTCTTTTTTTATTATTATTATCTTTATTCCATTTATGTACAACATATCATTTACATTTTTAAATATTTTTATAAAAACAAAAATAAAAAAAACATTTAAAAATATAAAAAATAGTAGCCCACCGGTATCGGGAACAGGGTCCAAGCTACCGGCGGTCAGGGCTGCTGAGAGAGGAACCTCCTAACGATACGCGCCGTGTCCAGAAGTACCGCTCTCTGGATCAAGCCCTTGATCCAGCCGCCTAACGAGAGCCTCCTCAGGTGTTGATCGAGGCTCTTGGCTATTATGCCATTGGCCGTCACGACTATCGGCACAATGACTGCTGTATCCACATCCCACATGTCGACAACCTCGCGAGCCAGGTCAAGATACTTAATTTGCTTATCTTTTTCGGCTTTCACGAGGTTCTCGTCATGCGGTACCGCTATATCAACAATCATCGTGCGACGCTCTAATCGATCTATCACCACTATGTCAGGTTTATTGGCAACAATAGTCCTGTCAGTGATGATAGACCGATCCCAATACAACGTGATATTGCCATTTTCGAGAACTGGGTCGGGCACATACCTATAGTATGGCACTTCTGATTCAACAAGACTGTATTTCAGAGCAAGTTGCTGATGGATAATCCTGGCTACAAGGTTGTGCCTATGCAAGTAGTCTCCGTTAGCCAGACGAGAACAGCCAGAAATAATGTGACGGATTGATTCCCCCGGACGGTGGCATGCCCGACAGATGTCAACCGTGCCGTCCTTCACAATATATTTCCGGTAGTTGTTCGTCATCATAACTTCGTCCATAATCGCAAAGACAAAACCTTCGGTTTCCCCAAACAGATCACCGAATCGCAACCAGGATACGGACGCTAAGAAGTCTACATCGGGCCCATGTAGGACCCGGTAAAAGCGCCCGTGAAGCTCTTTGCTCTGCCATACCTCCCTGCGGTCATTAGTATCTAATACTACAGGTTTGCGCCAGTTCTCGTTAGCTAAGGAGAGCGGGGTGAGGCCCTTATCTACTGAGACCACATCTCGGTGCATCCCCACGTCGGCTTCTAGGAAGTATTCCCTGAGACTGCATACCTCACGGTTGTGCAGGGTCTTAGCATTTAAGAAGCCACGACCTCCGCATTTCCGCGGGATATACAGTCTCATCACCGATGACCGTGGGTGATGCATCCGATTTGCGGTCAGCAGTGTGCGGACCCTCCTATCCAGGGCGTCAAGTTCCGTCTGAGTCCATTTGAGTATGCCGAAAGAGTACATCAAAACCGGCATGACCCAACCGTTGAAGGCACGCACCTTGTTTCCGCCTGATAAAAGACTATTTAAAACTTTATTCAGGCGGCCAAAGAAACGTTCCCTCAACGATTGTTTCATGTCAGCAGCGTTGATGCCTAACGCTTCCGACATACCCAAATACTTGTAGGTTTCGAGTGAGGAGAGAGATCTTAGGTGTATGGAATCCGAGAGTTGGGTTCTCACGGATTCCACAATCTCCCCTCGCTTTACATGCATGACCGCACATTTGTCCACACCAAATTCCATCCTGATGGCGCTACTGAAAGTTTCCGTTACCTTCAGTAGCTCCATCAGTTGCAAATTGTTGGGGGCAAAAAGTTTTAAGTCATCCATGTAAAGGAGGTGAGATATAACCTGACCACCTCTCCTCAATCGGTAGCCTAGACCTGAATCCTCCAGCAGTGTGCTTAGAGGATTCAAGGCTAAGCAGAACCAAAGTGGACTCAAACTGTCGCCCTGAAATATACCTCGCTCGATCCTTATCGGTTCGCTATTCCTCTGGATATTTCGACATCCTGGATAGCGAAGGACCGTCCTCCACTGCCCCATACACGACATCAGGAAGGTGCGTAAAGTTGCATCTATTTTATACAACTCCAGCACCCTCATGAGCCATGTATGTGGCACCGAGTCATAGGCCTTCTTATAATCTATCCAACATGTCGACAGATCCTTTCGGGAACGACGAACCTGCTGGTTAATGGTCATATCGATGAGGAGCAGCTCCTTAGTACCGCGGGACCCGTTCCCACATCCATTTTGAGAGGCAGACATGATGGAGTTGGTGTCTATGTGTTTGTTAATTTTAGCTCTCAAAATGGATGTAAGAACCTTATAGACCGTCGGTAGACAAGTGATCGGTCTATAATTTCTGGGTTCCGCAGTACTACCTGATTTATGGAGCAGGTGGGTTATTCCTGTCGTTAGGAACTGGGGTAGCGATCCTGACTGTAAGGCCGACTGGAACTGGGATGCCAAGCGGGCGTGCGACCTTTGAAACCACTTTATCCAAAAGTTGTGTAGCCCGTCCGGCCCTGGAGATTTCCAGTTAGGTAACGGGCGGACCGCACGAGCTACATCTTGGGGGCTGATGGTAAGTGCCCCCATTTGTGGTATATGATCGCACGCTCGCTCGACCTCCCTAGTCCAATCACCCTCAGTGTGACTGACAGGCACCGACCAGATGCTTCGCCAGAACGAACACATGGCGTCATCATCCGGTAGTTGCGTGTCAGCCACACCTTGGTCAGGTCGCTCCCAAGCCCTATAGACCCACCTTTCATCGCTCTGGAATGTGCGATTCTGAGTGTACCGCTCCACTCTCCGCCTGTACCGACGAATACGGTTTGCCCATGCACAGATCTTCTGTTTCAGGAAGTCGATACGCTCTGTGACGCAGGCGAAATAATCTCGAGGACTAATATCCGTCCCCGAGAACGCCCGCCTCACAAAGCGCATCACTCTAGGGCGAGTATTGCCCTCCCTGAAACAGATTAGTTTGCCGATGAGTGCTCTAGCCTCACCTATACGACGCTCAATCCTGCACTGCCAAGCTGGTACGGCTGGTTTTGGTCGTGGTACTCTGTCACTGTTAGGAAATTTAACATGAGCCACACGACATGCCGCAACAGCTGCGCAGTACAAGATTGAGTGGGTATCGGCGAGGTCTTTGCTGCCATCAAAACAATTTGACAGCTGCGAGTCTAGAGCACCCACCAGCGCCTTGTTTTTCTTGTGCATGGGCAAACGAGGTAAACGTGGTCTAAGTCCAGGCGGAGCGGAACGGTACTCCCGGAAAGCATCTTCCAAAGCGCTCCTCAACTGTACATTGCATTGGGAACTCACGGATATAGCCCCGCTATCATCCTCTTCACCAACGCAGTCGGGTCGCGGTGAAGCACTTGGTAAATTTTGCAGTTGCACCGCGACCATAGGCGAAACAGATGTAACACGGCTATTCCGTGATTCGAGACGTAGTCGATCAAGTACGACGTCATCCAGCATATGGTTACGCTGGATGACCCGCACCTGATCCGACAGTCGTTGCGCCGACACGTTAACAGCTGGCTCAAGCACCTGAAACAGAGAGAGCATCCGACCACGGTACGCAGTCAAGTTACTTCCCCCCTCTGTAGCCCCAAAGTATGCGCGCATGACATTTTCGTTGACAGTTTGTGTCCACCTCATGCGCTGCACACTTCCACCGGGAGCGGGGACCCTATCAGAGGCCGATGGGCCTCGGGGTCCTAAACTGGCCGGTGGTCGGCCTCTTCCACGTCGACGTACTGGTGGTGGTGTCGTCGGCGGTGAGAAGTATTCGTCGCTCGAGCTCGACGCAACTGCAGCGGCCGGTATCACTTGACTCACGTCTGGAGCAGGTTCCGGCAACTGCGAGGCGGAGCTGAGCGACGAACCCGAAGATGTTGGTTGTGTGTTTCGTAGCTGTTGCGCCCGACTTCTCGTCAGCATTGAATTGGTATTATAATCTCCATATTTATTATTCTCTTCTAGTTTTATTGTAAGTAAGTTCTTCTTGTAATCTGGTACAGTATTTTTTTGTTTTTATGCTAATTTTGGGTTGGAAGGAATTATGTAGGAACACATATTGCACATAATTTAACATTGTTGCATTTAAAGTTTAAAAATCCAGTAAAAAATACACGGAGAAAATATTTTTCAACCGTCAGCTTGACAGTCGGGCCACAGATTTATTATTATTATTATTATTTTTTGTCTACATTTAAATGTGTTTTTTATGGTGTAAGTACATAATAAAAGGTATTCTATTCTATTAAGGTATATAAAGAACGCAAAGCGAAACCGAAGTAATAGCGCGGGCGGACGATAATTTTACGCGGACTAAGTCGCGGGAAGAAGCTAGTGTAAGCGATACTTAATAAGTCAGAAATATTATAGTAAAGTGACCTACTTTTTTATGACCACTTAAAATAATGACATTGGGGTGTTATTCGCATGTCACTAAATAATGAAATTTCGTGTTAAGGGAAAGCTCTATTAGCACCTACCGTTTCAACAAATAATGCTGTCCTAAACTAACAAGCGATGCCGGTAGAAATAGACGTGGGAATTTGGGAATAATTATCACAGGAATGCCAGATAGTATAGTGTGACACTGACATTCAGACAGTTTTCGGTATACAGCCAGTGACTTCCTCTTTTGTAACCATATTTTGATTTTAAAGAGTGTCCGTGGAGTTTCTTGCCCGTTCTTCTCCATAGAAATCTACGCTTTGGAATGGGCAACTAGCTTCAACTTTCTGACTTACGTACTGACCGACTCTTTGACAATTCAAAAGTGCCTATAATTGGTTTAATTGAAATAAATGCTTTGAGTTTGAGCTTATAAAGCCCACGTTAATTCTTTTGTACCGAATTTCGTACCATCCTTTGTGACGACAAAAAAACTGGCCAAGTGCGTGTCGAACCACGCACAATGAAGGGTTCCGTAGTTGGGATGAATTTATCCCAAGAACAAACTTAACATTGTAGCTGAAATACATATTCTTCCATACATTCCAATCCATCCATCCATCCATCCATCCATTGGAAATCTATGTTTGTATTCACAATATTGAGAGATTTACCATGTTATTTTGAGACCACAGACTTCTTATAGGTTTTCGTGTTATCTACAGGTAAAGAACTATTTTCTGTATTTTTTTTTTCAAAATTTTAGGCTCAGTAGTTTCGGAGATCAGGGGGCGAATGGTCAAATTTCGTCTATTTCCTTAAATAACTTTAAAGCAGTTTATTTTAAAATTATAAAAAAATATATGTTTGAGACCCTTATACTAAGCCCTTTCATCTATATACATCTATATACATAATCTATGTATGTAAAAAGAGAAGTCCTGACTGACTGACTGATTGATTGACTGACTCATCAACGCCCAGCCCAAACCCTTGGACCTAGAAAGCTGAAATTTTGCACAGAGGTTCCCTTTATAATGTAGACAAGGAATAAGGAAGGAATTCCCGGTAGTATGTTCCCGTGGGATATTTTTAGACATCCACGCTGGCAAAGCGTAGTTTGATATATCAAGATAGATATAAAAAGAACGTCCCCTTAAGTAACAGGTCAGTTAGTCCGATAGACCCATCCGTCAGTTCTCGCAGTTCAACGAACACGAACGATGGTTAGACTAAACGTGTTAAGTAATTAACTGCTACTTAACTATGACTATATCTGTTACGTCGGTATGCAATCGTTAGAGACATTAACAACAGCGGAAGATTACCGGATTTTGACGGAAGGTGACGTTAGTTAATGTATTTCTCAATTAAGTATTGTTTACTTGTAGTTATGTGGCTTGTGGCTAAGTGGAGGGGCTCGTGGCTAAGTAATAACAGCCGCACGGGTCGATCGATGAGGTTAAGTTACGCTTGCCGAGGTTGGTCCGTGGATAGGTGACCATCTTCACATACCAAGACACGTTAAGCTGTTGTCCCGGCTGTCATTCGTGGATCTTTCACAGTCGTTACGGGTCGTCAAAAGCCTGAAAGTCTGACAACCAGTCTTACCAACGTGTATCGGGTTACCCAGTAACTGGGTTGTGGAGGTCAGATAGGCAGTCGCTCCATGTTAAATACAGGTATTCAGCTGTATCCGGGTAGACTGGAAGCCGACCCCAACACAGTTGGGAAAAGGCTAGGCAGATTTATGTGTTGTTGGTGGACATATATTTGTTGCTAGTCAGACAAGTGAAAATGTCGCGGTTGCATCCACTCTGATCCCCTGCTGAACGTAGGCCTCCCAAACTCCCAATGATCACTAAGTACAGACGCCAGCACATCAAGCTACTACAATCTGTCAAATTTCTTGAATAGATATTCATAATTATCGCTAAAGCATTAGGTTCAAGGTTGAATGGGAAAATTTGACAGTTTCGGGTGGCTTGACCTGCTGGCGTCTGTACCTATACTCCATTTACAATAAGATTAGACATTTAAATAAACCTTTTTTACAGTCCGTTCAACCGATTTTGACTTCTATTGCGTTGGTGGCATGACAAATGGCAGCTGCAGTAAACAGTTGGTATTGTAACTACTTCAAAGCCTACGGAATAGAAGCTAAAATACCTCCCCGAAAATTGATTTTCTTAGCCCTAGGTACATTGTCTTACTGGGTGGATGAATTTAGGCTACATATTACTTTTTTTGTTTTACGTAGTTTTATTTAATTTCGATTGTTTTAGTTTGTTTTAATTTTGTTTTAAATTACTTATTTTAACTTGCTCTTTTGGTTCTATTTTTTTTTTTGTTTTGATTTTGTAAGTTACAACGTTTTTTGTGCATGCAGTGTTTACCTGTAAGTGATTGTTACACTTTATCTGTTTTGTTGCTTCCGTTAATTTGCTTGTACCAGTGTATATAATTGTTGGTAAACCAAATAAATAAATAAATAAAATAAATAAATAAAATCGGTTGAGCGGACTGTAAAAAAGATTTGTTTAAATGTCTAATATTATTGTAAATGGAGTATAGGCCCCCTTTTTTTGTGGATGTTAAATCATCAAATGACTTCTCCCGCTATGGGCGGAGCGATAGGGCTTCTCAGTCTTTTACTGACTAAAACCCACCCGTGTTCCTTCGGTTGCCTGTGCCAGGGCCACGGTATCTCTTTCGGACAACCCGCGACCCCGGCGGCATCGGTCTCATCAGACCCCATCACTGCTGATATCTCTTTGAGGTGCGCGTGGAATACAACGCGACGTCGACCCGGGCCTGGGGATCTACTCCCTAAGTCCGTCCGTCCCTGTGACATTACGATCCATCAAAACAAGTGTAAAAGTTAAATTTTTCTGACGGACAAAGACATAACGGGAGTAGGTACAACAGACTGTCAAATCGTGTTGTCATTCATACTTCGTTCGGGCACCGAACCAATCATCCATTCGTAGGTGATACGGAGTAGGCAACGCCCGTAACGGTCCCCCTGGTCCTTAGCGGACGGCGAGCTACCCATTGGTCGCCGTCCGAAAGCCCGCGCAAGTATAGTCCCCCTGGAAGCGAAGAAGTGACTGTTTCTTGACGTTATCTCTAGGTCGTCCTCCACGACATCCACAGTTAGAGAAGGTCTATTCTTCACCGCTACACGGAACTGTCCTCTAATTAACCCAGACACTTTCCTTGTGAATTGATTTATGAAGTATTGTTACTCGTGAGACTGGTGGCACATGAAAGTACATTGACACAAGTACAATGTGTGTGAGTGCCAGATTACCAAGTTGTGCGTATATCACACGTGCCACTTACCTATACTTAATTGAAACTGTTCGTTTATATGTATTTAATCTTAGCAGTGAATAGCAGAGAGAAAATCTGCTCTATTTACATTCTTTCACTTTCACTAAGCTTTAACTCACGATTTCCAAGTCTTCGACCCTTTTGTTTGAATGTTGGAATTGAAAGAGCATTGATCATTGTAATTTAGTAATGATAAATAATGGTATACATAAATAGAAGAATAATATCCACAATCCTTTCTAAACTTTTTAAATAATTCAAAGTTAGGGAAAATTATTGCTTAGAATATTTACTATCAGGAATTCAGGATCAACAAGAGGCTACCGAGCGCTCAGTGGCGCCCTCATCGTTTGTTTGGTTATTTCTTTTATTTTAGAATGAAAATGCAGAAAATAAGCCGGAATAGTTGTGCTCCACAAGACTGCCTATCCGTTATTATTATTACAAATAGTAGCTGTATATTATTAAGTTTTATTATAATCGTTAAAACGGAAAAAAGTGGCCACTATTTTACTATTTGTAATAATAATAACGTATAGTCTTGTGGAGCACAAATATTCCGGCTTATTTTCTGTATTTTTATTCTAAAATAAAAGAAATAACCAAACAAACGATGAGGGCGCTGCTGCGTGCTGTGTAGCCTCTTAAATATTGTCCGTAAATTAAAAGCAGCAGATTTTTTTCGCGATTTCAGGTTTGGTAAAAGTTGTTCATAATGATGAGTACCCCATAAGAGGTCGTTGGTGTTTTACCAATAACCCTGTATACTGTACTATCTCCTTGTTCCTCCTACCCCTCCCGTCTCATCGCCTGCCCGCGCTATTACTTCGCTTTTCGCTTAGCGTTCTTTCTGACTTTTTTTTCTCTTTTGTCGGCTGCTAGGGGTCCTAGCGTGATGTTAAATAGCCTATATATAGCCTTCCTCAAGAATTGTTCTATCAAATGCAAAAATATTTTTTCAAATCCGACTAGTATATCCAGAGTTTAGCGCGTTTATACATACAAACAAACAAACAAACTCTTCAGCTTTATTATTAGTATACATAAGGACTTTTTTCAGCAGTGCCCTTTGTAGAGCTCATGCTATATTCGAACGAATAGTTTTTCTTCAACTTGTCGCGGCCAGGATACCAACCCACGCCTCGCAGTCTCAGTATAACCTAAGTACCTACCTACATAAAGTAATTATAAGTGGCCAAGTTATCGCATTCGTAGCAACCTATTTGCCTAGTTTGCTACTTACAAGTTGTGATAAGCACCTTAGTTTTCTTGAAATAGTTTTCTTACATCTCCATCAGGAAGTTATTAAATCGCTTTTATTATTGGTATTAATTACAGATCTATTCTCAGTACTCCCCGAAACGATGGTCGATGATTTTTTTGCGTTTTCAGAAGAATACGGGAAGATATTGAGTTAAAATGTGGCATGACGTCACTCCTTGCCAGATTTTATAAGTATGTAGTTTGTTGAAGTTGTGACGTAGCGAGCCCCTACTTCCCAAATTTAATGCGTTTTATCTAAGTAATTTTTATTGACAGACTAAATAGGATTTCTTTTTTTTATACCTGTTGTTAGAGCAATGTGGAGCTCGTGGCTAAGTAATAACAGCCGCACGGGTCGATCCATCAGGTTAAGCTACGCTTGCCGGGGCTGGTCAGTGGATGGGTGACCATCTTTACATACCGAGAACCCTCCGTGCCTCGGAAAGCACGTTAAGCCGTTGGTAGCCGTTGGTCCCGGCTGTCATTCGTGGATCTTTGACAGTCGTTACGGCTCTTCAGAAGCCCGAAAGTCTGACAACCAGTCTTACCAAGGGGTATAGTTATTATCCAGTTACTGGGTTGTGGAGGTCAGATAGGCAGTCGCTCCATGTAAAATACTAGTAATCAGCTGCATCCGGTTAGACTGGAAGCCGACCCCAACATAGTTGGGAAAAGGCTAGGCAGATTGATTGTTAGAGCAATGTGCTCCAAAGGGTCATGGACTCCTGGGTTAAAATCACTGCTCGGGCAAAAAACCACCTCGGGATTTATCTTGGAAATACTAAGCAGTTGCAGGGTTAGAATAGTTGATGATAAATTGCTATTGGATCTAGTGAGAATACCGTAATCGTCTAACTGTGAATATACGATGGTATAAATAAACCTCCGGGATTGGACCCTTGGGAATTGCAAACGCTGTGGTTGTTACACTCACGTTTCTGTTACTCGACCTTTTAATATTGTCGTTATCATACACACTCTTTTAGTTCTAACTGTTTTCTCAATTGCATCGGTTTAAAACAAGAAAACATGTCGCTTTGCATCCTCGTCAAATTTAAGAGTGTGGTTTAGATCATCAAACCGAACAACTTTCTCCATGGCACCAACATCGTAATCGCGAGAAAATAATCAACCGTCCCATACATTTGCGTCGAGTAGGTATTGAAGTTTAGATGGGACAGTTGAAAACTTTTCGCGATTACGATGTTGGTCTCATAGAGAAAGTTGTTCGGTTTGGTGTTCTGTGTCACACCCTGAATTTCGACGAGAATGCAAAACGGCACGTTGTATAATATCTATACTAGTAATAAATAAATAAATAAATCAATCAATCAATTTATTGACACACACAAGTTACAAATTATACAAACAAGAAAACAAAAAAAAAAAAACAGTGAGCATAGTTGGAACAAAACTAGAAGAAGCCGTGGGCCCCAAACTAGGCATAGCCTGTATCTTGGTGGCCCAGATACAGGCTATGCCTATAATAAAGATGAAGAGATTGTTTGTTTGAACGCACTAATCTCTGGAACTACTAGTCGGATTTGAAAAATTATTTTTGCATTTGATAGCCCAATTCTTGAGGAAGGGCACGTCCCTTAAGAGCCGAGCAAAATGAAAATAAAACCGGTCAAGAGCGAGTCGGACTCGCGCACCGAGGGTTCCGTTCCGATTTCTGAAAAAGTGTGCTACTTAGAGACATCGTTTTATTTTTCCTGTAATCTTTCCATAAACTTCTATCACATAGAATAATTTCAGATTTTTCTCTTTGCAAACTTCGGAGATAAGGGGGGGGAACGGTATTTTTTTTTACATTTTTCATCAAAACTCGAAAATAATGCGGCCTAAAAAAAATTAAAAAAAAATTCAGAATGTGTAAACAGCGCTCTTTCATATGATACCCCACATGCCCTAGTTGCTCTACTTTTAATTTTCAAGACCCCCTTTCAGTCCCTGTTGAAAAAAATATATAAACATTTCTATTTCTTTCTTATTTGCAAAATAGTTGGGTAAACGTCATCTAAAACTATTCTAAATTTCAAGTTGATAGCATTAGTAGTTCTTGAGATAACCAGCTGTGACAGACAGACAGACAGACAGACAGACAGACTGAGTCACACCATAAGGGTTCCTTTTTTACCATTTTGGTACGGAACCCTAAAAAGAACTTATTCGAATTCACGTCGTATACTATGACGCCGGCCGCCATGTTCGATACGAGTATTAGTATTTCAAAAAACTGTTTCAGAACCTTTTATAGAGTATTCATAACATGGATGTAGATAAAGTCTTGTATGCAACTGTACATAATTAGGTATTAAGGCGAAAGCGCCAGGGTAGCCCGCGAAATTCAAAATTTCTTACGTTTTTTGCAATTTGTAGGTCAATGTGAGTGAGCTTGTATGTTGATTAAAATATGATTCGCGGCCGTAGCTAATATGGCTTTACAGTTAGCATTTATCTCAAACCTCATGATTTCATGAAATCGCTAGATTTGAGGTAAATGCTAACTTATGGAGTTGTATTGCTGATTCTAATGATTATGATTCTGTAAAGCCATAATAGCTACGGCCGCGAATCATATTTTAATCAACATACAAGCTCACACTGACCTACAAATTGCAAAAAACTTAAGAAATTTTGAAATTCGCGGGCTAACCTGGCGCATCAACCTTAAAACACTCATGTGATACTATTATCACACTCGGCTTCGCCTCGTGTGAACCCACATTCGTGTTTTAATACCCTTTATTATACGTCAGTTGCATAAATAACTAATATACCACTATTTAAAGGTTTTTTTCTTATGCACACATGGGGTGCATTCGACACTTGAGGGGTTAAGGCAATAATAATAATATTCCCCACACTTCAGTCAGTCACTGTTGACTCCGAGTCCACTCAAAGCTACAACAATGTCATTGTGCAGTTGACGAGTCGTGCTTGTGTAATGTTTTCATTGTTTCAAAGCATCCTTCTTTCAATGCACGAGACAAATGCCGCGGAAAGTTAATAGTATGACTATCAATGCAGTTTTTACCTTGACCTGGTGCTGACGGACGTTAAAAAGATATAGAAGTAAAAGTAAAAACCAAATGATATTTGAAAATCGATATGCTTCTGCTGAGATTGAAAACCTGACCTCAAACGATGATGAAACTGGGGACTTACTATGAGCTCTTATAGCAGCGCAGAAGTTGAAAGTTTCCAGTGAGAGAGAGTGACAGTGCTATAGGTCGTATATAGCTCCGTCACTCTCTCTCGCTGGAAACGTTCAACTTCTGGCCTGCTATAAGAGCTCATAGTAAACCCCCCTGAGCGAAGCAGAGTAGTTCGAATAGTTTTAAAAATAAATTGGCAAATATTGCGAAGAACTCTCCTTAGTAACCTCTGGGTCTACAATGTCCACAATTATCCAAAAATGGATCGAATATTGTATCCTACCTATCAGATACAGGCATCCTCATCATCAAATAAATTCGGGGCTAATAAATTCAAAAAAGATTTCATAACTAAGTAGTTCTATTTGTTTTCACGAGTAATTCAAGAGTCGTTTGACACAAATAGAGGACTGAATGAACGGCTAGTGAATACCAATCCTATTGTAAGGACAGTTTACACAGGTGTTCAATGCATCGCTTTAGGATTCACTGCGGGCCGTTAGCCATATTCGTGAATCGAGATCTTGGTCGTGGATGTACTGAACAATAACTGTGCGACCTAAGTAGTTATTAGGTACATAACTATACTTGTTACGCAAAACTACGGTACTAGCATACTCGATTTAACTTAGAATACATTACATTAGGAAAAACTATCAAAAATCTAGAAATCGCAGTTCAAGTAAACGTTTGAGTAAATCTTTGCAGAAAGGACAACCAAAGCTGGCCAAGGTGACCAAAAAGGCCACAAAGTGTGTTTTTAATTATTTTGGGCCGACATGCATTACAGAATAAATATATGAGTTCTTGGGTGTTTTAAGATTTGCTAGTAAGCTTCTACCAGTCATCATCATATGCTTAGCCTTTTCCCAACTATGTTGGGGTCGGCTTCCAGTCTAACCGGATGCAGCTGAATACCAGTATTTTATATGGAGCGTCTGCCTATCTGAGCTCCACAACCGTGTTACTGGGTAACACAACACCCCTTGGTTAGAATGGTTGTCAGACTTTCGGGCTTCTGACAACCCGTAACGACTGTCAAAGATCCACGAATGACAGCCGGGACCGACGGCTTAAAGTGCTTTCTGAGGCACGGAAGGGTCTTCATATTTCTTGCCTTGGGCTTCTACAGTACCTCACTTTTTAGCAATTTCAAATCAATAGCATGAAATTCATTTGCATGTCTGTCTAGTTATATTTTACAGAAATGTAAAACTAACGACATGCCAAATAACCTTGAATGTTTTATTTCGCAAGAAACAGGAATTCTGCTTATCGGTATCTTGTTTTAAACCTCAAAAAGTTCTTGAGTTGTTTTATACATTTTGAAACTGGCCCACTGTAAGTATGTGCAAGACGTTACTAAGCATTCTCGTTTAATAAAGAAATAATTTTACCAATGCATCTTTCAGACAAAGTAAAGCCCTAATAAAGGATCATTGACTGTGAAGGAAATCCCCATATAGCGGTGACATAATTATTTAAATTAATATTATTGACATAATGCATCGTTTGTGGTTGACATACTCGTAATTAAATTCGGGAAATCCGACCTCAACCGTACGTTTTCCTTACAGACAAGATACGTACTGACCGAGTCATAGGAGGAAGGTATGGTCTATAACATAATACATTGGTTGCAGTATAAAACCTACAGTGAGTCATTATAATCTGATGCAGTTCACGATTGCGTGTGTACTCAATCTGTATTCAACAGCGTCCTTTATCGTAAAAGAATCTTGAAAACAATAACGATACGACTATTTGTTAATGTTTAGTCACCATCCATAATCAGCCTATAATGTTCCCACTGCTGGGGGCCTACTCCCTAAGCACGAAGCCCGTAGTTTCGGCCTTCGTTACGGGCGTTTCTTACTCCGTATCACCTACGGATGGATGATTGGTTCGGGGCCCGAACGAAGTATGAATGACAACATGCTTTGCCAGTTGTCCCTACTCCCGATGTGTTGTTGCCCGTTCGAAAAATTTAACTTTTACACTTGTTTTAATGGATCGTAATGTCAGACGGACGGATAAACGGACGGATGGAAAGACGGACGGACTTAGGGAGTAGGCCCCCTGGAACACAGGCCTACCCCTCGAGAAAGAGTGGTCTGTAATGTACCACAGGGGCCCAGTGCGGGTTTGGTATGACACATGTCTTCGAGAATGTTTGGTTCGACATAGTCGAGGTCATTACCTCTTGGCCACCACAGCTCTTCACCGTCCTGGTCGAGGTCTTATTGGACAAAAGGCTTTTACTTCTTGCATGTAGTTGGGGGGGCTCGTATAGGCTAGCAACGGTTTAGATCAATCAGACCAAAACCACATATTCATCGGCCATATTGTACTCCAAAGGCCTTATCCTCGTCAGTAAATGTAGGATCATAATCGATCAATAGTTTGCTGTATCAGTGCGCCATTTTCTGGACATATCATTTTATTTCCACAGGCTGATAAGTTGACAATCCTACTAATATTATAAATGTGAAAGTTTGTGAAGATGTTTGGATGTTTGTTACTCAATCACGCCAAAACGACTGAACGGATTGGTATGAAATTTGGCATACAGATAGTTTGTAACCTAGATTAACACATAGGATACTTTGATCCCGGTAGTAGGTTCCCGTGCGATAATATCTGTTAGAGTTTCTATATCAAAAGTCATTGAAGGTATGGAACCTCTATACATAAATGGAATTTAGTGACATTCTTAAAAAAAGAAAATGATGGTGTCACTTCTGATTTATAATTTTATTTTTCTGTTCTATTAATATATTATTAAATGTTATTATGATATTTATGCTTCTATTCAGTAAACTTTAATAGTTTCCGATATCCACGCGGGCGAAGCCGCGGGCAACGGCTAGTATGTTATAAATCGCACTGCCCTTCTATTACTTTGCCCACTATTGACTACCTATATTATTACATCACATAGTAGCGGGTTTTGTAGAGCAATCTTCCTTGTGTACGAAGTTACGAGATCACAAACTAGGGCATTAAATATCACTTCGATATAGGTATTGAAGTGAAGGCTATACAAGGTGAAATTTTAATCGTTTTAATCCTCTTAAGGGGTCATTGTACTCATCATTATGAACAACTTTTACTATGGGACCAAACCAGAAATCGCGAAAAAAAAATGAGCTGTTCAGTACATTTATCTACATCAAACTCGTCAAAATGTAGGGAGCAGCTGATTTTTTTTTCGCGATTTAGTTTTGGTCCCATATAAATTTTAATCGTTTTAATCCTCTTAAGGGGTCATTCCCCTTAAGAGGATCAAAACGATTAAAATTTCACCCTGTATACCCTGTACTAGTTAAAATTTAATAATGTTTGGGTTCTCTGGCTCTGAGTACAGAATAGACACAGTATCTTGGGGTCATTTCAATTAGATGTGCCCAAACACTTGACTTTTGCCAGGAGAACCTAGTTTTAACTACCTGTACAGTCAGCGTCACGATGACTGCACCTATCGAATCTCCCAACGATTTGCGTTAGTAAGGAAAAACAAGACAATACCTAACAACAAATTATCACTCTTATAAAGTTATAAATAAAGACCCCCTTAATTACCACACCAACGAGTGGCATAATCATCTACGCTGCTAATTAAACTTCTGTGGCATAGACATGATAAAACCATCCTTAACAAAGAGGCAGAAACGTTCATATTCGCGTGCCGTGAACCATACCAAAAAGAATATCTCAATAATTTTTAGGGTTCCGTACCAAAATGGTAAAAAGGTTATGGTGTGACTCAGTCTGTCTCTCTGTCACAGCTGGATATTTAAAGAACTGCTAATGCTATCAACTTGAAATTTGAAATAGTTTTATGTGACGTTTACCCAACTATTTTGAAAATAAGAAAGAAATAAAAACTATTTAAATATTTTTTTTTTGCAAAAGCAACTGAAAGAGGGTCTTAAAAATTCAAAGTGGGGCCACTAGAGCATGTGGAAATGTCATATTAACCCCTCAAGTGTCGAATGCACCCCATGTGTGCATAAGAAAAACACTTTTTTTGTTCGGTACATAAGCTTATATCACATATGTATAAATGTAAAAAAACATCATCCGATGGAAAACCAATCATATCATTAGTTGTGAACTTATGGAGTTCGCAGCTAACCTCCCCTCCTCCCCCGCGTGTCAAATGCACCCCAAGTGTGCAAAAGGACAAAACTTTACATAATAGGTATATAAGCTTAGATCACGTATATATAAACGTAAAAAAACATCATCCGATGGAAAACATATCATTATCAGTAGTTGTGAACCTATGGGGTTCGCAACTAACCCCCAACCCTCCCACTCGCTGGGGTTTTGTGTCTAAAATCAGCCAAACTCAGACACTTGAGGGGTTAAAGAAAGAGCGCTGTTTGCACATTCCCAAACATTTTTTTATTTTTTTTAGACCGCATAGTTTTCGACTTTAAATGAAAAATGTAAAAAAAATACCGTGCCCCCCACTTTCTCCGAAGTTTGCAAAGAGAAAAATCTAAAATTATTTTATGTGATAGAAGTTTAATAAAAAATAAAACGATGTCTCTAAATAGCACACTTTTCAGAAATCGGAATGTAACCCTCGGTGCGCGAGTGCAACTCGCTCTTGACCGGTTTTTTCAATTCTGCTGTAGGTGGGCGCAAGCCATCTACTATGATTACGACGTGCAGCATATTTATATTCTTATCCAAAGAGATTATTAGAATCGAATTTATAATTTTAACAGGGCACACTATCGACTTTATCCTTGAAACTTCGAAAATTTTGTCTGATCAATGATGGAATTTTCTGGTCAGAAAGAATTCAAATCATCATTCAATTCTATTTCAATTCAATTGTTATTGTATATTTCTTTCTTTCTTGTAAACATACTATATTTGTAGGTACAGTACGACACAACTTAGATGCCATCGGCAAAATTCGTAAAACCGATTACGATCCGAACTGAGTGCGCCTTCAACATCACCAATCTTTAATACTACTTTAGGCGAAAACGATCTTTACGCATACGCAATAACTTGTAAAGTTATATAACCAAATACATTCGTAAAATTGAAAAGAAAGAATGCAAATTTTCAAATCTATACTACATCTAAGTTGTGTCGTACTGTATACATAGGTATGCATGTAACGATTGCATCTCGTGTAACCTATAGCTTTACCTACCTTTACATAATATAGACAACCTTGCAGTGTCGTGAGTCTTGTCATTATAATGATTGTTATTGATGTACCTACTCATTTTAATTTATTGTAGCACAGTTTTTTTTCTATCGGCAAAAAATTAACCAGCTTCATCCAGCTCGTTTATGAAACGAGCTGGATGAAGCTGGTTAATTTGTTTCAGGTTTTACCAATCTCAAAATTCAAAGGCAGTTGCTTTGTTTTATTAATTTAAATTATATTCAGAAACTGTGATTGACCTCTTGTTTCCCAGGAGACGTCATTTGGCTCAAATTAATTCATACTTTATTTTCTACTACCTTTGTGTTAAATCTTGAATCTGAATTAATTTCCTCTCATACTAAAATCTAAAGACAAAATATGCATCAACGACGACATTATCGTGTTTGAACGGGCGTGACTCACAACTTTGTCAAACGTGCAAAAATGTCGCCTGTCTCCACAGCGGAGACATTGCATTGTCTGACTTCAACACAAAACGTCTTTAAAAACGATAAATTCTCAACTTGGCGCGTACGCTTTTGCAAAACGTTTGAATGAAACCAATCAGCACGGATGATTCCGTTTCGTAGACAATGTTCCGCATATTCGCCGCACTTAATCCGCGCAAAGGTTGGTGAAAATAAACATTTGTTCCAAAAGCCTGAATTCCACTTTCGAAATTGACAATAGATGTGAACTGTTCGTATTACAGTGCTGGTTGGGCCAGTATGAAAAAGAATTCGTGGTTTTAAATGATAACGGTATTCGCGTTGCTGAATTTTGGGCCAAAAATGTTTAAAAAAACTGCATAATTATAAATGTTTTTTTTTTTATTGAGTTTTTTTTGCCATCGACACGCTAAGAAGAGTGCTCACAAAATATTACGATTTCTTCGTAGTCAAAATTCCTGGAAGTAAGTACTAAAGAAATAGGTTTAACTACACTTAGTAGTACCTACCTACATTCTTTCATATAAACAATAACAATAACTATTCTTTGTAACAACATTTCTCCAAAGACATGACTACAATTTGAATATGTACTACAATTTGTGTATGTGATACGAGGAACCATTATAATGACGTCATCCTTAAACTTGCGACCCCAACGGCTTAATACGGTCCGGGAGTTTAACATCAAGTTGATACAACCGGTCCCGGCATCAACGCTCTCCAAAAACATGCTAAATTACGTCATCGCTAAAGAGCAACACTTGAACAGGAATGCGCATATTGCCACACCTGTTATCATATTTTAGTTCATGATTCTTTTTAGACTAAAAACGGTCCACGTTTAAATGGCCTGAAGTGAATTTCTTCGGAAACTATTTGTGGCCAACAGCCGCTCGGGTCGATCCATCAGGTTAAACTACGCTTGCCGTTGTTGGTCCGTGGATGGGTGACCATTTTTACATACCAAGACAATCTGTGCCTCGAAAAGCAAGTGAAACCGTCAGTCCCGCTCCCGGCTGTCATTCGTGGATCTTTGACAGTCGTTACAGATCGTCAGAAGCCTGAAAGTCTGACAAACAGTCTTAACAAGGGGTAGCATATAACCCAATAACTGGGTTGTGGAGGTCAGATAGGCAGTAGCTCCATGTAAAATACTGGTATTCAGCTGCATCCGGTTAGACTGGAAGCCGACCCCGACCCGGCCGGGAAAAGCCTAGGATTTATGATGACTATTCAATAGCTGTACTTACCATCACTGAGTTAGTGGAAAAACGTT
Organism: Cosmia trapezina; assembly: GCA_905163495.3. Taxonomy (NCBI): domain Eukaryota; kingdom Metazoa; phylum Arthropoda; class Insecta; order Lepidoptera; family Noctuidae; genus Cosmia; species Cosmia trapezina. The sequence continues at coordinate 6,299,574 of LR991027.1, read as the reverse complement.
CCTAAACCCTTATAGGCTGTATGACTCTATCGGTAATACAGCACCTTAGAATGAGATCAAAGTTTAGTGCAGTAGAGTTTATTGCAGTTTTCTTTTACATCTTTCTGTTTTATGATTGTTTACGGTCTTAATTATGTTTTGGGTTTGCCCAAAGTGCCGACTACTTTCAGACCTAGTCCTTTAGCTTTTTCGCATACAATGCCACCATGAGAATTCCATGTTATACTGTACGTTTTACTGTAGATTACTAGATAAGCATCCTTATCTAGTAATAATCTACAGTAAAACGATGTCCCCAATGACATTGTTGACATCATTTTCCGTCATTGCATCTTGCAGTTTCTAGAAGACAATCATTCACGACCGGTTGCATTTTCAATGTCACGCCATTGTCTCGTGGATGATAACTGCTTTTTATGTAACCATAGTTACATAACTGCGTACTTACCTGATATTACTAGCCATGAGCCCATGACTCAAATGTTGTGTTGATACAGGACTAAAGCCATTATTTAAAATTCGTTCACGTAGCTTCGTTAGCTACAAAAGAGAGAGAGAGTACCTATACACTCTTGTTAGAGTTAAGTACCAAAATGGTAAAAAAGGAACCCTTATGGTGTTACTCAGTCTGTCTGTCTGTCTGTCTGTCACAGCTGGATATCTCAAAAACTACTAACGCTATCAACTTGAAATTTGGAACAGTTTCAGATGACGTTTACCCAACTATTTTGCAAATAAGAAATAAATAGCTGTGTAAACGTGATCTAAAACTGTTCAGGGACACAGGGACTGAAAGGGGGTCTTAAAAATTTAAAGTGGGGCTACTATGGCATGTGGGGTATCATATGAAAGAAAGAGCGCTGTTTGCACATTTTCAAACTATTTTTTATTTTTTTTAGACCGCACAGTTTTCGACTTTTGATGAAAAATGTAAAAAAAAATACCGTCCCCCCCCCTTATCTCCGATGTTTGCAAAGAGAAAAATCTGAAATTATTCTATGTGATAGAAGTTTATGTAAAGATTACAGGAAAAATAAAACGATGTCTCTAAATAGCACACTTTTTCAGAAATCGGAACGGAACCCTCGGTGCGCGAGTCCGACTCGCTCTTGACCGGTTTTTTTGAACATCTTTTGATTAAGGCCAATGAGAGTGTTACTAACTCAGAAACTAGATACCGTCTCAACCTCTCAACTAAATACTGGATAAAAATCTTTTTGCTCCTAGCTACCAGCAAAGTTCATGCATATTTCACAAGCTATAGAATGTTGACTGCAATCTATCTATAAGGAAATTCCATATATTACGTCATCATCAATAGCGATTGGCCTATCGAGATAGCTGGCGCCCATCATAATAAGCTCATCTCATTATACGAATTATAGGTACTGCTCATTTAAACTCGTATTTGCAGTACGTGTACGCACATTGACGTTTTCTATACGAAATGTTTATACTGAGCCTTTTTGAATCAATTGCATTTGCAATTTAAGTTGTGATCGGAGCCCTGTGTCAAAAGTTTCTGATCTTTATGATAAATTGAGTTTCCTATCTAATATAGCGTTTATATTGTACCGTGTGAGTGACGCGCGATGCACAGGATAGGACATTATATCTAGCAGTGGAGGCCTTTAGAGTCTAAATGCTGCTGACGATGACTTACGTGTTTTTCACTAAGGCCTAAGGCATTATGTCACGAGGATAGACAGTGTTGTCTAACCAGCTAGTAACACTGTAGGCACTGATGCTGTCATTACTAATCCGTTTGTTAAGGGTAAACACTGAAAATTACACGCATTGGGCGCTTTTCCACTGGCCGGGACGTCGCGGCGGGGAAGCAAAATGTATGAAATTATATGTCACGTTTTTCCACTTGCCGGCGGTGCCGGCATCGGCACGGCGACGACTCCCAGCGATGCCGGCGCCAATATCGGTGCCGGCATGGCGGCGACGTCCCGACCAGTGGAATAATGCCCATATTTACAGTGGGCTTTGATGACGAAGCAAAAGTTGACAGACTCTTTGTCTTCTTTTGCTTCTAGGACCCAACCACTTTTCTATTGTGTACCACTGTGCTGTTCATAAATTACACAGGTCGCTCGCTGCTTAGGTGACCGTTAAATAGTTATTTAATACAATGTCAGGAACAAACGATGTGGAACGAATTGTTTTGGATACACTGCGGTTCGATTGCATTTGTTGATACTAACTTGGACGTCCGGATGTCGGCCGTTGTTTGCGATTCATTTAGTGTTTCCTTTGAGTTCTGTTTTCAACTCGTGTTGTATCCGGAAAATGTTGATGCTATAACTTCAACAAAGACTGCACTTGTGACAAATCAGCCTTATATTGGGTCGTGATTATTGTTATTTTAAATGACATTAATTTTCTCCAGAGCTACTTTATATGCACTATAGGACGTAGGTCTTCAAATGGACTGCTGTAATTAATAACGTGTATCTTGAGTTATCTGTAGGGGTCATTAATTGATATGAGAGCAGATTTTGCGAATTCAACATTTTGCAAATTCAAAATTGTAGTCCAGAAGGGTAGGTTCGAATTCGAACCCAAATAATCGCTTTACTTTGTGCAAATTATTTCATCACCACTGCTCTCAAAACGGTGAAGGAAAACATCGTGAGGAAACCGGCATGTCCTAGAACCAAAAAATCGAAGGCATGTGACATCTACCAACCGCACTGGGCGGGCGTGGTGGACTTTACGACCCGTGGGTCGTAAAGTCACATGCCTCCTCTCCGTGAGAGTGAGTGGACTCACTGTCACGGAGTGGAGGCATGTGTCCTAGCAGTGGGAACAAAAAGGGTGGGAAGTGGCTGATTATTCTGAATTCATATGATGCATGGTCAGTACCATATTCATTGGCAGGCAGTTCTGCACGTGCAGGGCTGATCAAGGTGTCAGTCTGTTAATAGTTGCACCTACTGTTGCACCACACATGGTAAGTACAAAATCGCTTGACAGTTTTGTTAATAGTTGCTTGTTTGGTAACCCCTCCATTTCTATAAAATTTTCTCGGGCTATGTTCAATATATTTAAAAGAAAAATAGTTTTAGGGCTTGTTTCACCACCTACTATTAAGTTTCTATAACTTACTTTGCACATCATTTCATTCAAATTCTGTTCCATTTTTGAATTTATTCGGTGAGTACTCGTAGTGGCTATTCGGACATCGTGAAATAGGCCCATAGAACAATATTAAGGTGAAAGCGCCAGGGTAGCCCGCGAAATTCAAAATTTCTTACGTTTTTGGGCAATTTGTAAGTCAGTGTGAGCTTGTATGTTGATTAAAATATGATTCGCGGCCGTAGCTAATATGGCTTTACAGAATTATAATCATTGGAATCAGCAATACAACTCCGTAAGTTAGCATTTACCTCAAATGTAGCGATTTCATGAAATCATGAGGTTTGAGGTAAATGCTAACTTATGGAGTTGTATTGCTGATTCTAATGATTATAATTCTGTAAAGCCATATTAGCTACGGCCGCAAATCATATTTTAATCAACATACAAGCTCACACTGACCTACAAATTGCCAAAAACGTAAGAAATTTTGAATTTCGAGGGCTACCCTGGACCATCAACCTTAAGGACCAATTTCACGATGTCCGAATAGCCACTCACACCACGAATAAAGTCAAAAATGGAACAGAATTTGTATGAAATTATCTGCCAAGTAATTTAATAGGAACTTAATCGTAGGTGGTGAAACAGGCCCTGAGACACTCCTGGAGACACGTCACAATAAGTAAGTACATTATTTATTCAACAAAACACGAAATGAAACAAAATAAAGCGTATTACATAACAAACACACTAATTTGCGAATTACAAAACATGGTTAAAGAGGAGCCCATTAGCTTTGAAAACTGACCTGAAACATGTCACTGTGGTCAGCCTTGAAGCTCGACCCAAATATTATGCAAAACACATAGGCAACACATTATCGTACTAATTACATGAACACCTGAACTGTGGACTCCGGACAATATTTGACAAGTTCACCTGGCTTTATTTTAATTTTAAAATGTCTGTGACATATCCCGGGACCCAGTGGTCCCGGGTCTTTGGAAGGCGTACGAGGGGCCGAAGTCAACTCGCAGAGGCCCCTTAGACAATTTAAAATTATGAGGAGGCACCATCCGACGATTATCCCTATATGAACTATGTGTTATTCCTTTATTTCAGGCGGTTGTGGCATAATACAAAATACAATACACTAATACAAAAAATTACAACATAAAAAAAAATATTGCTTGAATGTGCTGAAAGTTTCAGATACCTACAAATATTTACTAGGCTACAAAACTATAGGCAAAGTTGCATTTTATCGAAATGAATGATCCGATTTTAATGAAACTTCATACGCATAAGCAGGATACATAGGTCTAAAAAGTTAGTTAAGAACATCACCAACAACCACAGTACACCATAAATCCGTTGAAATTCAGCTGAAATCGAGACCCGACGTTCAAAGTTTAAGGTGTCATAATTTTTGTGAAATATAATGAGTAAGAGGAAAGTAGTGGTTGCGTGAGTCAGGTCTGGCCTTTATGTCAGTCACTTGTCTAGTTTGGACCCGTCCCTTAGTGTTAACGTGTGTAAAAACTTTTATTTGCAATGTGATAATTGGTTGGTCTCATTAATTAGTTCAACGGAGTTGGTGTTCCCTTGTGCCAGCCTTTTTCGTGCGCATGTTTTTTTTTTAGTTTAAAGGTAGTAGTAGTTACCGTCTAAACTTATTATAAAATTAAGTAAACTACGGTGCGATATCACACTAATATTATAAAGGCGAAAGTTTGTGAGTGTGTGTGTTTGTTACTTCTTCAGCCTGGGCTAAACCGATTTGAATGAAATTTGGTGTGTAGATAGCTTATGCCCTGGATTAACACATAGGCTACTTTTTATCCCGGTCTACGCGGGTGAAACCGCGGGGCGCAGCTAGTAAAATATATTATGAACAGTGCGATAACTCCATAGTGCATAGGGATGATAAAGTAGTGGGAAAGATACTGCTTTAAATATAGCTTTTAGTAAAGGTACGTTCAAAATCCTTAGGAAGGTTCGAAACCTCAGAATTGGTTAAACTAATATAGACAAAACCAAGTTGGCCAGGTACGGGTTACAAATAAAAATATACGTGCGGTTTTTCCTGCTACTTAGAAATTATAATGAAAGTTATTGACTTAGAACAGTGTTTTTTCCTTACTTGTCTTATTGGTGAATAAATACTGTACGAGAATCTCTGGTTTTAGGGTTCCGTACCAAAATGGTAAAAAGGAACCCTTATGGTGTGACTCAGTCTGTCTGTCTGTCTGTCACAGCTGGATATCCCAAGAACTACTAATGCTATCAACTTGAAATTGGAACAATTTTAGATAACGTTGCCCAACTAATTTGCAAATTAGAAAGAAATAAAAATGTTTTTTTTTTGCAATAGGGACTGAAAGGGAAGAGCGCTGTTTGCACATTCTCAAACATTTTATTTTTATTTTTTTTAGGCCGCATAGATTTCGACTTTTGATGAAAAATGTAAAAAAAATACCGTTCCCCGCCCCCTTATCTCCGAAGTTTACATAGAGAAAAATCTGAAATTATGTGATAGAAGTTTATTAAGATTACAGGAAAAATAAAACGATGTCTCTAAATTGCACACTTTTCAGAAATCGGAACGGAACCCTCGTTGCGCGAGTCCGACTCGCTCTTGACCGGTTTTTTTTCGATCGTCGTTACTAATGAACTTATCATTTTCCAGCGGCGGTGTACATAGCGGGCGTGGTTGCGTCCGTCGGCGTCTCCGTTCTTGGCGTGTTCTGCGTGCTGTCAGTGCTGCAGCTGGCCATGATATCGTCCAAGGAGCGCGTCGCCTTCAAGTACACACACCTCGTCATGATAAAGTTGGCGCTGGCGCTTCTAGCCAGTAAGCACCAGTTTGCATATTTAAAAAAAATATAATTTAGATGCCTACATGCGCACCTAGAAGATCATCTTTCAAAATTTGTCAAAGAGTCGGGCCCTGGTGCCGAAATGTGGTCTAAACCCAAATCCATGAAAATGAAAACTGCTACTATGAAAATTAACTATAGGCCAACCGTTTAACTCGCGTATCGCCTGCGCGGTAAGAACGAACGAGGGGGGGGGGGGTTAGCGGTTGGGTGAAAGGGGTGCGCGGAGCAGCTCAAAACATAAGAAATGACACCTATAGCGATTATATTTCCCTATATCAAACGCGTTGATTAAATGTATGGTTCTCTAGACTGCAACTGTGCTTGAGGCAAGCGTGACAAATCATTCGCGTATGCTTCGTAATGTCTAGTCTGTATCTTGTCCTATATACCTTAACACATATAAATATACTAGCTTCTGCCCGCGACTTCGTCCGCGTGAAATTTATTTTTTGCTCGACCCACCCCGTCGCATCGCATTGCCTACCCGCGCTATTACTTCGTTTTCACTTAGCGTTCTTTCAGATTTTATTCTTTTTGCTCGACACCTAAGGGTCCTAGAGTGATGTTATATACACCTTCTATAAGATTTGGGCTATCATTAATGCAAAAAGATTTTTTAAAGTCCGACTGGTAGGGTAGTTCCAGAGTTTAGCTCGTTCCTTCACCACATACCCTTCCACTACCTCTCCCTCCCCCTCTCACTCACTCTCACACCACCTTCACCACTTCCCCTTCGCTCTCTCTCTCTCACCACACCGTCCCCTCCGTCTCACCCTCTCCTCCACCTCCGGCTCACCAACCCCTCCCCACCCCCTCAGCCTTCACCATGTCTTCTTCCTCTCCTCACCAATTCCTGCCCTTTCTCCCTGCGTCCATCATCCTCCCCCTCACACTCCTCACCACCCCTCCCCCTCTAACCCTCCCTCCGGGGTAGTTTTGAAAAACGAATAATGACAAACTTAGGCAAATATTTGTGCCAAGTTTACTTAGGCAAATATTTCTCATGTAAGTGAAATTTCTTATGGGAAATAATAAAGACATCTCTAACCCGAAGCACAGAATAAATAATAGTACTAACGTACAGAAGTTGCACTCCTTTGATCTTGAAGAAAGCCGCTTTTATAATAGCCTACAAAATCTTTTCCCCCCATGCGCAAGCTAAATTGCTCTTAATCGCCGCGCTTGAGAGTTGTTATTACTTTGTGTCGTTACTCGTCCGTAACATACCTACGCCGCTTAGCCGAGTACTAGGGCTGTCCGCAAAGAAAAATAAAATATGGTACCATACCACCACATACCATACCACACATACCACATGGTATGGTGGTGGTGGTGGTGGGGTATATGGTTAAATATGGTACCTTTTTATACTTTTATTGTATTTATGAGTAGTCTATCTAGAGTTGTTTCACTTTAATGTAATGTCTTATAATTTTCAAACGTTATTTTTTATTAATCAATAAAACAATCATCAATTATTTTTAATACACCATCATCTCGTACAAAATTTAGAAGTGTTCTAAAGTAAACAAGGTACAAACACGTCTTAAAATTGAAAGTGACATTTGGGCCACTTTAGTCGCCTGAACATGGTCATAAAACAACTAAAGATGTCTCAACGCACCAGTGGCTAAGTTTGTGCGATCGTACGATCGCGGGTAGGTACAATTGCTTGTTAATCCTAAGTTAATCCTTAATTACTTTAAACGATTTTGGACCTTACTCCTGAAACAATACGACGCGCATACAAACCCCCACCACTCCGCCGAGAGCTCAACTTAAATGTCGGCAACTATAGTAAGTAGGTAGATAGGTAAAAAAAAGGTAGCAACAAGACTCGACATTTAGTAATGGATTTTCATCATTAAAAAGTAACTATATCACTAATTTATATATAGTATAGTGATAATATGAATAGTATAGTTAAATTTAAAATCTAAGATTTAATTTTTTCATGGGCGGCCGTACGTGTCTCGCTTGCTGAGCGCGTAATACGCCCTGACTGACTTGAAACCCAGAGTTGCCGCGAGCTGTAGGTACTTATCTCGAGCGGAATGTACCAGTGCAAGAGGCCTGCCCGAAGTTTCAAGTCAATTAAAACCAAATGAATAACATTTTTCATGTAAATTGTATTCCCTGTTTTCACCCCCACAGGGGTGGAATTAAAAAAGATGGTTTGAGATATTTCCATAGCTTGACTCAAAGATTATTTACACCAATTTTTGAGTTAATCAAGCCACGCAGTAAAATCCTCCCCTGTGAAATTGACTACCCCTTTTCACCCCGTTAGAGGTAGATTTTCAAAAAACCCTGATACACATTATTCTTTATTTTTGGTTTTAATTTTTGCGCGTTAAAATTTTTTCATACAAACTTTGTGACCCCCCCATTCCCCTTTAGGGGGTAGTTTGGAAGAACAAAAAATTACAAAAATCATAATTTACTTAGATAAATATTCGTGCCAAGTTTCAAGTTTATTAACTCAAGGAATAAGAGTTATCATACAAACAATATCCCCCCTTTTTACCCCCTTAAAGATCGAATTTCCAAAAACCCTTTCTTAGCGGATGCCTAGGTCATAATGGCTACCTATGTTCCAAATTTCAGCCCAATCCGTACAGTGGTTTCAGCTGTGTGTTGATAGATCAGTCAGTCAGTAACGCTTTCCTTTTATAGATATAGATGAGGGAATACGGGGTGTATTCATTTTATCCATTGATGTATCCAACACTGGCACTGGCTGGCTGGAGGGTGTAAGTGTAAACAGTGGCAATATTTTAAGGGGTCACTGTACTCATCATTATGAACAACTTTTGCTATGGGATCAAACCCGAAATCGCGAAAAAAAATCAACTGTTCAGTACATTTATGTTCGCAAAATTCGTCAAAATGTAGGAAACCGCTGATTTTTGTTTCGCGATTTCAGGGGGGCTAAAATGGCCACTTTGGCAGAATCATAATAGGATAATATTATGAATAATATTTGAAATCGTAAAACGGTCACAAACTGACAATTCATAATATATTGTCAGTTTGTGACCGTTTTACGATTTCAAATATTATTCATAATATTATCCTATTATGATTCTGCCAAAGTGGCCGTTTTAGCCCCCGGTCCCATAGTAAAAGTTTTCCATAATGATGAGTACAATGACCCCTTAAAATATTGCCACTATATATCTTAGGTATGTATGGTCGGATATAACGAACTGTGGGTCAGGATCAAGAGGCAACTCAACTCACACTTGTTACTTATATCTTTAAGATAATTAGAGGGAAGATATACAATGCGGATATATTGCGAAGGGTGGAACTAGTCGTGCCAGACGGAAATGTTCGTCGTCGTTGTCAGCCGCGGTTGCTGGCGGTACCGCGAGCGCGAACTAACTTGCTGCGTGAGGCGCCGCTGACGAGCGCGCTCCGCACTCTCAATGACGTCGACATATTCTGTTGCGCTTTGGTTGAATTGAAAGAATACAATAATTGAAGCTACCCATAGAATTTGTTAGGGTACAAGAAGTGGAACTATTTAATTTTTAAGTATGCTACAATATCGCATTGGGTCTAGCCCGTAAGGATATTTTTATTTTTGGACATAGATTAATACAGATGGGACACTCCGTAAAATCATTTAGATAAAAAGCGACACAATGAAGTGCAATTCTGGTCGCACAACGCTTATTACCTACAGTTATATTCAACTACAAGTTGCCCCGCGGACGAGGCCCGCCGCGTACTTGTAGCTTCATACCTAAACTGCGGAGTGTCCCATCTGTATTAATCTGTGGTTTGGAGTGAATAAATAAACACCTGCACCAAGGAGGAGTTGATGAATGTATTACATGTTTATTTCCAGCATTGCTGTCCATAGTGGCAGCAAGTTTGTTCGCCGTACAAGGCGATGACAGGGGTTTCTTCGTGACGAGGGGAGAAGCATTCTATGTTCAGGTATAATACAACTTATTTGTAACATATTACCGATGCACTATTGCGAAAAAATACTGTAATTTATTTTGTTCAGACTATTACGGACATTTTATATTCTGAACATTTTTGTTTTAAAAATAGCCTGTTCAGCCGTTCTCAAGTGATGCGCTTACCAGCGAATACTTTTAATTTAATTATTATTTATAACTAGCTGACACGACAGACGTTGTCTGTCCAAATTTCAATAATTCATACTAAATTCCAATAGAAAATACACTTTCAGTTTTCCCGAATTTTCCAATTTCTCTCTACATAAGAACCTCCCCGGACTGCAACGAATATTTGAAGAACAAAAAAAAAATGGCGAATTCGTCCAGCCGTTCTCGAGTTCTGCACTTGGCAACACATTTATCCATTCATTTTTATTTGTATAGATAAAATAAAAGACAAAACTTTTCGTTTACAGATAGTGAGTATAGTAATAAACTCGATCCTGTTTATAATGTCACTGTATGACGCGCTCTTCTCGCGACGAGAGGGCGGCGACCCGACCAACCCGCTGGAACCTGACGGTACCACCATCAACAACCCTGGCTTCAAAGAAGGAAGAGGTAAATAAGAATTTATTTATTTCTCAGTGGCCAGTAGTAACGGCCGCGACTTACGATTTATCGGTCATAACCCTGATAGGCGCTTTACGTGTAAATTATTTCATCGCCACTGCTCTCAAACAGTGAAGGAAAACATCGTGAGGAAACCGGTATGTCCTAGAACCAAAAATTCGAAGACATGTGACTGGCCACTGACACTGGGCACGCGAGGTGGATTACGGCCCACTCCCTGTCACCGAGAGGAGGCCTTTGTCCCACATTACAGGCGACGGCTCCGTTGAGGGAAAGCCTTTAGGAGAAAGCTAAAAACCGTCATAATAAATCAAATCATAAAAATAAAAAATCAAATTTTGTATTCAGGAATACACCCTATAAAATTTAAAGACTACAAAATTACAAATTATAGATTACAAAGTAAATATGTTTATGGTTTGGTTATACATACATAATAAAGAGTGAATTATGTTTTCAGGGATCTCAATGACGGACGCGTCAGGCAAGCCGTATAGCACAAATGGTCACGGAAGCGTGGCTTCGATGAACACAACGGCAACCACGCTGACTGGCTTATCGGATGCCAGTACCATCACCCGATCACCCCTGAGGTCTTCGCTCAAGAAGCCCCGGCCCAGGGAAGGGGAGCCCGGTGGCTTAGGCATACAGAACCCAGGATATTCCGGCCATTCGCCCCCACTAAACAGGAATGGAAGCCAGAAGAAAGTGCGCATCCAAACACACAGTACTGAGGTGTGAATGTGTCCATATGTTAGTTAAACTCTAGGTTATGCTGCAATGCATATTCACAGAATTTTTGAGCCATTTTTGGTAAGCAAGTAAGATGCAAGTTACACGTACAGTCAAAGGCAAAACTATGTATGCACTTAGCAAAATGCAAGTTTCCAGAAGAGTTATCATCATCTGTCTAGCCTTTTCCCAACTATGTTGGGGTCGGCTTTCAGTCTAACCGGATGCAGCTGAATACTAGTATTTTACATGGAGCGACTGTCTATCTGACCTCCACAAGTTCCACAACCCAGTTACTGGGTAATACGATACCTCTTGGTAAGACTGGTTATCAGATTTTCGGGCTTCCGACGACCCGTAATGACTGTCAAAGATCCACGAATGATAGTCGCGACTAACGGCTTAACGTGCTTTCTGAGGCACGGAGTGGTCTTGGTATGTAAAGATGGTCACCCATTCACGGACCAACCGCGGCAAGCGTAGCTTAACCAGATCGATCGACCCGTGTGACTGTTATTAGTAAGCCAAAAGAATCATCTCATGATATGAATCAATACTTGAGGAGAGAATCGTTTTTCACTCAGTGTGTACATATTTTTGCCCTCGTCTGAACATAATTGAAGGATTATCTTGCATGCAAGTTGCTACCACATAAATAACAGCCTATTCGCAGGTGTGTTGTCGTACCTACTTGCATATCAGAATGGTTTAGAGAAAAATTGCAGTTTGCAAAAACTTGCCCCTTCTGTCAAAATTGTAATAATTTAGTAACATTTTATGCAATTCAATTACAATTTGGTAACGTATTGTAATATATTAAAATTATTTTTTGTATAGAACTTCAAGTAATAACGATTGCAACAGGTTTTATTTAAAAAGTCGACTGAAGAAAAATATAAAAGTGCACTTACCATCTAAATACAACAGCTGATTATTTTTTCTTTGGGAAGATATGATTTTGAGGTCCACTGTCAACTGCACATCAATGATAACTATAGATCGGATATTCGGATGCACATTTACTTAAAGTTGAGGTGTTGGCTATTATAGAAGGCACTTTGTATCGAAAAAGTCCCGGGATTCCGGGATCGACAAACTTGGAGTCCTAATTATAGAACCTTATGTTCGGGTGTTGCCCAATATGAAATGCATTTTTGTATCGATGGTAAAAATATTATATTCCGGAATTAATAAATTTTGTACTTTTTGACTGTAGAATCGAATGCTAGCTAATGTTATAAAGTAGGTTGCCAAACTGGCATAGCAAACGTCAGGATAAGTAATATTAAAAATGAATTTCAAGTAAACAAGCATACACATAGTCATGTGATCCTGGTGTCCCAGTATTTTTAAAATAAATAATACCACATTACATATTTAAGAAGTTGTTTTCATACCATGTATCCAATTAGTTGTGCATTCCTGGATTTTCTGGAATTCCGGGATATATATTAAGAAAAAAAAATTAAGAAGCCGCTTCCATAGTTTCTTAGCAAAAATTAATTTAAGGTAATGCATCCGATTATCCAATCTTTAATTGATAACAGTGTGACAGAACGTCTTTTTTGCATACGCAGAAGTGCGGTTTTTGCAATTCAAACATGGATGACTGTACACATGGCTACACATCAAGCTATAGGTACACTTCCAGTTTACACTGACCTCTCATTGTAAGGAAATCCTATACAATGCGAGATCAGCTTATACTGGATAGCTTGATCTGTAGCCGTGCGTACCAACAATTTTGGCCAAAGGTGCAAGTGGTTTATTTATTTAAGCGGAATTAGTAGATGGGTGTATGACTTTTTAATATTAACAAGACACTGATAGATTTTAACACTATAGTGTTAACATAAGTAGGACTTTTATATTTAATAAATGGTATTGTATGTGAAATCAAAATTGAGGTACCTTTTTACTGTTTTATAATAGAATGTACGTTTCTACAAAATGTGCATACAAAAATACTACTTAATTTACTAAGTTAATCTTCAATTCAGAATCTTAGATCTAGCTTTGGAACAGCAATCCAGCCAAAATAATTGCTAAAGGACCTTTTTATTACAAATGTCACTTAAATATTTGTTTACATTACGATTATTTGCGATAAAGTTGATATTTGAGTAAATGACTATGAATGTAAATTGTCTACCAATTCGCACTGGGCCCGCGTGGTGGATTACAGCCCACACCCTCTCACCAAGAGGAGGCCTGCGCCCCAGCAGTGGGAACATGGCATGGAGGCTGATTACCTATGCAATGCTTAGGCTTATCTAAGATTCTGAATTTAAGTCTAGAATAGAAGTCGATGCACTGTCGCAAATTGAATTCACATATCACAAGCTGATATACCTACGTATTTTGTTTTATATTATAAGTATATTTTTATTATTTACAATTTATAAGACATTGCAATCATCTGTATATTTCGTTTGAACAAAGTTCTTAATTGAATATTTTATTGTGTATAAAGTGCATATGTGTACATAAATCAGCACAAAGTGTTGTAAATTAAGAAACTTTTTGAATTTGTTATATTATACATCTTTGTTGTATAATGGCATGCAATGTTAATATGTTAACATTTATATTTTAGACTTAAATTCCGATTTATTTATAAGATTTAAGTTAATTGTAGGTAAGTGTAAATATACATACAAACCCACCAGCCTTTTTGCGAATCATCACATTTGACAGCCTATTGATTTGTCTTCTATGAACTGCTTTGTATAAAATTCGATCATGAGAATCGTGCCTTACCTTTAGAATCCAGTCGTGCCTTAAGTCCTAAACGCCATTACCGACTCAGAGATATTACCTACAATGCGATTCAACTAAGAATAGGAACGTCAATGACCTCTAACTGTCAACTGAAACTAGAAATCTAAGGCTTGCAAAGTTTTGTAGTGTTATCCTTATCCATTTTAGTTCTGTTTTTGGAATTTGTTTTTGTTAAAATATGTCATTGACATTGCAAATGTGTAAACAAGGTGCTGTTTTGCTAAATCTCCACAATATGGCGCAAGCTCATTCCTATTCTTAGTTGAAACGCATTGTATTGAAATTTATGTACCTATTAATTAGGATCCTAAATTTAGTTGCACTAAATTTAGGATCCTAAATTTGAAAACTTATTTATATTTTGCTCATAACTTAATTATCTGTCCAGATTTTTCATCTGTATGGATTTCATAGAGTATTATTTTTACTACCGTCCAAATTCTGGTCTTAACTTTAGTTTCGACGTAAATGCTTAAAAATGTATTACATAACTTTCAAGTAGATCTATGCAAAGAGGATAAAATCAACTTTATTATTGTTACTTTTGTATTGTTGAGGTAAATGTAATTTTATCTGTATTCTGCACGCGTAGGGACAGTCGTTATACTTCTGTGTAGGTAGTTAATTTAATTACTGTAATTTTCCTAAATTAATATTAGCACTTCAAAGCTAAAATAAATACATATATTTATATTTTTCTTTTTTTACAGATTTTTGCTTTATACTTTTAATTATACGGTATTATACAATTCCGTCCAAAATATCCCATTATGTTAATGATCTGATATTTAGTTAATATTCTTTAGTAATATTTTGCTGAATAAAAAAAGCAATTGTTTTACAACCAGATTTGATTGTTTTATTATATAGACAGACCTATTGAAAGCAGAAAAGTGACTCTAAAAAGCTACTCATATGTGTTCGACGATTGGAGGTATACCTAAATTAGAATGATTGCCGAGGGTTTTACAAACACTTCGAAAGCGTAGAGCGTTTTCTAGCTAACAACTATGGTTAATATGAATAACTCATTTAGTTCCCACGAAAAGCGGAGCAAAAAAATTTATTTTTAGACACAGTAACCCGCATGTGGAGGTAAGGCTTGTTAGTGCCTGGCGGTGCCCGATCCCAGACACAAGAACACTCGCGCGACTATGATCCCCTCTAGTCTCTAGCCATGCAGGTGTCGACACGGATACCGGGATACCTTAACTTGGGTGTGCGTTGTTCGCACCACACTGGAAAAACAAAACGAGGCGAAACAACATAATAGTAGATTATTAACCAAGGGGATAAAGCAGTGTCTTCTGTCGCGGGTGACGATTTAAATCGCGAGCGTAACGAAGGACTCGAGGTTTACTCCCGAGCGTAGCGAGGGTGTTAAAAACTTAAATCACGAGCGAAGCGAGGGATTTAAGACGAGTCCTGAGTGTAGCGAGGGATTTAAGTTCACCCAAGACTAAGGTCCGTATTACAGAAGGAAACTCAAGCACTGATCTTTGTTTAAATCTACTTACAACCAATGAAATGGCTTAAATCTAGTTGTAAGTAATGCTTGAGTATTGAGTGACGTTCTGTAATACGGACCTAAGACAGCTTTATCACCGAGGAAAATACTCTACTTTTCGTACCATTTGCGAAAAAATTAACACAATAATAATATGAGATAAGCATTTATTAAAAATAATGACAATTAAAAGTAAAAGTTAACATTCGAAACATTGGTCCAATTATTGATAGAGAGAGTTACATTTTTGTTTGGTACATTTATTGTTGACGAGTTGATTTGAGTATTTTAGAACATTAGCATAATTATAAAAATAAATTAAAATAAACTTGACGTTTATGTATTTGAAGAAAACAAAAACGCGGCAAATTCCTATACTAATATTTTTTTGTCGGAAAAGCAAAGGCATCAAGCTCATACGGCCTCGTCGGTTTTCGTAATTTTATATAATCATAATTGTATAAATGCGTATTCCTTTTTCAAAAAGATTTTTAATGCTTTATATACAAACTCAATGGTGTAAACACAGATGTAGTTCAGTATAAATTTCGGTAAGTATTCCAAATTTAAATCACATTCTCCCCCTAGAGGATTCATTCATCCTCTAGGGGGAGAATGTGATTTAAGTACAATTTTCTTTCCCTGTTGTTAACAGATTAAAAATGACTATTTTTATGTTCATGTTCGCTTTTTAGGGCATAGAATGTCACTTTTTTGAGCAAGTGGTACGAAAAAGTAGTATGTAACGACCGTAGCAGGTGGCGTACTGTAGTTTCTGCCTACCCCGCGGTAAGAAGGCGTGAGTTTACGTATGTATGTATGTCTATCGCGGACATTTGCGGTGAACTACTTTGACCCATATAGGTAACAATAGTAAGGTCGAAAAGTGGTTCTCCGCAAATGTCCGCGATGGTAACATACATCCAAGGTTAGATGAGCCTATACTTAGTTATACATGTACGGCCACAGATCTTTAGAGCTATACATTTCCAGTTTATGCTGATCTGGCATTTTACAGTATTTCAGTAGAGGTCAACTTAGTCGGCGTTTCCACGAGCGTAATAAAATCGCGGCGGGATTTTATCGCGCACTGGACTTTCAACTCTCGTTGTTGAGCCGAGCGTTGAGAATCCAACCTAACAAAAACAGAGTGCATCCCAGCGCGACGAAAAACACACTGTTGGATTTTCAACTCCCGGCGCTAAGCTGAGAGTTGAAAATCCAGTGCGCGATAAAATCCCGCCGCGATTTTATTACGCTCGTGGGAACGCCGACTTATACAGGAAATGTATAAAGCTTGGAAAGAAGTTGGCAACACTGGCCGGGCCCCGACGCCCGACACAGCACGGATCACCAATTTACCCAATTTAGGTACCACTCCTGTGAACAGCTCCTGTCAGTCAGTGACTCTGTCTCTTCGTATCCCTAAAGGGCGTCACACACGATGAAGATATTATAATATTTTATGACACACTGTACGCTCGGCTACAGATCAAACTATACATATCCAGTATAAGCTGATCTCGCATTGTATAGGATTTCCTTAGAGTGAGAGGTCAGTGTAAACTGGATATTATAGCTTGATGCGTAGCACACGGCTACACAAACTGTTCATACAAACTGTACAGTGTACAGTTTGTATGAACTATCACAAACGGCTAAGATACTTACTATATATTTTCATATTACACTAGCGATATGGCAATTTTATGTTAAGATTCGAAATATCATATTATTATAATATTCTATCCTAGTCAAGAGAGAATGATTCGAGCGGATAATGCGGATATATAATTATCATAACTTCAGTGTGTGATAGCATAGGATACTATAATATTTTTTATCCAGCCAGGGTTGCCCGCGAAATCCAAAATTTCTTCTTACGTTTTTTTTCAATTTGTAGGTCAGTGTGAGGTTGTGTTTTGATTATAATATGATTCGCGGCCGTAACTAATAAGTTAGAATTGACCTCAAACCTCATGATTTCATGAAATCGCTAGATTTGAGGTCAATTCTCACTTATGGAGTTGTATTGCTGATTCTAATAATCATAATTCTGTATATTAGTTACGACCGCAAATCATATTTTAATCAACGTATACAACCTGTCACTGACCTGTAAATTGCAAAAAACGTAAGAAAATTTAAATTTCGCGGGCTATCTTAGCGCATCCTCATCATCATCAAAATATTATAGTATCTTCGCCATGTGTGACGCCCTTAAGTCTTCTCTAAGTAGTCTGTGGTCTCTTCTGATAAGTACTCTGTGCTCAGTGAATACTACTCATGGACTCATGGACCTCTTAGAGCATTTAACCTATGGAGATGGCATAGCTGAGCGAACCCCTCTGCCAAAGTCGACTGGCCATATGGCCATGCACGTTATATAAAACTAATTCATTTGGCGACAGCTGTCATTGTGTATCGTATTGTGTCGCAAGAAAGTGCTCCCAAAAAATGGTGAATTGTGCAGTTTCCTCGTGCGAAAAGCGATCTGCCACTTCAAATTTGCGAAACCATGGTGTTTCTTACCACATGTTAGTATAAATAATACATTCAAATACTTTTATTTAAGTACAATGTCGAAATAATCGTTGTTGACATTACGATAGAAAAATACAGTGGTACGTTGGTAGCGCAAACGTAGTACAGGAAGGAAATTGAAGGAATTAAAGGAATTTGCATAGTGCAGGGACAACGTGAATGAATGATTGATACAACAAATGATTTTTTCAGTCAGTATGTTCAGTAAACATAGTTCAGTTTTTTTTTGTGAATGTATCTGGATAAGTCAGGTTGAAATTAAAAAAAATATTATTTATAAAATATTAATTTCAGTTCTTTGTGAGTCGATTTAAATTCTTTTCTTTTGTAGGCTTAGGCTATTAAAAAATAACAGTTAGTTCGTTTCGAATGTGAGATTTTGCAGCTCATGCAATTTGAAAAAAAAAAATAATCCGCGGTGGAATAATTTAATAATTATTCCACCGCTTTCAAACCCCAAACCGCTCAAAAATATAATTACCGATAAGGTTATTATACTTCCGCCGCTTGAGGTTTTCCGCAGCCGCAGCAGCAGTGTCAGCACAGCACGCCGAGCCATGAAGGTGGGATGGCGCAAGAGTATCGACACACGTAGCGTCCCACACTAAAGGCCTACCCACCTTCCATGGAAATAATGACATGCCGTCCGGTCTCTTGCCATCGTCGCGTGCCAAGCCATTGGGTTCTAATACAGCTGGAACGCCGACGGTGACAAGGGCTCGTCGGATGATGTCATTGATGTTAGCGTGCCGCGCTTAGCGACCCGCAATTCAGCTGCAAGACAGGCCGTGGTGTCCGAGGCTGTTGACAACTTCACCACAGTGACAGCGGTGAGGAGATAATAACAAAATTTCGTATATATGTGTCTCACTTCCACGCTTCACACTGTAATCATGGCAACGTCTAGATGTTTAATGTCATTGAAGTAGACTATGGCTATGAAGCCACTATGAACTAGCCCATGGCTATGAAGCCGCTATGAACTAGACTATGGCTATAAAACACCCGCATGTTTTCCTACTAAAATATCAAACACCTCATTTAGTTTATTTAATTAGTTAGCTAGTAAACACCGAACTCAAATAGTTGTAAAAAAAAGAAACCGAACGGGTAAAAGACGTGTATTTATTAGTATTTATTCTTTTGCCAGTTATCTATCCCTTGTGTTGCACCTACCATGTTTTGTCTCTGCATCACCCTAAGGTTGACTGGTAGAAAATGCCTCAGGCATTAAGTTCGCCTTTGTACAGTATTTTTTTACTTGTGCATAAAGTTTTAATAAATAATAAATAAATAAAAATAAAAGTGTTATTTTTAACGAAATAATAAAATTGGCTGTGTTGTTTTATTATTTATATTCTACACTTCCTACTTTTTTGACACGTATACCTACAATAAGCCCGCATTATAAAACGGGGCTCAGTATGTATCCCGAATTGCCAACCCTAAATGCAGAATGATAGGGAAAGGCACTGCAGTGCGATTCTGTAACCATCTCACCGTGAAAACTTAGGTGAAGTGAGCGTGGAGTGAGCTGTCAATAGTGTCAATTCCTAGCAAAAACAAACTCACTTCACCTAAGTTTTCACGGTGAGATTTTTACTGAATCGACCGGCTGGTCCAGCAATATGTTATTTGAAAAAATATTTGACTCTATAAATAAATACAATAGTTCTTTTTCTAAAGCACTATAAATTTTTAGGTCATTACTGGCTACCTACGTAGTTTCGCAGGCATTAATCATATTGCGTATTTTTGTGTAGGTACACACGACTACACACCAACCTATATACATTTCCAGTTTACACTGATCTCTAATGATAAGGAAATCCTATACAATGCGAGATCAGCTTATACTGGAAATATACAGGGTTATTGGTAAAACACCAGCAACCTCTTAAAGGGTCATTGTATTCATCATTATGAACAAGTTTTACTATGGGCCCAAACACGAAATCGCGAAAAAAAAAATCAGCTGTTCAGTACATTTTTATCTACATCAAACTCGTCAAAATGTAGGGAGCAGCTGATTTTTTTTCGCGATTTCAGGTTTGGTCCCTCATTAAAAGTTGTTCATAATGATGAGTACAATGACCCCTAAAGAGGTTGCTGGTGTTTTACCAATAACCCTGTATAGCGTGATCTGTAGCCGTGCGTATACATACAAGAAATTAAAATGAATGAACATTTATTCATTCATTCATGTAATGAAATATCACTCATTGTTTGTGTCACATCACTAGCACTGTCAAATTTTCGTAGTGTGCTGTATGTGTTTTCCTCGCCCCCCGCATAAAGTGGCAGAAAATGTTGTTCGGTGATTCGCTGCTTGCCATCTCCATAGTTAAATGCTCTAAGCATGGACCTAATATATAAACTGGACTGAGCTCTCATACCAAAAACACGAGCAGAGAGAGATATGTCATATTGAGGCAGTTCATCTCCTTCTAATAGGGTGACCAAACATTTTTATGACAAACAGGAAAATTCGTTTATACAGAGATAATTTGCGTCCGGTTGACCATAAGTGATTTCAAATTATTGTTTGTATTACAAACATGTTGTAATTAAAGAATATAAAGAAATAGACCTTTTTCGAAAGCTCCTTTATGAAACTGAACATTATTGTGTTCTATGTCGGTGTTGAATCGTGTACCTACCCATGTTTTGAGGCAAGAAGGAAGGACTACAATATTGATGAGACTCGTCTTGTGGCGAATCATCAAATTTGATCACGTAGGTATACGTGGCTTATGATGAAGTAGGCATGTAGAATCTCGTTCTGGGACCATGGTACTTTCTTGCTCTTTTTTCGTTTACTCTACAGAGCTGGTTTGGGTAAGTATGTAATTGAAGCAAAGGGAACTAAAATGATTCTGGAATTACATCCAACCATATTTGTTGAATTTCTTCTTTGGATGGAAAGCTGTAAACAACTTAAAAATAATGCTATTTCAATCATGCGATACATAAGTACAAATTGTATTTATTATGCGCCTAATATTAATAGTTTTAATCAGAAATACACTAGTTATAGCTTTTGTAGACAGAAGACGCTAAGTCTTCTGTCAATTAAAATGCCACAACCAGCATAACATTCACTTTTACATTTCTTGATGCAACACTTTCTCACCATTTTCGCTATCTAAATTGAAAAAAACCGCCATGAAACCATTGATGTCAGATTTCAGTGTTACCAGAGTAATTATATGATAGCTACGAAACAATAATCAAAATTATATTATTTTGATTATTTTACTCATGGAGCTTACATAAAAAATGATTGACTATGATATACAGATTGTAAACCTATAAATAAAATTATTTAAAACTAATCTAAATGCTAAAAAAAAATATACGTAACTTATTTTACCTACTTGTAGTTGGTGAAATTTTTCTACCATCTTTATCATTTTTATCTGTTGGCAATTGAGCAAAAGGGACAAATTACTCAAGTCGGGCTCTCTCTCTCGGCTCGTTTTGCCTCAACTAAGATATCCTATCAAAAGTTAACCAAAAGTACAATACCTAAGTTTAATAGTTTCTTTCTAGTCGTTAATTAAATATTCAGGTTCTTGATGATGAGGAATTTTGGAGATTTAAATAAACACACTTTGTTCTTGGTTGTTCGTCGAAGACATCTTTTTTATTTTCACAGCTAATAATCGTCATTGAAAACCACAGATTAAAAAATAATACTATTGTCATATTGATTGTCATAGATAAATTCAACATCCTCCACACCCAGAAAGGAGATCAAGCTATGTAACAATAGTAAATTAACTTTTCTATTATAATTCTTATATACCTAAATACACATCACAAAGAATTACTTATCATTATCAATCATACATTTTCTAACATGAATACAATTTGAAGTATGTTCATACTCTATTATTATTAATGCTCAATAAACAATTGAATATTGCTATTAAATAAATCAATCTCTTTAGAAATTAAGATCAATGAATAGGTACTGATAATCCTAAACAATATTACACAATACAAAACAATTAGTTTTTGTTAATTCAATTACCCATAGGACAGATATGTAAGTCATAATAATAATCTGTACTTACACTAAATATATAATGCTGAGTGTGTGTAATAATGTGTTTTATGGATAAACCAAATCAAAACAAGACAAACATTCAAATCAAATATCTGCTAGGCAACCTAGCAACCCGGCCAGAACGGGTTGTATGCTCTTTGACTTTATCTTGCTCTAGGGGATTGCTAGAACTAGGAGAGACAAATGGAACCAGCAACGGGGTCCCCTCGGGATCTGCTTGCTGAATATTAGTGGTAGGTATAATCTTACCTGGAGCACTCTCTTCATGTTTTGGGAACTCTACTTCAGGATCAGTAATCTCAAGAGGAAATAAGCGCTGAAATGGACGTACCTTGGTGCCACTTGATGTTCTCACCTTTGCTGTTCTGTTGATATTGTCACAACCTGTAAAAATCTCTTCTATTATTCCTAAAGGCCATTTCACTCTTTTATCTTCTGTTTCTATCAAAACAATATCTCCAACATTTATTTTAGTTTGTTTCTCCTTTCCTCTTTGTACTAAAGCTGTCAAATATTCTGTCTTGAATCTTTGTTTTAAATCTTCTCTTAGTTTTAACAAGTACTTGAGTCTGTAATTTAAAGTTTTAGCATCTGCCGCATCCAGATCTGTTACATCATTGTGAGGAATACTTTGTATGAAACATAATGGTGTCAATGGTTCTAGATGTGTGTTCATGTCATCTTGGACATATGTCAAAGGACGCTGATTCATTACTGCCTCACATTCACACAAAATGGTTTCCAACTCCTCATAATCCACACGTGACTGTCCTAGGATCCTTCTCAACAGTTCCTTCATTATACGTATAAGTCTTTCAAAAAATCCACCCCACCAAGCTGCTGTTGGAGCGTTCATCTTCCACTTGATACGTTCAATACTTGAGTATTTCTGAACTTCTTCCCAATCTATTGCAGTAAGCCTGTTTTTCGTTCCAACCAGATTAGTACCATTATCGCTAATTAACTGTTTAATCCTTCCTCTTCTAGCGATGAATCTTCTAAGGGTAAGCATAAAAGCTTCTGTTGACAGTGATTTTGTTAACTCCAAGTGAACACAGCGATATACTGCACATGTGTATAGTACCACCCAACATTTTTCTCCGTTGCGCAGGAACAGGGGGCCAGCCAGGTCGACGCCACTCACTTGGAATGGGGCAGTGCACTGAATCCTCTCACTTGGAAGCGGGGCAGTAGGTGCTTGTACTGATTTAGATCTAAATCTGGTACATACTACACATGAAGCTATAATCGATTTTGCAAGTCGTCTTATCCCAATAATCCAAAATCTAGCTCTTATGTCTGCTGTTAATTGGTTGGCACCTGCATGCTTAAGCTCTCGGTGTCTTTGCTCTACCAATCTTCTTACAATGATGTTGTTGCCTGGGAGCAGTACTGGAAATTTAATTGTCTCTGGAAAGTCAGAGAGTAAAAGTTTTGTTTTAATTTTTAACAAGCCATCATTATCGTAAAAATGTCCGAGTCCTCGAATTTTCTTCTCGATGTAATCTTTATTTTCTGCCTGTATAATTTTTATTACTCTATTTTCACTCTCTTCATATTCTTCGCAGCTTAGTTCACCTCTTATCTTAATTTGATGACGTGCATTGTGCGCGAATCTGAGCATCCAAGTAACTATTCGAATAATTTTGTTATATTTAGAAAAATGGGAGAGCTGACTTGTCATACCTTCATTTAGGACTGTGTTTGTATTACAAACTGCAGTCTTCTTAAGCTCACGACTGGCCTCTAACTCATCCAAAGCAAGGGGCGATTTCGGCCACTCACTAGGTGCGGAGTACAGCCATGACGGTCCCTCTAACCAACAAGAAGACAACAGCTGGGCCGCGTCGCAGCCTCGAGACGGTAAATCAGCCCAATTTGATGTTCCTGGAATGTGATACCAGTTATCAATGTTAGTATTTTGTCTGATTTCCTTGACACGGTTTCCCACATAAGTATTCCATGGTAGCTCTTTTTTGATCCAGCATAAAGCAACACCTGAATCAGTCCAGCATCGTTCTTCACATCTCAGCTTAAGGCCTTTTCGCGCTTCTGCCAATAATCTAGACCCTATTAGAGCTGCTAGTAATTCTAGACGAGGGATGGTAAGCTTTCCAGGGGGTGCCACTCGTGATTTTGCTGATATCAATCGTACTGAAACAATACCTTTATTTTCAGATCGTAACCATAGACATGCTGCAAATCCATCCTGACTTGCATCAGAAAATAGATGAAGTTGTAATGTACTTTCATCAAATGGAGTAGCTGTAAGTCGTCTCGGTATCCTACAATGTTTTAAATAGTGTAAGGATTCATACCAATGTAGAAATTTCTTTTTCAGGTCACCTGGTATTTCTTCATCCCAGCTTAATTTGCGGCACCATGTTTCTTGCAGGATCAATCGGGGCACTAAAGTCACTCCTGATATAAAGCCAATTGGATCATAAATCCTTTGAGCTAATGATAAGAGATTTCTTTTTGTAATCTTACCCAGTTCACATGGTGGTGGAAAGTCTTGTATGTTGCAACTTAGTTGATCTTCTTTAGTATGCCATTCAAGACCCAGTATAGATATCACAGCATCATCTTTCTGATCTGGTTGGGGAGCTATTGTCCATTGGGTGAGATCAAACTTGGCTTGGCTCATTATTTCTCTAGCTTCTGTCTCGAACTTTTTGGCTGCTTCTTTAGTGTCCAAACTAGTTTGACAGTTATCAACATAAAATGAGTCTGCTAAAATCTCTGCAGTACCTCTCAATTCTCCACTCACCTGGTGTAAATGATGCTGTATTGAAGCGGAAAGCAAAAATGGGCTGCAGGTCAATCCAAAAACCACTCGGCAATGTTGGTATGTTATCATGTTACCTTTATCATCCCACCATAGAAATCGCAGCATATCTCTGTCTCTCGGTGACACTGATATTTGTAAAAATGCTTTGGATATATCAGCAGTGACGCCTATTGCCCTCTTTCGAAATTCGTTCAATAATTTTGGAATTTTGTCTAACATATTGATTCCTTTGTCTAGGCATAAATTCAAAGACTTACCATGTCTATCTTTGGCCGACGCATCGAAGACGGGTCGAATCCTTGTTGTTAGACTTTTCTCTTTCACAACAGGTCGGTGTGGTAAGTAATGAGAAGATTCAATGTCTTTCTCTGGGTCCGGAACAATCTTGATAATCCCCTTGTCACACCATTCGTTGAAAACTTGGTTATAATCCTCATACAAATTATTAGCCATCAATCTCTTTGTTACAGACTGCAACCGTCGTGCAGCAACATCATAATTATTTAATAATTCATCGTGACCTACCTTCCAGGGGATGAGAACTTCATACCGGCCCTCGTCGTTGACTGTCACATTCTCTTTAAAATTCGCCAACACCTCCTCTTCATGCTGGTGTTTCGTCTTGGTCTCAATCGGGTCACAAATACCTAAAGTTTCAAGAGACCAAAAATTAGACACATCTGCAGAACAAAACATTGCCACATGACCTGTTTGCATGCTCGTGCTTGGGGAGCTTGTCATTTTTCCTTGAAGAGTCCATCCAAGCTTAGTTTTTATTGCAACCAGTGAATCATGCAGCTTCACCATATCACCTGTAAGTACTAAACCAGAAAAGTCAGCACCTATAAGCAAGCCAATATCATCTGAGTATGTGCTTTTGTCTGAAAGGGTGATGTTGTGTTTGGTTAGTAGGTGTGATATGTCATTGTTAGTGTATTTGGGAATATTTCGACAAATACATGTCTGTCCTAGAGCAGTCAGTTGAAAAGAAAACTTTTTATCTAAGCTTGTTACATTCAAATCATAAACTTTGTACTGTTTAGAAGTTATTTCTACACCACCAAATAAAGTATGAGTTAAAATTTCGTTACCCACAGTCGGAATGTTGAGTTTGTGCGCGACATCCTCCCGGATGTATGACCGTTGTGCACCATTGTCGAACATAGCACGAACCATCACCTGCTTCTCGCCATTGCTGAGGAGAACGGATACTGTTTGTAATAAAGTTGTTTCTGTACTCTTCTTGGTACCAGCAGACATGATGGTGCTAGAAGTTTCATCGCTCGCTGTTGCTGATGTGGTACTGCTGAACCTGCTAGTATTTTCAGTGTGAGTAGCGGGGAGGTTATTCGGAGTATTATCGCTAACCTTTTGCCTCTGACCTGTGCATAAAACTACAGAATGACGTTGACCACATGACAAACATTTAACAGGTGCCTTGCAAGTTTTTGGGTGATGTCCTTTTTTCAAACAAATAGCGCATGCTTTCTTTTGTTTCAGATGGGCTCTCCGATCCTCTATGGTCATTTTCTGCATTTTATAACACTCCAGGCTGTTGTGAGAATCCTTTTCACACCACACACATATTATATTTTTCTTGGTTCCATCAGTGTTTATTAATAAACAACTAGCTGTTGGTTCTGGTGTAGTGTTTAATTTTGTAGTATTTTCTAGTGTTCTCTTGGCTAATAAAATCCTCTGTTCGCTTTCTACTTCTTTTCTGATAAATCTTAACAAACCATTCAGTTCTGAACTGATTTCTTCATTTTCTTTTTTATTCCTTTCCCATACCTTCAACAATTCCTGGGGTAGTGCTGACTCGACCATGGGGAGTAAAAATGCTGCAAATTTATCTTTAGTGACTCCCAGGGTTTCCAGCGCCCGTAGCATGGCACTTATCTTATCAAATAAAGCTGTTAAATTACAGCTCTCAATCTTGTTGATGAGTCCTAAAAGTTCCCGAACATATACTTGAATCAGAAGCTCTTCTCGGGCATACCTGGACTTTAATTGGCTTAAGCACTCATTGTAAGATGTTGATGTGAAGCTTTCTACCAGGGCCTTAGGTTCTGAACCATCCGCCATCGCTTGTAGTAAGTACTGATACTTATCATTGGTATCAATCTGTGGGTCATTATCTATTTTCTGGAACTGACCCCAGAAGGGTAGCCAGCCTTTTAAATCGCCTCCAAAGGTTGTGAATTGTAAGGTTGGAAGTTTGAAATTACGTTTTCCTCTTTTCACGTCGATGGGATTATCGCTACTTAAGTGTTGGCATCTACTTTTGTATTTGACGTCTAACATGATCCATCTCGTTTTGTACTCCATAGCACATTCCATCTCGTTTTCTAATATGGCTTCGTCATCGTCATTAACGCAACTCATCAATTTTCTGACTAATCTGTCTAACTCTGTGAGTTGGTTTTGTAGTTCCAATACTTTTAGGTACTGACCTGTGATCGTTATTGCATGTGCTTCGTCTCCTGAATGGACTTCGAGTAATTTCTCGAGCACGTTGGCGTTCTTCGTGAACAAAGTTCTGGTTACTTTTCTCTCCTTTCGGATCGCCTCAATATTATTTTCTCCTGCGGTCGCCATGTTTAATAGTTTCTTTCTAGTCGTTAATTAAATATTCAGGTTCTTGATGATGAGGAATTTTGGAGATTTAAATAAACACACTTTGTTCTTGGTTGTTCGTCGAAGACATCTTTTTTATTTTCACAGCTAATAATCGTCATTGAAAACCACAGATTAAAAAATAATACTATTGTCATATTGATTGTCATAGATAAATTCAACTTAATTAATTCAAGTTAATTTTTGTATGATACGATTTTTGGAGAGCTCAGTCCTGTTTATATAGTATATTAGGTCCATGATCATTGACTTATATATTTATATCAATGTCCATGATACTACTTATCTAGTCTCTGGCACAGATACCAGTATTATAAAGTGCTGTGTGGGTACTAGAAGGTGGGTACAGATTAGATAGCTTGTCTGTGGCTCAGTAAAATAAAAAAGTACTCTGTGGTCATGTCACTGAACGTCAACTCATTTGCATTTTGTTTCATTTAATTTATCTCG
Organism: Cosmia trapezina; assembly: GCA_905163495.3. Classification (NCBI taxonomy): domain Eukaryota; kingdom Metazoa; phylum Arthropoda; class Insecta; order Lepidoptera; family Noctuidae; genus Cosmia; species Cosmia trapezina. The sequence goes on along the minus strand of LR991027.1, from coordinate 6,271,541 downwards.
AATTGTCGATGAGATTGTCGTCTGCCGATGATTAAAATCCATCCTCGTAATTCATCATCCTGTCTGTGTTGTGTAGTGCATGTTGCGTTTCAAAATTAAATCAAAATTTTATCCGAATATTTTGGTTCTTGAAAAATTGATGATATTTTGATTGAAATATGTAATGAATTCAGCCGTTTCCACACGGCACACCTACATACGTTCTAATTGTGTAATTTGTTAAAGCCTACGACGGTAAAAGGTTTTCGATTTCGAAGATGCGAACTTGCGTCGCCCTCGCAATGGACGCCGTTATGTGCCAAGAAGCTTTGGTTGTTAACTTGCTAAGTGTTGAGTTGAGTAGTTGTTGTTGTCTTTGAGGAGCATTTATTGCTATTTTTGGGTTATCTATGGTTTTAAATTTTAAATTCGGCTTCGATGTTTCGTATCAATGTGCCTTCCGTGATGATTTTATGCACCAGCCGTGGTCTTGCCGAAAATAAATACAGTATTGTCAGTTCGGCACCTACTGCAAAGTTGGGTCAGTGGGTCGTCTTAGCGTCGGTGTAGTTTTTTTGCATCCTGTAATATTGTTGTCTGAATGTATTACAAACAGAAATGCTGCCATAAATTACAATACCTAATAATGCTGATTGTTGTACCTATGACATCCTATTAATGCCATTTTATATTTTCTGAGTGTGTTACATTCTTTGATTCCTGACCAATTTGTCTAAGGTGATCATGGTCTAACCCTTCCTTTACCACCTGTGTTTTTTTAGAAAAAAAATATTTGATGATAGTCCTTGACATATACCGTTGGTCCAGTAGTAAACTAGCTAATCTGAAAATGTGATTGTCGAGTAGATGCAAAAACAAATTGAATTAAGTGCTGTAACAGAGGTTCTAATGAGGTATTCAAGTCAGTGTATTGGCGATAGATAGAGCTCTTTTTGAGGGTACTATCAAATCAACCGAAATGTTAAATAAATGTATTTGAATTTGTTAATTATAATCCAGAAAAAGCAGGTTTGCAAGTACCTATACCATGGTTAGAAAATCATATCGTCGACCGTAGGTTCAATTGAGGTAAGTGACAAAATACGATTTTTCAGGAGAGGCCGACAAAGTTTTTTTTGGGACTAAATCGCCTATAACTTTTTTTCTTATTAACCTTTTTCGGGTCTGATTTCACACATAATCTTGTATTTTAGTGCTCTATCTACACGTGTAACATTTATTGAAATAAATTAGCTATTTAAGAAAATAGATGTCCCTTACAACAACGTATTTTGTTAGTAATGTCCCTTACTACAAGATACTTGGTCAGTATCTTGTAGCCTCGTCCCTTACATTAAATTGACCTCTGCGTTGGATTCAATTTATTTGGTAATTCGTTGATTGGGAAGACCCTTACCTTATTTCAAGTGGATTTTCGGCAATAGTTACATCATTTCAAGTTCCTATATTGCATAGTTTTTCAGATACATTGTTATTATGGGGCTGATTCGAAATTTGGATCCAAAAATCATTAGGGTAAGGGACATTTTTCTTAAGCTAGAATATTGCATAGTTTTTCAGATACATTGTTATTATGGGGCTGATTCGAAATTTGGATCCAAAAATCATTAGGGTAAGGGACATTTTTCTTAAGCTAGAATTTTTTCATATACACCATTCGATAGAGCGCAAAATTCTGAACAAAACTGTATACTTAACTCATTTTGGGTATTTTGTCCCTTACCTCAATTGAACCTACGGTCGACGATATGTTGGTGCATACAAACACAGATACTAGAACAATAGTAAACCTATGCAACTAGATAGTTGCATAGGTTTACTATTGTTTAATATATTAACAAATAATTGTTAGAATAATAACTAACCAAACTGCAGTATAAATCCTTATAAAATGGTAAAAAATCACAAATAAAAGGTAAATAATATGAAGTATATTATTTATATAAAGTAAATATCTATCTATATCTATAAAAATCAATGCCACTTTTCTTTGTAATTTTATAACTCAAGAATGGCTGGGCCGATTTAGCTGATTTTGGTTTTGAAATGTTTGACGTAGTCCAGGGAAGGTTTAAACGATGAGAAAAATTGGAAAAGTTGCCGGGAAAATTGGAAAATTCTGAAATTGGAAAATTGGAAATAATAACTTATGAATAATAAGGAAAAAATCGGTCAACGCTTGTACCTCATAAGGGGTGCGAGTGGCGCACCATGTTTGTTTGGAAAAAATGTAGCAAATATAATTATGTCTTATTAACATATAAAAATCAAGTTGAAACACGAAGGGACTCGGAAGGTATACTATTTTTTATGCCATTTCACATACAAAAAAATCACGTTTGGTGCCATAGCTCTCAATATAAGATTCCGATAAGAAAATGCTTCATAGGTTTTTAGGGTTCCGTACCTAAATGGTAAAAAAGGAACCCTTATGGTGTGACTCAGTCTGTCTGTCTGTCACAGCTGGATATCTCAAGAACTACTAATGCTATCAACTTGAAATTTGGAACAGTTTTAGATAATATTTACCCAACTATTTTGCAAATAAGAAAGAAATAAAAATATATGTATTTTTTTTGCAACATGGGCTGAAAGGGGGTCTTTAAAATTCAAAGTGGGGCTACTAGGTCATGTGTCCGATGGGTCAAAACCAAAATTTTGGATCATTTCAATTGTGTTATTTTTATGTCACAATAACATAAAAGTAACATAAAGGAAAATAAGGGCTGTGTTCATGATGTAAGAGAAAAACAGTCAAGTATTTTATAATTATTTTTATTCATGATAAAAATGTAACAATCTGAAAGATTGACATAACAAAAGTCTCACTTCGACGCCTAAAAGAATAACTACAATGCCGTTAAAAAAACATTTAAGTTTTTGGTCTAAGCTTTTACGTGATCTTAATTTTAAAATAACAGGTAGTCACTTCAATGTGGGCTACCGATGGTAGTACCGATTAATCTTTTCATTTTCTTTGGTTACTTTTCTGTATTTCTTCTGATATTTTCTTTGGTATTTTTTCGAGGTTCACACTTTCTACTTCTTGCTTGTTGTCAGTATTTTTTTTTAATTCCTCCAGTACTTTCGTCTGGTCTCCTTCTCTTTGTCTGATAGCTCTACTATATTTTTTTTTTGTAGAATTTTTTGCTCTGGTCAAAATTTTTCTCCTGCATTCGATTCCATTTTTCGGGATCGTTATTTTTTAGCCGCTCTAGATACATTTTCTGCCTTTCTGCAACCGATAACGGCATATTATATTATCTGTAAACCAAACACTGAGTTTAGCAGGTTTCGATAAATCCGATATTTCTGATAAACTAGCTGACCCGACCAACAAGACAAATCCAATCGGTCCAGCGGTTCTTAAGTTATAAATGTGAAACTGAACCGAATTTGTTTTATATACTTACAATGTGTTTGGTTAACGGTTACCGATACTAAAAGGGCATATTATATACTATTTTTTTATCGACAAATCTAATTTTATAAAAAATCCTAACCCAACACCCCGCTAATGGCGGCCATTTTTAACGGCTGCATTAGGGAATGTGCAATAAAATGCTAATATCTTTGAATCTAAAAAACCTACAGACGTCCAAATGACTTAATTGTAAAGGTAGACGTTGAGGCTATGGAAAAACTAAATAAAATAAAAAAATAGTCAAAAAACATAAAAAAACACGAACTTTACGCAAAAAAAAACTTTTTTTTTTACATTTTTTACTTTTTCGCAAAAACAACCCTTGAATTTTGCATGTGAAATTATGTTTAACCAAAAGTATTTGAGTCAGTCTACAAAATGATATCAAAATAATGACAACATAACAATTATTGTTAACATAAGTAGGGAATATAAATCTTTATATAAAAATCAAATTTTACTTAATTAACTTAACTGATTCCGTGCAGATTCCTCGAACGAACGAAATCTATCTTAGAGAGATGTATTGATGATTTTTATGGTTAAAATTATGGAAATACATAATTATGTTTTATTGCCGCGTATCATATTTTGATCAAGCAAGACACAACCTGACACGGACCTGCAAATTGCAAAAAACACAAAAAAAAAAAAATTCGCGGGCTACCACTGCGCATCCACCTTAATTTAAAGGTACCTATTTAGTTAATTTTCACTAAGTTTTCATTAGTTGCCACTTTGCAGGAGGTTTTCTTAAAATAAATGCATTAAGTATTATAAAATAAATGTTGTTAGTATCGGTAACCGGTAGCCAAACATATTGTAAAGATAAAAATATATATTAACCGTTCTTACAAAAAGTACATGCATGTGTTTGTGAATACACCTTAATGCAATTTTTAAATAACGTAACATAAAAATGTAACATAAAGGAAACATGGACGATGTTTTTGAAGTGTTTCATTTCAATTCAAGACACACTATTCACTTAATGATTACAGCTCCTAAGCGACTGAATAGCACAAACAAAATAGTTTTCAGATAATAAGATTAAGATCAAACATACTTACATGTTTTTTTTTTATGAATTCTCAAGAGAAACCACTAAATGTTTATTTGTCACTCCACACGCACAACACCTTTCGACTTTCTTGACACAAGATTATGACTGCCGCGCAGAAATTGGTGGTGTAAATCAAAGAGTACAGTATATATATATGAGATAGAGAGCTAACTTCACATTTTAGGTTAAATCGCGCGACAGCAGCGCCGCCCTGGTAGTTGTTCATCGAACTAGTCTCTCTACAGGTTTTATATAGCTATACCGGTATAGCTTATTTTGGTATTTTCGTACACACGGCTACACATCAAGCTATACATTTCCAGTTTACCCTGACCTCTCATTGTAAGGAAATCCTATACAATGCGAGATCAGCTTATACTGGAAATGTATAGCTTGATCTGTAGCCGTGCGTACTTGAATGGTTGAAATTAATGTGTATTGTAAAAAATCCGCTAAATTGAATAATTATGAACTTCAATTTAGCTGGTTTTTTACAATATCAAGTGATCGCGTGAATGGCGGTAAACAGCACAGGAAAGAGAATGGGTATTGTACGAAAAAAAATTACTATCTTCCGTAGAATGATAGGGTGCCATTTAATAAGTAAAAGAGAGTTATTTTGTAATTAATTTATTAATTGATCACAATCACCTTAACTAAAACAGTACTCTTTACTGCTACAGTAAAATCAGTAATACATAATTAATGTAATCAATTGGTTTTATTGAGTATTATACAATGAACTTGACCAGAAATAAACGGACAGATACAATTTATATTTTTAAATAAGCGGTGTTGTTTTTAGATAGTCGTTGTTCCAAATACAATTAAAAGTCAGCAAACTTACCAAATAATGTAAATAATACTTAAATACTTACAAGTTATCAAAACGTTTACATAAACTTCAGTTGTAAGTTTACTGCTTTTTTAAATGCAAGTTTATAATTTACCTGCTGTCGGGGTTTAATTACGAATTCAAAATAAAGTAGCAAGTTCAATAGGTGTAGATTTGAGATCCAGTTTCCCTTATTTTGACTCTCACGGAACAACAATGACTGACAGTCTCAGTCAAAGAGTACAGGGGGCTTACTATGAGCTCATATAGCAGGGCAGAAGTTGAATGTTTCCAGTGAGAGAGAGTGACGGTGCTATATGTCGTTTATAGCTCCGTCTCTCTATTTCACTGGAAATGTTCAACTTCTGCCATGCTATAAGAGCTCAAAGTAAACCCCCTGTATGTAGGACCTCTTTATGAACAGCTAAAGGAACTACTGAGAACATAGGCAACTATATTAGGTGTAAAAAAATTAACTGCAAGAACTTCGTCCACATACTCGACATCGAAAAACAAACACATTACAAAAAAAAATTTTCGCGGAAACGCGAAAAAAAAATCAGCTGTTCAATACATTTATGTTCGCATAATTCGTCAAAATGTACTGAACAGCTGATTTTTTTTTCGCGATTTCAGGTTTGGTCCCATAGTAAAAGTTGTTCATAATGATGAATACAATGACCCTTTAAGAGGTTGTGGGTTATTTATTTTACACCTTGTATAGTTCATTCGGGTTAAGAATGCAGTAGGTAATTCAAACTAACCCCACCACTACCGACCTATCCTAACCGAGTTGTAACTGCATGGAATAGGCTCCCGGAAAGTGTTGTGACGGCTCCCTGCTGCCCACTGAACTGCTTCAAGAATCGACTGGACAGATTAAATATCTCCAAGCTATTTGATACTCACGCATCAGCTAATTAGCTGCTAGCGTGTGTTTAAACCAAAATAATAATAGTAACCAATTACATAATTTTATCTATAGCTCAATTTGTGACACATTTTGATTTCATTATTTTCTGTACAAGTGGAAATAGACAATGAAATCGCATTCTATTTCATGCAAAACATAATTAGTCCAGTAGGAATATAATATTTTTTCCACATAGCCTTCAATAATTCTAAAGATTTTTTATTTTCGCGGAGTAGATAGCTTTAGTGAATTCAATGCTATGTAATTTACAAAAATGCTAAAAGTTTAGAGTTATGCAATAGGGATGAAGTAGGTATTTCCTATTATTTCGTGATACAACAAAAATATACAATTTAAATTAAAATACTATACTGCTTCTTAATTTGTACTATCTAAGGTAGGTATATATTCGTGAAAATGCTAACAGATAGGTACTGTGGAACAATGGAAATTTCTAACAGCTAAGTAATATGGCTGCACAAGTAATTGTATTTTTACCTTGCGACTAGCGAAATATTGAATTTAAGTTTATAATTTTGCGCCTACATTTAATATTATTATATTATATTATTCATATTCTACATAATTCAACTTAAATTCAATATTTCGCTAATCGCAAAGTAAAAATACAGTTACTTGTGCAGCCATATTACTTAGCTGTTAGTTCTTTGTTGTAATGTATAACTATTCCCTCTAAATATATAGGAAATGATTTGAAAAACTTAATTTTTTTATTGAATGAGTTGTGCGACATTGTTACACAGTACCTATCTGTTAGCATTTTCATTAATATATACTTTAGATAGTACTAATTAAGAAACAGTACAGTATTTTAATTTAAATTTTATATTATTGTTATAACACGAAATAATAGGAAATACCTACTTATTACCTATTGCATAACTTTAAACTGTTAGCATTTTTGTACATAGCAATGAATTCACTAAAGCTATCCACTCCGCAAAAATAAAAAACTAAATGAGATTTCATTGTCATTGTGAATTTAGTTTTTTAAAATATAGTGATATAACAATTATAGTACCTGTCTACATATATTACCCACTGAATTTGAATGAACTATAATAACCCTAATACAGAACACTATCTGTAGAAACCTTATACTGTCAGCTGCACACCTGTTACTCTTTGTCTTTTTTTTGTTTTATGTTTAGTGTGATGATTTTGTGCAGCTGTTTTTATAGGGTCACTTTCATCACAGTTGGTGGATTTTCCAGATAGTATTCTGTTGACCTCCTTGCACCAATTGTTTGTACAGAAATCAATATTTTTTTTTAAAATGTATTCTATTAGTACACTTTTGTGTTCAATGCATGTTATGAACCCGAAATTAACAACAGCCGATACAATTAATTTCACATACTCAACAATATTTTCTTTGTGACTCATGGTTTTCATTATTTCCATGACGATTACTTCCATGTGGACAAAAATGTCGAAAGCATTTTTGCTAGGATAGCAAAGCCAATGTTTATTATCATACTCTGATATTTTTATAAAATTGTGGAAACTTTGCATTTCTGTACTCTCCAGCTGGCTACTACACGTGACACAGTTCTTATATATATTTTTTTTTGCGTTTCTCACTAGCCAACCACTGCAATATCCTACAGCCGCGCACTTTTCAATGTCTTTGGGCGAATTGCTTCTTAATAAGGCATCAACATTAACACAAATATTTAAATGATCTTCTTCAATAGTCATTGGAGGTCTATTTGGTAGTGGTTCTGCAGGACCTTCAATTTCAAAGAAGTACTGAAGGTTCTGCAGACAGGCGTTTCTGTCTTTTTGGCAATTCGCCCCTACAGAATGTGCCGAAGTAAAATTGTTTATTAAAAGTGTTTTGTATGTGGCTTGAAAGCCTACAGCAGTTAGCATTATGTTGCTGTGCCCATGTGCACGTATTGCTCCAAATAAATTCTCAAGCGGGTCCTGATTGAAATGCCTCAGTAATAGGGAATTTTCCCCTAACTTGTACATATGTGCACACAACATTTTGAACCCCTCTATAGTTTTAATCCAGCTGGAGAGTGTCGGCACCACGGATGCTTTGCCATTTTTGTCCACATATGACATTGTTTTTAGGATGGGTATGCTTTCCCGCCATAATTTGTGGTGAGCTGATGTGGGAGTTACAGCTGCTCTATAAATCTTGCCTTTCCTTTGTATACTAAAACTCCCATTGACGGAGTCGAAGAGCCGGTCAAAAAACAAAAGGATATCTGCCGTCTCTCTTGCCGATTCTGGTAGCATGCCATTATCTGAAATCGAAAAGTCATCATTTAAATACTGAAAAAAGTGATGACCAGAGACAAAAAAAAAACATAGCTTGAGCTTGAGCTTGTTTTGTGTACTTGTAGAAATATAGTGAATAACCCACCTGCCATAAAACCAAGGGTTCCAGCAACAGCGCTGCTGAAAACTTGGGTGCAGTGTTTAACCCTCATCTTGGGTATTAGGTTTGGCAGCACATGGTATTGCGTCAATTTTGGTACTAGACGCACTCCTCTATAGCCTGGGCTTTTCTCGTGTAGCTTTACAATGTGATGCCATTTGGCTACACATTTCTTATTCTTTACGACATATGTTAAATCTTTACTGAGCATATTATTTCTAATACCTTTCATAAGGTGAGGGGGGTCATAGAGCGCAAAAATTTTTTGGCTCCCAATTGTAAATTGGCTTCCTGGGTATTCCTCACCTTTTCTTAAATAGTCGGCTCTAGTGTCATTTAATAATGAATTAATGGCAGCCATGTTTGTCGCACCTTGATCGCAAACTGTTGCCACCACCTTTAGTCCACAGTCTTGCAGATTTTTTATAACATCCACTATCATTTTTTTTAAATTGGTTGTTGAGGTACTTCCAGAGCAGAAGGTGTACTGTACTGGCTGTTTATATTTCTTTATGACACCCCTCACCATAAACACCAGTGCATGATCTGCCAACTGAGGTTTTCTTGTTTCACCATCATCCACAAAGCCTATTACTTTATCGTCTGTCATCTCAACATGTGCTGCAATAGCCATTTCATCGAACAACACTGAGCAAAACTTGTGAGATTCGGGCATTTTATCCACTCTTTTCTTTAAATTATCAAACATAAATTTATTTATGCCTGGTTTAATAAGAACTTTTTTCAAAAGACAGTTAAGAGTACTGCGTTTTGGTAAAATACATATTTCACTGAGCACTCTGTAAGCCTTTGGGCTACTCTTATATAATGATAATGCCAAAATTTTTTGACCAAGAGTAAATCTTCTTCCTTTCTTACATTTTCCAGCTTGTGAGATTTGCATTTGCACAAAAGTTCTAGCTGCCTTCGTTAACTTTTTCGTCAATACATCTAAAGAAGCATTTTTTGCTAACAATAACCTCTCCGAATATTTCTTTCTTAATATATTATTGCCATAAACTTTATTTCTTAATTTCTTGATAGTTTTCTTCATCTGCAGTTCGGCCTTTGTCATCTTAATTTCTGAAAGATTTAACCAATTATGAGTGGTTAACTTATTTATATTAAATGATTTTCAATTATTATTAATTTTTAAATAGGAATAACAAATTTGAACATATTTAATCTTGCATGAATAATATATTGATTAATTAATACTTCTAAGTGGATAAATTTAACTGGGTAACTAGCTTTTGCCCATGACTCAGTCACTTGTCACTTTAGGTGTCTAAGAATATTATACATACTTTTTTGCATAGTTTGAGTCTGCATAGATAGTGTTTTTGGGGGCTTATCACTTATAGGCACTGGAATCTGGTGCTGCATAGAGGTAGACGGTTGTTCAACTGACATGACTTCTGGTATACTAGGCATGGTTGCAGCTCCTAAAATCAACGTGCGAATATTTTTAAATTCATACAGTGTAACATAATTCACAATAAAAAAAATGCTACCACTCACAGCCCTAAAGTTATAAGGATAAAAAAAGGTTTTATAATACAAAGTATTATGGATGCCGGATATAAACAATGTACACCAGCATATTGCACAAATCCCCTGCTCAGCATCCCCTGGGCAAGGGATAATCTAAGGGGATTTGTGGAATAAGCCTGCTCACCATATCATTTGTTACCCTGACTGAGATTCCAACCCAAGACCTAACACATCAATCTGCCGAGCCTTTCCCCAACTATGTTGGGATCGGCTTTCAGTCTAACTGATGCAGCTGAATACCAGTATTTTACATACAGTGACTGCCTGTCTGACCTCCACAACCCAGTAACTGGGTAATACGATACAACTTGGTAAGACTGGTTGTCAGACTGTCGGGCTTCTGATGACCCGTAACAACTGTCAAAGATCCACGAATGACAGCCGGGAACAACGGCTTGACATGCTTTCCGAGGCACGGAGGAGTCTCGGTATGTAAAGATAGTCACCCATCCGCTGACCAACCCCGGCAAGCGTAGCTTAACCTGATGGATCGACCCATGCGGCTGTTATTACTTAGTCACAAGCTCCCCGAGACCTAAGACATATCTCTTAAAGTGCATTTTTAAATCATGGAGACTAAATTGACAAGTGCAAATGTGAAACTGGCTTACATTACATTATAATAAAGGTCATTTTTAATATTTTCACTTGTCAATTTAGTCTCCGAGATTAAAAACCAGACCATAGACCAAAGGAAAATAATAACAATGACAAACAATGATAATGAATGATAATGATAATGACAAATGATAAAGTCACAAAAGTTGCACACAGAAAACATTAACACACCAGATTGTCTGCCTCTAAGCAGTAGATCTAGTGTGCAATCACTATTGTGTTTAGGTTTGAAGAGTACAGTAGCTAGTGAAATTACCAGCTAGTGAAATTACCAGCTAGTGAAATTACTAGCTATTGAAATTACTAGCTATTGAAATTACTAGCTATTGAAATTACTAGCTAGTTAAATTCAGTTTGTATCTGAGGGTGACAAGTACAGTGAAGTGCGCAGAGCTTTGAAATGCAAAGTGATTCTGCAGGTGTTATAGGCAAGCATGGTGCTTACCATCAGTAGAGCGATTTCATTGTCTCGTCACTTGTTATTATTTTATAAAATAAAGTTTTACTAACCTTTAAGATGCAACATGGGAATAGCAAGAGGACATAATCGATTTTTGGTGTAATGCCATATTTCAGGAAAATGTTTATGGCACACTCTCCTATTCTTGTACACAAAATTTTCATCCTGTCCAACAATGTGACCCCATATGTTCATGACCCATGAACGGAAACGTTCATTATCCTTAACTGGATTTGGGAAGCGATGTAATGGAGGACCTGAAATTTTTTGTTATTAACTATTAATCGTTTGATTTTCGGGGAGGCACTTTATTTTAATCAACAACTGTTACAACATGCAATAGGATATTGAAGTTTTAGTGGAAAAATGAAATATTTATATTTACCATCTGGAAATCTGTTCGAGCAGCCAGGCACACAACAAGCTAGAAAAGACATTGTTTATGTTTTTGCTCACTTTCAAAGTTCAAACTCAACTTTTTCACAAGCTACAAAAGTCAAATGCGAAGTTTTCACGCTAGATCGGAGGAGCCGCGGCCGCGGACGGTACACTACTCTACTCGACGATACTAGGGAGGGAAAATAACTTTCACACACTCACTTGTATTTTAAGGAAGCTAATCACTTAAAATATGGACGAGAAAATTATGTGTATGCGCATCAGTAACGTGCCGACATTTTTCTCAGGGTGGTCAGCACACACAATTCACAAAAGCGACAGAAGTTACTATTTTCATTTGAATGAGAAATTAAACGATTATTATTGCCTTTTAAATTGTTTTTATATATTTATGATTACATATGTGTTTACTTTTGAAATAAAAATATTTTTATGTGTTAGGCATTCTACTTCATAACATATATTTTTTAAGGATGACAACCTCTTGATTTTGTTGTAACACTATCACAGCTAGATGGCATTACTTTCCATACTTTTAACCCCTGTCACGAACTTTGTACTAAGTCGGCACAGCATGGTGTAAATGGCGTGACATTTCCGTCAATGTTCCCAGTAGTAAGTTTAAAAAAAAGTATTTTATTGGAAAATAACGCGTTACTTAAGGGCCGAGTCTTGTAGTGCACAATATAAGAATCGCATGCGGCGAGTCCACGCGCCGAGTGTCTACACTCGGGCTCCCCGCAGTCCCGCATTCATCCTACCTAGTACCTACCGTAATTATTAAACAATAGACGTATTTGAGACGGTCGCAAAGTTGCTCTACTAAGTATTATTCAATTTTTATTTACATATATATTTGAATGGTAGGGGCTTAGGTCTGGTTGTTAGTTGTCCGTGTTTTTGTGTGTTCCGTGGGTGTATTGCCGGTCGTCCCCCTGATTTCGTCCCCGTACGGGGACGAACGGGAATTTGCAAAAATAATATTAAACTTGTTCCCGATAGTCCCCCTCGGGATTGTCGAGGGGACAAATGGGAATATGTTCTTAGATTAGTGCAATTCGTCCCCAATACTAAATAATATTGTACATGGAAATGTTAATCGTTGTTTTGCGTTTACTTTTCAGATTAGTTACTTGGTAGATAATTATTTTACAAAATAAATTGTTCTGTATACATACCTATTACTGGCTCGGGCGCCGGGCGCTACCTCAGGGTCATGAACCTTGAGGTCAAGGTCAACATTCCGAAAGTCACCATCCGCGATTCTCCTAAGGTCACTGACCTTGACCTCAGGATCATTGTCGACATAGGATACAGGAGAATCATTGTCCATTTAGGATCAACCTTTCGGAATTTTGACCATAGCAGGATCTCGGATCTTGACTTTCGGAATGTTGACTTTGAGTTTAAGGTCAATGACCCTGAAGTCAAGGTCAATGCCCTTGAGGTGTCCCATGGTGTTCCCCCACCCTTTTACAAAGTAATTTATAACTTATTTAATAATAATATATATTTCAATTCGGACGGAGTTAGGTTAGGTTAGGTTAACACGAACGGGAACACGAAAAAAATTAATAAATTATTCCCGTTCGTCCCCCCCGGGGTACGAAGTCAGGTGGACGAACGGGAATACACCTTTCGTAGTATCCCTGACATACAAAAGAGTGTGAGTGTGAAGCTATTTTAAGGTTAAAAGAATACGCCACATTTTTATGTAAAGCAAGTTTAATTATGTTTTTTAAGGAAATAGTTATTAAACACAAAACTGATGTTTCTTATTTCTCAAAACTGCGTAACTCTGTGTAACGATTACTCTCTGCAGGAATTACTTTTCCTGAACGACAGAGTCTGCGGCAGAAGACGTGGACGCGTTCTTATTTCTTTTTACTTTTTTCTCAATAGCTTGAATGATATATGGCGGGTCTTTTATTAGCATTGAGCGTTCAAGGCGGGAATCAATTAGCTCAGGAAGCAAACAATGCAAATAAAATTTAGACAATGGGCCTACCATTTTATCGTGCCAGAACGAAGGGTCTCTTTTTATATATTCGACTTTCATTGAGTACTCTTCTCCAGTCCATACGGCAAATAAACACATATCCATCTCCGTAATGTTTAGTTGGCCCTGAATTTGAAAATAATAATCGTGGTTTTTGTCAATCACAAACGTGTTTTTCCTAGTGTTATATTTCCAAAATTTTATTTTTTTTGCTTTTATAGCTTCTTCAACTTGCATGTTTTTTGCAGAAACTGGGCATTTTACTTCTACCAGTCCTGTTTTTCCATCTTTGTCTTTATAAATACCATCGGGACTGGCTCCTAAATATTGGAGTGTTTTATGAATATGAAGACCGCAGCGGGCAATTGTAACGTTTTCCTGCAGAGATAACTGGGTTAATGCTGTTTGTTCATTAGCTCTACCATATGTGATCGATGGGACATTTGACAAGTTATGCGGTTTCACAATAGCTTTCACTAAAGGAGCGCAACTAATGTTTTCTTTCCGTTTGCATATTTTTCCAAACATTGACGCGGTTAATCTATTTTTTCTGTTTTCTAACCATTCTTGACTGGAACTTTGGTCTATCGTCAGTTTCTGTAGTTCGTCTCTTTGTTCGTCAGAAAGTTCCATTTGTTTAAGAAATTCATTTTTTGTCATCTGAAAGTCTTCATCGGTCATATCTGGTCTTTGAGCTTTCTGCCCATAATCTGGATCATTCATATTTTTACGGTTTTTTTTTCGAAATGTTCTTTTGTAAACTTTTCTTTTCGCTTTTTGTGCCTCATATACATTTGTGTATTTGCCAGTAGGTTTATTAAATATGCATTTATGGATAGCGTTTATAGGTCGCTTGGTGTTAAAAGAAATAACTGAAGCGGAACACCTTTCCTGGTATGAATTTTTAAGTGTGTAATTAATTCGTTTCCCCCCCACATATTTGGCAATCACTGAATTGAATGTCTCAGCAGGATTGCTATCAACGTCAAAAATGAGACTTTTAGCGTTTGCAGCTAAAAACAAAACAATTTGACTCATTTTTCTCCACAAAACTGTATTGGCTACATCAAGTGCCGTATTTCGGTCAGTTTTGTCAGTTGCTGGGCATATAGCATCATCGCAATCAGAATGACTACCAAAAGAATGGTGTAATGCATTCAAAATATCTGCACGAAGTTTAACCACTTTTTGACTGTCAGAAATGTTTTCGTGTTTCCTTAATTTTATAGCCCGCACTGTGTATCTGCGTAACTTCATGATTTTGAAGTCAGTTAAAAGTTTCCTTAATTGAATAGGAATATGAGTATCTTTAGTAAGTGCTCTCAGTTTGTTACATAGATTTCTTAGTAGATGGTTTCTGCACTCGATCTTCTGAACCTTGCAGTTTTTATATGGATTGCTTTCCAATATTTTTTTATGAGTACTTGAATCACCATCTGATATCAGTCTAGCATATATTAAACCATGAGTTTCAAGAGAGTTACCAAATCCTTCAACAAGTGACGTTGACTCCATACTGGAAGAGCTACCAGAATAGTTCTTATAGCATATGTGATTTGCAGGTTCAATTTTTTTATTTTCAGCCTTTGCACATACTATGCAGTATTTATTTTTTACACCAAGATGTAAAATTTTACCCGTATAGGCACCGATTATTGCTGCTGCACCTGATGATGCTGAATAATTGTTACGGAAAGATCTTTTGGACCAACACCCGTCAGCTATTACATCAATCATCGGTGTACCTTCACAGTCGACACTGCCAATTTCTATTGCATGTGCTGCCTCTTCAACGCCTGCCTTGGCCATTTCTTCTACTGCCGTCTTATGGAACCATTCGTAAACTTTTTTGCTTGTTTGAGCGTATAAATTTTTTGACATACTAGGTATATCAGTATTACTTGCCAATTCATTTAAATTTCCCAACCCACAGCCAATACTAATAATACCTGCAACTATGGCGTGATTTACATCATAAGTGTTAGACGGATCTTCAGTGTTTATGTCAAATTCGGAATTACAGACTTCACACTTGAAACGCAGTTTTGATATAAAACCTTTACGCCGCTCACCGATACATTTCAGATTTCTATATCTGCATCCAAAAGATTTTTCGTTATGATCAGCAATCTTCCCCAAAATTTCCAAAAAATGTCTGATCGATACGATTCTGCGTCCTTCTAGGCGAAATAGTTCGTCATCATTGGTAATTTCTGTTTCATTTTCAATTTGTAGCGGATGGTCGTCGCTAATAATTACAGGTTGTTTTTGTCGTTTCCTTACGATAATTCGGCGAAAAGGAAAAGCCTCCTCAAATGTTCGTTTCTTTGTCATTTTCTTATTTGAGTTTTTTACATTTTCAGTTCTGTCAATATTTTCAATCATCACAGGTACTCCTGTAGTAGATGACAGTGCTGATGATGACGCAGCTTCTGATAGGTTGCTAACATCTAACAATGCTTGACGAGAGCTAGCAGTGGACCTGTGGAAATAAATAAGTCATATTTTTAACAGAATTTTCAGAAGTATTAGTAAAAAAATCATCATAATATATGTATACAACTAGTCCAGTAAACTGAAACTTCAGACATTTCATCAAATCCGTAGTTCTGATTTTTTGCTGAGTTGTTTATGATGTTTAGAAAGAAATAGTTATTAAAAATATAAATTTTGAAATTCGGAAACTATTCAGTCTACAGACACAGTTTTAGTTTCAAGTTGTAGTAAATTCACACACAGTCTACTATAAAAACGGCTTGCGTAGGTATTCCAAAAACTAGTTTTAAACTTAAACCTTTACACTTAAAATCGCCAAAAACTTTTCCGATTTATGACAAGGTTGCAGTCGACGCTCGAGGTCTCAAACTTGGGTTATTCTTTGGGCCATCATCATAAACAAGTCAGCAAAAAATCAGAACTACGGATACCTATGACACAAGGTCTTTCAGGCGACAAGGTTACTGGACTAAATATTATGTAGCAGCACCCTGCGATTCCGTTGCGAAAATATAGCCAATGTGTAATCCTGGTACCTCCAAACAAAATTTTACCTGTATTCATTTAGCCGTAATGGAGTTCAGAGGAAACAAACACACACGCAAATCGTATTTAGAATATAAACGTGACTAAAGTGTATTAGACTAGCGACCCATACATACATAAACAAACACACACCCACCCCCACACACCCCCTCACACACACACCCACACACTCCCACCCACACAACCCCATACACGCAAACACCCCCACACACACTCTTACAACTTCTGACACACCTCCACACACACACCCACCACCACACACACACCCACCACCACACACACACCTCCACACACCTCAAGTTATGATTTTTTATCATGTTTAGATATCGATACCTATGACGTCTGTGGAGTTTCGCTAGCTAATTTTATTTGACCCTGTAGTTAGGCCCTAAACATGAATACTTTAAACAATTCTACTTACCTTTGGATTCTATTTCTCTTCATCACTTCTATGTTTGAACTTATTTTTTTCTTTTTCATACAAGCATATTTTTTACGTTTATGTTCCATATTGAAATCAAATATTTACAAAACTATTACGAAAACACAAATATTTATAAAACACTCGTAAATTATATACAAAATATTATAAAGTAGAGCCACTTTAGATACACAACAGTGCGCAACCTACGTTAGAGCAAGAGCAAAGTTAGAGCGAGAGGGAACAGTCTAAATTCGTCGTGGACCACACGTCTGAACGCTCCGACCGTGCAGCGGCCACTAAGGAATTTCACTCGCAATTCTTGTTTATGAACTCTTTTCTTCTAGGTATTTTGAGATTATTATTATTATTAAAGTAAGGTGATTTTGGTGCTATTTTTTTTTATTATTTTAACATTGAACTCTTGGCATTAAAATAATCTAATTATTACATACACACGATGCATAGTTATTATGAAAGAAACCGTTTATTAAGAGATAAAAACAGAGAATTTAGTGAAATTGTGACCTCTGAATATAGAAAATGAAAGATAATTCGAAAAAACTAGTCAGCGCATTTTGGAGACGAGAATGTTGAGCTAATTATGCGCTGAACAGATTTTTAAATTAATTCTGTATTGCCATAAACCAAGCGCACAAACACAACTCGAAATGATGTTAGGCACGAAAGAGCTGTGTTTAACACTTGATTTACCTAACTTAATCTACCTAGATGAACTTAAAAAAAATAACTAGCTATTATTTATATTATGGTTATTTATATGCAATAATATTATTTCATGATATTTCATTATTTTGTTTAAAAAAAAAATACAAAGTTGCGCAAAAAATTCGCCGCGAGTGAATTTTGCAAGACTGCAGCCTTAAAGGAATAACATAAATGAACTCTTTTTGAGACGCATTGTTTTTATTTTTTTTAATTATTACATATAATTGTTAGTACATATAAGTTGCCTAGATATTGAGTGATTTACGCACACTTCGTTATGCTGGATACTATGTTGAATAAATAAAACCCTTTTCGAAGTTTTTGCGGTTTCAAACATTGAAATCGATAGTTGGACAGGTTTTTTGAGGGAGAATAATATGGTATTTTCCATTCCGTTTTATTATTTTCATAATATTTCGTAAAGTATAACTGAACCACCAACTAATAAATTAAATATGAATTTAAGGTAGTATTCCGCTATGAAATCCATTTTTTTAAATAACATTACCATTACAGAATTTTTTGAGGAATAAGGAAAAGTCGGTGGACATGAAATTGTTATGAAATTGTACAAAATTTTGGTTTTGACCCCGATATCATAGCTCCTGTCACTCAATGCTCACAAAACCAGGAACATCCAGTATCCACTGAAGCCATCTTGAGCAACCAGCCGAAGACAAAACACAGACTATGTATAGTGAGCGCAAATAGTAAAAACAACATCTTGTCAATAACAGAAAACACTTTTAGTGAATACGAATATTGCCATTACATAACAACAGGCGCTACTGCAGAACTACTACTAAAAGGCATAAACACTAAAATAGCTGACTACACCATGAGGGATTATTGCGTCATACTGTTGGGTGAAGAAGATTTTATAAGGACAAATAATTACATGACCACTATCTTCAATATACGAAAAACCTTACAGAGAACATTGAAGCACACGAATGTTATCGTTTGTTTCCCGACATACAAATGTAATAGTAACTTCAACTTATTTAATTGGCGTGTGGAAACCTTCATTAATCTATTGAACTTGGATGTCCTACACCATAATCATGTGTATCTATTAGACAGCAACCGAAATTTGAAGTACGATAACAGCATGTTTGATAGCCACTCGGGTAAAATAAACAACCATGGTATGCAATCAATATTTCTTGACTTATTAAATCTTATGGAACAATTACAAAATTATAATAATAACTTAGCTTCTACTAGTTTGTCGTTAAACGAGTTTTTTCTTGACAAATAAGACATCCTGTAGGCAATTGAATTGTAATAAAATTAGTGCTGATAGTCATACTAGATTAAATAGTGTAAATAATAGTAGCCTGACAGATGAACAATTAAATATCTTTCATCAAAACCTATGTGGATTGAATAATAAAATAGATGAGTTTGAGTTATACTTAGAAAGTCTACAAAATAGATTCCATTACTTATGTATTAGCGAGCATTTTCTTAATGATAATTTAATTAACTTGTTAAATCTCAACGATTACAGAGTAGCATCTTACAATAGAGTATTTTTCATTTTTTTTGTACGCAACGAAAATGTTATAACTAATTTGTTGTAATGAAATTGTAACTTGTAACAAAAATGTAATTATTAAGCTTTATACACACAGTGTTAAATATTTTTGTTTCCTCTTTTAATTATTTATTTATTATCATTACACAGGACCGGATGTGTTCAGTAGTTCAATTCAAATTACTTTAACAATAAAAAGACAATGAAATATATTTTTTTTTTATTAGAATTAACACAATTAGGTATACTTTGGTATACTTTGGCAGACATAGAGGTACCTGTAGCTTACAAAAAAGTGAATCAATGAAATGAAGGTTAATCCTTAAAAATACACTTGATCTTCATCATTCATCAAAACGTGAACTTCGGGATTGTCACCAATTTGTAGTATTTCAATTACTTTAACAAGTGAAAGATAAGGCACTACGTCTTTGTCTCTGCGCTTCGGTACAGTAAATCTAGGAGTTTTGTCTGTGTAATTAGTTCTGTAAAAATTTATGGAGTACATTCTTGACTCAATATCAATATGTTCTACTACACCAATAAAATACTTCCAAGTTTTTTTAAGAAAATATCGAACCAAGACTGTATCGTTAATTTTGATGCCAAAATTTTCGCTTTGATGATCATCTTTCACTTCGTAATTCTTTTCACTTTTATTCTCATCCTGATCTGTCATAACAAAGTCCTCATTAGTATCTTTCATGTAGTCAATCTCACTTGGTTCCTTATAATATGTTGCTTTCGGTTTTCTCTCATTGTTACAGATTTCTTTGGTTTGTAATTCTTTTTCTTTATTATGTTCAATACAGTTTGTTATTGCTAACTCTACTTCAGTCTCAGGTTTTAATTCAGTCTTATTTCGTTTTTTATCAGTCGTATTCTTATTTATAATAATACTTTCATAGTTTTCTTTTTCTTCATACATTCTAAATCTTTGATTATGTTTTTTGCTTTCAAGTATCTTTGTTAATTCCAACTTAATATTGTTTTCTATGTTAACATTTTCGTCGATTTTCATTTGATTCTCTTCGTATTCACGTATATTTCTGGTATCTGTGTTGTTATGAACTTGAGCCTCAGTGGTAATTTGAGTTCTTTCCAAATCTTGACCCAAACTGGAATTATCACTGTCTAAGTCCAGTGATAGTTCAGAATCATCATAAACACTGAAATTACTTTCTGTAGACGTAGAATCGCTACATGTAGATAGATTCGTTGATTTATTTGCACGTTTGGATGTCTTGTTTTTTAGGTCACTGCTTTTTTTAACTTTCTGAGCTGATTTCTTAGATATTTTATTAATTTTATGACTGGTATAAATATTAAAATTGGTGTCGATAGGCTTTAATGTGGAAGGTAACATTTTTGAACCGAGGAAGATGCGATTTTCAGGCGTCAACTTTACTGAAGACAGTATAGTAACCTTTTCATAGCTGTCTGTCAGGTTGTTAGTGATGTCTGTATATTGTATCCCTTGATCATTATTAATATTGTTTGTCGATTCATCTATTGTGTTTGTTCGATGGATTGCACTTTCCGATGGTAACAGTTCATGATATCCAGTGTCGCCTTCGCATCTGCAACTCTCCTTTTCTTCACATATGCAACTCAATGTCCTATAACAAATCTTTTGTTTGTCTTGAAGAGTGTAAATTATTTGGTGTAGCTTCATTGTCCCCTTAACAGGTATCACATTTTGAGGAATCATTTGGCACATATCTTGAACATCTTTTGCTGTTATCATGTACAGTTTAACATTAATATTTTCTTGCAAATAGGTGAATGCATCTTCAGCACTGGTAATATCCTGTCCGTGAGCTACGTAGTAATCAAGTTTTCTTTTAATGGCTCCCCCGACACCGTCAGCAGCACCTTTCCCATGCGAGGCTTCAAAGTAATTCCATGTGCCTACTTCAAACCCGTAGTCGGAAAGTCTTTTTGTAAATAAATAAAAATTGTTTTTTTGGCGATACTGCGTTGTCGGCCCGTCACTAAATATGTGAATTTTTTTAACATAAGGTGTACTGGCAATGATATCTCTAAGAATGGGGTCCAGGTGAGCCCATATAGCACCTGGACCATGCTCATTAATTGGTGAAATAGAGCAGATAGGCTTCGGCCTTTTATTTTTTTGGTATAATACAGATGTATGTAAAGTTATTTGGTTTGTTTGAAAATGCACAGCTTGGATTTCTTCAGAAAGTTTACAAGTATAATTTTCGGAAAAGTCACATACCATAGCAAGTGAATCATCGTCCAGGTTTTCAATATATTTTCTGTAAGCCTTGTACTGGTAAATCTTATTAAAGTAGTGAATTTTAAATGTTATCAAATCTTATAAATTTTTTAGTCAGTTCAGTGGCAGTCCCAGTAACTATTTCTTTTAAGTATCTTCTTACTGTTTTCACCTCTGCTTTCCCCTTGGTAATTTTGGTGTATTGGTGATTTTTTAACCTCCACTCCAACCATTGTACTGGTGTCTCTTTGTTAGTGCTTGAATTCACATCAACGTGATCACTAACCAAATTGATGCAATTACTACATTTAGAATACATGCAGTCATAACATTCTGCACATGTAATATTTTTCATAAAATCATCCATGTTGGAAGTTTGAATCACTCCTAGCTTTTTTACAGCTATTGCTTTAAAAGAAATGTTCGAGTGTTTGATACACCCACATGTGTTTCTATCTTGTAGTCTAGGTGGTACCACATAAAATGGTCGATGACGTGTAAAACTTACATAGGATGCTCTGCCTCCCTCAGACCTATATTTTGCATGAAGCTTTTGCATGACATCCATTAGATATCGTTTTTGCATTTTCTGTTTATTTCTTGTTTTAAATTCTTGCTTACCCGCACTTGCTCGGCTCACATCATCTCTGTTAAAAAAAGTCTGTATATCTTTTACGTGTTGCTTTATTCCTACATTTCTGCTTTTAAAAATCCTTGATCTTCCTTTTAGTCCAAGAGTGCTTGACATTTTTGTTTTCATATGTTTTTGCGGTCTCATTTAGTGCAATACTTTTCAAAACAGTTTTCTTCTCATGGGTATCAGCATTATTATATGACTCCTTTAAAGATTCTGTCAGAGTGTTCAGTAAAAAAATCTTCTTTTTAACTTTCTCTTTTTCCTCTTGACTTATTGACGGCAGTTCTTCTAGAAATTGATTAGTCTTTGTGACTGGAGTAGCATCAGTGACCTCTGCTTGATTAATCACCGAATCTTCAAATGGGTGTTCACTCTCAAGTATTTGCTCGGGCTGGGGGTTGTTGATTCTTAAATTATGTAGTCTCCGATTTGCTGCTGTTAATTTGTTGGAAAGATTTTTTATTTGAGCTTTGTAACGATACAATTGTCTTGTCATGTTTCTATTTTTTTTCTTCAGTGTTTCGTTTTCTAATTTAATTGCTGTTATAAAATTTATTCTGGGTTTTTTCTGAGTACTACCATTATTTCATTGATCAAAATTAACCAGGGGACCAGGTTTATTTTTCTTCAGGCTTCTTCTGTTGTTTGCTTCTTTCCATTTTTGACGCTGTACATTCTTTTCTTCTTCTGTCATTTCTGCTATCTTTTTTATATTTTTCTTTACATTTTCTAGATGTTTAATCCTAAATTCTTCGTGTTTTTCCGGTTTTTCAACTTTCAATCGCTCCCTGTAGCGCTTCTGCCTTTCAGCATTTGACATCGGCATATCTGAAAAAAAAAAAAACAAGAATAGCCTCTGTTAATCATCTCATTACAAATCACTTTTCTGATACAGAGCAGATAAAAACAGTATTACAAATACAGGCTGCCAATTAAGTTACCTGCATCTGTCAAGAGGGTTATTCTACCCGTCATACTGGATAACATAACTGTGTTGTGAAAAAATATAGATACATGCCTAAATGTATTCAGTCTACTTTTGTGGAAGATGTATTAATTTATACAAATTCGATTAAATGTTTCCTATGAAAAGTTGTTCAGTACGACAAGTAGATTCATTCTTATAACGGGTGCAGGTGACTAAACCAGCAGCCTGTTTAAGTATCCATAATTTGGTATATTTAGGTGTTTTAGGTATTTAATTGTTTAGGTATTATGGGTGTGTGGGTGTTCTCACTCATATGTGTGTACGTGTACATTACACTGTTGTACTTATGTTCATGTCCAGATCAGAAAGGGTATTCCATTAGAAGTGAAACCAAAAGAATATATATATACTTGATATAATTTATCACACACAAAGATACATATTTAACACGAGTTTACTCGACAGCAGGAGGTAGACGACTGTGGGACAGGAACGTGCATTCGCTATTTTGCTGCATCAGATAGATATCGTATTGCGTTTCCTGCCGCCACAGTGGTCCCCTCTTATAAAAAAAAATTTTGACAAACGTAAAAATCCTAAGTTAAAGACCTTAAATATATCCGCAGTATCACAATAATATTACTCTGTAAACATTACAGTCAAGTTGCAACACAATCGTAACATCCTTATACAACATAAGCAGAAATTAATACCTTTACAAAACAAAGTTGAAGTCATAACATACTAGTCGACAATTTATTATTCACACTTGTTCAATTGCAATTCAGCAACACTTGCTTGCTGACTGTAAACAAAAGTTTAAAGTTACAAATGACTTACTTTGAAGTTTAGTTTTATATATTATTAGGTATGACTTTAAAACTTGAGACAATTAGGTTTATGATAATTAGTTAATTACACACACTTAAAAATATAGTTCACTGGAAAAACCAAAGTAATGCTACTTTAACACACGTTTCTTTAAGCATATACAACCTGCTGTGGTTGCTGTGGTTGTACTTGCTGTACATTACCAGGAACAACCGTAGAAACTGATGTCAATCTGGTTGTTGACATTATCTGCTTTCTCACCCATTCTTGAGAACGTTTTTTACATTTTGTAAAACAGAGATACATGATCAATAATGATAATAGTATCAACACAATCATCATGAGACTTCCGTATAACTTGAACTCTTTATGTAATTCTATGTCACTGTTAGTTGCTCTATTTGCTCCATTTTGTGCAATAATAATCTCCTGTTCCTTACTGTATGATTTACCCATGTTGATTAGGTATTACTGTACGAGTACAAAAATATGATGAAAGTGTTTGTTACTTTCACTATCTACTTACTTATATTAAGATTTTGTTTATAATTGCATTTATTATTAAATTACTTACTATTCATATTAAGAACCTAACTGGCAATTTTGATATGCGACCACTGCGTGTGGTATAATTGACACGCTTATCGCTATTTGCGGGTGACTCATGTTGACTGTCTTGTATGCTTATTCTATTATTACTGCTATTTGTGTCTAAACATTCACGTTCCAGCGGTGTCATTTCTTCATTCAGCAAATACGCTGGTTTTAATCTATCGATCGAAACTAATGTATTTTTTCCAAAAATGTCTATCTTAAATGATTTACTTCCCCTCTTTATGACCTTATACGGGCCTAAATAAGGAGGTTGAAGTGTTCCTCTCATTACTTCGTTCCTAACAAATACATGATCACAACTATTCAAATCTGGATGAACAAATATGGTACGAGAGTCTCTGTGTTGTACACTTCGCGGCTTAAGATTCTTAAATAAATTCACAAGTTGATTGACATATTCATCATTATACCTAATTTTAGAGTTTGAACACTCGTAAAAATCGCTAGGTAGTTTTAACTTTAGACCATACGTCAATTCCGCTGCGCTGACGTGAGTATCGCTTCGTGGAACTGCGCGTAACCCCAATAATATTATAGGTAATTCTTGTAACCAATTTAAGCTATTATTTAGACGTGCTCGTAATGCCACTTTCAATGACCTATGCCATCTTTCTATCATCCCATTGCTCTGTGGGTGGTATGGGGTGGTTCGTATTTTATTTATACCTAAAAACGCTGTTAATTGTAAAAATAAATCGCTCTCAAATTGTCTGCCCTGGTCGCTTGTCAGCCTAACAGGACATCCGAAACGAGTTATCCAGTTTTCAAAAATTAATTGTGCGACTGACTTTGCCGTAATCTCTTTTAATGGGTACGCCTCTGGCCAGCCCGTGCCTCTATCTATAATAGTTAGTAGGTACCTATGTCCCTCTTGTGAGGTCGGCAGCGGTCCTACTAAATCGACATGTATATGCTCAAAACGGGCGCTAGGCATAAAATTTCCTAATTTCGATTTCGTGTGTCGCTGTACCTTTGCCTTTTGGCAACTAACGCATGTCTTAGTCCATTTGGCTATTTGCACATTCATTGATGGCCAATAAAACCTATCCTTAATTAATTTTTTTGTTGCTCTTATTCCTGGATGACTTAAATTATGCAATTGTTCAAATATTAATCTACGATAACTCTCCGTTAAATATGGTCGAGCTACTTTAGTTGACATATTACAAACTATTGGTACTTTACAGTTTGGTAAAAATATTTCCCTGAATTGCAAAGTATCTTTCGCCTGTTGTACCCTAGTACGTAATTCACAGTCTAACTTTTGCTTAATTGCAAGTTCTTCATAATCAATACTAGAAGGAGAATCTATCGTCTCTACGCGTGATAAAGCGTCCGCTACGACGTTTTCGTCGCCTGAAATGTGCCTAATATCGGTCGTGAACTCACTAATGTACGCTAATTGCCGAGTTCGACGTGGAGTCTCTTTTTCACTGATTTTCCGGGTAAATGCAAAAGTTAATGGTTTATGATCGGTAAAAATTGTTAATTTTCTTCCTTCAAATACTGTACGGAAATATTGCATTGCTGAGTAAATCGCTAATAGCTCTCGATCATACGTTGAGTATTTCTGCTGTGCCTCAGACAGTTGTTTCGAATAATAACCTAATGGTCTCCACTGCCCTTCTATTTTCTGTTGCAATACAGCGCCCATGCAAAAATTCGATGCGTCCGCCATTAGCGATAACGGGACGTCGGTAGCTGGATGTGATAACATAATGCTATTTTGCAAACTGTCTTTACATTTAATGAAGGCTTTTTCCGCTTGTTCCGTCCAAATTATTTTAGTTTTATCTTTTTTCTTTGAATTATGTAAATACTTATTTAACTCTTTTTGATATTCTACCGCTCGCGGCAAATGTGCCCTATAAAAATTGATCATTCCAAGGAAACGCCTCAATTGGTCAATTGTCTCTGGTTTTGGATAATTATTAATTGCTTCTATCTTCTCCTTTAAGGGTTTTATTCCTTCAGAGGTGACCTTAAAACCTAAAAAATCTAATTCTGTTACTCCGAATATGCATTTACTTAGATTTATAGTGATACCAAATTGGCTAAACCTTTCTAAAATCACTTTTAAATGTTGCCTTTGACTTTCTTCGCTGTCGCTAGCTATAATGACGTCATCCAAATAACAAAAATAGAATGTTTCTTTATAACCGTGGCTGTCCTCTACATGTTGTTCTAAACCTTGTAAGACGTTGTTATTCATAAACCTTTGAAATGTCTGGGCTGCGTTACGTAAGCCGAAAGGCATTCTTAAAAATTCAAATAATCCAAAAGGTGTTATGATTGCTGTTTTTTCAATGTCTTGCTCTGCAATCGGTACACAATGGTAAGCACGATTAATATCTAATCGGGAAAAAACTTTTTTGCTAGAGCAAACGTATGTAAAATCTTTTAATCTTGGAATTGGATACCTATCTGGTTTTGTTTTTGCGTTTAATTGTCTATAGTCACCACAAGGTCGTAACTGTCCGTCTTTTTTTTGAACAACATGTAGTGGGCTTGCCCAAGCTCCCTTAGAGGGTCTACAAATACCTAGTTCCTGCATTAAAATGAATTCGTCCTTAACTTTTTGGTACCTTTCCGGTGGTAGCGGTCTTGGACGTGCATATACCGGCGTGCCGGTAGTTTCTATGTAGTGATAAACTGCATGAGGGGCTGCATCTTTGAATAGGACCGGTTTTGTTATCTCTGAATATTCCGTTAGAAGGTCATAATAAGGATGATTGCTGCTAATTGTACTAATTGATTCTTGGTCACTCTGAACCACTGAAGCGAGGATGTTTAGACTTGTAACTTGGTCAATTAATTTCTTAGAACTTAAATCTATTAACAACTTATAATGTTTCAAAAAATCAGCTCCCAGTATGGGTTGCGTTACATCCGCGATTACAAAGGTCCAACGAAATGCTCGCTTTAAATTTAAATTTAGAATAAGTGACTTTATTCCATACGTTTTTATCTCGTTGCCATTAGCTGCAAATAATTTATATTCAGAACACTCACCACGATTTTTGTCCTTGACACTGGCCGGTAATACGGAAATATTCGCTCCTGTGTCCACCAGAAACCTAATATGATTTTGAGAGTCTGTTACACTTAGGCGGTTGTTGGTTGCCGATACATACTCTCCCGCCACAGAATGTACCGCAGCTAGTTTCCCTCCTTGTTTTTCCAGGCACAGGGTTTCTCACATGTACGTGCACGAGTACGATACTTATAGTGGTATTTGCATAACCAATTCGGATCGTCAGAGGTCATCTTTGGCTGGTTACCCCTGGATCTTGACCTCGAGCGTCCATTCCACCGTCCATGTCTGCGTCCTCGGAAATTGCTTCTTCCTCGCCCTTGTACTTCACTTCTCAATGACGCTACTTCCGCAGATAGCTTATTCAGTTGTGTCAACAAGTCACCTACTGCGAATATCTGGTTGGTGCTGGTTGATGCTGACGCATCTGTATGCACTGCTGCGACGCTGTTGGTATTGATGTTCTCCACAATTCTGTCTGCGATGATTGCCAATTTGTCCAGATTTTTCTCCTCAGTGACTACCAATCCTGCTCTGACTGCTGCTGGAAGTTTCGCTTGCCAGAGTGTACGCAGCGCTTGACCCGATATATCTGAGTTTCGGCCTAAATCTGCCATAATTCTGAGAAGCTGAGAAGGTTTTTGATTTCCCAGTTCTATCTCACTCGCCAATTTACGAAACTGCTGCTCCGCTGATTCCTCGTAAACACTTATCAGCCGGTCTTTCAGGGTCAGATATTTGTCCTGAGCTGGTGGATCTCGAATAATGTCGCTCACCTGCTGTAGATTGTCCATATTTAATTTCGAGACTACTACATTATATTTCATCTCATCACCCTGCTTCTGCTGTGCCATAATGCTCTCGAATTGGGCGAACCACATCCGAGGCATGTTCGTCCAAAAATCCGGAATGCGAGATGTTACGGTAATGGCTGCTAACTCCTCTTGGGGTACTGCGGTGACAGTACGCATACCTCCTGCTGCCTCTGATGCCGTAGTATATATAATTTTTCCAGCCGTGGTGATTAACGCTGGTGAATTTGGAATATTGCTTGACGCTCCGTTAGGCATGTTAACTATTGAATGTCACTGTTGGTCACTACACAAATCACTTCTAACTTTTGTCCGGGGTCACCAGTTTAGGTGACCTTAATTAATAAAAACGGCTGTTAATTCATATTTATTCATTTTCTCATTATGTAACTGAATATTTACTCATCTCTATTTACGACGAATAACAAACGCATTTTATATTTTTTTATTGATCAGATAACAATTCACCTCTTTTTTTGTAAAGTTGGTTAAAATATTCATGTACATGCAGCTTTATACTCAACATTTTCGTTACGTAACATTTTAGTTACTAAATGCAACTAAAATGTAAGAAAACCTTTTCGTTACATAACGAAATGTCACTAAAATGTAAATCCAAATTAACGACATCATTTTAAATCACAAATGTACACTTTTTCTGAAAAATACTCAATACACGAATAAAGAAGCGAGGAGGTACAGTCATACTCGCAAGAAAAGATAGGGATTTCGAGGAATTAAAGATAGCAAAAAAATTATACAAAATGGAATCTTTCGAGGTTTGTGCTGTAAGGATAAAGCCACTGGTGTGTATATGTTGCATTTACCGTAGCCCTTATGATAAAAACTTGACAATTTTTATGAACAGTCTGGAACAATTGCTCGAACATCTATTTAAATATGACTGTTGTGTTTGTGGTGACTTTAATATAAATCTACTAGCCGAGAATAATAAAAAAAATGATTTTATTAATCTTATTCATGACTTGTTATAATTTTAGAGCTCTTATAAATACCATAACCTTTATAAGGAATAATTCTGAATCGTGCATCGATAATATACCAACATTTATTACCAACATTTTTAATGACCATATAACATCCTGTAATGTTGACCATAACGGTTTAGCTGATGGGCACGCGGGTTTACAGTGCTGTATAACTATGCCAAGTAATCAAAAAAACAAACATAAAAAACCAGCAATATATGTAAGAAAAAGATTATTCAGTGTAAATAATAAAAACGTATTTAGACAGTTACTGTTAGAACAGGACTGGAGCATTTTAGGCATCAACGAGTTTGTTAGAAAGCTTAACAACACATTTAAGACAGCTTTTAAAAGTAAAACCAGACAGATAAATTCAGAACGGAGTTCCTTAGCATGGGTTACACAGGGCATCAAGATGTCTAGTAAAATGAAGCGATTTCTAGTTACAAGCAAAAATTGTAACGTTCATGGAAGCGTTACAAATTACGGAAAAATATATATAAGTTTATACAAGAAAATAATTAAAAAAGCAAAAAAATTAGCTGTGCAGTCTCAAATATCACGTTCTAAAAATATTTCTAGGGATATATGGAAAATTATAAATAAACATAGGAACAAAACAAAAAAAGAACATAAAAGTATAATCTTAAGAGTAGACAATAATCTCGTGACAGAGCCTAATGAAGTTGCTAATATCTTTGCAAAACAATTTGATAATTAGATAACACAAATATAAACATCACTAGAAGCATAGGAAGCAATTCGGCATTAGAATTATTACAGCAAAGTACAAAAAGAGTAGATAAAGAAATCACTTGGGAACCCGTCACAACTAGTGAGATTGTTAAATTAATAAATAAAATGGAATGTAAATCATCGTGTGGGTTTGATGAATTACCTATAACGATATTTAAAGATAACATAGATATTTTAGCAGAACCTCTAAAAGATTTTTATAACAATTGCTTCAGGGATAGTATTTTTCCTGATCAACTGAAAATAGCCAAGGTGATCCCAGTCCACAAAAAAGGCTCTACTGAGGATCCTAAAATGTATAGACCTATATCTCTCTTGCCAACCTTATCAAAGATTTTTGAAAAGTTAATAAAAACAAGACTATTTTCACATTTAAACAGAAACAAAGTCTTAAATTATAAACAGTTTGGTTACCAACTTGGCGTAGGAACACAAGATGCTATTGATACGCTACTTATGGAGGTCAGAAGTAAACTAAATACAAAGCAAATGGTTGCCGGTCTCTTTTTAGATCTAAGTTCTGCTTTTGACTTAATAAACCACGACCTGTTGTTAGTTAAGGTTGAGCATTATGGTGTGAGAGGCAAAGCTATACAACTTCTGACATCCTACTTAAAAAATAGAAAAATGTTCGTGGAAGTAAAACAACTGATTCGCGTTGAAAATAAAAATGAGAGGAATGTTTCTGACAATGTATTTAATCAGCAAGCTATTAGGTCTAAATTAAAAAAACACTACTGTAGGAGTTCCTCAGGGATCTATATTGGGTCCTATTCTCTTTATTATATTTATTAACGATGTAATAGATTATGTTGAAAATATATTAGGGGAACATGCAAAGTTAGTGGTATTTGCAGACGATACTAATGCTATCATTTCAGCAGATAACATTCAATCTCTTAATTTGCACGTAAATAAAGCTTTAGAGGTATTTCACAAGTGGTTTACTATCAACGGACTCAAAGTGAACGCTAGTAAAACCAACTTAATCTTATTTCGTACCACTTCCAAAAATAAAAGTCATCTAAATTGTGCTTTGGATGGAGTTCAAGTCAGTATGGTAGAGGCAGTAAAGTTTTTAGGAGTAAATGTTGATTGTTATTTAAATTGGAAACCAGAACTTGAAAGTTTAAAAAACTCCATCAGCTCAGCATGTTATGTACTGAGAAGCCTACGAAATGATATTGACATTAAACAGTTAAAAAAAGTCTATTATGCGTTAATCGAGTCAAGGTTACGATACAGCATCTTATGCTGGGGAGGCAGCTACAATTACAATATACAGAGAGCATTTGTGTTACAAAAAAGGGCCATTCGCACCATGGTTTGCATTCGTCAGCAGGAATCTTGTAAGAGGCACTTCGTAAATTTGAATATTCTCACTGTACCTTCCCTATATGTATTGGTGCTCCTGACACATTTTTCTAAATATGTACAGCAATATGAGACTGAAGAGGTAAGAAAGCTTAGAGAGAGTACGAGAAGAAAAGATTTTAAAACCACTTATATTCCTAAACTTAATGTAGTCGCACACGGTACCTACCACATGTCAGTGAAAATCTTCAATAAACTTCCCGTTGATATAAAATTGTCACTTTACAAAAGGGACTTCAAAAGTAAACTGAAGCGTTACCTACTGAAAGGCTGCTATTATTCTATTAATGACATTTAAATTGTAAACATACATATTATACTATAAATTTATAATGATTATTTAATTATTTCAAAATCTTTAGTTGTTCATTTACGTTCATGACATTTAACTGCTGTTTTTATTTTAAGTTTTTGTATATTTTTAAATTATTTAATCGTGTTTAAAATTCGACACAATTTAAAAATTGTTATGAATAAATGAAATGAAATGTGGGGTATCATATGAAAGAGCGCTGTTTGCACATTCTCAAACATATTTTTATTTTTTTTTAGGCCGCACAGTGTTCGACTTTTGATGAAAAATGTAAAAAATAATACCATTCCCCCCCCCCTTATCTCCGAAGTTTGCAAAGATAAAAATCTGAAATTATTCTATGTGATAGAAGTTGATTTAAAGACTACAGGAAAAATAAAACGATGTCTCTAAATTGCACACTTTTTCAGGAATCGGAACGGAACCCTCGGTGCGCGAGTCCGGCTCGCTCTTGACCGGTTTTTTTTACAGCTTATAAGTAGGCCTATACGATGGAATGATTTGTTTTTCAAAAACTGACACATGTACTTTTGAGTTGCCTATGTCCCTTTGCTTGTATGGCGTCGATCCACTGTGTGCCGCCACGGCCTCCACCACCTCGGACACAGCGACCAGCTTTTGGGTGGTCTTATCCCTGCGGACATTGGTCCGGTAATATTCGCAGGGATTATAGGTCGCTGCGTCCACTATGCAATTTTGCACAACGAACTCCTTGGCCGCGGCAAGGAGTCTAAATAATAAGGCGACTTTCGGCTCCCCTCCCTTTTGCAGTCGAGCTGTCTGTAAATAAATTCCAAGTACTGTCTATACCGATTGTTTACACGTGAATGATCAAAATTTGGTTGGACCAATACCAATTTTTGATTATTGACGATCCTGTATAGGTCCTCACTGTCGGTATTAGACAGAACATGGGTCACCGTCGCCTCATATCTGGTGGTGTTGTCCTCCATCCAGCATTGTTGCTGAGGACGCATTTTCCACGCCCACCATATTTTCAAGAAATGTGAGCAGTCGCTCGGCCGTCGCCTCCACGTAGGGCCCCCAATTTTCGAAGATAAGGGGGGGGGGGGCCCTTATCTCCGAAGTTTGCAAAGATAAAAATCTGAAATTATTCTATGTGATAGAAGTTGATTTAAAGATTACAGGAAAAATAAAACGATGTCTCTAAATTGCACACTTTTTCAGGAATCGGAACGGAACCCTCGGTGCGCGAGTCCGGCTCGCTCTTGACCGGTTTTTTTTACAGCTTATAAGTAGGCCTATACGATGGAATGATTTGTTTTTCAAAAACTGACACATGTACTTTTGAGTTGCCTATGTCCCTTTGCTTGTATGGCGTCGATCCACTGTGTGCCGCCACGGCCTCCACCACCTCGGACACAGCGACCAGCTTTTGGGTGGTCTTATCCCTGCGGATATTGGTCCGGTAATATTCGCAGGGATTATAGGTCGCTGCGTCCACTATGCGATTTTGCACAACGAACTCCTTGGCCGCGGCAAGCAGTCTAAATAATAAGGCGACTTTCGGCTCCCCTCCCTTTTGCAGTCGAGCTGTCTGTAAATAAATTCCAACTACTGTCTATACCGATTGTTTACACGTGAATGATCAAAATTTGGTTGGACCAATAGAGGAAAAGGTGGTAATGTGGCCCCCTACTTTGGTTTTGAGACCTAATGTCAAAAATACTACTCTTATAAATCCAGTAAGTACTTTACAGTGTTCCTTACCTATTCCTCTATGCATACCTGTCTGTAGAATAAATAAAATAACCACAGAATTATCAAAAAACGATTTATTTTAAAAAATGACAAATTTGACCATATGACATTAGGTGAGGGTTATATGGCACCCTGGGGGCCATATTAAACATATTGAATTTTGATTAACGTACATTAACGGCAAAAATCACAAATATAATATTCGCCTTCAGGGCCTGCACAGGTTGTATGGTCCCATAAATTGCAATTCAAGCACTGAATCCACTCTTCTCCAGGCCTGTCGCTAGAATAGTTTGTTTCACAAAATATACAGCTCGTATCTATATTTTCAGTCGTCCTATCTGGATCGACTTGCTCGTCATATTCAGAGCTACTGCTGGATGTATCAACTCTCTGACGTCGAGCCCTGTTGCCACTGCCCATTCCACTTTGGTTTCGTCCATGACCGCGACCGCGCCCTCGTCCACGTCCACCGCCACGGCCCGTCCACGAGTCTCAGCTAAACGCAAAGATTCGGTTAATTGATTTTTGTAAGGTGATGATGTGATCACTTTTGCTGTTGTAGATTTTCATCCACGATTAGATGTCCTAGTCTTAGCCACGGGGATGGGCAGCTTCGATTGCCTTCTTCATTTGATCGGGATCCCACGTTTTCCTTTTTTTCGAAGATGGAGAGAGCAGGCTGACTCGAGGCATCTAAAAACAAAATTTAAAAAAATGCAAGACTGATACATCAATCAAACATTTTATATGGGCCCCGGGGATCATAATAGGAACACTGTGAGGGGGTCAAATTACAACAACACAACGAATTTGTAAACATGCGAAAATACATATATTTATCTAAAGTTTTTGTATAATTACCTTTCAAATCCAGTAGAAAAACGTTTATCAAACACAATGTTCAAATCACCAGACGTAAAACTTAGTTTTTCCAAAAAAAAAGAATAAAATGCAGAGCGGTTTCAAAAGTTTAACCGGTGCGTGTAGCGACTTGTTCAAATAACAAACGCACGTAACACCATCTCACGGATTTTGTTGGTTATATTCGATAGCTGTCAAAAGA
Organism: Cosmia trapezina; assembly: GCA_905163495.3. Lineage (NCBI taxonomy): Eukaryota > Metazoa > Arthropoda > Insecta > Lepidoptera > Noctuidae > Cosmia > Cosmia trapezina. Next base: position 6,236,815 of record LR991027.1, on the reverse strand, counting down.
GCTACAGATACCGCGCGAGTTGAATGCAGAGCTTAGGAATGCTGCGCTTGTGCTGTGACCTAATTATAATTACAATACACTGCAGGCGCGTGAGGTGGGGCGTGCGGATAGCGGGGCGCTCTTTACCTCAGACCCCGACTGCATTCAACTCGCGCGCTATCTGTACGTATTTCATGCACTATGTACTAGATGGCGTTATTCTAAGTTAAAAATATTTAAGGGGGCCAAGATATCTGTAGGGGCCACATTACCACCTTTTCCTCTACCAATTTTTGATTATTCACGATCCTGTATAGGTCCTCACTGTCGGTATTAGACAGTACTTGGGTCACCGTCGCCTCATATCTGGTGGTGTTGTCCTCCATCCAGCATTGTTGCTGAGGACGCATTGTCCACGCCCACCATATTTTCAAGAAATGTGAGCAGTCGCTCGGCCGTCGCCTCCACGTAGGGCCCCCAATTTTCGAACTCGACTAGGAGCTGTCCGTCTATAACAGATAACAGGACAGGTCCTATCGAGTCGGGGACTCCGCCTGATAACTGGAAGTACCCCTCCGGAATACTGTCAATGGAATTGAAATGACTAGAAATAGTCGCAGATCACCGGCAACTTTCTGGGCATCGACATAATGCCTTAATTGCTGCAACCAATTTTGGTTGCGCTTCATAAGGCCGTCGTCGATGACCACAAAGCCCCCACTTCAAAATTGGGCAAATAGGGATGGCCTTTCTTTTTGATTGATGAGGTGGGCGGTCGTCTCCTGCATGTATTTAATATCCTACGTATGCCTGCATGTATTTAATAGTGGGGAACATGGGTGGCATTTTTCTCTTGTGTAAATTCTATTGCTTTGATATCTGAGGTTTTTATGGTGTTCCCTTCCACATCTTTGACAGTGTTAAGTTCGATTTCGTCAGATAATTTTTTCAAATCATAAAAATCATCGATATTCATTTCTTCAACATTATCTTTTAACTTTGCAGATCTTATTATCATACTGATCTGGTACGTAAATAGCGCCCGGCTTTTTAGCTCTTTTTATTGCCTTTTTAATTATGGAGTGTGCTGCATATCCCTCATTTTGGGTATATCACCTTATTAAAAATCTGTCTGTGATTTTATTGATTAGTAGAGTTTTGACTGCATACAAGTACATGGAAAAAATAAATCTGAAAAAAAAAAACAAAATATTAGACACGTCACAAAACTACAAAAACAGTTCTTAACAAATGAAACGAACCTGTTTTTTTGTTACCCGCTACAATTGTCACTATAAAATGTTATGTTACAACCAGGGGATTATTAGCTGCACGTTGCAGGTACTTAAGGTACAGGAACCAATCTCAACTGCTGTGCCTCCCATAGCTTCATGCCAAAAGTAACAATAGGTTTGTGGGTCCTTTACATTTGTTACCTATAAAACAAGACAGTTATCAAACTATTGACAAAAAGAAAAGAGCATGAAAGAATACTGTAAAGTTTAAGCAGTTTAACTTTGATTTACAGTAAAAAGACGAGGACTCCCCGACTGGCCCTGGCATAACTGCTTGAAGATCATAAATTGCGACTATTTCGTTACTATCTGTATTCTTACATATTTCTATGTCAGTCTTCTTTTCCATTCGAGTAAGTACTTTCTGCCGGCAATGTTCTGTGTAGTCAGCCTATAGTTTTTCTTTTTCCTCTCCAACAGCATTTTTATATTGTTCACAGATATCGCATTGATCTTTTTTTGTTGTGGTTTGTTTTTTTGGTTTACCTTAGCCCTAACAATTGAACCATATTTTTTTGTGTATTCTTGTCCCTCGTTACGCATTTTCTTTAATTTCTGTTATTAAATTTTCTACTTAAATTCGTTGTCACCCACTTTTCCGTCTTCTAAATTGCATGTCTTGAGATGCCTCTTCTTCACTACGCTCTTCATTTGAAGATGCTACCCAAGATGAAGATGACCAATGAAAGTCACCATCGTCTGACAAATACAATGAACTTTTTTTACAATGTTTTTGGTGCGTGCTTTTCTTGCAGGTGTGACTTTCTGAAAAAAATATTACATGATCACAACATGCTTTCATGATCTGACACACTAACATACATAACATATACTGCACAGCCATAAGGCATAAAATGCTTAAATTTAATTGAATCAAAATGTTACATAGGGTAGACTGGGTACGGTTGTGACAATTTTCATTTGACGGACAATAATTATGTTAGTGTAGCTGTTAGCTGTAAAATAGTATATTATGCAGTTAGTGAATAAAGGACGGATTTAAAGAGAGGGCCATAGATGAATCACGAGCTAGTGAAGGAGTCTAACTATTGAATCACGACCGTATTACGGAGTGATGATTCATGATGAATTGAAAATTCAAGTGTTAGAATCCTGAGCGATCCGAGTGATTCATGGCCCTCGATATAAATCAGTTTTATTCAAGAGTTTCATACTATACTTTATACCATGACTTCGAGAAAAAGAAAGATTTAAGCGAAGATAGACATTTAATTAAGAAAATCATTTAATTAAGGAAGTCATTTGTTGGGTAGCAAGTTTTTTACTACATTCGGCCGCCCTCTTTCATATTCATCACTTGAATGCATTTTTAATCGATTTATTATTAAGTAACACTAAACTTTGTGTTCGTCCAACTTACAGTACCTATTCAAAATAGCGCCAATTTACTAATGACAGCAAAGAACACAAAACGGTTTTTATTCTAATGCTAAACTCCTAACGACCAAGTACAATAACTGAACCCATACTCATATACTTTTTCACTAAATAAGTAAAAATTCTTTTTCTGCCTGTACTTGGTCGTTGGGCCGTCAGAGAAAAAGTGAATGGTAAAAATGTTTGGATAGGTATTCTGAATATGTTGTAAAACGGGATCGAGGTGAGCCCATATTGCTTCCGGATTGTGTTGGTTATCGGCGGATATAGAACAGAAAGAAATAGGTTTCTTTTCTCCTTTAATGTAAATAACTCCTGTGTGAAGGGTAATCTGTTCTTTTATAAAATGCATTGCCTGTATTTCTCTATGGTATTTGCAGGTGAAATTTTCTGAAAAATCTATATGAATACATGCTTCATTACTTTTTAAATTATTAATGCAATCTTTGTAGTTTTTGTATTGGTGATAGAAATTAAAAATATGTGTTTTAAATTGTTTCATTTCCTTATTAAATATCGCAAGTAAGTCTTGTAAAGTACCCTCTTTCTTAATTTTTATCATTTTTTTATTTTTTTCTTTTCCCCTTGCTTTTCATATTCATAGTCTTTTAAAACCCAAGTAAACCAGCTTGCTTTAGATAACAGTTTTTCTTTGTCAACTCTTAATTCAACTTCGGAACACGCATTACAATTATTATAAACTCCTTTGCAAAAAAAACGGGCACCTTACAGTCATTGGCTTTTCTATGGATAATATTAATATTTTTAGTATGTCGTTAGCATAAATTACTAGAAATTTCTTATTATCATTGAGAATATAGTTTTTAACCCTTAAATCCTGGAATCGGTGTTTTAGTCAATGTAAACAGAGAGTCGTGTTAAAATGGAAATTTTTAGGGTATAATTAAATTAAGACTACGAGTATTTTTATGGTATTTTAATAAAAAAAGACATTAAAAAATAAAAATTAATAACGAGTATGACCTCTCCTTGCAGCGATTACGGCATGTAATCGTCTTGGCATGCTTTCCACCAGGCTTTTGATGGTGTCCTGTGGAATGTGTTCCCACTCAGCCGAAATCACACGTTTTAGCTCCCTGATGTTTTGTGGAAGGTCGTTGGACAGGTCGTACTCGCCTTTTTAGGAGGTCCCAGACGTGCTCAATGGGGTTAAGGTCGGGGCTCCACGCTAGCCAATACAGAAGACGAATACCGACCTCTTGCATATAAGCATCTACGTCGCCAGAACGGTGGTCCCGAGCATTATCGTCCATGAAATGGCATCTTCACCAATTTACAGTCAGTGCGGGCTGTGCATGTTGACAAATTATTCCTGTTATGTACCTTTGCGCATTTAGTGAGCCATTTGCAATGAACACTATCTCGGTACGATAGCTGGAAGTTACGCCCGCCCAAAACATAACGGACCTTCCACCATAAGGGGTGATTTCTTCAGAACACACGTCAGCATAGCGTTCCCCTGGTCTTCGTAACACTCGCCGACGTCGGTCCTCACCATTCAGACAAATTCGAGCCTCATCGGAGAAGAGTACGCTACTCCAGTTACCTAGTGTCCAAGATAGACAATTTCTAGTGAACCTCGGTCGAACAATCCGATACTCACGGAGTAAATTGGGGGCCCGCGCTGGTCGTCGACTGCGTATATCAACCGCTTAAAGCCTCCTCCTCACTGTCCATAGGCTAACTTGTGCTCCTCGTACCTCTTCAAGGTTTCTTTTGAGGTCTATGTAACTGCATTTGCGATTACTCAACGCCTGAGTCACTAAAAAGCGGTCGTCTCGAGGTTGTGTGCAACGTTTTCTCCCACAACCTTGCTTCTTTGAACGGAACCTGTCTCTTGGTATCGAGTCCAGGTTCCTTGGACGGTGGAACCACTCACGTTTAACGGCTGTGAGCCGTAACATTGGCTACACCCCACTTCCAGCAGCGCTATAATTTTACTAGCTCTTATTGCTTTTTCTGCCATTATAATCGACACAAAGATATCTGTTTTAAGTCACAATGAGGCAGGATTATGCGACAAACATAAATTAATCTAATAAAAATAACGAGAAGTTAGTTTTAGTTGCCTGATAACCTTTTAACCGCAAACCCGCGAATAGTAAGTAAAAAGTCATAAACTGAAAAAGAGATTATTATTTCTAAAAACAACAGTTCTGAATTTGAAATTAACTTTTTTTCATACCCAGACTCTTTATTATGTGCCAGGAATATAGTTTGCCTATTAAAACCTCATTAGAACTAAATGATTACCAATAATGTAGAAAAATCCAAACTGCCCGTTTTTTTTGCAAAGGAGTGTACATGCAATCTCTAGAATAAAAATCACATACTAAATCAGTTGTTACCTCATTTAGATTGTCAGTGTTAAGTATTTTAAGGGATTTCAATTCATCCACCAGGAATTGCATATTGGAATGTTTTTTGCATGCACAACTCTCACAATCCTTGATTTTAGGAGCAAGTACGTAAAACGGGCGGTACTTTTTAAAAGTACTGAAACTTATCTCCTCCTCTGCGATAAACTTTCTGTGAAGTACGATCATCTCTGTTAAAAAAGCGTTCAATTTTCTTTTGCAATGCAGTGGTTTTGGTCTTCTGCTGACGGTAGTTTTTGAAATTACTCTTGAATCCTAGAGAGGCTCTTAATCTTGTTTTCAGTTTATATTTTTTGACAGTATTGTTATCCAGAATTTTTTTCAAAACATTCTTTTCGGTATTGTTAGCGGTTTGGAATTGCAATTTAAATGACTTCGTTAGTACATCGTATTCTAGTAGTTTCTCCTTAACTTCTTCTTTTTTTGGAGTTGCAATGTTTGGTATGTTATTATTTATGAACTCTATTACTTCTTTTCTCGGTGTTTTCTCTTCTAACTGTCTTGTATACGTCTCTTTTGTTTCCTCGGCCGTGACCAACCTAGTTAATACATTTTCGTAGTCTGCCTGCATCTTGTCTATTTTGTTTTGTTGTCTAATCATTTTTTTTTGAAGACCTTTGAAACCTTTTGTCAATGTGTTTAACTGTAATCTCAATTGTGCAGTTTCTTGTTTCATCCTGTATTCAATTCGACGCTGCATATTACGGTAAGTTAATCGGTTATTATCTTGCTCAGAATTTGAAGTTTGTGTCGTACCCGGTTCATTTCGTGATGCATCTTTTGCTTTTTTCCGATCTTCCTTCCATTTTCGCCGTAATTCTTGTTTGTGTTCTTCAGTGTAGGTACTCTTTTTTTTCGCATAGTAACGTGCAGATCTTTCTTTGGCCTTCTTTTGTATTTCTTCATACTTTTGGGGGTTTTCGTTTTTTAATTTATCGCGATATTTTTTTTGCTTTTCAGCTGCAGTCATTGGCGGCATCTGTGACAATATAAATATTTTTATATTATTACCGATATCGGGTACGCGTAGTTTAATTTTTAAGCAGAAACGCTGACTTTTGAAAGTAATAATAAATAATAAAAAATAATTTAGAAAAATTAAATTACTGAGCGGATTTTTCGTTATTCTAAAAGTACCTTCAACAAAAAAGTATTTGTAATGAATTGCGTTATGCACAAACCTTTACAACAGTAAAACGTTACAAAACATACAATCTACGTTACCAGTGACATCTAAGTTACATAGAAGTAACGTTAAAGCGCCACTTTTCAAGGTTATAAATAGTCACAACTCGACATCGAGTTGCATTTTAAACATAAACAAATTACCACGCACTTAGTAGTTACCCATGCATAATAATAATAATAATAACCCCACCGCCGTATCTCTACGTTGACGTCGTGGTGGGGCTTGCGCGCTCCGATCTCTGGGCCTGTGCTAGTAGAGTTCACTTTGCCGAAACAGGTCTAGGGTGAGGAGCCAGACCAAGAGAGATACAGAAACCCGCAGAGCAGCATGTGGCGAGCTGTTGGGCAGTAGCGACCCCACGGACCCTATCTCCCGGGAGTAGTCTTGTTCCTCATCTCTGGCTTGCCTTTATTAGCCGGCTGGAGTGAAAACTGACGGGAACAGAGCTCCCACCTCATTCTTGCCTTTATTGGCTGGCTTGAGTGGAGATTCGCAAGAGCAAACGTGCTCGGAGGAAGGAAGTATTCCAGTAAGTGTTTGTAGGGATCTTGACCATCTTCCGGGCTCTGGGATTGTTCAGAGAACCGTGGGATACCTCTCCACTCCTCACAAGCACCTCAGGACATGTTGCCCCCTTGCCGCTACGACACTATGTGGTAGCGACCGTTTTTCGGGGGCCCATTATTGAGTCTGCAAGTCACCCCCCGCCATTTTATCTATTGTATACAAAACATTAGTCAGGCAGGGGCCATAGTGTTTCTATAGTTCTAGATAACCAGTCCACAACCACCCAAAGCCATAGCCCAATATGTTTTGTTTCCATGTGCTGCAATAGTCCTGCACCAACCGGGGCTTGGCCTTGGGTGCACTTGCATACTGCATACAGGGATAATCGTCGGCTGGTGCCTCATCATAATTTAAAATTGTCTAAGGGGCCTCTGCGAGTTGGCTTCGGCCCCTCGTATGCCTTCCAAAGGTCCGGGATCCCAGGGTCCCGAGATATGTAAACATATAATAATAATAATAATCATTTTATTATCAGGCTACTAGGCCCATAGATAAAATACACAAAATATCTTAAACAATAATAAACTAATACATATGAATAAATCTTATTAAAAAAAACTATAACTATACACGTAACGTTGTCGGCGTCGTGTTCCGCTGCGTGGTGTCGCGTAACAGTCCTCTGGAACGTCGAAATATGACACCTTTCGGCCAAAAGTCCTCTTTTAAGAAGGTCTGTAGATGTTGAGTTGGAACTCGTACCACGAACGACTTAAAGTTGATGTTGTGGCGCGACTCCAACCTTTCGACCCTCAGAGTCCAGTCGGTCTTCACCTTCAAATACTGCACGACTTCCTCAACCCTTGTGGAGTGAAACAGGCGCGAGATGTGCAGCTGCGTCGTAGGCACAGCAGGGCGCAGCAGCATGTTGGGTCCAGTCGGTGCGGTACCACACTGGTTACGAGAACAGGGCTTCTTCTTCTTCTTTTCTACCTTAGTGAAACCCTCTTCATCAACTTGGCCCGTTCTTGGAACGTTGTTGTTGTTGTTGGTTGTTGGTTGGTTGGGTTTGTTATAATGATATATAAGATGCGTACAACAAAAAACTGTTATTTACCGTTGAAATCGCCAAAATTCACAATTAAAATTCACTGCCGAAACACGCGTGCACCTTTGACAGACTCTGCGAGACGACAAGATGGCGTCTTTTATTTTTTTTATTGCTCTGTCTGCACACTTGGTGTTGCCAGTGCAAGTAAAAAACACTACCAATTGTTTTCAAAGCTTTTTAAGGGAATATTTTTGGTAACATACAAAGTAGTAACATAGAAGCTAAAATATGGAGTATAAGTTTGAATAACAATAAAGCTATAAAAAAAACGTGTTTTTAAAGACACCAACAGCACAATGTAGCAGTTCAACTTAGACAATTCAGATAATCGCAATTAATTAGATGTTCATTAGTAAAAATAAAAGTTTTATCGTGCTAAGTGCCAAAAAGACAGCATATTTTTCGTTAAATTTGAGAGCCTGTACGAATTTAATTCGCTGTATTATTTTATATGTGCACCTGAATCATTTTAAGAATATAATATAAAGAGTTTACGAGATGCATAACCTAATTAAACTACCTTCATTACAATTTACCCACTATCTTGTTTATAGGCAATCAAAATTTGAGAATAGAATTTCTTTAAAAAGTGGCAAAATCTACGGCCTTACCCAGCTGCGCTTACGCGTTTTCTTAACATTCATTATTCTTATTTGCTTGTTTGCCTCTAGTCGACACCGTTGTAATCAATCTTAATAATTATACGTGTAATACAGTCCCCTACAGCTTTCATTTACTGCACAAAGACCTATCGTCGCGATTAATAAGTATTCTAATATTTGTATTTTATTCCCCTTCATCCCCTTGAGATATATAGATATCCGTGGTGTGTCCGTGGCATCACACAGTAGGCCCTATCAGAATACCAGCGTTGCGGTATTTATTTTTTAAAAATCGCAGCTTTATGCCGAGATGCGAGCCTTTTTGGCCTCGCACAGGTCTTTTTTTTTTAGTTTAAATTTTTATTCTTTTTTTATCATTAGTGGCTCCAGTCACAGGGTTCGCCTATCAATTGCAGAAGATGATGTTGCAGGCTTGTTTTGTTCATTGTCTGGATTTAGTCGGTCCGTTACAAAAGATGAAGCAAAATCAATTTCATCGACTAGATTATGATTGTATGGATAAATTGCAGTTTTTCAAAAACCAGCGATCTCTCGCGTCCGAACCTGGTCCAGGCCATGGTGCGAGAGCGAGAGTGCATGGCAGGCTATCACCTCCTTCTGCGAAGCAGTAATGCTCGAGAAGGAGGAGGTGGATCGCGTGAGGGAGAGGCAACCATCCGCGATATCCCTCCTTCGTCAATTAAGCCCACACGAATCACCGAGGTTGGCTGGCAGCACACCCGCCAGGACCGGCAGTGCCGCGGTGCTGACCGACCGGTATGCCTTCGCCAGAAGGATGAGCAATGCCGACCCTCGGTCCTCAGCAATGCCGACCTGAGTTTTCGCGTCAACCAATGAGAATAAAGTTTGAGCTTAAACTGGCAACGGGCACTCCGCACGTCCGCTCGCTACAAACGCAGGCAGCGAGTCCGAGAAATACTAGGAATGACACATCTTGCATCCAGCCTGAAGGATTTGCAGTTCCAATCGATCCTGCAGGCCCGTCTCTAACAAAATGATCGTGATAACGAACCCGAGGAAATATAAATTAAGAAGGAATAGTATTGCCCAAGGCATTTACTGCAAATGTAACTGTCACCAATATGTCTCGTTCAGCTTAAGTAAGAGCTCCCACTTGCCGTATGCCACGTCTTGCTACTACTTTATCGGGTTTTTGGACGGTAGTGACGCCTGTCTCGTCAACATTATATATTATATAATACGTCATAAAATTAAAATTACTCTGTACTTTCAAAAAACGTTTTTTCTTATTTGTAAGGTTAGTATTTTAGGATATACAAGGTGATTGGAAGATGGGTGCAAAGCTTTAAGGCGAAGATAGTACAGACAGTTTAGAACAATTTAAGCCATGGTTGTCTCAGACGAAGTCTTACCATTTTTTTTAACCTAATTTTTAAGATTTTTTTCGAAAATTGCCAAAATTTTAACTAAACTGGTTATTTATAACTAAATTGAATGATAAATGAATTCATTTTTATTTTATTTAATTAAAGTAATGTGTAAGCAATCTAGCAAAACATGTTTTAGGCCTCTGTGTCGTTAGACATTTTTTTTACAGACATTTAAAGTTCATATAAATTTAAAAAAAATCATAAATCATTTTTGAAAACCTTATTTAAAAAAAAAAACGAAGGGTGCTTTTTTTGTTCAAATATTTTTGAAAACATGCGTGATAATCGCTCTTTCCTTTGAGGTATCATTTACGAGGATATTTTACTAATTATTGAAATTAAGAACTACAAACCAATTTGAGCGACAAATTTTAAAATTTTAGGCGGAGTAATTAAAACAACATTTGAATCTAAATTATTTATTGTTCATGTTCAAAATGTCTGCCATGATTCCTAATACAAGCACGGCTACGTCTTCTCACTTCTGTTGTTGTTATTTTCAACATCATCTCCAGTTTCATCGTTTCAAACGCTGAATTAATTCTCTCCATCAATTCTTCTCTCGTGTTTATTTCAACATTCGTATACACCAGTTCTTTGGCCCGGCCCCACATGAAAAAGTCCAGCGGGGTCAGATCTGGTGAGCGAGCGGGCCAAGGGATGGGTCCATCTCTGCCGATCCAGCTGTCAGGGAAGCAATTATTTAAGTGTTCCCTTACATTTAACGTCCAATGCACTGGACAGCCGTCTTGCTGAAAGACGACTGTTCGGTCTCTTTCGAATATCGGGACACCGGTTTCCTCTATCAGAACTGGTAAATCGAATTGTAGAAAGTGCAAATAATTTTCACCATTTAAATTATCCGGTAAGAAGTGGGGCCCAATCAATGTCCTGCCAATTACTCCAGCCCATACATTGACAGAGAATTTTCCCTGAAACGACACTCGCTTCTTAAAATGTGGATTGTAGGTGTCTGTCGGCCCATTCATGGAGGTTATGAAAGTTTGTAATGCCCTCCCTAGAAAATTTGCATTCATCCGTCCACAAGATTGATTTCAGAAACCACGCATCTTCGATGTCTCTGTTGAGAAGGAAACGGCAGAACTGTATTCTTCTTTGGGGATCTTGCTCTTCCAGACCTTGCACACCCCTACCATGGAACGGATACTTGTCATTTTGGTGCCTTCCATTGTGAAAAGTTTAGATTTTGAGCTACGGCTCTGGTACTGGTAGTAGGATCTGCTTGAAATGCTGCCAAAATGTATTCTTCGACGTCAGTTTCATGTCTGCCTGGGTTGACTCCAGGTTCCACGCGGTGAAACCCAACTTCGGCAAGTTGACGAAAAGTGTTGTAAAACACTCGCACATTCGGTACCCTGCGATTCGGAAGGCGTTCTTGATACATCCGACGCGCCAAGAATCCATTGCCATCTGCTCTGCCATATATAAATACGATATCCGCATATTCCTGATTAGAAAAAGTAGCCATAGCTACTTAACAATTAAGAAAAACGGCGTAGGAGCGCACTAAATGTCAACTCAACACAACTCAAAAATCAACACGTGCAGGAGCTTGCGGCTACGACTGGACACGGTGAAACAAAAATGTTCTAAACTAACGCAAACAACACGTGCAGGAACGCAAAGGGCTACAACTGAACACGGTAAATTGCGAATCAACACGACAACGTCCTCTCACATGGGCAGCTGTAGTTTGACTAATTCAACTAATTGTAATAAGTAATAGATGTGACCGCTTCAACACAGACTGACTAACCCTAACTAAATTTTGATACGATTTTGTTGCCTTAGTAACTAATACCATTTTGCTGTAAAAACCAACGTATTTATCGCTATTTTCTATTCACTGGGCGTTCTACCTGGAAATGCCGTCGCACCGCGCATTGCTGCCATTATTTAGATAATCCCTTCAATTCGGTTCTTTCATGTGCCGCACTGCGCGCGGCGGCCATTGTTTAGATAATCCCCTCAATTGGCATGTGCAAAAAATTCTTAAAATTGAAGTAATTATCATTTCGAACACATAAAGTAAGCTTAGCGTAAGTATTTTAAGCAAAAATTTTGTTTTAATTAGTCTGCCTAAAATTTAAAATTTTTCGCTCAAAATGGTTTGTAGATCCTAATTTCAATAATTTGTAAAATATCCTCATAAATGATACCTCAAAGGAAAGAGCGATTATCACGCATGTTTTCAAAAATATTTGAACAAAAAAAGCACCCTTCGTTTTTTTTTAAATAAGGTTTTCAAAAATGATTTATGATTTTTTTAAATTTATATGAACTTTAAATGTCTGTAAAAAAAATGTCTAACGACACAGAGGCCTAAAACATGTTTTGCTAGATTGCTTACACATTACTTTAATTAAATAAAATAAAAATGAATTCATTTATCATTCAATTTAGTTATAAATAACCAGTTTAGTTAAAATTTTGGCAATTTTCGAAAAAAATCTTAAAAATTAGGTTAAAAAAAAATGGTAAGTCTTCGTCTAAGACAACCATGGCTTAAATTGTTCTAAACTGTCTGTACTATCTTCGCTTTAAAGCTTTGCACCCATCTTCCAATCACCTTGTATAGCGAAATCATCCGTATACTGGGATATGCAAATTATAAACACATGCAAATTTTCCACAAAAAGTTTGTCGTCTGCGCTGCACCTTAGATAAAGATTTTGTGCATCCGTAGGTGGCAATAGGTTGAAATCTTTCAGGATTCTAGCCCTCTGTTCCTCATTAATAGCTTCAAAACACTTGTATCTCTTGCAACTACAATTTTGACCACTTTCATGACTTTGAAGTCTAATCTTCTTAGTAACGTCCGACAATCGACCGTAAAGTTTACGTTTTTTAGTAGGTTGCTCCGAATTGACCTCGCCTTTTCTTCTGATGACATTTTCAATAATTATGTAAAAACTTGCTAGCGAAAATCAGCATCCTGTTTTTATTGCGTTAGTCTGCAAATAAAAATTCCTGAAATTTGGCCGGTATTACAACTTGGCTAACATTTTTAAAACGCACTTTATAAACGCCCAATGATTTATTCATTTTCTGATACAACTTATTTTTTATGTTTTTGAAATCTGGTACAGTTTTTATTAAGTGTAGCCCTTTGTCTATTAAATTACCGACCTTTTCCCAAAAATAGTTAGAATAGGCAAAGCTACATCGGTAACAATTTTTTTTGACACTTCTATCTCAACATCGCATTAATTTTTGTTTTTGTCCGGCTGCCAATCATCTTCTCTTCTCTTCTGATAGTGTTATCACAAGTAATTATTAAAATTGCTTGGCAAATCTGTCGTTTCACACAACGCCACATTTGATTTATCCTTATTTTTTCTTTTGATGTCGTATCTATAACCGGTACGAAGAAGTAAAGGTTTTCCTCTTTGATATGTAATTGTTTCAAAAGTTACTCGATTATGAGATGTCGATGGTTCTTGCGAGTCCATAAAGCACATACCAAACGATAATCTATTAGGGTTCCGTACCAAAATGGTAAAAAAGGAACCCTTATGGTGTGACTCAGTCTGTCTGTGTGTCTGTCACAGCTGGATATCTCAAGAACTACTAATGCTATCAACTTGAAATTTAGAAATATAGAATATAGAAAGAAATAAATAAAAATAATTATATTTTTTTTTTAAACTGGGACTGAGGGGGGGTCTTAAAAATTTAAAGTGGGGCTACTAGGGCATGTGGGGTATCATATGAAAGAACGCTGTTTGCACATTCTCAAACTATTTTTTATTTTTTTTTAGGCCGCATAGTTTTCGACTTTTGATGTAAAATGTAAAAAAAATACCGTTCCCCCCCTTATCTCCGAAGTTTGCAAAGCGAAAAATCTAAAATTATTCTATGTGATAGAAGTTTATGTAAAGATTACAGGAAAAATAAAACGATGTCTCTAAGTAGCACACTTTTTCAGAAATCGGAACGGAACCCTCGGTGCGCGAGTCCGACTCGCTCTTGCCCGGTTTTTTTTTGTATAGTCGTACATATATTTGTAGATTCCGTAGCTTAGCGGTGTGTAAATATATGTACTCACGGCTCAGGTGGTAAAATATAAAATAACGTTCGTCCGAAATTATATTGTCCACACGCAAGGAATGAGAAGCTTACAGGCACATAATAGTCAGCAGGCACAAAGAGTCACAAGCACTAGAATGATAGGCAAATGTTTTAAACAGGAAGAATGAGAAATAGAAAGCACAATGACAGTTCAACAAAATAGGCGGTAATTTTAAGCGCGCGGCGTTGAGGCGAGTAATATGCGTCGATGCTTAGAGACCAGAGGGGCAATTCTCGTACCTAAAAACGTTCACAATCTCATGCCAGCGTCAATCAAAATGTCAAAAATGAAGGTAAACGCTATACAATTTCTGTCAGATTGAGTCTTGAGATGATATTGCGAACGTTGTTAAAAATACGAGAATTGCCCCTCTGACCGACTGTTTTGACCTCTGCGTACGCCGAGGTGCGAACGCCGCGCGAGGTATTTCATCTTGAAACCTGCGCAAAACTGTTAAGTTGCATTTTTTTTAAAGATAATGCTAATTTAAGTACCTAATTTGGACTGAAAAATGAGCCTGAAGGCTTTTTTTTCAGGAGAAGGGGGCGAAGTAGAAGTTGTGAGAGTACTTTTTTCATGGAAAAGATTGTTTCATTTCATTGGAAGTCGTATTTCTAAGGTGTAGAAGTGAAGTACAATTTTTTTTTCAGGAGTGGGAGAGGTTATTGACGTGAAGTACCTTTGTACAGCAGTAGGAATTAATTCACATATTTTATGAATAAATGATAAATGATAAATGATTTATTTTCTGTAAGTAGGTTTGTACAAACACTTTTACACGTCAAACATATTTTTTTTTAAACTAGATGAGTTCGACGTTTCCTATCTGACTACTCTGAGAAGAAACGCCGAAACAAACTCAGAGGTCACAGTCTCTTTTAAAGTCCAGACATAATCTTGGTCAGATCATGTGAAGACCATGTAGATTGCAGTTAGAAATGGTCTTTTGATGAAAGAACCACACAGATTGAGTGGACCTGTCCAGTCAGTGCACGCATTTGTCAGTAATCGTGCAGCTCAACTCAAAACTTAAGGAGCTTAACGATTCGACGAACAATACCAAAGAAAAGACATTTGGGTAGGCCGCATAAATTACTCAAACTGTCAGACTATAACTAAAACTGAGAAAAGGATAAAATAAATAAAAAACAATGATCCACGTAGTCTTCACATTCACAATAATTAAAAATAGTATAACAAACAAAATATTCATGTCATTGTATAGAATATGTAAAAAGGTATTTAAATCAACATTAATAGTGTAAATTTATTGGAGCAGCTCAAACCCAAGCCTTAAATATAAATGCTCGTTTTTCAAAATCAAACTTTATGAAAAACTTGTAAAAAATATTTATTTAATAGTATAATTAATGAAATGCTCCAATATGATGACAAATTTTCACTTTCTTCATCAGTTTCATTCGTGTCCGCAAATTGAGCTGGCTTCAAAAATTCCACTGCATCTTTTGAGAAGAGCTGCTTCTTTTTTGTAGATTTCGGGCGCATGTTCGTTATGTATGGATCAGAAGTTAGAAGCAGCCTATTTAGGACATCCCGATTACAGCTCTCCCTAGAAGTTTCCGAGAAAAATGTAAAATGTTATATAAATTGTTTTTAAAAAAATGTGTGTACTCGGGCGAGGTTTTTCTTATTACAATAGTAGAAGAGGTCTTCAGGTTTAATATGAGGCTATACACTTATACACTATGAGTTCAAATAAGTACAACATATTTGAAAACACTATTATGGAGAAAATAGTGGCGTTATGCTTTGCAGGGAAAAAAGGTAATAACTACAACATATTTAAAATTTAAATAAAATGTACATAATCAACATACCTTGTACTTCAATATCCATAATGATCCTTCAACCAAAAACACTTCAAACTTGCAAAATAATGCAACGAACAGTTGAAAAAAAATCAGGTGTTGAAAACAAATACGTGCGTATTAAACGAAGGCCAAGTTACAACTGGTAGTGTGACTCGGCGTTGGGCGTCCCGCAGGTAATATTGACCTCATTTCATGCATTATAGTATCTAATTGCCGGGAACCCTAATAGTTTAATCACTTCTACGAACTTTTACCATGTTGATTAATGAGCAGGTTTCAAGGTGAAATACATGAAGGGGAAAATATGGCGTAAGAAAAATCGAAGTCTCTCTAGTCACGAGCGAATCTCACGCGAGCAGTTTTCTGTTCCTGCGTCAAAATATTTTTTTTGCTCGATGCAACTCGTTTCTAATAGTTTGCATCGAAACTTCATAATCTTGTGTGAAACTGCGAGTGGATGTGAACGGGTTCTCTTGGTATGAATTTGGCTATCATATTATTTAATTCGTTTTCGTTTATAGCCCGGCGTCGAGGTGCACGAACGCGTTGTGTTGTTTCTCCTTCTTTTTCATATCTTCGCACCCAACGGCGAACCGTTGTTCTCTAGCAAAAAAATAAACTATTAGAATCGATTTTTAACATAATATAGGAACTAAGTATAGAAGTGTTATTCAAAGGGCACAACTATAAATAAAAATGATAAGTACCTAATGAAATACTTTCTGTGCATTTTGAATACAAGGTGTATATGCAATAACTGAAAACCTCTTAAGGGGTCATTGTACTCATCATTATAAACAACTTTTACTATGAGATCAAACCTGAAATCGCGAAAAAAAAAGCAGCTGTTCCATACATTTTGACGAGTTACGCGAACACAAATGTAGGGAACAGCTGATTTTTTTTTCGTGGCCATCGTACAGGTCAGAATCGACCGATCTAATGTTGTCCTAACATTTCGTTAAGTCGCTCTCTGGAGGACACCATGGAATGAGGAGGCGCTCCGTCCAGTTGGTACCATAAGTGCCGATGGTTGGATAAGGGCTGATCATAGGTATACTCGGTAACGGGACCATTCAATAATTCTATAAATTTTGCCGCATTAAGAGTGCATAAAAAAAGGGTGGGTCAATAAAAACAGGACCGATAATTTGGTTACTGTGAATACTGGCACAGACATTAATAGAAAACCGGTATTGATGACTAGACTCCCGAAACATGTGTAGATTTTCTTCACTCCAGTATCTCAAGTTTTGTTTATTCCATAGGCCATTGCGAGTAATTGTACTCTCATCGGTCCACATGACGTTGAATAAAAAATTTGGATCTTCGTTAACATTGTCAAGAAACCATTGGCAGTAAGCATTCCTGACTGGAAAGTCTCTAAAGACCCTTGGACTTTTTAAAATTTGTACGGCTTACGTTTGTTTTTTTTAGAATTGTATGCATAGTTCTCTAAACTGCCGTGCGGCTCTATGTAGGTTTGTTGTCGGGTTGCGAGCAAAATAATCTAAAATTTGTATAAAAAACTCCTATTTCTAAGCAAAATAGGTATTTTTTATTAAAAAATACATACCTATTTTCCATTATATAAAGCCACCCGTCTTCAATGTCTTCTTTTAGAAGAAATGCCAAGCCCATGCATTGCTAGATGTGTTTCGTGGTTTCTTCATGTTCAAAGATGTTGCTTTTTTGATAACATTCTTCTGAAAATGTATGTTACATACATTGAATTCAATGCCCGGGAAAACCGTCGCGACTGCATTCATTGCTCCTATTTCATAATCGTAAGTAAATTTCGATGAGCACCATTCAGGCGAAGCTTCTTTGATTAATTCGAACATCTTTTCGTACGTTACACTTTCTTTGTTGTACGATAGTACATAGAACAAAGGTGCTACATTCGTTGACACGCTATTACTTCCCATGTCTCCATGAATTACACACATCAAAGGTGTCTAGGGATCAAGTACATACCTAGTGTATCAATGTAGATTGTTACATATAGGTACATAAACATTGTTTAGTGTTTTTACTTACTAAATAGACCAGAGGGGCAATTCTCGTATTTTTAACAACGTTCGCAATATCATCTCAAGACTCAATCTGTCAAAAATTGTATAGCGTTTACCTAAATTTTTGACATTTGATTGACGCTGGCATGAGATTGTGAACGTTTTTAGGTACGAGAATTGCCCCTCTGGGGTTTCAAGACCGCTTGCCGTGCATAAGATTGGAGGTTCAAATCCTAGGCACGAAATGTGCTTTTTGTCATGCATTATATATTTTTTAATATAAAGTATTTTTCATTTTGTTTTATTAATATTTATAAAGAATTTAAAAATCAAGAAAAATAAAATACTTTAATATCATTTAATAATATTTATTATTGTTGTTATGTAACAAAACTTTGATCTTATTTTACTACAAATATTTATATTTTACAATTTGATTTGATAATTTACATTCATCATAATATACATATTTTGCCAACTGACACAAACGAGTTCCTAGACAAGTTATATATCAAACGTTGTATGTAGTTATAATTTGTATTGTATTATTTTTTATAAAGAAAACGTAAGTAAGTAAAATTAATGAATACCCTCAAATTCTCAAATCTGTTGAACAGAGACAAAGATAAAGTGACTCGGACGATAGTAGAATAACAATTTGATCGCATTTCATATGGGCTCGCTGGCTAGTTCGTCAAACTACCGGTATGAGTGTGACGACGTTCGGTGATGCGATGGTTCGAATCCAGGTCGACAAAAAGAACACACAACAACAACACAACACAAAACAACACAACTACAACATTGAATTCGTTACGAATAAGTGTCGATTATTCGTAACGAATTGAATGTTGTAGCAGTGTAACATTTTAAAACTTCAGGGGTTAGCACATCTTCACTTACCTCTACAGTAAAAGTACCGTTCGGTCGAATATGTTCCCCATAATAAGAGCGAGCCTGTTTCATTTGATAAATTCTAAGCTAAATAAAATTAAATCTGACATGCCATGGTTGGGAATATATTTAGCTGTGGTAGTTGAGCCTTTATCATATAAATCAGAATTTTCATTTTGGAACGGCAGTTTCATAGTTCTATCGTCAGATGTTGCAGCTGCATATGGACCAAATATGTCTATAATGTGGCCATCGGTGGCCACTAGCAATAAAAGTTTAACAAGATTTGCAAACTTGTGTAAGCTTTATGGTTATTTTGGAATAGATATTTTAATGATTTCTGTAAGTATATGTAGGTTCCATCGCAAATAATAATGGGGTTATTTTCTGCTGTTCCAAAAAGAACTTGTGGGATTAAAATATTTCTACTGGACAGAATTGCTCGAGAAATATGATTGACACCTAAATGTATTGGTGTATAAAATTCTTTCATGCACTTACGTGTCTTTTGCATAAAACTGCATGCTATTGATTTATTTATGCAGATTACTGATGCAATACATCGAATTGGTTCTCCAGTTCTAATTTTCATAAGGTACGGTTTTCCAACCACAGCTGATAATAATCGATTACTAATACAGCTCAATATTGTTAAAAAATTTAATAAAGTCAAGCCTGTCCAGTAACGATAATATGGTTGTTCATATTTTCTACATTTTCAAAATCAATAATGTTAATTGTTGTTTTCTCTTAATAAATCTAAAATTTCTACAATATGATTCGCGGTAAATTGTGTAGTGAAATGAAATTCATTCAACGAATTCCCAATTACAGACGCATGCATGTTCTTCACATACTCGGGCATTAGGTGATACATATAGTTTATAATCCACTAATATTTGTTTTTAAGATACATGGGTACTCTTAAACGTTCCAGATTTGTACACTCGGGAACAAAGCAATGATTCGATTAATCCGGAGTTCTACTGTAACCAGCTAATTCAACATACCTGTTCTATTCTCTTTTGAAATAGCATTGCAGGTGAACCGATGATCTTGCGTCGCGGAAAAAGCTGACGTGCAGCTCTCGATTTTCGAAAGTTTCTATGCGGCTGAAAACAGCTTCCAGTGAGAACGCAAGCCAGGTGAATAGTTCGTTACCCAAAACAGAAAGGCTGGAAGCGGCCCTTATTAACTGGTTCTACAACTACGACAAATTTAATATTACAGCAGATAACAAAGGTCCTTTTCCGTTGGACAGCTAGCATAAAGAGAAGAGCATAATTCAGCTCTGAGTGGGCAGCGGGGACTCCTCACCCTACTGTAGGCTAGATAAGGATACTCTCTTAGCTTCTACTATTCCACTCCCGCCCCCGCTCTTCCTTCGGGTATGGTAGTCCGAAGTGGCGAAGTGGCGGTTAAAGGGATACCTTTAACCGTCAAGATGTAAGGAGGTAAGTCAAAGGTAGCAATTTGACTTAACTCCAGCGCCACGTCACTTTAGGTATAAGTTGGAACATTGTTGGGAATACCTAAGATCGATGTATAAATCAATCTTTTATTTAGTTAATAATTTTAGTTAGTAACAAAATCAGTACTCTGGTGATGGTTCTTCTGATGGTTCTTCACGAGCATGTCTACTTAAATCATTTATCTTATTATCTGAGCGCATTTCTGGCCGCACAGTTTCCATCTCAACATATTATTAATGACGCGAAGTATTCGTTTCTAGGATCTCTGGTAAAAAAAAAAATCGGTCAAGAGCGAGTCGGACTCGCGCACCGAGGGTTCCGTTCCGATTTCTGAAAAAGTGTGCTATTTAGAGACATCGTTTTATTTTTCCTGTAATCTTTACATAAACTTCTATGACATAAAATATTTTCAGATTTTTCTCTTTGCAAACTTCGGAGATAAGGGGGGGGGGGGGACGGTATTTTTTTTTACATTTTTCATCAAAAGTCGAAAACTATGCGGGCTAAAAAAAAAGAAAAAAAATGTTTGAGAATGTGCAAACAGCGCTCTTTCATATGATACCCCACATGCCCTAGTAGCCCCATTTTGAATTTTTAAGACCCCCTTTCAGTCCATGTTGCAAAAAAAATATAAATATTTCTATTTCTTTCTTATTTGCAAAATAGTTTGGTAAACGTCATCTAAAACTATTCCAAATTTCAAGTTGATAGCATTAGTAGTTCTTGAGATATCCAGCTGTGACAGACAGACAGACAGACAGACAGACAGACTGACTGAGTCACACCATAAGGGTTCCTTTTTTACCATTTTGCTGCGGAAACCTAAAAATTGCGTCCGGCAGGCTTACCAACGCAGTCACATCGCCATCTTTAGACTGAACGTAATGGACATAATTTGGTTTGGTCTGCGTCGATTGATTCGAAGTAGTAGTTAGTCTTCTTTTACATTAAATAATTTTTCTTTTACGTGGACACAAAATTGATTGATTACATTAATTTGATTGTTACATCATTTTATCACTAAAACAATGTTAAATTCTTATTAATACTTAAATATAGTTTGTGCCAAATGAAGATTATAAGTCAAAATTAAATATGGTGATGATGAAATGAAATCATTGGTTAAAAATTATTTTGCCACTAGAACCATGTTTTGTGTCCGTCACAGTTAACACCAGAAATGAGAAACAGTTTCAATTATGAGTATATTATAAATAATTACATACATATAAAATGGTGATAAGATTATTATATTAAAAATAAATTTATTTTTCAATTTATATTTTTTCGTATTCGATAAGCATATTTTTTCATTTCAAACATTATTACTTTTTTTAATTGGAACATTATTCTTTAATATTGATTCCGTTATTTTCTCGATTTCCGCAAATAAAGAAGGACGGCCAAATCGTACCTGACTATGAGGCGGTGGTGTACAGATATGCCATATATATGAAGAAATCTAGTATTTTTTAAGGTCTTAAAAAACATTAGAAATAGATATTTAAGTCGCCAGAAAAAAAAGCACAAACACATTTTTTTTAATAGCATAATTTGTAAATTATTTAGAATAACATGTTCAGAACGCACCTTTGACGATTCATTTTGCTTAAGAAATGATTTAGTACTCAAAGATTATTTATTCACGTTTTTCTGAATAGTTATTATATGTAATTCAATTCTATATACTTGTGTATCAAACCAACTAGTGCTGTTTTTATTATGTATTGGATTCTTGTCATAAAAATAATTATGTGGGTTCATAGTAAGTATCAGCATTTTGTTCAATAGTGTACAACGGAACGTCATAATATGTCATCGACGCGCGCCATGGGTTGACAGTGTCAATACTGTCAATTACAACGGGTGTCAATTTGACACTAATACACTGTAGTGTGTAGTCTTTGCACCCGGCGATCTCGCTCGCATTGTTGTGTTGTTGTTGTTAGTGTGAATATTGTGATACGTACTGTACTGTTTTGGATTTCCTTCTGTTGTTTGACCTTGGCATTGTTTTACAGACTGATAACTAGGTACCGCTTGTGACGATTATTCTGTTTTTTTGATTTCCGGACACCGATAACCTCAAAAGTATTTTTTGCATTATTGAAATATCTTGGCTATTTAGATGTTATTTTCGAGGGATGGTGTTTACTACATAAAACGATCAAATCTCACTATAATTTGCTGCTGTACACTGAAAATAAAACTCAGGTCCAGCTTCTATAGAAATTTGGCCGATGTTCTTTGTCACCTCTATCGAGGGATATACATATAAGTCATTTCTTGGTATAATTATATTCTTTTGCTCTTATTAGAGTGTTGATTTTGATGTTATGATCGTCGAGAAAATCTTTTTACATGATTTACAAACATATTTTTAACATTTTGTGATGACCCATCCGCCAACATAACCTCTTTGTCCGGCTCCTTGCATAGGTTAAACATTTGGAGTATCAAACAATAACTCTTCATTTAAAAGCAATTTGTTTATTTGGAAAATCTTTATCCTGCTTTACATAATTTTTTTCGTTAATCATGAAATCTGACTGACTGGAGACTGGAATTACGCTCCCATGTCGTCCTCACAAATAGATTTTATGGAGTGTGAGGACAAAAAAATATTTAGCAAAAGTGCTTTAGAGGCACCTTCAAAGCAAATGCTGTTACCCCGGACACATTTCGAGCGCCTACACCACTTACTCTGCCAAAAAAGATTTCTATGGCATCTAGAATTTTTGTTTAAATGGCCGCATACTGCATGCATACCCTCTATTGTTTTTATCATGGTATAATAATATACTTCGCCAGGTATAGCATTCCGAGACACAGTGGTCGCGTGGGAGACACGAGTCTACGTCATCACCGCTATCGATGGTTCTCAAACTTAATAGTTTGCGGAAATTCAGTCTAATAAAACATTGACCTAATTATTAAAATCCCGCCTGTGGCTGAACCTGCGTTGTAGGTTTTCCGTGACAAGAAGCAGTCTATGTCCATCCTAGGGTTTCAAGCTACAAGTTCCAAGCCAAGGTTCGGTAGTCAACCATAAAGACAAAAAATTTCTCAAACTCGGTATCCATGATTTGAGCAACGCTTATAAGCTCTTGACATGGTTAAATCAGCTTCCCCCTTCACATAAAGTTTATCCACTCACAGGAACCACTTTCAGGATTTAGAGTCCGAGTTTGATTTCCAAGATATGGGTACTTACCTAAATATCTGGAAGCAACATAGCCAGCAATGTATTTAAGGCTCTGTTCACTAACTTCGTTACTAGCCATCTGCGTTTCAAATACGTTCAATAACTGCTCTTCTTCGTCAGTTGGAAAATACATAGCCAAGTCCCAATTATGAACGTTTTCCTCAGGTTCCAATGCGTCACTTTGTAGTAAAGTAATTAGTGAACAGCTCTCTTCATCATTATCATATTTATCTGAATCGACGTAGGTATTTAGTATTCCGGTCAAAATTATATCTTCATTTACACAAATTTGATCAGGTTGATTACAGGCGGACGTTTCGGGATTTTCTAATGGCGCTATCAGACAAGAGACACTTGTTATTAGCACAAACGGGATATTTACCATGTTTACTGTTTTTGTGTCGGGAACAGAATCGAGTTGCGAGTGACAGTGGTAGTGGTACTGAGTGCAAAAAACGAACAAGAAAGAGGGTAGACCGATTTGTCTGCTCATAAAACACCCACCCGCAATAACTTCAGTTTATCCGTTATCATGGTGCTTGCAACAGTGCCGAAATATCGGGAACTCAAAAACAGTAAACATGGTAAATATCCCGTTTGTGCTAATAACAATGTTAGTGACCATGACAGTTTAAAAACTTATAAAAGACACTTGGATCTTCACGGGTATTGGTGGAACATTTAAAAACGTCCGCGGAATGCTTCCCTAAAATATACCATTTCAGACGATGTTTGAGAGAAAGCGCTGTGGGGTGGTCATGTGTTGCACCCATACCTCTTATATATGAGAAGATATTCTCTAAAACTTCTTGGTTTACTCGCGAGGTTAATATATACTCCAAATTAATGTTTGATCTTCCATGATTTGGGTACTCGCCACTGTCTTACGATCATTTTTATATCCTAAATAACATAGTGTATTTTTTATTACTAAATTATTAATAATATGTACAAGTGGGTAAGTATAAAAATAAAAAGTGGTGGAAGAGCTCATAGGGCATCAAAAAATTCGTCCGCATCGCTGTCAGCGGGAAAAGTGCCCAAAAGGCTGGCGGCATTGCCACGCTGGATGGCAATGCTAATTCTTTTGGCTAAAAATAGGCCAGCCCTCTGGTCCCGTGTGGAGTCGACCAACCGCTTGGCGATGTCCCGAAATACTCGATGAGCATTCGGACCCCAAGGCCCTAGTGTTTCAACCCCAAACGGCTCAAACATATAGCTCCCAACAAGGTTGTTATATTTGCGCCGTTTGAGGTTTTCTGCACCTGCAGCAGCCGCTCCAACACAGCACGCCGTGCTAGGAAGATGGGATGGCGCGAGGGTGTCGACACAGGTTGCATCCCACACCAAAGGCCTACCCAACTTCCAAGGCATTATGGTCATTCCGTCTGGTCTCTTGCCATCGTCGCGAGCGGAGATAAGACATAAGAAGGAAACTTTCAGGAGCTCAGATCTAAATGTTGAGTTCGGAATAGCAGTGATTCTCCCGGCAACACTGATCTGATGAGAACTCAGAGAGTCCACAGTTGGAGATGCCATGGGAGTGGAAGCCCTTCTAGATTGGGGCCTAGACATTTCTAAGGTCTTGGACTCTAACTTCTCAGAGAATTCAGCTATGCCTCGGGCCACACTGTTGATTTGGCATGTAAGATCTTCCTGGAAAGTCTTATCCATCTCGAATTGCTTTTTAAGTGTGTTAGTGTAAATTTTGAACTGATCTACAAGAGTCCCCAAAGTCCCTACAGTGGAATTAAGAGCTTTGGCATGCTGGAGTTGGTAGACTGTGTTCATACCAGACATAGTATGAAAGAGTACATTGTATCCCTGGAGACAAGCAGTTTCTAGCTTCCTTTTAATCAACGCCCAGTCAAGACTGTAACAAATCTACTAGCCTACAGAAATAAAAGGGGGCTAAAGTAAGACTTGAAACAATATATTAAAAATTAAAAGATAAAAAATACAGACCGGTTTTTAAAAAACATATCCTACCTAAAACACACACTTATTTAGGAAGGTAGAGGTTAGCTTGAAGTAGTAATTTGAGTAAGTCCAGGTTAGGCAAACACGCACGAATAGTTTGGAAGATGAAGATTTTGAATTGAATCGCTCCGATAATAGATATATCCTAAATGGAGTAAAAATTCAAAAAAACGTATGAAAGCATGAAGTGGACTCATGCCATTTTATGTTGTGCTTTCATCAATAATGGGCTTAGAAAATGCAAGATCTAAATCGTTGAAGTTGGTGGAAGTTAACTTACAAATGGGACATCGCAATTGTGAAAACGTTCCATGGATTATGTTGTAAACCTTACCATCAATTATACCTTAAGGTGAGGTTGGTTATACGTAGTTTTTACGATAAAGCCTTTTGATGTGGTTGCAGCGTTTGGTGTTAAGAGGAAAGGCGGGTGGCCAGTTACGTATTTTAAGAAGGTATTGCTGTCGCTCTGCGAGCGCTCCGCCCTCGAATTCGTGCGATAAGGACAACTGCAGATCCGACTAAATAGCCTATGTAAAAAGTCACATTTCGAGGTTTGGCTCTCGCCTATTTCCTCCTCCAATATTGGACCAATTTAAAAGATATTTCATATACTGAATAAGAACGATATATACTATGCCCCTATGTTTTTCTTTTTTCGTTAATAGTTGTCAAATTGGTACACTAGGCGTCTGTTGACAGCAGCGGTCTGAATAGGCAATTTTGAGCATTTTTGGAGGGTTCTAGTTCCTATAAAAATAATATATCATCAAAAAGGAAAACATAGGGGCATACAATTAACTGATATTTATATTTCTGTAAAAAATCTGCTTTATGGTCATTAACCAGAAAGAAAACAGGCGAGAGCGTTTGTATCTTTTTGTATGGAGAAAAGAGCACCCACGTTTCCTCTTAAATGTCGCCATTGTTCCTCTACATACTCTTTTTCCGAGAGAATGAGGTCTTTCGACTCTTTTCGGTATTGAATATGAAGAGGTCTACATGACCGATAAGACTGAGGCGTTTGATTTAACCATAGAACTTGTTTGCTACAAGTTTCTATAATTCGCAATGGCACAAACGTCGTAGCAAAAATTGTATTTTCGTCAAATGAAAGATCTTGGGGAGACTTATGTTTATACAGAGATTGGCCTGTGCTGCCGTCGAAAACCCAAGACCCTTCAAATGTGCAAGCAAGTTCATCCAAATGCTCTAGTTCGCAATATGTATTAATAACATCATCACATAGAAGAATAATTCTTTTGAAAGTATGTGCAAGTAGTCCCTGCAAGGTAACAAATGCTTCAACTTCACTTGATTGTACTCTGTCTTCAGGATAACATTCTTGTTTTACTTTAGCTACTTTTGAGTATGGCGGAAATGCACAAAAGCCTCTTTTTGTTAAATCTATTTGTAAAAAATTGTATGTCTCAACAGTATATTTACGGTCAGTTATTATCCCTAGCGCTTCTTCGGGAGTACAAGGGTGAGTTTGTTGACTTATTTTTGCCAACACTTCTGTCGGTTTGGTTGCAGTCTCCAGACATTTATTTATGATAACCTTTAAATCCTTGGCACTTTCGTTTCTTAATTTTTCATTGTCTTGTGATGACGTAACAACTTTAGTAAAAGCCTTGATTAATTTCGCTGGTGGTTCGTTTTGTAAGATCATTTCTAGCCTTTTGCGTTCTCTCAGCTGGGTACGTCTGCTTTTTACTAATCCTGTGTTTTTACTACAACCTGCAACAGGTGACGTCTACATCATCAGGTGTCTTATCCACATTATCAGATGTCTTATGCACAATTTCAGTTACTGGATCCAAATTTTTATTTTCCACATTCACAGCTTCTGGTAGAATATTCACAACTTCTGGACACATGTAACGCTTCAAAATCAGATTTTTAGGAAGGTCTTTTACAAAGGCTTTACTTAACCATTCCTTATTCTTTTTCTGGAACAGCTTCTTATTTCTCTTGCAATTATTATACCTTTTTTCAACTTTGGTTATAAAGAGGGCAATAGCAATGTCAAGGCTACTTTCTTGTGGCGCAGACAGTGGAGTATGTAAGGAATCCGCAAGAAATAATTTTATTAAATTATTCCTTTCAGATTTAGTTAAGTCGAATGGTCTCCCTAAGCGTCCATTTATCTTTTTACTTTCCTCAGCCATAAAGTTATAGGCACCCAGCCGAGTTAATGTGCCACTCCTCAATTGCCTGTTTATTTCGACTTCGTTGCTGTCGTTTTCTGCTTCTACCATATTTGCGGTCACTTCCGAAGCGTAAGAAGGACCGGCTATGGCGTTATCCGTAACATCGCTTGCCTGTCGCTGACTAGCATGAGGGTTGGCGCCCTCATACCCCCCTTGCACTAAGTCTTCCGATCGGGGTTCGGAGAGACATCCCCCAGCAGGATAGGTCAACCTCCGCTGAGGCAAAGCGGCACTATGAGTCTTTGACGGCTCCATAGTGCCTCACCCCCGCTTCCTCCAGAAAGCTTCTATTAATGCGGGGTTTTAACATCATGCTTGACGAGGGTGGACTCCTTCCCGCACTACAAAATGTCTATCACTGGAAGAAATTGAAGCTTGTAATTACAATCTTCGTATTACAAATGTCAGTCAAATCCCGGAATTCCCGGGATTATATTTCTCCGAAAGTCCGCCAGATTTTCAGTTGTTTTTTTTTTGCGTTTGTAGTCCATATGTGTGGCTACAGTTTGAGACCAAAAAAACTTACAAACATTATTAAATGTTTGTAAGTTTGTTTGGTCTCAAACTTTTTGTATCATCAGAGTAAACTCGCGATCGCTTTCCTCGACATCAGTCTTCGTAGTCGGATATTAGCTCGTACTCAAGCGCCGCGCGGTTTTTACAGAACATGTAAGCTGTATTTATAGCGTTAGTTTTGATGGCGGGGTATTTTACATTAATATAGTACTCAATCGAAAATAAATCCCTCTCGATTTTTTGATAAATTTGCTGATGTAAGATAATTTGTACACATTGTCTTGTCATGTCAAAATTTGACAACTTCATGTCTGACATGTATGCAGTTGCGGCATGATATGCTGAACTCGTCACAACGCGTTTCCCCAAACGTAGACTTGTGAGTATTAGCGAAGTTGAAACAGTTTGAATATAAAATCTAAGGGTGCCACTAATGTAATTTATAATTTCCGGTCTGGGGCAGTATTGCAGCTCCTGTTTAAGGATTGCTGCGAGCTCGTAACTTGAAAATCTTGAATACTCCTAGTTCTGGTCCGGCGCCGCGCGGTTTTTGCAAAAAATGTAAGCTGTTTTTATAGCGTGAGATTTGATGACGGGGTATTTTATATTATAAGTGAATATAATATAAAATACCCCGTCATCAAATCTAACGCTATAAAAACGGCTTTCATGTTTTGCAAAAACCGCGCGGCACCGGGCCAGGGCTTGGAGTATTCAAGATTTCCAAGTTACGAACTCGCAGCAATACATAAACAGGAGCTGCAATACTGCCCCAGACCGGAAATTATAAATTACTTCGCTAATACTAACAAGTCTACGTTTGGGGAAACGGGTTGTGACGAGTTCAGCATATCATGCCGCAACTGCATACATGCCAGACATGAAATTGTCAACTTTTGATATGACAATGTCTACAAATTATCGTACATCAGAAAATTTATCCAAAAATCGTATTGAATTTGTTATAAGACGTGGTATATGGGCTTTATCCCACAACCATAAAACTGGGTTCGGTAAGCTGATGACGCTTTTGGAGTTGCACGAGGACTTCATGACCGTCGTCCGCTTATACGCGATCCAGTTTATCAAAACACTTTGTTGTAGCATTCACAATAAAAATTTAAATAAAATGACTGTGAATGATCTATAAAAATTGTTGACTGGCGAAAAGAATCGATTTCGTTATACATTATTCATTATTATTAGTCGGGGGGGGGGGGGGGGGACCTCTTAGATTTAAAAGTTTTCCACAGAACGGTCCCCAGACAGCAATGACAATTTTATTTATCTTTTAGTCAGGGAATACAACTTGTTTTTTACTTTTTAGTTCTTTTTTGGCGTGGCAGTCGTGTTTTTGAATTTTTTAAATTATTTATTTTTATACACTAAAATAAAACAGTCATTATGTGCCGAGAGAAAGACTCAGGGTCAGATTTGAAGATGCTGCTTATGATTCTGGTTTCCAGGCGCTTAATCATACCTGTTTCTCTATGGATTTATATTGTTACTTATCACCTAGCCAAATAATATGTACTTAATACCTTTGTTAAGATGGCAAAGCTCTTCGTTTAATTTTAGCCCTATAAAACCTGGTGTCGCTATGTGTGCTTGCAAGTCCTTTTTATACCGAATACCCTTCCAGGCCTTTGAATTACATTGCTGAAGCTTATTTTCTCCCAAACACATACGTATTATTATTAATAGGTGGATTACATAACATTGGCGGTTTATTTAAAAGTTGATGAGTGTGTCCATACGAGGATCTGAACAGATTCCGACCTGTTTGAACCTACGCCGCTTAGATCGTTTGTTAGGTGGCGGCGAGGCAAAGCCTTCCTCGTCTTCCGAAGACGAAGAACTGCTGCGATGAGCTTGAGCTCACAGCTCTTCGCCCTCCATCCGGAGCAGCGATTTGAGCTACCGGTTCAGGTGCAGAATCCTCCGAGTTCATATCGTAAAGTACTCACTTATCGACTCGCCGAGTCGAACACACTAATGAAACACTGGATTTACCTATAACATTCGTGTAATATTACTTTATTACTGTTTTCGAACTTAAAACAATGAAATTTTCGAAACTTATAATGTTCTTATTACTTTTGCTCCTAACACGACAAAAATCATAAACGCTATGAGAATCTTAAAGGTCCGGTCGTGATGGCAACCCCTGCAGGAAGTGAGAGGTAACAACGTAAATCCATAGAGAAACAGGTATGATTAAGATTGGATGTATCTATAGATTTTACACGATAAATAATCATGTGTTTTAAATTTCCAATGCATTCAACGACGACGTAAAAAAGCGTTTTCTAGACATACAAATTAGTTGTTTAATCGCCATTTTTATAAATCATAAAACAGTTTTTATAATATTTTAAAAGTTTTTCTAAAATAAAGTTTTCGAATAGGTACGCTTACCTTTGGTTGGTTTCGGCGGCAAAAGCGTTGTATGTTGCACTGTTGCCTTCGGCTGTGGGGTTTCCTCGGACTGTGGTGGCTGCATCGCGGGCTCCACAGGCGCCTGCACGAGTAGACTGCCCATAAAGTGGTCCATGTGCGTGGAACCCGGGTCTCCAACGGCCACTCGCCGCCAATAAACGACTCTAAGTCCGAGAGATTGCTTGCGGAGTTGTACGACGACGACAAAGAAGAAAGCGGCTAGAGGTGGTATGGAACTTTTTGCGGCTTTACTAAATTGGCGGTATTAATTTTATAGTTGGTCCGCAGATGGCGGAAAAGATTTGACCAGTTCGAGTACGACTTATCGCAATTATTACAAGGAATTTTATTTATTTCATTTTCCGAAACCGGAGCCGGTATGGTGTCTTCCGTCACATACATCACCAGCGGCGAATTGGCTATTTGGTCTTCGTAGGATTCACTCATTTTTAATTGAATTTTAAAGAAAATAACAATAACACAAAAATGCAAGCGGTACACCCCTCCGTACACCAGGAAGGTACACAAGTGATTGTGGATCAGTGTTGCCAGATGCTTTGAACCTTTTATCTGTAGTGGCAACTGCGAAAATCTGTATTAAATCTGTATGCCTTTTTTTCATGAAATCTGTATATAATCTGTATGGTCAAAAGAACCAAAACAGAACCTACATAAGGTGATTGCGCTGTGTAAGCCCGCGAAATTAATTTTTTTTGGGTTTTTTGCAATTTGCAGCTCCGTGTCAGATTGTAACTTGATGAAAATATGGTACGCGGCAATAAAACATACTATTTAACATAATTATAATCATAAAAATCATCAATACATCGATCATCGATCGATTTCGTGCAGATTCGTCAAACGAACGAAATCTAAAGAATCTGCACGAAATGAAGAAAATAGATTATCTAAAAACAGGTAAAAGCAACGGGCCAGACGGAATTCCAAACGAAGCGTTAAAGGCAGGCAAGTACTTACTGGTAACAGATATAACCTATCTATTTAACAAGATTCTAGATGAGAGGAAGATACCTGGGGATTGGGCTGAATCTGATATAATCTTGTTATACAAAAAAGGCAATCCTGCAGACATTGGCAACTATCGGCCGATTAGCTTGCAATCAAACATGTACAAACTGTTCGCCTCATGCCTGGAAGAACGAATAGCATGGTACACTGAGAGGCACCAACCTCCAGAACAAGCTGGATTCAGAAAAAACTTCTCGACAATAGACCACATCCACACGCTGGAATTGATTATAGAGAAATACGAAGAACGAAAATGCCCACTCTACCTAGCATTTATAGATTATGCGAAAGCCTTCGACTCTATATCACATGGCAGTATGTGGAAAGCTCTGCACGAATGTGACGTACCATCAGAAACTATTGAACTACTAAGACACATATACAACAAGAGCACAAGTCGCGTGAAAATGGAGGTAAAAGGCCCTGAAATAAAGATCAATCGAGGTGTCAGACAGGGTGACCCTCTATCACCTAGGATTTTCATAACTGTCCTTCATAGCATCATGAAAAAACTAAACTGGGAAAAGAAAGGTATTAACATAAACGGGCAGTACCTAAACAATCTTAGATTTGCAGACGATATTATCATCTTTTCAGAATCAGCATTTGAGCTAGAGAAAATGGTTACTGAGCTACATTCGGTTAGCGGTGAAATTGGTCTGGAACTTAATACCTCAAAAACAAAGATCATGACCAACAGTCAAAATATATCAATCAGAGTCAATAATGCTGCATTGGAATATGTGCACAACTACATATACCTGGGTAAACAGATCTCGTTCGCTAAGTCCAGACATCACGATGAAGTGAAACGTCGAACCAACCTATCATGGAACAAATTCTGGAATACCAAAGAAGTACTCAAATCAAAGCTACCAGTAAACCTTAAAAAGAAAGTCCTAGACTCTTGTATTCTGCCATGTCTCTCTTATGCATCTCAGACCTGGATATTTAATGACAAAATAAAAAAGCAGATAAAAACATGCCAAAGATCGATGGAAAGAAGTATTTTAAACCTCAAAAGAAAAGACAGAATAAGAAGTACAGAAATAAGAAAAACTACTAAAGTCATTGATGCTCTAGCTAGAGCACTGCAAAAAGATAAAATGGAAATGGGCTGGCCACATAGGTCGGATGGACGACAGTAAATGGACTAAGAAAGTAACTAACTGGACAGGACCTTCGAATAAAAGAACCAGAGGTAGACCTAGAGAGAGGTGGATTGACGAAGTTAATAAAACAGCAGGAAATGACTGGTTATTCAAGGCATCAGATAGAGAGTTTTGGAGGAAAAGGGAGGAGGCCTTTACTCGTGAAGAGGTCCTTAATTGACAAATAGTTTTATTTTCAAAGCATGTACAATTAAAATAATAAGAATGCATAATTATTTAAATTAAATGAAATTGCTCAAACAATAATAATTTTAGTCATAAAAGTATTAAATTGAAAGCAATAATGTATGTGAGTAGGTAATTGATTAATTAGGTATTTATTTGTTATTTTTTATAATTATAATTAATTATTTTTTCTAATGTTATTTTATGTTATTAATGAATTATTTAGTAAATCAAATATATTATAATTAGTGATGAATAGAATAGGTTTCTCACATTTATTATTGTTTTTTGAATTTTTTTTTTTTTTTTTTTTTGAATTATTTTTTTATTGTTATTTATGCATGTTTGATTGAAATATTTAATTTATTGTATGATTTTTATGTTTATTTTTAATTAAGGAATAATTAAAGGCTTATATATATATATATATATAATCATAAAAATCATCAATACATCGATCATCGATCGATTTCGTGCAGATTCGTCAAACGAACGAAATCTAAAGAATCTGCACGAAATCTAACATAGAGAGATGTATTGATGATTTGTATGGTTAAAATTATATAAATACATATGTTTTATTGCCGCGTATCATACTTTGATCAAGATACAATCTGCCACGGACTTGCAAATTGCAAAAAACCCAAAAAAAAATTGAATTTCGCGGGCTACCACTGCGCATCATCTATGGATGATGCGCAGTGGTAGCCCGCGAAATTAAATTATTTTACCAGCCTATAGTTACTCTGTTCTGCTACTTTTGAAAATCAAGGGAATAGGTTAGGTAGGATTAAATAAAAAATAGACAATTAATAAAATTGTCATGTACTTATTAAAATTGAAAAGATCAACAAACAAACAAACAATCAACAAATAACAAAACAACAAATCAACAAATTAACTAATCAAAATAAATCTTTACAATTTGCATATTTTTGTTAAATTTCAGTCATACATATTTTTGTTCAATTTAAATAGTAATTTATCATCAACCTCTAGGCTATAGCAAGGTTTTTCGCCAATCAGTTGCTTTGTATGCAAAAGACCTTCAATAGTGTTTGTTTGTAGTCTATTGCGCTGATTTGACTTAATTAAATTTATAGATGAAAAGATTCTTTCTACGGCTGCAACTAGAATGAGGTAGACTTAAGATTGCAGAAACAAATTTGGACAGCGTAGGATATAATTGATTGTTGTAGTTAGCAGGATCACGGGCTGCAATGACTTTACACCAATAGGTTTAGGTTTCGAGGTCTTCTGAGTCATCAGGCGTTAGATCTTAATTGTTACGCAAAAGCCGCCACTCAGTGTCTAGTTGTTGCAGCTCATCAACTGAGATAAAATTTGGAAACTTAACTGCCAAAGTGACCAATGAATCAATTCTACGAGACTTGACAACTTGTGGGTCAATAAATTCCAGTTGTTTGATTACATCATTGCTGAAATTGTACCTTTTTTTTACCTGCTTTGCCCCTTCAATAAAAAAATCAAGGCATTTGAGTTTAAATATTTTAATATCTTCTTGATTTAGAACGTTTGAACTCGTAGATACCAGAGAGGCTGCAACCTTTGCCCCTAGATAAAGATTATCTATTGACTTGTAATGTCGCGGATTGTCAACCTGAATTAATCCGACTTCAGTTCGCGAAACATATACGTCGTCCACGTAACATTCTAATAAAGTTTTAAAAACAGTCACCAAGTTTTCATGCATCTTATGAATTTGCGGCCGCTCTGACTGCATCAGTTTGTTCATGCTATTAAAAATTTCTAACGAAAATTCCAGAAACTCTAGATAGAGCTTATTATATGGATTGTTTAATCTGAACAAGATCGAATCAGCATTTAGGTGATCCGTAAAAGCGGCTTCGGTGAAATATAATTTTAGTGCGTCATACTGTTCCAAAATACGGCACACTGGCTGCTCTAAGTGAAAGCCATCGAGTTTGAGCTGGATGGAGGATTTTATGAGGCTTTAGATCTAAAAACTGCTGAAACTGCTTTAGAATTCCGGTTCTTTTGGGACTGTTATTAAAATAATTGTAAATGTCTCGTATGAGAGTTTCAGGCTCTCTTGACAATTTTAAACAAGCATATGATGCACACAGATGAAATGAATGGCATACACACTTCAATACAAACAAGTGAGGGTTTTCGGCGACTAGACGGGATGATAATGAGTTGTGCTGTCCCATCATGGCATTCGCACCATCAGCTGCAAATACGATAATGTTTTCCATTGGAATATTATTGTCACTAAAAAATTTTTTAATATGTTCGTATAGCCTTTCAGCAGTAGCCTCTTCAAGTGGTATTAGACAAATGAATACATCCTCAACTTTAGTTCCAAAAAACGTGCTATCATGCATAAATGCTTAAGGCTGCAGTCTTGCAAAATTCACTCGCGGCGAATTATTTGCGCAACTTTGTATTTTTTTTTAAACAAAAGTAATGAAATAACATGAAATATTATTATAGCACGTGAATAACCATAATATAAGTAATAGATGGTAGTTTTTTTTAAGTTCATCTGGGTGGATTATGTTAGGTAAATCAACCGTTAAATACAGCTCTTTCGCGCCAACAACGATTCGAGTTATGTTTGTGCACTTGCATTGGGGAATACAAATTTTATTTAGAAAATCTGTTCAGCGCATAATTGTTTCCATATTCTTGTCTTCAAAATGCGCTGATTACTTTTTTTTAATTATATTTCATTTTCTTAATTCACATGTCACAATGTCATCGAAATTCTCTGTTTTTATCTCTTAATAAACGGTTTGTTTCATAATAACAAAGCATCGTATGCATGTAAAAGTTGGTTAATTTAATGCCAAGAGTTCAATAAAGCAAACACTAAAAAAAATTGCACCTAAATCATCTTACTCTAACAATAATAATAATCTCAAAAGACCTCCAAAACAGAGTTTATGAACAAGAATTGCGAGGGAAATTTCTTAGTGGGTCGGCTCGTTTTGGAGGTCTTTTGAGATTATTATTATTGTTAGACTAAGGTGATTTAGATGCTATTTTTTTTAGTATTTGCTTTATTGAACTCTTGGCATTAAACCAACCAAATCTTACATGCATACGATGCTTTGTTATTATGAAACAAACCGTTTATTAAGAGATAAAAACAGAGAATTTCGATGACATTGTGACACCTGAATTAAGAAAATGAAAGATAATAAAAAAAAAGTAATCAGC
Organism: Cosmia trapezina; assembly: GCA_905163495.3. Lineage (NCBI taxonomy): Eukaryota > Metazoa > Arthropoda > Insecta > Lepidoptera > Noctuidae > Cosmia > Cosmia trapezina. The sequence continues at coordinate 6,200,691 of LR991027.1, read as the reverse complement.
GCATTTTGAAGACAAGAATATGGAAACAATTATGCGCTGAACAGATTTTCTAAATAAAATTTGTATTGCCCAATGCAAGTGCACAAACATAACTCGAATCGTTGTTGGCGCGAAAGAGCTGTATTTAACGCTTGATTTACCTAACATAATCCACCCAGATGAACTTAAAAAAAACTACCATCTATTACTTATATTATGGTTATTCACGTACTATAATAATATTTCATGTTATTTCATTACTTTTGTTTAAAAAAAAACACAAAGTTGCGCAAATAATTCGCCGCGAGTGAATTTTGCAAGACTGCAGCCTTAACACAACCTCTCTGTACTTTCATCTACAATTAAAGAAAATTTTAATTTTTGTAATTTTTCTATTATAATCTGTTTTCCAGTTAAGCCGGTCACATTTTTACAATAGCTGTAGTTTTTGTTCTATCGCAACTTACACTTTTTGCGATATGAGAATCCGGACATACATTTTTTATTAATTGTGGCAAGTGTTCCATAACATTCATGGGAATATTATGCTCAGCTATAAACGCTGCGAGCAAAATCTCTCCTCTTTTGACTGATTGATTATTTTCTTTTTAGAATAAATCGGTCAATAATGTTTGCGAGCTAGATCCACCAGGACTTGAACTTGCGTGTTTGTTTGTTTTTATATGCCGAAAGAGATCATTCTTCCCAGCACTTCCAATTGAAAGATCTATTTTACAGAATGTACAGAAAGCAAAATATTCACCTTTATGGCTCGGTCTCAACCAAGCCTTGTAACCAGAGTCTTCCATCCAGTTTCGATTAAACTTTTGCATCACTCTGGGTTTTTTATATGACATAATGGTTCACAAAAACACAATCAATACCAATTACTACTAAAAGTTCCTACGACATGAATTATTTACGACGAATACATCACGAGAGCGCAGTATCTTGGAGAACACACAAACATTTTTGGTTAGAGATTCCCCATTTCAAACTAGTAATGTGGCCATATTAAAAAAGTGAACGTTGTTTTTGTTTAAAAAATAAATTAACCATAAATAATAGCAGCAGACAACATTTAAGGAGGATGCGCTATAAAGTAGCCCGCGAAATTCAAATTTTCTTAATATTATTATAATTACGGAGTGTGTTAGGTACCTATTTATTTTGTTATGTTCCGTTTAGAGCAGATTACTTCAATTTAGTCAATAGAATCTGAAAATTCTGTATAAATATCTGTATCCAATGCTAATCTGTATCGCACATCGAAAATCTGTATAAATACGGAGAAATCTGTATATATGGCAACGCTGAGCTACTACAATCTGTCAAATTTCTTTAATAGATTTTCATCTTTATCACCAAAGCATTAGGTTCAAGGTTGATTGGGAAAATTTGACAGTTTCGGGTAGCTCGACTTGCTGGCGTCTGTACGTCACAATTTAAACCGGCAATTGCTAATACCCGAGTCAAAAATAATGAATCACAATGAGTAATGGTTGCATGAAGTAAGTATGTTTGATTGACAACTAATATATTTCAATAAAACCACTGTCGTTTCAATGCCAATACGTCAGTGTGTGTGTGTGTCTGTTGTGTCAATACGTTGTTTGTTTCTGGCCCAATAAGTGTAATTAATATTGGCACCTTCATGGCTTCCTTCACCTGGTTTACTATGAAAAACTGTTCCATCCCATCTTCACTTCATCTTCATCATCTTTGAAATCTTGTTTTTCTGCATTAAAATGTTCAATGCTACCGATTAACGCCATGTTAATCCTCGTAGCCAATAATATATTTCAATAAAACCACTGTCGTTACTGCCTTAATATTTGCTTTTCTATGCAGAACATCTTAGTTAACCCTTTTCTTGACAAAAAAATAAAATCTTAAATTACTGTTTTTTTTTCAAATAATCTCTTTTCATATGAACATAGAATGCAGAGAAAATTAATAAAAAAAAACCATAGAGTTTTGATTCTAGAGATACCTTCCGTATCCCGTGAGATACATTGCCATGTTCGTAAGGAATGACTATCTCAGGCGAATGTATCTCACGAGGCACACTGCCAAAAAGAGGTAATAATACAAATGGTATATAAAATGATTATTTTTATTTAGTGAGATCACAAATATTTGTATAATACAAGAAATTACTAGTGGTGAAAACTATAAAAACAATTTCTGTCAGGTGTGGAGTCAGACTATGCTTAGTAGCATAGTCTGACTCCACACTTAGTACATGACACAGTCGTTTGACCTTTGGTACATAGTTTGCACCTGCCTTTTGTCCCAAAAGTCGCAAAATGGCCAAGTTGGTCACTGCTAATTTCTGTTGTTGGTCTTGGAGCAACCGGCGCCTTTATTAGTTTTGATGGGGTTGGACCCTTCACATTTTCAGTATGTTTCGTTGTAGTTCTGTGGCGTAATAGTAAGTTTTTGGCAATGTTGTACCTGAATTTCTTCAAAGTCATTATTTTACCGTTACCAATATTTCTCCGGTACAATATCCAACTATTTGTAATACATATGTCTAACAACTGTGATACCAATGCACAGTGTGTAATTTTGACTTAGATGTGGCCAGATATATTTTATGTATTAATTCGAAAGAACTTGTGATACTTAATAATTGGTAAAAATTCCTACAGTAAAATTGTCTATAATTTCAGAGAAAAATTTTTTTGTGTGAAAGTTCAACGACCTCAAAGAAAAGTTATTGTTTTTTTTTCTCCAAAAGTATTAATGGAATCGTTTTTTCCAATACCACAAACGACGTAATATCAAAATATTTATCCATATGAAAAATTAAGGAGCTGTAGCTTTGATTGCTAATGAGATACATGAACATTTTTGAATTTCACTTTTATTATTTATTTTTTTTACCCCTATCATTACCGCATTTTTTTCTTTGCTATAAATATGTACATAATTGTTGTTTATCACGTCCTAAAAAATTACATACGTAACTCAAAGGGGTGGTGAGAAAAAGCGTTTCTAAATATTTTAGAAATTTCTATGGAAATAGGGTTGTCCAAACGATAAATAAAAACAAATAAAAAAGTTACATTTTGTCGATGTCGTCATTATCGCAATCGATAAATACTTCGTCTGACGATAACACGATGTTGATATCGTCGGAATCACATTCGAATACATCGACAGTTTTTTGCAAGAACTGGTCGCCATGTATGAGTACGTTATCCTGAGTCGGCTTTAAAAGTTTTAGAACTTTTTCGGAAATTTTAGACCTTTTATTGTTTTTTTGTCTCTTGTCAATTGACATACTCAACAAAAGCGGGTCAAGCGGGACAACCCTAAACAAAAATTTAAAAAAAATATATCTCATCACCCCTTTATTCTTTTGAGCTGATATTTTTTATTCAAATGTATTATTATGTCGTACATATTTTCCATTAAAAAGAAAATGCGGTAATTTAAAAAGAAACCGGCAAAAAAATATTTATGTTTTTGCTAAAAACATTGAATAACGTCTTTATTATCCGCGTTTCGAATCTAGTTTTTGGCAATATAATAGTTTTGTATTTTCTTAGTGAGAAGATATTTAATTTATTCGTTACTGATGTACCTAAAAAAGATATTGCATTTCTATGGTTTCTACGGGGTTTTCTCGATAATTGCTATGTAGTCAAAACTACTCAAAAAAAAATTGTCATTGTTTTTGATAAGCCTCCAAAATAGTAAAAGCTATCAAATAAACACATAAACTGAACCTGGCCACAAGTAAGCCAAAATTACATACTGTGCAATGGTAGGTACCAGCGGTGCCCCTTCAGCTCAGTTCTATAGAGAGCTATTAGCATATCAGCTAAATCAACACCGCCCATATGGGCGTTGTAATGTTTTATAATTTCAGGAAATGGCACTGCTGACCTCATCTTTTTCTCCTTGTCGTACCTTTGGATCGTAGATATAGGGTGGACATCTACATAGCTGCTTGCGGTAGTGACACATTTATTGTCGTACCACTTGACGACACACACTTTCTTATTATTGCACACGACTTGCGAATGAGAACCGCTTGGTTTCTTCTTCAGTGCTTTATCGGTGACAAGCTTCTTCTCAGCTCCACGTAATCTGTTTGCCCTTATAGTTCCAAATGAAAATATACCCATCTCTTCTCGCGTAGTAGTGAATCAATTCGAGGCTTGTAAAAAAGTTATCAAAGTACACCACAGAACATGCTGGATCTGGTATAGTTTTACATAATGCTATCACAACTTTAGCGCCCATTCCGAGTGAAGACTCTACTGGTGAAAAATCTATTGATCTAAAAGTATCTTCACCTCCGTAAATAAGAAAATCGTAAACAAAGCCAGTTACACCAGCTCGGAGCCGGAGCCTGCTGTGGAGAAGCTACAGATTGTGTCAAATTTTGCGCAGCTAGTGGAGTGAGTGGAGACGCTAGCAATGGTGACGCAGTGACCGCTTCTTGGACATCAACTATTTCATCGTCGGATAGCAGGTTGAGATTTTCCATCGACGATGGCAGTGAAGGCACTGGGACCCAATTCCGGGCTCGAGCTAGATATCACGACCATGGAGATCAATCTCTGTTTCAAATCTCCGCATCAATGTCCGGTTCAAATCTCGATACTATCAAAAAACCGTATTCTGGTAGACCATGGAGAAAGATTTACAACGGAGAAAATCTCGTCTAAAAGACTTTCCATTTTTATCGATTCACTTTGATTATAATCGATTATGCTACGTTTTTCTTTTTTTAGTATTAATAACGTATGTTTAATTTATTAAATCCAAGCAAGCACATTATAAAAGATAATTTTAGTATATTGTGTTTCTATAACTGTGTTTTTTTTATACCCACTTTATTACCCACTTAGGTAGGTACTGAAAATAGTAATTGCAAAGTAGCGTGATCCGAAACGCATTTCGCATGATTTGTGTAGTATTATATAGTGCTCTGTGATTTGTGTCCTTTTTCTGACGTAGGTAGGTTTTAATTTTCAAACTAAATAAAACTATTTTTAATCGCGATAAAGGTGTGGAATAAAATTAGTTGTCATGAACTAAAATTCACACCAACATAACACCTTGACTTCAAGTGCAAAAACAGTATTTTTTTTTCTTTTGCTTATATCTCGAAAACGGTGTGTCCTATCGCAAAAATAATATATAGTGCTCTGTGATTTGTGTCCTTTTTCTGACGTAGGTAGGTTTTAATTTTCAAACTAAATAAAACTATTTTTAATCGCGATAAAGGTGTGGAATAAAATTAGTTGTCATGAACTAAAATTCACACCAACATAACACCTTGCAAAAACAGTTTTTTTTTTCTTTTGCTTATATCTCGAAAACGGTGTGTCCTATCGCAAAAATTATGAAAATTTGGCCCCGCTTTATGAAACTCATAAACCCCGAAGCCTCTACATGTAGGTACCAAAAAGAAAAAACGAATATAAACCTACGAATGTAAATTTTGACAGATGTTCCAACGGAGATTTCATATCTCCATACCTTAGGACCAGGGTACCTATTACGAACTTTTAAAAAACCTGGCAAGTTCCAGGCAGTTCATTTCACTGGCTGGTTTAGTTTCGTATTATGACAGTCCTAATACTGACCGACTTTTCGCTAGCCAGATGGTCTATGGCTGTTTTGTAGTTCTCCGACTTTATTTTTTACTCCGAAATATTAAATTGTTTTTCGGAACGTTACGTTCCGAAAAACAATTAAATATTTATCGGTAAGTTACGGTTACATTTAAGTCACGTATTTTATGATAAAAATAATATTAATATATAATAATCTAGTTGCTCTAGTTTATAAGTTGGTTTTAATGAACGCAATGTATACTGTGCAATATATAAAATATAATTTTCGTGTTTGTAAACTGTAACGCGAGATTAAGTTTCGGAACGTACTCCACAAGTTCAGCGGGGAATTTCAATGAAGGAAGTTATTGTTCCATTCCCATTGTTTACAAAATAAGAAAGCTATCGTATTGTTTAATTCGTAAGACTTTCGGAGTTTATTGAAAAATATGGCGTAAGTGTTATTGAGTGTTTTTAATGAATGTTCAGTTTTAGCATGATAATATTAATACAATTTTATTATTGTAATTATTATAGTTCAGTGGATGAGAGATCTCACCCTCGTCGGCGTCGGCGCGTATAACCTATGCTCAATTAGAGACATTGTGGGAGTTCCAGAATTGTCACAGAGAAGTGGCGATGGGGTATAACAAATCTGCCCAAGCAAGAGAGTACTCAAGGCGGATGTGGGAATCTGTCACCGAGGCCCTAAATTCCCAAGGAGAAGGTGCTTTTAAAAGTTGCAAAGGGTGGTCGAACGTAAGTGTTTTTTTACAAGCTTTTATGATTAGCAATTACCTATTAATTATTCATTCTATGCATTCTCTTATCGAAAACCTAATGCTGTTGCAGTATTGGGTCGACTATAAAGCAAAATTAAAGAGAAGAGTGGCTGAAGTACGAGTATCCCTAAACCGTACTGGAGGAGGACCTTCGGATGTTGCCCCCCTTAATGACATAGAAAAAAAAAATCTATGTCTACTTGGAAGTGGTTATGGGACTGGCATGCCTAATACTCAAGTTCCTATACCATTCCTAGCTGTGAGTATTTTTTAAGTATAAATGTCTAATGTATTAAATTGTCTCAGACATCGCAGACCTCAAGCACGGGTGAAATTGACGTTGGTATTCTTCCTAGTGGTAGTGAGGCAATAGACCCTCATTCACCAGAGCCACCACCAGTGGTGGATGAGGACCCACAGTCTCATGAACCACAGGAGGCATCACAGCCCCTAGTTTCAAACCGCAACATACGTGAACCTGCTAGTTCACGTCCTGCACGTCAACACCGTCACAGAGAAGGTCACATCAGTCAAGAGGCGGCACGGCGTACACTGATACAAATCAGCAGGTCCCGATTGGAGCTGGAAACTAGGAACAGCCAAACATTGACTAAAATGCTAGATACATTAAATAAAATTGCTGATAAAATTTATAGGTTTGTATTTACACAAAAGTTTATTCAAATTAGGCTGAGATTCAGCACTTTCTGAATGTCAAAATTACATAAGACAGTCCCCACAAAATGCCCGCCCTTCACCACTTCCTAGTGCTTTAGCTGGGAAGAAGAAGTAGTGCAACAAACTCCCCAGCAGCACAGCTGTCTGTTCCGTTAGAAGAACTTGATTCAATACAATAGTATGCAAAATAATTTACACAACACAAAAAAATTAATTATATTTTTTTTTTTTTTTTTTTTTTTTTTTTTTTTTAATTTATTTAAAGGGCTTTGTCGCTTAGCGACCACATCGCCCAGTGCAGAAAAACACAAAATTATTAATTATAATCTACCTAATAACTAACTTGTACAATTCTTTAGCCTTATCGGACACTGGAAAAGCAAGGATGGAATTACAAAAGCCAATATCGTAACTTTTATACCGTCCGAAAACATTACTTCTAATATTTTCATTCCGGACACACTCCATCAAAATATGACAGACATCATCAACCACTCCACAGTCATCACAATTTGGAGACAAAGCTTTCCTCATTAAGTAATAAAACTTATTTGATGGAATATGTCCGGAGCGAAGTCTTAAGGCTATAGTAATTAGGTTTTTATTTAGGTCACAATCAATCCACGGAACCCGAGAAATCTCTGGCTGGATAGTGCGATACCATATCCCTTTTTCTTTTGATCTTTCATCAAAATATTCCTGCCAAAGATCTAAACACTTTCTTTTAACCTTTCCAAAATAATCCGAATACAGTGGAGAAATATTCATGGGAACTCCATCATCACACGCTTGTTTGGCGAGCATATCAACCTTTTCATTTTCCTCTACCTGACAATGCGACGGAATCCATTGAAGACACACCGTTTTGGAATCAGACTGAAGCTTTAAGAGCAATTCATAAATCACATAGGCTGTCGGATTACCTCGCACGTGCGAAGTGTGCCGAGCCAAGTGTTGCAGCGAACTTTTGGAGTCTGTCAGAATCACAAATTTATCGCCATCAATTGATAGAATATAGGACAAAGCTTCCATAATCGCAATCAATTCAATGTGCATAATAGAAATATCTGAATCAATCTTAAGCTTCATGTGGTTCAGAAGAATGGGATCCAAAAAGGCAGCGCCACCCAAATGTTTATCTTTGGAACCGTCCGTGAAAATTGTATGATAACCTGCATATTGTTCATGAATATATGAAATACATAAATGTTTAATTTGTAAAGTACTATAATGTCGTTTAGCTTTAGAAATACTAGGAATTTTATCAAAGACTATATGAGACATATTTATACTACTTATCCACTTATCAAGTGAAAACATTCCAAGTTGAACGCTTGAGTGTATTGGAACAGAATTGTAAAGTGGGAAGATGTCAATAAGTAATGGCAGCTTCTTGTTCTGCCAATAGTTGGAACCTGTAACTAGTGAAAGATTTTCTATTGCATCTATGGTTTTGTTGTTACAAAAAGATTTTGATTTTAACATAAATTTACAAGCTAAGTATCTCCGACGAACATGAAGTGGTGGAAGGCATAACTCGCTTTCCATGACATGTATCGGGGTGCTCCTTATAAATCCGCCGACAACACGTAATGCTTGGTTTTGGACCCTATCTAGTTTTATTAGTTTAGAATTACAACTATTGTCAAACAAGAAACTGGCATAATCAATTCTACTTCGAATTATAGAAATGTATAAACGTCTTAGGTGTTTTTGATGGAGTCCCCATCCCGGACCGGATAAAACTTTAAGTAAATTCATGAATTTCATTACCTTCTGTGAGGTCTCATTGATATGTTTGCCCCATCTCAAAGAGCTATCCAGCCACAGACCCAAATATTTCACATTATTAACGACTTCCATTGAAACATCATCAAGAACAAAGTCGATAGACCTCCTAAAGCAACCTTTTTTAAAAACACAAATCTTAGTTTTATTTGGAGACATAGTTAAACCCAGCTTATCAATTAACACTTTGGTATATCGTAAAGCAGACCGAAGTTCTTCAAACGCTGAATCTAAATTATTTTTTGTTGAATATAACACAAAGTCATCAGCATATTGAGATATTTTAACCTGGCCAACGTTCTTACATATATGTAAAGTTAGAATATTAAATAAAAGTGGAGCTAATGGATCTCCTTGAGCTAACCCACGGCCAGTAACTCTAACAATCTCACAGTCGTGCAACGCCACTTGCAGATGTCTATTTGATAAAAAGGACCACAAATAGACACAAATTTTTGATCCAACCCCAAACTGATCTAAAATATGTAACAGGCAAGGAATATCAACATTGTTATATGCGCTTTCGATGTCTATAAAACACGCCGCTGTAACCAAGTTTTTAGAGAAACCTAGTTGAATCTCAGAAACTAACCTCGTTAGGTTATCCAGACAAGATCGTGCCTTACGAAAACCCACCATGTCCTCAGGAAAAAGACATTGTTTTTCAAAGAACCACTCTAAACGTTTGCCCAAAACAGCATGAAAAATTTTACAAATACAAGATATCAGGGAAATAGGTCGTAAAGATGAAGACGAACTACTATGCTTGGGAATTGGCACTATTTTGATTTGACGCCATTGTAAGGGAAATTATATTATTTGTCAAATAAAATAAACAATTTTAGGAACTCATCTAACCTGCCATTATGTAAGCTAATTCTGGAGAAAGAACATAAACAGAAATAAAAAGAAAGTCATTTTCAATACCTACTTATTTAAGGTTTTTGCAAAAGTTCCTATGGAGAAAGCTGAACAAGAAACTCCATAGCTACTTACTCTTTTTAAAGTACCTACAATCTGGTGTAGTAAGTCGAGAAAGTTAAGAGAGCAATGTATGTTAATGTGTAAAAATAATATACTTAACATTTAAATTAGGTACACATAACAAACAAAAATAGACCTAAGAAAAAATGAATTGACTCCAAACTAAAAATAAAATATAAAGTTATTCTTAATAATTATATGGTTATTTTAATTTTAAGGGTTGTGGGAGGTCCAGAGGCGAGAGACGAGGGCGCGCCTGACAGCTAAACCTTCGTTCAACTCCCTGTTGCTGCTAGATGGATGGATGGATGGATGGGTTGGATAGCGCGGATGTAAAAACGTATATCCATAGTAAATTTATGTGTCTTATTGTTGTCATACTCAAAATTGTAATTGTTTAAGATGTTTTATTATTATTTACCACATTTTTAAAACGTTGTCAAAGGATCATCTTGTACACCCCGGTGTCCAAGATGATCTTTGCGGTAGGGGCAAGATGATCCCAGGATCATGTTGCCCCCCTGCCATGTCGGGATTATCATAGGTTCTGGTAGAATTACCTAAATAAAACCATAATCAGGGTTTACTATATCTTTAATTAAATGAAATCAAAATATCCTATTATAGACCTAATGAACCAGTCTTATTAAATAACAGTCAGTCTCAATTACAATTAAATTTCTAGAAAACAATCATCACAGAGATCAGTCGTATAGTCGTAAGTAAAGTTTTAACAAAATTAAACATTCTTCTAAAGTAACTAAACTTATCTTCTAAAACAAATCTAGTAAAATAAATCTCACTATCCAAAATCAACATTTAAAAAAATAAGAAACAAATAAAATTTCTTCACTACCTTTAACAAAGAAATAAATCTAGATTAGGCTCAAAAAAAAAGAACAAAAATTATAGTTCTAAGCGTCTTTTTCCTGGCGTTGTATTTCTACACCAATCGCATGTAAACTCATCATCATCGCTATCTATCCCTGCACAAGCTTCATGGCCCCATCTTTGGCATCCACAACATTTAATCCATCCCTCGCCCCTATCGTCTTTGGAAAATGTTTCCGTACAAAAAAGACATTCTGCGTCTTCTTCTTCTTCAGACGACTCTGACACAATATTCTTCCTTTTATTTGACATTCCTTTGCCTACTCCCTTCCCTTTCTTTTTAGGATGAGTTTTTTTTACATTTTGTTGTTTTTTATTTGTTTTTCTATTTCCCTTTTCCGTCCTTTTATTTCTTTCTTCCTCTAAATAATTTTTGTATGGCGTGCTAGTTAATATTGATGTGTCTATTCGTTTTCTCTTAAGATGGCTTCTTTTACCCACAATTTTTGGCAATGGATGAATTTGGGCTGGTGTAACATTAAAAGGTTCATATTGACTATCTTCAAGGATGGATGGCGATACATTTGAGTTGCGTGCGTAGCTCGTAGATGGTAAAGGGGACAAAGGACTGCGAAATGAAAAATTCATATCATTAACAGGAGTTGGTGACGGTGTTTTATTCTGCAAATCTATGCAGTCCTGTAATGTGAGGGTTTGTGGTGAGGGATCATTTGCTGGTAGTTGACCTATGTTTGAATCCGTTGTAGGCATTTCTACTACACTGGAGTCTTCATTAAATTCCATTTCTGTTGTTGCAGCAGCGATAAAATCAGCTTCGGTGAACACATCCGGGTTGAAAGGATATATGCCGGTTTTGGCAAACCCATTGATGGCATTTAATGGGACTGCTGCTTTTAAATAAGCCTCTCCAAAAATCTTTGCAATCTGAAATACAGTCACTGGTCTGCCAGGATTGTTGTTCATCCATTTTTCGAGTGACTGATTGTGGTAAATGCTCAAGGGATACATCAAGCTGACGTCTAAAGGTTGCAGTTTATGGGTGCAGTGTGGAGGCAGACAGACTAGTAACGTGATTTTCTCGAGCTTTTAAAATCAATTCCAAATTTTTTGTGTGTGAAAGGTGGCCATCTAAAATCAACAGCACTGGGTCCTCCGCAGATGGTTTCGTGTAGCTTAAAAAATGGTCAAACCATTTGGTAAAAACTTCTAGATTCATCCATCCAGATGAATTACAGGCCCAGGCGGAGCCTGGCGGTGCGCCATCTATTAGTTCCATCTTCATACGAACCCTTCGAAAGATAAACATGGGTGGTATAAAAGTTCCAGAAGCAGACATACAAATTACAGCTGTTGTAGTCTCCCCCCTTTCAGCTGAAGTAACTCGTGCTACCTGTTTACGTCCAGTTGTTGCAAACACCTTTGTATTTTTGGTAGGCACCGTAGAAATGCCAGTCTCGTCAACGTTATAGATACGGTGGCATGGATGGTTTTTCGTCTCTTGAACACATTTTAATGTGGAATAAAACTTATCTTCCACTGGTTTATTAAAGGCCCGTGCTCGAGCAGTAGAAGTGGATTCAGGTGCCCGAAGCGCTATATCTGGATGCCGCTGACGGAATCCTCTTAGCCAATCATATCCTGCTTTTTCTTTGTTGAAAGGGTGGGTGATATTATTTTTTACTGCAAGTTGATATGCTAACGATACAACATCTTGTCGTGTTAATCCGTACATTCTCGTCTCCATATCTTTAATGTGCTTCACGAGCTCAATTTCCTGTTCTGCTGTAAAAACTGTTTTTTTTCCACCTAAATATTTTATTGCACCGACAGCCACTTTATTTTTGCCTTTAGCCCGCCTTTTTAGTGACATTACAGGCACTCCAAACTGTTTACTTGCTGTTCTAAATGGCATGCCATTTTTAACAGCATCCAGCGCTTTGAGCATGGAGTCTTCCGACCACAACCCGCGGTTAGTTTTCCGTAAATAATTACGAGGCATGGTCTAAAACAAAATAAAGTATTTTTTGTTATTATTTGAAATCTACTACAATTTTTTAATAATGCAGGCAGGTCATACTAATTAAGTCATATATATCTGAAAAAATACATAAACTAAAACGTAATAACATACCTACAAATGGTTAAAAAATATCCCCGTAATAGTAGGTATGATTATGCTACCGGTGTACAAGATGATCCGCGGGGATCATCTTGTACACCGGTAACATAATCATCTTGCCCCAACATAAACTTTTTTATTCAATGTTCGATAACATAACCTATGTGGTTTTAACTGTTACCATGCTATTAAAAAAACAAAATAGAGCAATATCCAAAGCTAACTAATACAATAGCCTCAACAATTAAGTACCTAGAACACATTAGACATAAACTTAAAGTCAACCTTACCTTAGATCAAAGTCACGTAATTTTTGTTTTCTTCCTCAAAAAATTTGATTGTCACTCACGACGCCATTACGTTCGACTGAGGCGGGGGAATATCGGGGACTACATTTTGCCAATAAAAACAACTAGATGACGCTACTGGTTTCGTTGCAATCTGAAAGGATCATCTTCCCTCAACGGATCATCTCGTACAACTTTCCCCTACTCCAGTATAGTATGCTTCCTGGGTACCCAGAGCAGTATTTGTTATTGGAGTCATCATGTGTTTCCTCAAAGGGTAACCAGAATCACCTGAAATCAAAATAGCATATTACAGCTGTGTTAGAATATTAATGACTATAGTTTGTATTAAAAATAGAAAATTTGGCTAGTTTTCAACTATTATCTTTTTATTTTAAACATAAGACTTTCAGACTTAGGCTTCTATTATTATGAACCAATAACAAATAATTATTGACAGTATAAACAATAAACTTTTTACATACCAAGTAACCATATGGACTCATTTTGACTAAGCTCCTCCAAGTGATGCTTCAGTGGATGGCTCCCCCAAATAAATGAATCATGTGTAGCCCCTCCATAGCTAGCATCCACGCTGATAATTTCTAGGTCTGCATTACTAATCTAAAATATTTGTTTCAGGTTATTCTCACATAATTGAAAGAAGAGATCCAGCGTGGTAATACTGCCAGCCTTTGGGCACTTTCCCATTGACAGAAAATTCTTTATAACAGAGTTCGGATATAATGACTTTTCTTATAGTTTTCTTATAGACCTATTTTTAAGAAAAGATGTCCGGTTATAGTGACAAAGTGAATAAAAACAAAAATTATTGATTTCTTTTCTTTTCTTCTTTTTCTTATGTAAAAAAAAATATGTATGTAATACAATTTTTATTCTATGTTTTTAATATGTTTGTTTTGTGTCAGCTCATGTTTCTTTTGTTTTTTTATTAATAGATACTGTATAAACTTTGTAGTTTTTCTCTCTACCTATTCAAAACTAAACACCTAATAAAAATGGGAAGTTGTTTATTCATATCATTCATTTTCATGATTCATGACATCATGATGCTCATATTTTATTTTAAAGTTTTAAGACTTACCAATTGTACATTTAATGAGTGATATTGCTTTCTACAATAAAATCGCTCTTCATTTTCGGCTGGGCGTATGATGGCAATATGACTGCAATCAATACAGACAACACTCCCGGCATACCAAACTTATTAAAAAACCTAAAAAGAAAGTTATTCAATTAGGCAAAGGCATTAACAAAATATATAATTACGAGAATAAAGTTTTGAACATTTTTTACCTTATGACATTAGCTCTGCGTTCTTGAGATGTGCTTGGAAACTTAATATATTTTGCCTGTATATGCAGCAAATTCAATAACCCTGTGATCTGCTTAATTACTGTTGAAACCGTTGGCTGGGATATTGAATGAGAGCCTATATCACCAGTGGGACGTTGGTAGGAGACAGTAGCATAAAATGATAATGCTACCAAAACCTAGAATGAGAATAATGTTAAAACTTTGTGTAAAGTTCATAGATAAGATGACATGATAAAAACAAATACCTTAGTCTCCACCGATAAATCCGTGGATTTTGTAGGCCCCGACATGTGAGGTCATAGCTCCTCACAAAGATTCAGTACCAAGTCTTTGCTAAGTCGATATCGTTGAACAAATTGCACATCATCAACGAAGTATACTTAATACTTTCCTCACTGACTCTTAAGTGAAAAAATCCATTTTTCAAATCTAGTACACTGAAAACTTTAGCCAATCTGTCGATGTAGTCTTCAATTAGAGGTAGAGGATATTCATCTTTGACTATCTTCTGGTTCAGTCGTCTATAGTCCACACACATACGCGTAGAACCATCCTTTTTAGGCACCAAAACAAGAGGACTTGCATAATCAGAAAAACATACCCTTATAATTTCATTTTCCAACCACTCTGCTATTTGTTTATTTACCTCTTCTTGCTCCTTCAGCGCTATACGTCGTGGTCGCTGAGCTACCGGAATATCGTCTTTAAGTATAATCTTGAGTTGGAGTGGGACATCTTTAACTTGTTTTGGTTGATAGTTTTTGACACATCCAATAATCTGGTCTTTTAAATGTTCGCAGCCAACATAACCTATAACATCAGAAACACATGGGAAACAGTTCAACTTACCCAACCAACCTTCATTGACTGGCCTCATCTGCACCAAACTTCCATTCAATACACAAATTACATTTTTTAAGAAATCTTGTCCTATCAACAATTTAAAAGGCATACACGTTTGTGGGACAA
Organism: Cosmia trapezina; assembly: GCA_905163495.3. Taxonomy (NCBI): domain Eukaryota; kingdom Metazoa; phylum Arthropoda; class Insecta; order Lepidoptera; family Noctuidae; genus Cosmia; species Cosmia trapezina. The sequence continues at coordinate 6,185,336 of LR991027.1, read as the reverse complement.
TATAACAACCAACATTTTGATATTTGTAAACATCAATTTCTATAGTAGTGTTCAAATATCCTATGGAACGTACTTCGGAAAATCCTAAACCCGTCATCTTGATATTATTGTTTGTATCCAATTTTGGCGAACCTATTTGCTTGTAGCACTCACTAGAGATTAGATTAATGTCACTGCCACTGTCTATTAACGCGGTTACAATTATTACATCGTGTATTTTCACATTTTTGAATGGTTTTTCGTTTGTTGAAATTATTTGTTTGGTCTCGTTAACATTGCAAACTTCGCGTTCGTGTACGATATCGTTGATAGAGTTGTCATACTTGTCATCTCGGTGGTTTGTGTCATCGGTGTCACTGTCAATGTCAACTAACTGCGGGCTGCCAACATTACAACACAAATTTTCCCCGCACTCCGCATGCACCGTGTTGCCACCTGTCTGTGTACACTGCGCCTGCGACGAATTGAAGAAACTTCCTCTGGATGTTGGCGGTTGTTGTTGGTTGATTGGTTTGGTTGGGTTGGTTGGTTGGTTGGTTGGTTGGTTGGTTGTTGGGTGCTGTCTTGATTGTGTCTTCGATTTTGTATTGTCGGACTTCTCGTTCGATATGTCTGTCTCTTTCTTGCACTCCGCAGCAACATGGCCGAACTCATTACACCGAAAGCATTTCTTGCCTTTCGTTTTGTTTGGACATGCCGATGACACATGATTTTCTTCTCCACAGTTATAGCATCGCGTCGTATTTGACGTCCTTGAATGTGATTTTCCTTGCTGTTTCGAATTCGCACTCACACTGTCCTTCTTCATGTTTTCTTTCAAGCTGTCATAATTTTTTAGTTTTTCTTTAAGATCCGGATACGTTTTGACACCGTATAGCATCATTTTATTTACTTCCAAGTCGATGATTTCGTCTATAATATATTTTATGGCAACGTAGTCGGGCATCTTACCCCTTTTTCCCATTTCCTTCATTATTAGTAGGTAATCTGAACTGCTTTCCGTCTTCTTCTTTTTCCTTGAACTCATCATCTCGTGAATGGTCTTAGAATCAGTGGTGTCTGCAAATTCCTTCAATAAGTCTTCCTTCAGAGAATCCCACGTTTTATATGGCCGCTCCGATTTAGGCCATAGCTCCGCGGTGCCGACTAAGGCGCGTCGGGCAACGAGTAGCTGTTGGACGGGGGTCCACTCAAAAATTACGGCGTAATCTTCCACATCTTGAACCCATCGCGAAGCTGGATAGGCTTTATCTTGCCCGTTAACTTTTGGTATTAGCTCCGAACTCATTTGCAGTGTCGAGGACGGATGATGGTCTTGACCTTGACTTACCTTCGCGGCGGCAGCGGCAGCGTCGTCTGGTGTTCTCGGCATGTTGGTTTAAAGAACAATGGGAAAATTTGTATGGACCCCGTCCCCAGCAGTGTAGCACTATGGACCATGTGTGAAAAAATAGATGTTATTCTGAATAACAAATTACTGAATGAAAATATGTCAGAATGAATGTATGAATGTGGCAAACAATATTTTTTTCTTAATTATTTTTATATTAGTCTGCTCTTTATGATTTTCTATTTTATGATTATTATCATGTTCTTAGATTAAAAAAAAAAAACTAAGTAATCATAAGATATTACATATGAATCTGTATATGTATGGTTCAGTCACGGACTAGAAAAAAAGGAGGACTCCGCGCCACGCATATCGAAAGTGAAGCACAGTAAGTATGCCGGAACTGTTTGTACAAACATACCTCACGCACACATTTACATCATAGTATGCCGATCGGCCGCCATTACGTGACACGACGGCGTCTTTGTGTAATCACGCACACATAGATCGGTACGGTGCTTCACTTTCGATATGTGTCGTGCGGAGTCCTTCTTTTTTTTTGTCTAGTCTGTGGGTTCAGTGTAGTAATCATCAGTATGGTTTTAAGAATAAATGCTTCTAAAAATTATATTTATTATTTATATTACCTAATACTATTTTAAATACAAAATAATCATATTGGTTATGAATAAACATGAAGGTTGGAGAAATGAATGATAAGGCAAAGAACCTTACTGATAATTAAATTATGAATGGGTGAATGATATATTGAAAGGACATTTATTAGAAACAGAAATCGATTCATATTCAAAACTTTTATTGTTTAGCATTATGTATACATATAGGAGCCATACACTCAAAAAGTATTCGTACTTTCTATGATGACATCATCCCAAGCACTAGCAGGGCCCACGAAGTTCTCCAAATGTCGGCCGATCCCAAAATACCAAATGATACTCACGGTGTGAGCACAAGCTCCAATTGTTCTCATGCCCGTCAAACATGAACAGTAATATTCTTTTATAGCTGCTCTACCCTCTATGTTAGGGCTGAACAAAATATAAGTATAATATATTTTGTTTGATATATGCCGCGATAAAATGCGCCCTCTCAGCAACATGCATCCGTCGGTACTGATTCCATAGTCAGTCATTCTTGGACTTTCATTTACACATACTTCAATACACCATTTCTTATATGCTCGCTCACGTAGGAGCGTGCGAGTTTGATATGGTATGTTCCTAGACTAAACAACACGATATCTTCCTCTGTAAGTACAGGAAAAGGCATATCGATGGAATCATCTGTTAATGTCACGAATGACGCTTGGTGTCGGTTAGTATTTTGTTCTATTACATAGCTTCCTAATCTGTTAGGAACATGCATTCTTTCATTAATAATATCCACGAAAGTAGCAGCATGGACGCTGTCTGTTAAAGCGTCTCTAAACGAGTTCAGAAGAGCTCCAGCTATACGAAAGTCAATAAATAGGTTCGGAAGGCTTTTATTAAAAACTTTATTTCTGAATATTTTAAAGTCTCTCTTGAACCAACCGTTGATGACTTCAATGACCCATCGTACAATTGTTATTTTCCTCGATTCATTTGCCTGGTCGTTAGATAATTGAGTCGCACGTCGGTCTTTCGATGGCGGCATATGGGCTTCATACCCGTGTTCTTCTAAGTTGGGAATAGCATCCCTGAAGCCCCGATCTAATATGAATACGTCTCCTGCATGCAGCAAATAATGCATTGGCGCATGCCGTTCATTCATAATCTGATTGATTATTGTCGCATCAGACGTGGTAGCGGCGTGAGGACCAGTTATGTCCACAATATGACCATCTGAACATACAATAAGAAACGGTTTCAGTAAGTTTTTATATTTGTGCAGACTATATGTCTTTTTTTGAAAAAGGAAATTCTTGCTTTTTTGAATATAAATGTATATTCCATCACAAAGTAATACAGCTTTTGGTTCAGTCTCATTACCAAATAATGCAGATGGTACGGTGAGATTGCGCCTTATTATTTCGTCGCGACTGATGTGGGCTAATCCTAAATGCCGGGGTACGAAGTCTGTTGTCAGGCACTCGCGTGCTATTTTTAAATATTTCTCCAGTGTACGACGGCACATATTTAAATGGCATGCGATTCTGTCATCAGGCTCAACAGACCTTATTTTCATTAGATACGCACCTAAAACTGTTTGCGGTCGTTTTGATCGCACAGCAAGTGACGGCGGCGTCTCATTAATGACAGAAGCAAACTGCTCATTGGTCAGCCCTGTGCGAAAATATAGTTCCTCATGTGTAATCGAATTGATTTCATCAAAATCTAATTGACCCTTGCTGTTAAATGAATGCATCTTTCATTAAATCCAACATTTCTTTTATTTGTTCGGGACTGAATGACTCCTCGGCAAACTCGTACAATTCATGCCATTCGTTTATATGCACGTGAGCTGTGCATACTCGTGCACTTGAGGGTACATACAGGTTGTGCTCAATCAATGAGAATCGTTTAAAAAACAAGGATACCCTATGTAGATCCATATTCAAGCAGCCATTAAATACACAGTGACGGGACGTATTAGCCAGCCGTTTATAAGTGGGAATTGGTACCGGCTGAGATTGTTCTCCACCTTCTTGTACATTGTGTTCCTCATTTTGTCTTTGTTGGTCTGCGTCTCCAGTTCGGGCTTCTCGCCGATTGGCTGCAACCCAACAGCGGAAGCACATCAGCTGTACTTCATTGAGGGCATGGGCAGCCTGAAAATGTAAAAAAAATGTTGATGAACAAAGTATTCTTATAAAACTTTTTTCAACCGACTTCAAACAAAAAAAAATATATATATATAAAAAGAGGTTCTCAATTCGTACCTATGTTTCTATATTTATTGATCACGGAATTATTTAAGTAAGTACCTACCTAGGTAACTTACCACACTACTACTTTACTAACACTTAGATCACTATTTACTAACCTGTTCAATGTTTATGCGCTCCATTACGAATTCAGTAAATCCTGGACGGTTGTCCATATATTCACGAGTTAAAACACGACGATTCCTGTCTCGTGCCACTGATCGTGAACATGTAACACACTGTTCTCGTATCTGTTCCATAGTCAACAAAACCAATCGTAAAGAGCACAAAAAATCCAGTAACACAGCCAATAAGTGGTCAGTAAATCGATATCACAACAAGAAAGAAGTTATAAGATGCGAGTCACAAGGAAGTGCAACAACAACTGCCTGCATCACAGAACACTATTATCCTAACGGGCCTGCATTGTTTAAATATGAACAATTAAGTAGTCATACTCGTACTAAGAAAAAGAGATAGATATATTGACTACTCGAGCGCGCGTGAGCGAGACAAGTGCACAACAATAGTTAGCCAGGTAGCAACGCGCGCGCCCGTCGTCGTCTACTGTGCAAGTCAAACCACGTGGTGTGTCAGTCTCATCTTTAGTGACACGCATTGTACTATTATTTATTCTGTGGTTTAGTGTAGACTGGCGCGATTCTCGGTCGTAATTATTTTATCATTTACTTATCATTTATTTATTATGTACTCAAAAAATATTTCTTAATAAAAATAATTTATTGTGTTTATAACTTTATGGATGAATAACTTTTTTCCCTTATTATTCACACATTTATTGCAATACAATAAAATGTTGTATTTTTTATGCTGTTTCATTTGATATATGAGAAAAAGTGCTACAAGGGTGGGGACGCTTTTTCCCAATGTTCTTTCTTCCTGGTATCGTCGTCGTAGTGTACGTCGTCGTCGTCTTTCGTCGCTCGTCTTCAATCGTCTTTAACTGCAGGAAAAAAAAAATCACCGGTACGGGCACGCGGTCGCGTCGTCGTCGTCGTCGCCGTCGTTGTGTACTTTGATTTTTACTCGATCCCGGACGAGCCCCCAATTTGTGGGATCGAGGGCGAAGTAAACAGCCAATTTGTAGTATGACTGGTTTATTTTAACCAAAATACACTTTTAAAATCTTAACGTAAAAAACACACCGCACACCCCGTCGTTCATATATCCGTGGTTCTGCCTTACTCTCAGTGTTGCCATCCTTCACCTCGTGTTACCATACTATTCACTTTACATTCCCACATCCATATCGAACGCATTACATTCATCACGAAGTCGTCTTCTTTTGTTCCTTGATGCACTATTTTGTTGAGAAAAGTCACTTTCCAGGAACTCAAACACTTCATACTCGTCACACATGATATTTTATGTTGATAACAAGATAGCACTCGAACAATTTCGCCAAATAAACCCAAAACAATTCAGTAAAAGCTCCTCTGACGCAGCGTAAACAGAATGGTTTGTGAGCGGGTGTGAGGTTACTTTTTGACAGTTGTGTTATGAAAAGAAATGTCAAACGAAAGTTCGTAATACGGTATTGCCAGGCAATATTCGGGCAGAAGTCGGCCAGGGTGTCACGTGACCGCTGACTGGCTTGTTTGACAAGTTCATAGTACGAAATTGCCATGCAGTTCTGTTTACGCCGTAAACTGTCTGGAAATAAGAGTTCGTAATAGGGCCCCAGCCGTGATATCTCGCTGGTTTGCGATCGAAAAATTTATGAATGGAGATCGTTAGAATAGCATTTTTTCGTTTTCGACGGACATAAGCAGTTTCTCGACTGATATTTCGACCATGGAGATAATTTCCATGCCACAGGAATTGGCCTCCTGGTGATGATTCTTCGTCTGCCCTATGTCGAGTTGGAAACTGCCGGATTTCATTTTCAGATTCCGTCGACGAATCGTCATTCGATGATTTTCTGCCCGATTTTGGGATAAGCGCACAAAGCTTCCTGCCTCTTGTGAAGGGTGGCTGTACTCCGCCCTAAGATTAATTAACCCTCCATGCTAAGCGCAAATCAAAACGAGTTCCATAAAAAGACCAAAAACCAACAACCAGATTTCAAAGACGAGAGCATACAGTATACCTACCAAGACTAAAAGTATGTACACACGGCTACACATCAAGCTATAAATTTCCAGTATAAGCTGACCTCTCATTGTATGGAAATCGTATACAAAGCGAGATCAGCTTATAATGTATATCTTGATGTGTAGCCGTGTATAAAAATCGATTTTGTCTCGACCGGGAATCGAACCCAGAACCTTTTATGCTTTAGCTTAACACCACCACCACTACGCCACCATCAAAGCAATCAACACAAAACAATAAAAATAAAAACTCCACATACGTGGCAGTGTGCACTACATGATACATTACACCAAAACATAAAAAACCAGTAAACATGGCAGTGTGCACTGCGAGACACATAACAATTTGGCTCTAGTTTACTAAACCAAATATACAGTTTTGCTTCAAAATTCACTCAATTTACACGAATACACTAATGTACTATATCGAGATATGCACAATTATTACATTTTGGAGTAAAACCAATACAAAATATCAATTTACTTACCTTTTTCGATTGTGAATGAAAAACGGTTATGTCAAACTGACATGACATGACGTAAATGCGTTCAGAAACACTTATTTTCCTAAACAGTAGAAACGTTCCGTTTCAAGCAATAATAATTTTCTTGGTATGATTTTTCAAAGTTGACTGTATCTGACAGTGCACTCCGTCAAGAAAAGGGTTAAACGGGAAACGGAAATCTCTCTTTTCTGACACCTAGATGCCAAAACATACATTTTTATTGGGACTCAATGTTGCCATGAATATGTAACAACCTAAACCACAATTTTAAAATTCAACATTTCCGAAACCCTGGGTTAGTTGCATCCGTTTCTTTTTGTGGCGATAGTTGTTATAGTGATCAACCTTTAGGTAATGGAGGACTTACAGCTAATAAAAACAAAAAGGAAACCATGTCACCAAAAAGCCAATTATTACCTCACGTATAGACTTAAAATAATATTTTTTTTCTCCAAAATATTAGTACTCCAGTACTCGCTCAGTTCGCCTACTGGGCCGGTGGTGTTCCGTAATATTGAGGTTCAATCCTGTTTCTAATTGCCGTGACAGGTAGATTACGGAATACAGTCTTGAAGTTTGAGACAAGTTGACGGCGCTGTCCCGTTCCGTTATAATCAACCGCACATGGTACGCCAAGTAGCGGAGAGTGCTTCCTTCCTAAATGCGCGAGAAAATCTTGATACTGGTTAGTATCCTGCTCAAGGTCCTCTTCATCATACTGCGCTGGCATAATATCATCCGCGTTGAGTAGGAGTGGATGGTTTGGGTGACTTGCTTGTGCACCAGCGGGAATGCGTCACCGTCGTCCTACTCCGTCTTCTTATGTTTCCAATTATTGTAGGTCATAATTGAGATAGTAAGGGCTATTTCCCAGGGTATTTTATTCGCTACTAAACATCTCATACTGTCTTTAATAGTTGCATGTACTCGTTCTACATTTCCGTTAGATTGTGGGAATTGACTTAGTGCCTCTGTTTTATCTATTTGTAAGTTTGTTTTTTTAATTGCTTTGGAAATAAATTCCGCTCCTATTCTGAATGAAATCGTAATGGAATACGAAAATGTTGACAATAGTTTAACAATATTTTAGAAACTTCAGTAGTAGACTTGGCCTTTAGGATATAGGCTACTAAATATTTAATAATAATAGTAATTGTATAGAGTTTATTTTTAGTTTCTCCTACTTCAATGATGTCTACATTAATTCTTTGTAATGATTTTTTTTGCAGAAGTTAATGGTTGTGACCACTTTCTCCGGTCTATTTTATTTAATTGGCATATATCACCGGTTTTTATATATTCTTTTACATCCTGTTTCAAGTTGGGCCAGTTATGTTTAACTTTAATAAGCCTCATAGTTTCGTCAATACCTTTTTGAGCTACGAAACGTGAATCCTGGTTGTATGAGATAATTTTCTGTCGTTGATCTTCTGGTGGAGTAAGCAAACGGTTTTTATTTTGACCCCTTGTGATAAATAATACTAGTTGTATAGGCCCCTTATCCTGCAACCTAGTACTAGTTGTATCCAGCCATAATGTATCCATCGGAGCATACCATTAGGAGTGGCTTGATTAGGTTCCTATACTTGTGTAAGGAGTAAGTATTCTTTTGATATAGATAGTTTGAACTCTTTTGAAAATACAAGTATGTACAATCAATTATAACAATTGGTTTTCTGTCATCACCACCGAACAGACCATTCGGGATAATAAGATTTCTATTTGCTATTTCTGCCCTTGTAATATGATTTATTCCCAAGTTATGAGGAAAAATCGTATAGATGTTATTACTGTAAATAATTACGTAATATTTAATAGTACCAGCAATATATTCTTTTATTAAAATACCATAAAAATACTCGTAGTCTTAATTTAATTATACCCTAAAAATTTCCATTATAACACGACTCTCTGACACTTTACACTAACTAAAACACCGATTCCAGGATTTAAGGGTTAAAAACTATGTTCTCATTGATAATAAGAAATTTCTAGTCATTTATGCTACTGACATATTAAAAATATTAATATTATCCATAGAAAAGCCAATGACTGTAAGGTGACCGCTTTTTTGCAAAGGAGTTTCTGAGCATTTGGTTGCAATGCCCACGTAACACTGAGCTTGCACGAACGACGCGAACTTTTATAATGTCCGTTGTACTACACTCGGTCAGCAGTCATTTCGTTCGTCCAGCGAATGAAACGGCGTAAACAGTCAGCTTCTCGATGGTGCTTCCATGGAACCATGTGGGTCCCATGGAAGTACCGACATCGTGAAGCTGACTGTACATGTCAAGTTTTATAAAATAAATAGTTTTTTTTTAACAAGCAAATGCTTATAATTAACAAATTAAGTTATTGAAAATTCGCTTCAAATAACAGGATTCGAATCAATTAAATCAGCTATGTATTTTATATTATAATAGTAAAATCTAGTGTTTTAGTCAGCAGAATTATCACCATAAAAGGAAAAGGAATATGAATACACAAAATTAAAATAACAATCCAAGTAAAACGAAAAATATAAATCAACTTTCACTAAATATCTATCAAAGTTAGAATACAACGATTTACAACTTGAGCACATCCCGCGTGAGCTTGTGGAGCGGGCGGCCGAAGTTTTGCGTGACGTCGGCGCGCAGCGCGTCCGAGTAGCGCGACCGGCACTCGCGCAGCAGCGCCTCCAGTAGCACGCGCCGCGCCAACAGCTCGGCGTGCTGCACGGCGTGCATCATGGCGCCGGCCAGCGCCACGTACCCAGTGGTCCAGATTCGCGCGGCGCCCGCTCGACACAAAGATGCGCTCGCAAGGGGCGCTCAGCGCCTTCAGCTCCAGGAATGATTTAGAATACAACGATTCGCGCGGAACATGACCACGACAGTGGGGAGAGGATAACGAACATTTGCACCACAACTTAGAGTTTCACAAGTACTTTGTGCCTCTGACCACAACACGACCATGCACACAAACAATCAAAATTGTTGGCTTCCCGCGTGGTTTTAAATAATACACTGTTGGCGAAAACTAATCTACTCCGTCACACCACAATATTTCAAAAAATTCCGACCGAGACGCCCGCGACGGCGCGGTGACGCAACAAACTGGGCTTATTATTCTATGTGATAGAAGTTTATGTAAAGATTACAGGAAAAATAAAACGATGTCTCTAAATAGCACACTTTTTCAGGAATCGGAACGGAACCCTCGGTGCGCGAGTCCGACTCGCTCTTGACCGGTTTTTTATTGCATAGTTTTTCAGCTGTCATTCTGGAATTTCCTGAGAAGGTTCGAAATTTATACAATTTCCTTTGCTATCTGGGCCTTTTGCACTTTCTGCAGTTAAAAGTGTACCATTTACAAACAGTAAATGGTACACTTTTATAAGACGATTTCTAAGGTCTGTTTTTATTAAATTGGTTTTGCTGAAAACCCGCTCACAATCTGCATTTGCATGAGGCAAAGACAGAGCTGTGAGAGCAAAACTGGCTAATTCAGAAAAATGTTCTGTTTTAAGTAACTCGTAACTCGAGTTAACTCGAAAACTATGAAAAGTCGCGGAACATACATGGGGGTGATTCGGATACCCCACGATACGAGGGATCTAAATTTAATTTTTGGACGTCAATGGTCCGGCCACCCTGTATGTATCTTGGTTAAATTGTGTTGTTGAGACACTAGAGGGCGCGTTGGTTGATAATTTGAGATGCTTATTTGATCTGGTGACTGTGACGGTAAGCATAGGAAGTTGCGGCTGAAGATGGACTGTTTGGGACGCTAATTTGAACTGGTGATTGTGACGGCACAGGGTCATAAATGAAGATGCGGCAGAAGATGATCTATGAATTGGTGACTATGACGGCAAATCAACATAGGAAGCTGCTAAACATGGTTGATTTGGTATTTTAATGTGAACTAGTGACTGTGGTAAGGATATAGGGAGAGTCATGTCCTGGGGAGGAGAGTTTCAAGAAACATTTGAAATTCTACATGGTGGTTTTCTTAGAAGAAGCCCATCGATTTCATGCATCATATTTTGCATTTAGATGCATTTCGTATTTTGAATAATTTGTTAATTTGTTTGCCAGTATCTTTCCATACAGATCACAATAGTCGTCTACGACGCCGACGTTCAGTTTCTTTTTACATATCACGTTGTTAAGCGTTTCGAAAGTTTGTTTGATTTTCTTTTGTGCATCGCTAATTTCTGATGCCAGATAACGGCGTCTTTGACGCTGGCTTGTTCGTGCGGGAAAATCGCTAGATGTGTCTCTACTGGACTATGTGTGGACTCGACTGTGGCGATCCGTTATAAAATTATCAATAATAATTAGAAGATCAAACGAACTTACCTGAAGCGAAGTTCGATCCTAATTATCCTGTCTTCGTCGAAGAGATTTAAATCTTGACATGTCCACATCTTGACACATCCACAGTATGATAAATGCCACGAAAATCGGACATCGCTTTTTTGTTCTTCTAATCGATAGTATGCTCTGTTTTGAATGCGAGAGTAGAACTCCCGGATCTTAAATATACTTTGTCTTCGTGACCTTGAGAGAAGCTTTGTTTAAATAACGATTGGCCTGTACTGCCATTAAAGCCTGGGGCTTTAATGGCAGTACAGGCCAATCCTTCAAATGCAGTTCAGTTTGGTAATATTCTTTTGTAAACAGTAAAATAAAATGGCTTCGTCACTCGACTGAACAATTCTAATAAGTGTAAAGCTTTTATTTCAGATACTTGACTGGATAAATTTTCTTGCGTTTTATGCAATTTGCAGGTCCGTGTCAGGTTTTATCTTAATCAAAATATGATACGCGGAAATAAAACATGTATTTACATAATTTTAACTATAAAAATCATCAATACATCTCTCCAAGTTAGATTTAGTGCAGATTCGTTGGATTTCGTTCGTTCGAAGAATACTGCCTTCATATTTCACGGGAAAACATGGAAACATGTACACTGTGTAGCAGATGAGGAATTGTCACTAATCGCTAATAACCTGGACAGAAGTCCGCTTCAAAACCTCCGGCACACCTAAAACTCCAATTGCATCTTCTAGCATTTCCACTTCCCCTTGTGACAGTCCTCTTCTTGAACATACCACTTCCATTAAATACCTCGGTATTCTTATCGACGACCACCTAACATTTAAGCAACAAATATCCAACCTTTCTGGCAGAATAAGAAAACTCATTCACACCATGCGTAGACTACGAGACTGCCTACCCACAGACACACTTAGGCTGGGTTGCACCAGAACAGTAGTTAAAGTTAAGGTTTAAGTCAAATTTGACTATAACTTTAACGTTAACTTTAACGGTAACTACTGTGAAATGCGTTGCACCAGCGTATCCATAGTTAAAGTTAGCGGGGTAGCAAATCAAATGATGTTAATTTACCATAGCTTCGTTGCAGGGAATATTTTTAAATATAGTAAAGAGGCGAGTTCAAATGGCGCTGTCATTTTATAATTTGTTTTTTATCGTAACTAATGTCAACTGTCAAAACAGCGTGGATTTGTGTTGTGTAAAGTGATTGTATTTATCAAGGATGCTAAACAGGAAATAACTATATAACATGAAAATGGAAGATGACTTGAAAACAAAGTAAGCACCTATATATATAAACTATTGTCTTTAGCGCGTTGTTTTTTTGCAGTTGCACTTTGCTTGCTGCCCTATGTAATAAATAATAATGTAAAGCATTGTGCTGTGATTGAACAATTTCATTGAATGCCGTTTACCTTATTACTCAAAAATTATATAAATAATTGTAGCTATTTACTCAAAATACGCCTTTGCTTAAATTATATTTTTATGTTTCAGAGAAAGAAGTCCAAATTTTACAAAAGCGGAAATGGACAGACTGCACGCACTAATATCAAAAATTCAAAACATAAAAATATATTGTTTTGTAAAAAAGACGGACGGGATTAGCTCCAAACAAAAATACAGTGCATGGAGTTTAATAGAGTGTGAGTTCAACGCTCTAGGAGACACTCCACAAACCGTAAAACAGCTCAAATATAAATTTGAGAATCTGAAGTTGCAAAGAAGGTAATATATTGATATAAATATTCTAATTAGTGCGTTTTCGTATTTCATTAAAACAATAAAGTGAAAAGTGAAAAATGGATAGAATATCCCTTTGTAAGTAATACCTGTATCAGAGGAGCATTCAAAAATGCACAACCAATTTTAATAAAATGTTCATGTTTACAGGGAGCTAGCAAAGAGCGCCAAGAAATGCGTCGTACTGGAGGAGGTTCCCCACCACCACCACCACCTGATTTGGACGATACTACAGATTGGCTGAGGTCCCTTATACAAACATCAATTGATGGAAATTAGGCTATTATGATGATGTCATAAGCCAAAAATCTGTCTTTGCGAGTGCTTAATATATGAAATAGAGATGGAAAAACTAAATTTAGAAATCCTAATATTAAAAATACACCAAAATTTTAGGATATTTATATAAATAAAAAGCATTAATTTACATGTATTTAAATTTGTTTATTATTTACCTCTCCCTCACATACTAAATAACAGCTTGTCATAGCCTACTGAAATATTTGTTTATCAATAGTGACCTGTTACAATCATCACTCCTCACCACTGTATAAATAATGTCTTCCTCATCATCTGATCAATCACTGCCCTTATTCCTACTTGGAGGCATAGGATCCCGCATTTTTTGCATATATTATGTAGTATAGCAGTAGCTACTATGATAGGCTGGACTCTCTCTAGCAGAGTTCTTATTTTCATGGAAAGGGCAGGGAAGTCTTCTTTTCCAACATCCAAACACCCTTTCTATTACATTCCTTGTACGGATTTGGCTTTCATTATATAATTTAGCTCCATCACTAACAGGATCACGCAGAGGTGTTAGCAAATACGCCTTTACTGCATAGCCTTCTGCTCGCATCTTGCAATTGCGCGGCTCAACCTGTATATTATGCGTGATACAGTTGACTTAAGGCTGTTACAGACAGAGGCAATATCGCGTCGCCGACGCGATATCGCCTGTCTGTAAAAGCCTTTAGCACACCAGCTGTATCGCCAACGCATCTTTGGAACGAACCACAAGCATAATATTCTAACGCGATAAGTAGGTACTTGCTGTACTGACTCACTGCTTTATTTCTGAAAAATAAAAGGTGCCTTAACTTTATCATGACGGAGGGCATTCCAAAAAAATAAAGTAACAAAAGCCCACTAAATAAAGGCATGCACTATAACTACCTAGGATTCGGAGTAATTAAACTAAAACAAAAAAACCGGTCCAGAGTGAGTCGGACTCAAGCACCGAGGGTTTCGTTCCGATTTCTGAAAAAGTGTGCTTTTAGAGACATCGTTTTATTTTTCCTGTAATCTTTACATAAACTGCTATCACATAGAATAATTTCAGATTTTTCTCTTTGCAAACTTCGGAGATAAGGGCGGTATTTTTTTTTACATTTTTCATCAAAAGTCGAAAACTGTGCGGCTTAAAAAAAAATAAAAAAAGGTTTGAGAATGTGCAAACAGCGCTCTTTCATATGATACCCCACATGACCTAGTAGCCACACTTTGAATTTTTAAGACCCCCTTTCAGTTCCTGTTGCAAAAAATACATATATTTTTATTATATTTGAAAAATAGTTGGGTTAACGTCATCTAAAATTGTTCCAAATTTCAAGTTGATAGCATTAGTAGTTCTTGAGATTTCCAGCTGTGACAGACAGACAGACAGACAGACAAGACAGACAGACAGACGGTCGGACAGACATACAGACAGACTGAGTTACACCATAAGGGTTCCTTTTTTACCATTTTGGTACGGAACCCTAAAAAAGCAACTAAAATAAAAAAAAAGCTCGGTAGGTATCTAAAGACAGTATTTAGATAAGTACTACATGCTAGATGGTAGGCATAAGGAAACTTACTTCATCGTTGGGAGCTTTAGCCAGCGTTGCAACCGTAGAGTCAGCCACCAAGCTACGTTTTAGGAGACAGGAAATCTCGCCAAAACAGACGCTTCGTCCCATGTGAAAAACGATCGGGTCTAGATAAAGAGGTACCGACACTATTCTTTTTCAAGACCTGACACTGACCAGGTCATCACCTTCGTCTTCAGAACTACCTAGTTTCGACGAGTATTTGTCGGAGCAGAGACATGGTATTCGACGGTTCTGACAGAAATTTAACTTTAACGATAACATTAACCGGCGAAGCGTGGACGGTTAAGGTTACGGTTAAAGTTATGACGTCAGTTACCAAATTGTCAAATGGAGCATCCCGTTTTTTGTTTGACTCGTACTTTAACTGAAGGTGCGATGTTTGTTATAGTTAAAGTAAGATGGTGCAACCCAATCTAACTATAACTTTATTCAGCGAAGCTTGATAGTTAGGTTAAAGTTACAGTTATGACGTCAGTTAACTAATTATCAAATGGAGCAACCCGTTTTTTTGTTTAACTAGTACTTTAACTGAAGGTGCAATGTTTGTTATAGTTAAAGTAAGATGGTGCAACCCAGCCTTAATAAGTTTACCTAGCGCTGTGCCAATACATAATTCAGTATTGCATCAGCGTGTGGGGAGTGCTGGAAAGACATACTTGATTAAAGTAGAACGAGCACAGAGAGCACTTCTTAAAGTAACTTTTAAGAAGCTCTACTGTACTTTTATTTTGTGTTTTAGGTTTAGTTCTGTGCGAGTCACAATAAATACTTTTTCTTTCTTTCTACTGACTTGCTCTATCGTGAAACGAGAGTTTTCAGAGTCCGCCAGCTTTTCATTCTTTCTGCCTGCACCAAAACTCGCAAAACTATTAAAAGCAGACCCAACTACACATCAATCATAAGCAAAAGAAACTATAGAATCCGAACACCTGACAACACCTCATTGCTAGCTAGACGCTCCCCAGCTTACTGTCTCATTAATACTTACAATAAAGTCTGCAAACTGCGAAATAATACTACCATAATCAGCTTTAAAAAAATTATAAAAAAATGTTGCAAAACGCATGTTATGATGACTCGGAACAACTAATATAAATACCCTGACCAGGGGGTTTACTCCCTAAGTCCGTTCGTCCGTCCGTCCGTCCGTTCGTCCGTTCGTCCGTCCGCCTGACATAACGATCCATCAAAACATGTGTAAAAGTTAAATTTTTCGGACGGGCAAAAACACATCGGGAGTAGGGACAACTGTCGTATCGTGTTGTCATTCGTACTTCGTTCGGGCCCCAAACCAATCATCTGTACGTAGGTGATACGGAGTAGGAAACGCCCGTAATGAAGGTCGAAACTACGGATTTCGTGCTTAAGGAGTAGACGCCCTGACACTGAATCAAACGACGCACGATGGGAACAAATACGCGCACACACACCATACACACATCACACTTACACAAACATACCATACAACACCTGAAATCACCTCTCTAGTCTCCACTCTGGAATTCGTACCCTGGGTGCCTATTACGAACTTTTAAAAAACCTGGCAAGTTCCAGGCAGTTCATTTCACTGGCTGGTTTAATTTCGTATTATGACATTCTTATTACTGACCGACTTTTCGTTGGCCAGATTGTCTATGGCTGTTTTAGGCAATTGTTAATACATTAATACATGTCCAATTCATCCAAATACAATAGTACTATCATGTTTGGTTTAGCAGTTCCTATGGTCACCTTCCGGCTATAAGATCAGACCCTGGATACTACTTTGAGCTATTGGGACTTGTCAAGACAAAGCTTAATCCTGGATGCAGCAGCCAGGTCGTGATGTACTTTAGAACGGACTATCATAATGAATTGTGTATACAAAAATTTGTGTCTGTACCTACTATGTAGTATGTACCATTGAAGAGTTCACTCGTGTGGAGCCAATTCTAGGTGCAACAGCCAGGTCATGGTGGTCTTTAGAATAGACTACCATAATTAAAGAGCATTTAAAATTTACTGTCTGTAGGTATTATTGACCTTTGAGGAGTTCCCTGGGCTGAAGCCAATCCTGGGGGTATAGTAGCCAGGTCATGGTAGACTTTAGAATGAACTATCATAATCAAAGCGTATATAAAATTTCATGTCTGTACTGTTGGCCGTTGAGGAGTTCCCTCGTCTGAAGCCAATCCTGGGTGCAGCAGCCACGTCACGGTGTACTTTAGAACGGATTATCATAATTAAAGCGTATAGGTGTAACATTCGTGTCTGTACTGTTGACAGTTGAAGAGTTCCGCCGTCTGGAGCCCACACTAGATGTAGAATCAGGTCATGCTTATCATAAAAATGCATTGTCTTCAAAACATAATCAACAGGTATAATTTCAACTCCGTAGGATAAGAAGAAGTGGTTTCAATTCAGCTTGCAAGATTTGACTGATACTAACTAACAAGGCAAGTAAAAGTAAAGTTATATAAAAGCTTGTAAAAAGTATAAAAATAAAAAGTAGGTGTACCTGTAGCCACCAATTCGGCCTTCATAACTTTTACTTTTTTTTTTAGTTTGCTTTTGTACGCATTGTAGTACTGAAAAAAAGAGGAGCTCGTGGCTAAGTAATAAGTGCCGCACGGGTCGATCCGTCAGGTTAAGCTACGCTTGCCGGGGTTGGTCAGTGGATGGGTGACCATCTTTACATACCGAGATTCCTCCGTGCCTCGGAAAGCACGTTAAGCTGTTGGTCCCGGCTGTTATTCGTGGATCTTTGACAGTCGTTACGGGTCGTCAGAAGCCCGAAAGTCTGACAACCAGTCTTACCAAGGGGTATCGTATTACCCAGGAACTGGGTTGTGGAGGTCAGATAGGCAGTCGCTCCATGTAAAATACTGGTATTCAGCTGCATCCGGTTAGACTGGAAGCCGACCCCAACATAGTTGGGAAAAGGCTAGGCAGATTGATTGTCTATGGCTGTTTTGTAGTTCTCCGACGTAACGTTCCGAAAAACAATTAAATATTTATCGGTAAGTTACGGTTATATTTAAGTCACGTATTTTATGATAAAAATTATATTAATACCTATATAATAATCTAGTTGCTCTAGTTTATAAGTTGGTTTTAATGAACGCAATGTATACTGTGCAATATATAAAATATAATTTTCGTGTTTGTAAACTGTAACGCGAGATTAAGTTTCCGAACTTACTCCACAAGTTCAGCGAATTATGTGATGGGCAGCGGAGGAGTCCAAAATAAATCCAAAATTTCCACTAAATGAGTTTAATGCAGTGATTACAATTAATTCTTAATATTAGGTGAGTATATAAGTACTAAGAAGTTGTCCTAACGACCGATGTATGTGACGAAAGGCCCCGCGCCGAATCCGCTGGTTAGTTTTATTGGATGCATCAAGTTGGGTTGCACAATCCATTCACAGTAACCGAATGTATGGTGATGACGTATCTGGGAGGCACTCACAGATATAACAGCTCCCCTCTTAGATGAGCAACTATTTGCCAATTTCTACGGCAAAAGTTGCGGCTTTCTGGTTCCGCTGCGACAACTTGATAGCTTCTTTATTCGATTCAATTTGAATGAGTTTTGCTCGATGACGACGAATAAAGTAGATGGTAAGAAGTGCACTTGCACTTAATAATGCAAGTACAATTGCGTACAATGGTATTGTTGTGTGGTTGAGACTCGAGGAATCCGCAGTATCGATTTCAACAGACGATTCCATTGTAATTTGTTTCTGTATCTTGTGCAATGTGCTGAGATCCATTGAAGTCAGGTGGTAATTTGGTCGAATCTTCTGAGAATCATTAGTCATCCGTGGGAGCGCTGTGATTTCAATTGAAATTCCGTTGACCTTGTCATCGATGTTGGCCAATGTGAATTTCGGGGTTTTCATTCTGCAAGACTTCGGAATTGTAGCCAGAAAACTTCCTTCCAGAATTTGATGCTTTCAGGGCCGCAGTAAAGTTGAACCTTGGTGGGCTTCGGGAACGAAACTAAGGAATGCTTGCTATCCAGCTCCAGTAGGGCTTCCTTGGCCAGAGAGATAGGCGCTGGGAATTTATGAGTTTTTCTATGCAATCCTGACCGGAGTGAATTTGGTGACTTGTTTTTTGCTCGCAGATATGCCAGTTATTTACCTTCGGGCATTCAGCCTCCATGTACACATATTCCTTTGAATTGATCGCTACATATGGATAGGAAGGCAGGATGACGTCAAAGTTTTTATTAGGAACTGGACAAAGTTTAAATAGTTGAAAAGTACTGGGAAGAGTGATAAGGAATTGAAGGACAACCACGATTATCTTATCGACATAATATGAACCTAAACTAATTATGTCATAGTAATATCTAATGTCTAAGTCCTGTCCTGTCCTGTGTGTGTGACCTGATCGGTGCTATATAAATGCTGTAATTTGCTTATCATAGTTCTTAATTCCCTAACAGAACTAAAAGCTAATATATTTTCTAGCCTACTTATTTCACCGGATAACTCTTGTACCTACGTTATCGTTAAGTATAACGAAGAGTTGCGCAAGGTGAGCATATGTTAAAATACGATCGCTCTCTGACGTAGTCATATTGATGACGTACGAAAGGGCTTTATCTAATTTAAGCTGATTTACTGTCAAATTATTCAGTACGTGAGACTGCTGTAAGGAAAATTCTTTAAATAATGAAATATGCTGATTAATTTTGTTGGAAATGAGTTTATCATTTCGTTTTAGAATTTTCATAGCATTTTCGAACCTTATAGCATCATCATGATCCAAATTTCCCGGAATTGATTTTATCAAAGTGCCCAATGGGTTTATCAAGCCACGTTTGATTCTACTAGGTTGCAGAGTTTCTAATTGTGAAAGGATTTTCTTTAATTTAGTATGTAAGTACTTAATTTGTGCACTGAACATGAGCAAACTATTATTACTTAATTTGTCCGTAGTGTCAAGTAATTGACGTTGAAAGTCACATATCTGTCGTTCTATCTGAATTAAGTTAATGTCCTGTAAGAACGTATGATGATGGGATACGATTTTCGTATCTCCTAGATTATAAGGTAAAAGTCCCGCATAGCTATTCACAACGTTACGATTCGATACCGTATCGGAATTGACACAGGTACGATAACCTGATTTCTGAACCGTAGGACTGTCAAAACGCTATTCACAGATCCGTGCGGAAGGGTTTTTTTTGCAACCGATTGTAGGTGTGTTTAAGGGGAACGCTACGAAATGGTAGTAAATAGATAATTGTGGTAGAAAATGTAAAGTGGTACATAGACGTTATTTATTGGGTATTTCATTAAGTGCAACTATAGAATTACATCAAGTGACTATTTACAAAAAAAAAAAACATTTAAACATTTATTTAAATTAGTTTGTTAATTGTAGTACATAACCTTCTAGTTAAGAAAGTATGTTATGTTAAAACAATGTTATAACATGGTTTAATTTGGTTTAAATAGTGTCCTCCCATACCTATTAACACTATTTTAAAAGCCAATTATTTGAAAAAAAATAACCATGGAGTTTCTTGCTGGCTCTTTTCTCCGTGCACCTAGCTTCTGACG
Source organism: Cosmia trapezina (assembly GCA_905163495.3). Lineage (NCBI taxonomy): Eukaryota > Metazoa > Arthropoda > Insecta > Lepidoptera > Noctuidae > Cosmia > Cosmia trapezina. The sequence continues at coordinate 6,165,009 of LR991027.1, read as the reverse complement.
TTACATGAGTGCCCATGTATGTTTATGTGAGATGAGTGAAGTATAACTATTTTGTTTTTAATAAAATTAACTGACTTTTGTACAATTTGTTGCCTTTCATTGAGTTCACAAGGGAATTTAATCCACTTGCATAGTACTTGACGAGTGTTTAGCGCCATAGTGGTCTCTGTTATGGCCCTTGAAACAGATGACTGACTCATGCTAATGAAGGCATCCCTCCCATCTGCTTTCTGATAACTCCCTTGGCCATAAAAATGTAGAGCAGCTAACACCTAAAATAAAGAGAGTAGGTAATTACATGATTATAAGCTCACTATAGCTTAAATGCATCCACATTTTTAGACAACATTAGTGTTGTTGCTATTGTTTATTGTTTAAGATTAACCACTCTATCACACTTAAGTAGTATGTACCAAATAAAGGGTAGAATAGGGTTAGAATAGAGTTTGAATAATTGTGCCTGGTTGATGTCAATAGTAATAAATGTGGAACACCTCATTTATTAACCCTTCTCTTACGTGATGTTGTGATGATGACATAGGTATTAAGTAGGTACCTATACTTACTTTTAGTTCTATTGGTATTGCGGCTGATGAGTGCGTGTTAGGGAAGTACGGCTTTAGTTCACTGATAAGGCTATGGGCCATGTCAGGTGTTAACCTGTATACAGACTGAAAGCGCATATCGGCAAACGGATCCGCCACGTCCCTTAGGGTCTGATGAAGAGACAATGTCTCCTGCCTCTGTTGATTTGCGGCACACCGACGGTCTCTTGATCGCACAATCACGTACTCCATCTATTCAAATAATTTAAATTAAAGTTCCGTCCCTAAGACGAACTACTGACCAACTTATGTGTTAAACATTAACCACTTAAAAATATATAATTATACTTGGATCTAAGTCTTGCAGCGGTCAAAACAATAATAAAACTTTACATACTTACAATAAATAACTATGTTTGTAAACAATATTTATTGTTCGATATCACTTCCGACAGCAAATACCTGTCGGAAGAATTTATGTCTTCATATCGTATGCGAACTGTCAAAATTGTACGGTTACGGATTTGTGAATAGCGTTTAGCGGACTTCGTCGATATCAATGGCGTTCGATACGGTACGAAACCGTATCGTATCGTTCTGAATAGGTATGCTGGTCCGTCATCTAAGCTGTCCAGTTGGATCTCTTGAGCTCGGCCCAGGCTCATTATCGTTATTAGTAGGTACCTGTAACAATCGAGGGTCTTTATTCTTTTTAGGTCGTTTCAGTCTACTTTTAGCTACCGGTCCTCGTTTCCTTGAAGTGTAAATATGAATAGGTGTTAGCAATAACCTTGTCTTGAGTAAATCGAGGGGCAAGTTTTTGCTGGGATGCAGTAGGGTTCCGTATGTATATCTCCTGGTTTTCTGAGTACTCAATTTCAGGTTCCCTATCGCTGTTACGTTGCGTCATCGATGCCTCGCGTTCGGCAAGCGATGATTCATGGACAAGGCTATATACCGTTTCCATTCGATTACGGTGATCTTGAATGTACTGTTGTAGTAATCTTTCCGACAGATTTAAATATGTGTGGTCCCGTGGGTCGAAATGTCCAGTGATAAGGTCAAACGGCCTACATTTAGTCAGAATATGAATAGAACTATTATATGCCAAAAGGGCGTAAGGGACTAAAGTGATAGTACATTTATTTTTGTGTTTCAGCTTTAGTATGCGTAAATGTTCAAGAAGTGTGCTATGGAAACGCTCTATCATCCCATTTTCGTTCGGGGCATGAGCAGCAGTAGTATGATGTTGTACTTTGTGTAATCGTAAAAATTCACTAACTACTTGATTTGTGAATTCGGTTCCCTGGTCAGTTATTAATTTCATTGGGTAACCATGATGCGTACTAAAAATTAAAAGTGATTTTATTATATTAGGGGCTGTAGAGTGTGCCATACGGTAAGCCTGAGCATATTTACTAAAATAATCAATTATAGTAAAATATTTTTCTTGTTCGATAGTTAAAACATCGACATGTGCAGTTTCAAAGGGCTTACTAGGCGGTGGAACGATTCTAAACTCTTGGCGAATTGGGCTACGGTCGTATTTTGCACAGTTACATATCTTGCATTCATTAATGTACTTAGTTATGTCAGTTTTCATTTTAGGCCAGAAAAATTGACGTGATAAGGCTAGATAGGTCTCATTTATGCCACGATGATTTGTCTTTCCCTCATGATACTTGCGAATAGCATCCTGTTGATTTAAATATTCGGATATATTAGTAATTTGGCATTTAACTAGAAACAACTTCATGGATGAACTTCTAAAATTTGTTTGAATTACAGGAACTGTTTCAAGCATTTTCTCTATTGGTTGGATTAAGATAGCTGTGCGGAATTTGGGATCTACGCGTTTTTTTATTAGGTCTACAATGTCTTTATCAAAATGGGATTCTCGTACATTCGTCACAACTTGCAGGTAAGTATCAAAAGGTTTTTTAATTATAGACTTAGATGTAGGTGAGTCACTAACTATATTAATTATAATTTGTCTACGATATTTATTTAAGGGGTCTTCACTAATGGGAATCTCAAGAATTGGGCTTTCTACGCTAGTGTGAGCGGTCTCACCGTCTGAAATGTCTTGAATTTCAGGTGCTGTAAGAGTTGAAGAACTGTGGTTATCTTGGACCACTGAAGAATTATCCAATAACATAGCTTCAGGTGCTGTAAGAGTAGAAGAACTGTGGTTATCTTGGACCACTGAAGAATTATCCAATGACCTAGCTTCAGGTGCTGAAATCGTTGATGACGTACTATGGTGACGTCGTGGTGCTTGTGACGTATTGACTATCATTGAGATAGTTTCATCATTATGAATTTCGATCCTCGACAAAGCGTCGGCGTTTGTGTTACATTTACCCTTTTTATAAATTACGTTAAAATCGAATTCGGATAATTTTAGTCTCCATCTACTTAGACGCGAATTAGGCTCTTTTAAATTCATTAGCCATTGCAACGGTTTATGGTCGGTGACTACTTTAAATTTACGCCCAAATAAATATGGCCTAAAGTACTTTGTGGCCCAGACGATCGCAAGGAGTTCTTTTTCGATCGTTGAATAATTTGTTTCACTATCGTTTAGTGTCCTAGATGCATAAGCTATGGGCCTATCAGCTCCTATTGGGCCTTGGGACAGTACAGCGCCCAGTGCGAATTTGGATGCATCAGTAGTGAGAATGAATTCCTTTGAGAAGTCTGGGTACTGTAGTATCGGGTCATTAGTCAGAAGAGTCTTACAGTGTTCAAAATGTTTTATATAATCAGGTGTAATATTGATTTTAGCTCCCTTTTTCAGACATGTGGTAAGAAATTTTGTAATACGAGCGAAATCGGGAATAAATCTACGGTAATAACCGATAAGGCCTAGAAACGATTTAATTTGTTTCGGAGTTTTTGGGATAGGATAATTTACAATTGCCGAAATTTTGTCGGGATTCGGTCAAATCAAATCAAATTATTTATTTTTGCAGAAAACACTGTTACAATGGTGTTATTAAATGTATGTATCAAGTGATTCTACCCTACGTAAGGCATGCAAAATGTATACAGTCATGGTTTATCAAAGGGTGACATCAAAAAAAAACAAAATATATATTTAAAATTAGATATAGAAAATAAAAAAAATAAAATAATAAAAAAATATTTGTTTAAATTAATGAAATGTCCTAAATAAAGTTATATTAATACAATTTAATTATTTATTTAATAATAATAATAATAATAATTAAAATACTTCGATGTCATTCCTATTATTACAATACATTAACAGATTAATTATTTAGAGATACATGCATAATATTATTCTACGAGTATTACTTGATGTCACTGTGAGATCTTGAGTTTGGAAAAATTATCATTTAAGTAGTCGTTCAAGTTATAGTAACATTTATTAACTAAAAGGCTCTTTAGATTTTTCTTAAACAAAGCAGTATTCATTGCCCTTATTTCTTTAGGTAACTTATTAAAAATTACAGGAGCCATGTGAAACACACTTTTGTACATTAATGTGGTACAGGTTCGGCGCACATAGAGGCGAAATGCGTCACGTTGTTGCCTATTACTGACTTCTGAGGCCAATCTAAATAAGTTTTGATTGACCTTAACAAACATTGAGACCTCATAAATATATAGGCTAGGGAGAGTTAGAATTTTGTACTCCTGGAAAAACGGTTTACAGGTTTCAATTTTTTGAAGTCCAAACATAGCCCTTAAGCACCGTTTTTGCGCTTTAAAAATTAAGTCAATGTCAGTCGAATTTCCCCAAAAAATTACACCATACCTCAGGACTGGAGCAACTAAACCATGATAGGCAGTTAACAAGGTATTGATATTTGAAATCTGTTTTAATTCATGTAGCGCATAAACTGATTTATTAATTCTTTTGCATAGAGTTTCAATCTGAGATTTCCATTTTAATTTGTTATCCACAGTAAGACCAAGAAATTTTGTTGTTTGCACTTCAGATACAGGTTCACCCTTATATTTAATCGGGGGCATAATTGCATTCACGCGCTGATTAAAGTGGATTATTTTAGTTTTTCCTATATTTGCCTTCAGATTATTAATGTCTAGCCATTTAAAGATTTCATTTAGGGTACTGCTAATATCATTCTCATAAGATGTTCTGTCATTACACTTAATTGCAACGGTGCTGTCATCAGCAAAGAGTGTCATGGGGTTTGAATTCGCATTTGGAAGGTCATTAATGTAAATTATAAAGAGTAATGGACCCAATACACTTCCTTGCGGGACACCATATAGTATTTTACGTCCCTTTGATAGGTATGTATCCTCCATCTTAGTTCTAGTGTTAAGTCTGTTGATTTGTGTATACTGAGTGCGGTTTTTGAGGTAACTTTCAATTAGTTTTAAAATGTTGCCTCTTATGCCATATGTCTCAAGTTTATATAATAAGATGTCATGTGCCACGTAATCAAAAGCTTGAGTCATATCCATAAATATGGCGCAGGTTGGTATTCGCTTGTCGACATTGGACGTTATAATTTCCAAGAAATCATATATAGCAAGATTGATACTTTTGTTCTGTCTAAATCCTTTTTGTTCTTTAGCTAAAATGTTATGGGTTTCAAAATATTTAACAAATTCATTAGATATATATTTTTCAAAAATTTTTGAGAAAATTGATATTAGGGCAATAGGCCTATAATTATTCATGTTTTCTTTACTCTCTTTTTTATGAATCGGTTTAATAATTGCAACTTTTAATTTTTCAGGGTATACACCAGTTTCAATAGACAGGTTTAAAATGTAACTAAGAGGTTGCGAGATACATTCTGTTACTAGCTTGATGATTTTAGTGGAGACACCATCATAACCTACACTATTGGTGTTTTTTAAACCTTTTATGATTTGTTTTATATCGTCTGGCAGACATGGCTTCATAAACATTGAGTTAAGTCGAGATGTTAGGTATTGCTTATGCTGATCTTTGTGTATAATATTAATGGGTGTTATCTTATCTACAAAATAATCATTAAATGCATTCGATATGTCATATGGATTTGTCACGATATTATTATCAATTTAATACATGAATAGATTCTAGTGGCCTGTTTTGCTTTGCAGCATTAATAGTTTGCCATACAGCTTTTGCTTTATTACTTGAATTTATAATATTGTAATTGTTTTGCGCTCGTTGTGTCAAATACACAATCTTTTTTAGTCTTTTGGTGTATTGACTCAGTTTTGATTTGTTATCTGCACTTGGGGTTTTTCGATATTTCCACAGTAGTTCACGTTTCTTAGCACTACAAGTCTTAATACCCCGTGAAACCCACTTGGGTTTTTTGTGGTTGTGTATAGTTATAGTTTTGTAGGGAAAACAAAGGTCATAAAATAACTTAAATGTATCAACGAAAATATTATATGCTATGTTTGGATCACAAGTATTATACATATCTGCACGACTAAAGTTCGACTAGAAAGTTCGACTAAAGGTAAAAAATCCGGCTCGAAGGACCAAAAAGATTTCTGCCGGTTTAGCCGCAACGCAGTATCCTCGATTGTAAATACCTTTTTAAAGAATATCGGTGGTTTGGTGATACTTTACAATAATCTACAATCGAGGATACTGCGTTGCGGCTAAACCGGCAGAAATCTTTTTGGTCCTTCGAGCCGGATTTTTTACCTTTAGTCGAACTTGAGATTTAACAGCAAGGGTTATGTAAATCAAGAATTATCCTTGCGAAGTTTCCGAGGAAGTTATAGTGCACCATAGTATTTAGTGGGCTGGTTGAAAAGTGGGCCACTGTCAGTGCATTAGAGCTCACACTGGACATGGTATTGGCCACTGTTGGTAACTGATCGTTAGTCACACAAGTTACTCTAGACCACCTCTTTGTCTCTAAACCCCGTATGGAGCCTCGATATATTGGGACCTTCCCATACACTAAATAGTCGGCAGATTGTAAAGTCTCATCTTTGTTTATGATCAGTCCGAGTTTGGATGTCCCGGACTCAATCGCATTCATAATATTCTCATTCTCGCGAACTATTCCGGATATAGCGTCTCTCAGTTCCGCTTGATCTCTTGTCTGTTGCAACTTGTATCGACCACAAATGACTTGATTGTCCCCCTGTGCTAAGATGGATGTCTTTGTGTTTCTATTTGTGGATTCTCTTCTGATCACTAAAAGGTTTACAACACTCCATCCTTTCTGTCTGAGCCCC